>JBBDGP010001134.1:0-600000 GCA_037952835.1 Lithobates septentrionalis | reverse complement strand
GATAGACTATTTACATTTAGTGCAGTGCGTCCTGCTCACAGTGTTCAGCTAGATCCGTTCCTGTTATCTTCCTACTGACAGGCAGGCTTGTCTTGTTACAGTATATAAAGCTACCTAAAGAAAATTACTGGTGTTCTTTTGATCCTATTAGTACCACGGTCAGGCAGCTAGACTATTTACATTTAGTGCAGTGCATCCTGCTCACAGTGTTCAGCTAGATCCGTTCCTGTTATCTTCCTACTGACAGGCAGGCTTGTCTTGTTACAGTAAATACAGCTACCTGAAGAAAATTACTGGTGTTCTTTTGATCCTATTAGTACCACAGTCAGGCAGCTAGACTATTTACAGTTAGTGCAGTGCGTCCTGCTCACAGTGTTCAGCTAAACCTACAAGTTAGTGGGGTGCGTCCACCTCACAGTGTTCAGCTAAAGCTACCTGTAGAAGGTTGGTGGTGTTCTCATACTACAGGCAGGCAGTTGATTTTGCTATATATATATCCCAGCTTAGTGCAGCTACAGGCCATTAGTATGTCTGGAAGGCCAAGAAGGAGAGGCAGACAGTCACAAGCCAATAAGAGAGGGCAAGCAGGCTCTGTGTCTAGTGCTGGTCGTAGAGATGGTGCATTCTCATCAGCACGTGGCCATGGGACACGCTTGGCCTTTTTTTCGGCAGCTGGCCGTGTTGAGCTGCAACATGCGGAAGACTTGGTCAAGTGGATGACCAAGCCATCCTCATCCTCCTCATCCTCTCTCACCCATGCCCAGGGTGCTTTGTCTGGCAAAGCAGCGGCCTCTTCCCTCGGCTCAATGTCATCAGTGACTCCTTCCCTAGCTCCACCATGTCCCTCGAACTGTTTGACCACAGTGTTGGGTACATGCTCCAGGAGGATGCCCAGCGTTTGGAAAGCTCTGATGATGATACTGAGCTCGATGAAGGCAGTAACATGAGCACGGACAGAGGGGGTGCCCAAGAAGGACAGCAATCTGGCAGTCATGCTCCCCCTGCTGCAGCATACTGCCAGGTTTGCTCCAGTGATGAGGAGGGAGGGGATGATGAGGTCACTGACTCAACGTGGGTGCCTGATAGGAGAGAGGAGGAGGAGGAGGAGGCGGCACATCACCAACGAGGCAGGATGCCCTCCAGGGGCCAGCCTAAGGGCAGCACATTGACTGCATCACACCCCAAAGCTCCACATGTGCAGGGCGCTGCAGTCTCTGCGCGTTATTCAAAAAGTTCTTTGTTGTGGGCCTTTTTTGAGACGAGTGCATCAGATCGCACCGCTGCTATTTGCAACATATGTCTCAAGCGTATCTCACGTGGCCAAAACATCTCCCACTTGGGTACCACATGCTTGACCAGACATATGTTGACCTGCCATGCAGTTCGTTGGCAAGCGTATCTAAAAGACCCACACCAAAGAACAAAGAGGACATCTCCTTGCTCCTCATCAGCTGAGATTTCCAACCCCACTAGACCTTCAGTCCTCTCTGAGACCTGCACTGAGAGGAATGAAGGTGTAGAATTAGGTGTGTCACAGCCAAGTACTTGTGGGCTATCTGCTTTTGGTACACCGACGTCAGATTGTACCAGGCAAATTTCCCTGCCCCAGCTGCTGCACCACCGAAAGAAGTTTGCTCCCAGCCATCCACATGCCCAGCGGTTGAATGCTAGCTTGGCAAAATTGCTAGCACTTCAACTGCTGCCTTTTCAGTTGGTAGACTCTGCCCCCTTCCGTGAGTTTGTGGAATGTGCGGTTCCTCAGTGGCAGGTACCCAAACGCCACTTTTTCTCACGGAAGGCGATTCCGGCTCTCTACTGGCATGTGGAAGGCAATGTCCATGCCTCGCTGGACAGGGCGGTCAGCGGTAAGGTGCATATTACCGCTGACTCATGGTCCATCAGGCATGGACAGGGACGTTACCTAAGTTTCACGGCGCATTGGGTGACTCTGCTGGCAGCTGGGAAGGATGCAGGACAAGGTGCAGTAGTGTTGGAGGTTGTTCCGCCACCACGCCTCCAAAATGCTAATGATTGTGACACACCTCTCTCCTCCACCCCCTCCTCTTCTTCTTCCTCCATGGCCTCTTCCTCGGAACCAGCGGTGCTCCGTAGTCATTCAAGGGGCTACGCAAGTACGCAGGCCAAAAGATGCCATGCGGTGCTTGAGTTGGTGTGCTTGGGGGACAGGAGCCACACTGGGGCAGAGGTTCTGTCAGCTCTGCAGGGGCAGGTTCAGAGGTGGTTGACGCCACACCAACTTAAGGCAGGAATGGTGGTTTGCGACAATGGCACCAACCTCCTCTCTGCCCTCCGACAGGGACAAATGACCCATGTGCCCTGTTTGGCTCACGTCCTTAACTTGGTGGTGCAGCAGTTCTTGGGCAGGTACCCGGGCTTACAGGATGTCCTGAGGCAGGCCAGGAAAGTCTGTGTGCATTTCCGCCGGTCATATAATGCCAGTGCTCGGCTGACGGACCTCAAAAAGGAGTTTAACCTGCCCAAGAACCGCCTAATCTGTGACATGCCCACCAGGTGGAACCCAACGGTGGCCATGCTGCAGTGGCTGCACACGCAGCAGAGGGCCATCAATGAGTACCTGTGCGACTATGGCACCAGGACAGGGTCAGGGGAGCTTGTTTTTTTTTCCCCACGCCAGTGGGCCATGATCAGGGATGCATTCACTGTCCTGTCACCATTTGAGGAGGCCACGAGGATGGTGAGCAGTGACAGAGCATGCATCAGTGACACTGTCCCTCTTGTCCACCTGGTGGAGCACACACTGCGTGGAATAATGGACAGGGCACTTAAGGCAGAACAGAGAGAGGAAGGGGAGGACTTCCTTACCTCTCAAGGCCCCCTTTATCCAGACAGTGTTCCTGCATGCCCGCCGATCACACAGGAAGAGGACGAGGAGGAGGAGGAGGAGGAAGATTGTGTCAGTATGGAGGTGGAGCCTGGCACTCAGCATCAGCAGCAGTCTTTAAGGGATCAGTCCCAAGAAACACATGGACTTGTACGTGGCTGGGAGGAGGTGGCTGCGGACCATGTCGTCCTTAGTGACCCAGAGGACTCCGGATCGAATGCCTCAGCAAACCTACGCTGCATGGCCTCCCTGATCCTGCAAAGCCTGCGTAAGGATCCTCGTATTCGTGGTATCAAGGAGAAGGACCAATACTGGCTGGCAACCCTCCTTGATCCACGTTACAAGGGTAAGGTTGCGGACCTTATCTTGCCATCGCAGAGGGAGCAGAGGATGAAACATCTTCGGGAGGCCTTGCAGAAAGGTCTGTGCAACGCGTTCCCAGAGACTGGGAGGTTACAACCTCCTGTTTCTGGACAACGTCTTGCTGAGGCTTCGGTCAGTCAAAGATGGAGCGGTGGAGAAGGTGGCCGTCTGACCGATGCGTTCAGACAATTTTTTGGTCCGCAGCCCCAAGGTATGATCGGTTCCAGCAACCATCGCCAGCGTCTGTTTTACATGGTGCAGGAATACCTAGGGGCAAGATCAGACTTGGACACCTTTCCCACCGAAAATCCTCTGGGTTACTGGGTCTTGAGGATGGATCACTGGCCAGAGCTTGCACAGTATGCAATTGAGCTACTGGCCTGTCCTGCATCCAGCGTTCTTTCGGAACGCACATTCAGTGCTGCTGGAGGCGTGGTAACCGATCACAGGGTGCGTCTGTCCACCGACTCGGTCGATCGACTGACCTTCATAAAAATGAATCAGTCTTGGATCACCACCAGCTACCAAGCACCTGATGCTGATGTAACCGAATAATTTTTTTGAAATCTCAGATCCCTTCAAAGACTGCCTATGCTGATGCTGAGTGACTATCCCTGAGTAATTATCCTCTTCCTCCTCAATCATCACGCTGATAGCTTGCCTAAGGCACAATTTTTCAGCCCCTGTTTAACAGGGGCGTGTAATTACAATTTTTGATGCAATACTTTGCAGCAGGGCTCGTTCCTGCGTTTCAACTAGAGTGTCTGTGAGGGGTTGCAGTGTTGTGGCACCAGCACCAGTGCCTAAGGCCCAATTTTTCTGCCCCTGTCTAACAGGGGCGTGTAATTACAATTTTTGATGCAATACTTTGCAGCAGGGCTCGTTCCTGCGTTCCAACTAGAGTGTCTGTGAGGGGTTGCAGTGTTGTGGCACCAGCACCAGTGCCTAAGGCCCAATTTTTCAGCCCTTGTTTAACAGGGGCGTGTAATTACAATTTTTGATGCAATACTTTGCAACAGGGCTCGTTCCTGCGTTCCAACTAGAGTGTCTGTGAGGGGTTGCAGTGTTGTGGCACCAGCACCAGTGCCTAAGGCCTAATTTTTCAGCTCCTGTTCAACAGGGGCATGTAATTACAATTCTTGATCTAATATTTCACAGCAGGGCCCTGTGAGGGCTTACAGTGTTGTGGCCACAGCAACACCTAAGGCCCAAATTTCTGCTGAGTATATAGGGCAGGACCCTACTTTCAAACATCTAACTTACAAACGACTCCTACTTGCAAACGGAAGGAGACAACAGGAAGTGAGATGAAATCTACCCCTAGGAAGGGAAATTCTCTCCTGTAAGAGTTAATATGGGAAAAACATTTCTCCTTTCCACTGATGCTTTCCAATCCTTGTTCCACAAAAAAATCCAAATTTTCAAAAAACATTTTTCATTGGGACAAAAAGTGAGGTGAAATCTTCTGAAGAGGAGGAAAGACAGCAAAACAAATGTCACAGGGGTGATAACCCTTCCCTATGTTTTCCAAAAAGCTTAAAAAAGATTTTTTGGCTGGAGCTAAACACGTTAAAAATTTACCCGTTCAAAATTACAAAGAGATTCTACTTAACAACAAACCTACAGTCCCTGTCTTGTTTGCACCGCCTGTATACTGCTGTTCAGAGTATATAGGGCCTGGTGGCCCCACACCTTTCCTTATTTTAATTTGGGTGCGGGGTTCCCCTTAATATCCATACAAGACCCAAAGGGCCTGGTAATGGACTGGGGGGTACCCATGCCGTTTGTCTCACTGATTTTCATCCATATTGCCATGACCCGACATTACCATAAACCCGCAAGCAGTTTTAAATGAGATTTTTTCCTTTAAAAATGACATTTGGTGCAGGGACTGTTCTAAACACGGGAAACACGCGTCACTTTACAGGCATACTATAGACACCCCCCAGGTACAATATTTAAAGGAATATTTCACTTTTTTTTTTTTTACTTTAACCGCTTGCCGACCGCCGGCTGTCAATTGACGGCCAGGCGGCGCGGCTCTCGTTGCGGGAGGGCGTCATATGACGGCCTCCCATTTAAACAGGGAATGCGCGCGATCGTGCGCGCGCATCCCTGTTCCTTCGGTGGCGGCGTGTCACGGAGACACCGCTCGCCGCCGAGGGGGGTGAACAGCCATTGGACATGGCTGTTTACCACGTGATCGGCCGTGATGAAGTCACGGCCGATCACAAATAGGTCCACCCATTGTGCAGGGCGCATGCGCGCGAGCGCGCTGCGCGTGCACGTCGGTGACGGAGTGTTCCCGGGAACACTACTCGTCACCGACGCCGGTAAACAGCCATTGGCTGGCTGTTTACCCACGTGATCGGCTGTGATCCATTCACAGCTGATCATAAATGTAAACACAGAGCGGTAACTAGCTGTTACCAGCTCTTCTCTCCTCACACACCGTTTCCAGTGTGAGGAGAGAAGAGCCAGAAGCAGTGAGTTACCGATCTGTGTTCTGTAGTGTCTGCACCAACACCACACCTGTCCCATCGCCCCCCCCAATTGTCATCTGTCACCCAACAGTCACCAGTGTCACCCAATAAAGTGCACCTGTCACATAAGGGACTGCCATCAGTGACCGTCAGCGGTGCACCTGTCACCCGTCACAAATCAGTGACCATCAGCGGTGCACCTGTCACCCGTCACCCATCAGTGACCGCCAGCCGTCACCCGTCACCCATAAGTGACCGCCAGCCGTCACCTGTCACCCATCCGTGACCGCCAGCCGTCACCCGTCACCCATCCGTGACCGCCAGCCGTCACCCGTCACCCATCAGTGACCGCCACCCGTCACCCATCAGTGACCGCCAGCCGTCACCCGTCACCCATCAGTGACCACCAGCCGTCACCCATCAGTGACCGCCAGCCATCACCCGTCACCCATCAGTGACCGAAAGCGGTGCACCTGTCACCCGTCACAAATCAGTGATCATCAGCGGTGCACCTGTCACCCGTCACAAATCAGTGACCATCAGCGGTGCACCTGTCACCCGTCAGCCATCACCCGTCACCCATCAGTGACCGCCAGCCATCACCTGTCACCCATCAGTGATCGCCACCCATCACCCATCAGTGACCGCCAGCCATCACCCGTCACCCATCAGTGACCGCCAGCCATCACCCATCAGTGACCGCCAGCCATCACCCGTCACCCATCAGTGACCGCCAGCCATCACCCGTCACCCATCAGTGACCGCCAGCCATCACCCGTTACCCATCACCTGTCACCCATCAGTGACCGTCAGCCATCACCGATCACCTGTCATCTTTTAGTGACCGTCACCCATCACCAGTAACTGTCCGTGGCCTGTCACCCATCAGTGACCATCGCCTGTCACACCGTCATCACCAATCAGTGAACGTCAGCTGCCACCTATCGCACAGCCCATCAGTGACCGTCACCTGCCACCTGTCACACCGCGTCATGTCCAAAAGAGTATTCAGCAGTGAGGAGGCGTTCCAGATCCTCTCCATGACCGATGAGAGCAACGGGGAGTTCTCATCAGATTCTAATTTGGATTCTGATTCAAGTTCGGCATTTGAACCAAATAGTGAATCGGCAAATGATTCGGAGGAAGAATGGGTCCCTCCCAAAAGGGCACGGCACTCTGGAAACCAGGATTATATTCCCAGGCCCAGTACCAGCGCTGCCACCACCAATATGCCCCAGGAACAAATTCCCAGGCCCAGTACCAGCGCTGCCGCCAGCGTTAGGCCCCGGGAACAAATGCCCAGTACCAGCGCTTCCACCACCAATAGGCCCCAGGAACAAATTCCCAGGCCCAGTACCAGAGCTGCCGCCAACGTTAGGCCCCGGGAACAAATGCCCAGTACCAGCGCTGCCGCCGGCGATAGGCCCCAGGAACAAATGCCCAGACCCAGTACCAGTCCTGCCACATCACGCCTGAGTACCAGCACAGGAAATTCCAATCCAACTACTGGAGTGTCACACCCCCCAAGAGCCAGGGCCTCTACATACATGCCAGATGGTCTTGCCAACCCAATATGGCTGCCTTCCAACTCGGCATCGCCAATTATTCCCCCGTTCACAGCACTGCCAGGTGTGCAGACCAACACCCAAAATTTCTCAGAGATTGATTTCTTTTATATGTTTTTGCCCGACACTATGCTGCAATTTATTGTGGACCAGACAAATTTGTATGCCCAGCAATATATTGCCAACAACCCCCAATCATCCTATGCCCGTCCTTTTGAGTGGAGAGATCTGAATTTGGAGGAATTCAAAGTGTTTATGGGCCTCACCCTAAACATGGGGATTACAAAAAAAAATGAAGGACATGCCTATTGGTCCACCCACCCCATCCACAGTATGCCCATTTATTCTGCCCTAATGACAACGTCCCGATACAAGATGATAATGCGCTTTCTTCACTTCAGCGACAACACCCAGTGCCCTCCCCACAATCATCCAAATTATGACAAGTTATACAAGATTCGCCCACTGATAAATTTCTTTTCTCAATAATTTGCAGAACTCTATGTCCCCGATCAGAAAATTTGCGTCGATGAGTCCCTGGTACCCTTTTCAGGCCGGCTAGGAATAAAGCAGTATATTCCTAGCAAAAGGGCCAGATACGGAGTAAAGTTATATAAGCTATGTGAGAGAGCCACAGGATATTTGTATGCATTCCGCATATATGAAGGAAAAGATTCCAAGCTCCAGCCCCCTGAGTGCCCGGCCTACATGGGCACAACTGGAAAGATTGTATGGGACCTGGCATACCCACTTCTAAACAAAGGATATCACATTTACGTTGACAACTTTTACACCAGCCTGCCCCTTTTCAAACATTTATACATCGCAAAAACCCTGGCCTGTGGAACCTCCAGAAAAAATAGAAAGGGCTTCCCACAATCTTTAGCGAATAAAAAGCTGCGAAGGGGGGAAAGAGCTTCATTGAGATGCAACGAAGTGCTGGCCTTGAGGTGGAAGGATAAGAGGGACGTGCACATGATGTCCACCATCCATGAAGACACTGCAATTGTGGTACAAGGAAGACGAGGTCCCATTGAAAAGCCAACATGTGTCCAAGATTATAATCTCTACATGGGGGGGGTAGATTTTAACGATCAAATGATTCAGCCCTATTTGTCAATAAGGAGGTCCCGATTCTGGTATAAGAAGGTAGCAATTTATCTCATCCATTTGGCCATTTACAATTCCTACGTAGTCTACACCAAATCCATTGAAAGTCCTGCCCCCTTCCTAAAATTCATAGAAGAAGTTGTCACGTCCCTCATCTATCACCAAAGACCCCCCCAAGAAGACCTTCGCTCTGAGGCTGTTTGCCGACTCCATGAGCGCCACTTCCTCTTTAGCATTCCACCATCTGAAGCAGGCCGAAGACGGCAAAAAAAATGTCGCGTGTGCACCAAAAGAGGATTTAGAAGAGATACCAGCTACCATTGTCCCCAGTGTCCCTCCCAACCTGGCCTTTGCATTGGTGAATGCTTCCAAATTTATCACACATCCATAAAATATTAGCCCATATTTTTAACCATTTCCCCATTTTCACCATCTGTGCTGACCATTTTCCATTCTTTCCCAAATAACCATGCCACTGCCTTCCATGTGAACTGACCCTGGCCTGTTTTTTGACTATGCCTCTGCCTACCGTTTGGACTGCTTTTATGTGAACTGACCCTGGCCTGTTTTGTGACTATGCCTCTGCCTACCGTTTGGACTGCCTCCACGTGAACTGACCCTGGCCTGTTTTATCAACTACTCTACTGCCTACCGCTTGGACTGCTTACATGTGAACCGACCCTGGCCTGTTTTATGGACTATGCTTTTGCCTACCGCTTGGACTGATCTGTTGCCCTGCTACTGTAGTACACAGGGGTCTCACATATGTGAGGGGCTCCAGAATTGTTTTTCCGGTTGGAGAAAACAATTATTTTTGTTTTCTCCGGGTTTCGGAATTAGGGTCTGGAGTCCGGAGGCTTCATAGAGATTTGGGTGGGTCGAAGCCTCTACCCCTGTGCCCCTGTGCACAGGTCTTATCTGATTGTGGCCCTCAGCCTGCTGCTGACTTACTGCCACCATGCCCATGCCTGTCGCGGTACAATAATGAGTGTCTGCAGTTAACAGTGTACCAGGACCAATATTATGGCTGTGCTGGCTGTCTCTGCCTGGACAATTTCTATGGACTGTGCTGTGCCGACTATAGACAATATTCCTGCCTGCTGCCTGGATAGTTAATATTGCTGTCGCTAAGCACCTCCTTGCCTGCTGCCTGGACCAGTGCTCTCCTCTGTGGATACTACTAAAAGCACAGGTAATGCTTTTTTTTTACCCTTTCTGCAATAGAATTTATTTTGGATTGTAATTATTGGTATGTGCATGCTATGTGTTAGAAATATGAAGGGTTTTCAAAAATGATAGGTTGCCAGGAAATTATATATGTCATTTATGCTCCTAGAACGCCTGATGGTGCTACTTTGATGTTGGGCCTCTGTATGTGGCCAGGCTGTGTAAAAGTCTCACACATGTGGTATCGCCATACTCAGGAGGAGTAGCAGAATGTATTTTGGGGTGTCATCTTTGCTACGTACATGCTATGTGTTGGAAATATCTGATAAATGGACAACTTTGTGTAAAAAAAAATGCGTTTTCATTTTTTTCCACATTTTCCAAAAACTTTTGGAAAAAAACGAACCGTTCAAAAGACTCATTATGCCTCATAGATTATACGTTGGGGTGTTTGCTTTCCAAAATGGGGTCATTTTGGGGGCAATTCCATTGTCCTGGTGCTCCAGGGCCTTCAAAAATGCAATAGGTGGTTGAGAAATGAGATGTGTCATTTATGCTCGTAGATCGCCTGATGGTGCTACTTCAATGTTGGGCCTTTGTATGTGGCCACGCTGTGTAAAAGTCTCACACATGTGGTATCGCTATACTCAGGAGGAGTAGCAGAATGTATTTTGGGGTGTCATCTTTGCTACGTACATGCTATGTGTTGGAAATATCTGATAAATAGACAACTTTGTGTAAAAACAATGCGTTTTCATTTTTTTCCACATTTTCCAAAAACTTTTGGAAAAAAATGAACCGTTCAAAAGACTCACTATGCCTCATAGATTATACGTTGGGGTGTTTGCTTTCCAAAATGGGGTCATTTTGGGGGCAATTCCATTGTCCTGGTGCTCCAGGGCCTTCAAAAATGCAATAGGTGGTTGAGAAATGAGATGTGTCATTTATGCTCATAGATCGCCTGATGGTGCTACTCCAATGTTGGGCCTTTGTATGTGGCCACGCTGTGTAAAAGTCTCACACATGTGGTATCGCTATACTCAGGAGGAGTAGCAGAATGTATTTTGGGGTGTCATCTTTGCTACGTACATGCTATGTGTTGGAAATATCTGATAAATGGACAACTTTGTGTAAAAAAAAAATGCGTTTTCATTTTTTTCCACATTTTCCAAAAACTTTTGGAAAAAAATGAACCGTTCAAAAGACTCATTATGCCTCATAGATTATACGTTGGGGTGTTTGCTTTCCAAAATGGGGTCATTTTGGGGGCAATTCCATTGTCCTGGTGCTCCAGGGCCTTCAAAAATGCAATAGGTGGTTGAGAAATGAGATGTGTCATTTATGCTCGTAGATCGCCTGATGGTGCTACTTCAATGTTGGGCCTTTGTATGTGGCCACGCTGTGTAAAAGTCTCACACATGTGGTATCGCTATACTCAGGAGGAGTAGCAGAATGTATTTTGGGGTGTCATCTTTGCTACGTACATGCTATGTGTTGGAAATATCTGATAAATAGACAACTTTGTGTAAAAAAAAATGCGTTTTCATTTTTTTCCACATTTTCCAAAAACTTCTGGAAAAAAATGAACCGTTCAAAAGACTCATTATGCCTCATAGATTATACGTTGGGGTGTTTACTTTCCAAAATGGGGTCATTTTGGGGGCAATTCCATTGTCCTGGTGCTCCAGGGCCTTCAAAAGTGTAATAGGTGGTTGAGAACTGAGATGTGTCATTTATGCTCGTAGAACGCATGGAGATGCTACTTCAATGTTGGGCCTTTGTATGTGGCCAGGCTGTGTAAAAGTCTCACACATGTGGTATCGCCATACTCAGGAGGAGTAGCAGAATGTATTTTGGGGTGTCATCTTTGCTACGTACATGCTATGTGTTGGAAATATCTGATAAATGGACAACTTTGTGTAAAAAAAAAATGCGTTTTCATTTTTTTCCACATTTTCCAAAAACTTCTGGAAAAAAATGAACCGTTCAAAAGACTCATTATGCCTCATAGATTATACGTTGGGGTGTTTGCTTTCCAAAATGGGGTCAGTTTGGGGGCAATTCTATTGTCCTGGTGCTCCAGGGCCTTCAAAAGTGTAAATGGTGGTTGAGAAATGAGATGTGTCATTTAGGCTCGTAGAACGCATGAAGATGCTACTTCAATGTTCGGCCTTTGTATGTGGCCAGGCTGTGTAAAAGTCTCACACATGTGGTATCGCCATACTCAGGAAGAGTAGCAGAATGTATTTTGGGGTGTAATTTGTTGTATGCATATGCTCTGAGAGAGAAATAACCTGTTAATATGACAATTTTGTAAAAAAAAAAAAAAAAATCTTCATTTTGCAAAGAATTGTGGGAAAAAATTACAACTTAAAAAAATTCACCATGCTACTTACTTAATACCTTGGAATGTCTACTTTCTAAAAAGGGGTCATTTAGGGGGTATTTGTACTTTTCTGACTTGTTAGTGTACCAAGAAATGAGATAGACCATCAGTACATCTGTGTGATCAGATGTGATCAATTTTCAGTGCTTGGCACCATAGTTTGTAGACTCTATAACTTTCACAAAGATCAAATAATTTACACTAATTTGGGTTATTTTTACCAAAGATATGTAGCAGTATAAATTTTGGCCAAAATTTATGAAGAAAAATTACTAATTTGCAAAATTTTATGACAGAAACAAAGAAAAAGGCATTTTTTTCACAAAATTTACGGTCTTTTTTATTTATAGCACAAAAAATAAAAAAACCACTAGTGATTAAATACCACCAAAAGAAAGCTCTATTTGAGTAATTGTCATTCAAAATGTGAGAGCGCTGAAAGCTGAAAATTGGTCTGGTCAGGAAGGGGGTGTAAGTGCACTGTATTGAGGTGGTTAAGCATCATTAAAATCACTGCTCCCGAAAACGGCCTTTTTAAAAGTTTTTTTTGCAGTGATACATGTCCCCTGGGGTAGGACCCGGGTCCCCAAACCCTTTTTAGGACAATACCATGCAAATTAGCCTTTAAAATGAGCACTTTTGATTTCGAACGTTCGAGACCCATAGACGTCAATGGGGTTCTAATGTTTGTGCGAACTTTCGGTCCGTTCGCAGGTACTGGTGCGAACCGAACCGGGGGGTGTTCGGCTCATCCCTAGTCTTGATGATGGAGCACTGGCCAGAGCTTGCACAGTATACAATTGAGCTACTGTCCTGTCCTGCATCCAGCGTTCTTTCAGAACGCACATTCAGTGCTGCTGGAGGCTTTGTAACCGATCACAGGGTGCGCCAGTCCACCGAATTGGTCGATCGGCTGACCTTCATAAAAATGAATCAGTCTTGGATCACCAGCTACCAAGCACCTGATGCTGATGTAATCGATCTATTTTTTTTTTAATGTGAGATCCCTTCAAGACTGCCTATGCTGTTGCTGAGTGACTATACTGTTATGCTGAGTCACAATCCTCTTCCTCCTCAATTTTCATTCTGATAGGTTGTAAGAACATTTTTGGTTTTGGGCACCGCCACCAGTGGCCAAGGCCCAATTTTTCAGCCCCTGTTTAACAGGGGCGTATTATTACAATTTTTGATGCAATACTTTGCAGCAGGGCTCATTCCTGCATTCCAACTATAGTATCTGTGAGGGGTTGCAGTGTTGTGGCACCAGCACCAGTGTCCAAGGCCCAATTTTTCAGCCCCTGATCAAAGGGGTGTATAATTACAATTTTTGATGCAATACTTTGCAGCAGGGCTCATTCCTGTGCTCCTGTGTGAGGGGTTGCAATGTTGTGGCAATTTTTCTGCCCCTGTTTAACAGGGGCATGTAATTACAATTTTTGATGCAATACTTTGCAGCAGGGCTCATTCCTGCGCGCCAACTAGAGTATCTGTGAGGGGTTGCAGTGTTGTGGCACCAGCACCAGTGCCCAAGGCCCAAATTTTTAAGCCCCTGTTTAACAGAGACATGTAATTACAATTTTTGATGCAATACTTTGCAGCAGGGCTCATTCCTGCACTCCAGCTATCTGTGAGGGGTTGCAGTGTTGTGGCACCAGTGCATAAGGCCCAATTTTTCTGCCCCTGTTCAACAGGGACATGTAATTACAATTCTTGATCTAATATTTCACAGCAGGGCCCATTCCTGTGCCCACCAAGAGTAACTGTGAGGACTTACAGTGTTGTGGCAACACCACCACCACCACCACCAAAGGCCCAATTTTTCTGCCCCTGTTCAACGGGTGCATGTAATTACAATTCTTGATATAATATTTCACAGCAGGGCCCGTACCAGCACCCACCAAGAGTAACTGTGAGGACTTACAGTTTTGTGACAACACCAACACCTAAGGCCCCAATTTCTGCTGAGTATATAGGGCAGGCCCCTACTTTCAAATATCAAACTTACAAATGACTCCTATTTGCAAACAGAAGGAGACAACAGGAAGTGAGGTTAAATCTACCCCTAGTAAGGGAAATTGTCTCCTGTAAGAGTTAATATGGGAAAAAAGTGTCTTCTCTTCACTGATGCTTTATCACCAATCCTTGTTTCACTAAAAACCCCAAATTTTAAACATTTGTCATTGGGACAGAAAGTGAGGTGAAATCTTCTGAAGAGGTGCACAGACAGCAAAACAAATGTTACAGGGGTGATAACCCTTCCCTATTTTTTCCAAAAAGCTTAAAAATTGTTTTTTTTGGCTGGAGCTACACTTTAAAAATGTACCAGTTCAAAATTATAAACAGATTCTACTTAACAACAAACCTGCAGTCCCTGTCTTGTTTGCACCACCTGTATACTGCTGTTCAGAGTATATAGGGCCTGGGGGCCCCACGCCTTTCCTTTTTTTAATTTGGGTGCGGGGTTCTCCTTAATATCTATACAAGACCCAAAGGGCTTGGTAATCGATTGGTGGGGGTAAAGTTGCCGTTTGTCTCACTGATTTTCATCCATATTGCCAGGACCCGACATTACATTAAAGCCGCAAGCAGTTTTAAATGACTTTTATTCCTTTAAAAATTTAATTTTGTGCAGGGACTGTTCTAAGCACAGGAAACACGCGCCACTTTACAGTCATACTATAGACACCCCCCAGTAGGAATGAGCTTCGAGTTCAATTCAACAATTTGGGGTGTTCGCGGCAAATTCGAAAGCCACGGAACACCCTTTAAAAGTCTATGGGAGGAATTAAAAGTGCTAATTTTAAAGGCTTATATGCATAGTATTGTCATAAAAAAGTGCTTGGGGACCTGGGTACTGCCCCAGGGGACATGGATCAATGCAAAAAAAAGTTTTAAAAACGGCCATTTTTTCAGTAGCAGTGATTTTTAAAAATGCTTAAAGTGAAACAATAAAATTGTAATATTCCTTTAAATTTAGTACCTGGGGGGTGTCTATAGTATGCCTGTAAAGGGGCGCATGTTTCCCATGTTTAGAATAGTCTGACAGCAAAATGACATTTCAAAGGAAAAAAGTCATTTAAAACTACTCGCGGCTACTACTCGGTCCGACAATACACATAAAAATTCATTGATAAAAACAGCATGGGATTTCCCCTCAGGGGAACCCTGAACCAAAATGTAAAAAAAAAAGGTGTGGGGGTCCCCTTCAAAATCCATACCAGACCCGTCACGTCTGGTATGGATTTTAAGGGGAACCTGGCGCCAATTTTTTTAAAAAAAATGACGTGGCATCCCCTCCAAAAATCCATACCAGACCCTTATCCGAGCACGCGACCTGGCAGGCCGCAGGAAAAGAGGGGGGACGAGAGAGCACCCCCCCTCCTGAACCGTACCAGGCCACATGCCCTCAACATTGGGAGGGTGCTTTGGGGTTGATGGAGACAAGGGCGGTTGTGGGGGTCTGCGGGCGGGGGGCTTATCGGAATCTGGTAGCCCCCTTTAACAAGATGACCCCCAGATCCCGGCCCGCCTTGTGTGAATGGTAAGGGGGTACAAAAGTACCCCTACCATTTCACAAAAAAAACTGTCAAAAATGTTAAAAATGACAAGCGGCCTGAGAACGAAGAAGGGAAGAAGACGCAGCGGAGGAAGATGCCGGACGAGAACACCGGAGCAAGAAGCAGAGGATCGGAGGAAGAACCAGAGGAAGAAGAAGATGGAGGAAGAAACCTAAGGAGGATAGAAGATAGAAGAAATAAGATGGAAAGAAGAAGACTTGAAATAAAGGAATTGTCAAAAACTGTCTCTTGTCATTTTTAACATTTTTGACAGTTTTTTTGTGAAATGGTACCATTTCACACAGGGGGGGTTAAAGGGGGCTTCCAGATTCCGATAAGCCCCCCGCCCGCAGACCTCCACAACCACCGGGCAAGGGTTGTGGGGATGAGGCCCTTGTTCCCATCAACATGGGGACAAGGTGCTTTGGGGGGGACCCCAAAGCACCCTCCCAATGTTGAGGGCATGTGGCCTGGTATGGTTCAGGAGGGGGGGGCGCTCTCTCATCCCCCCTCTTTTCCTGCTGCCTGCCAGGTTGCGTGCTCGGATAAGGGTCTGGTACGGATTTTTGGGGGGACCCCACCCCATTTTTTTTAAATTTTGATGCGGGGTTCCCCTTAAAATCCATCAGGTCTGGTATGGATTTTGAGCGGGACCCCCACGCCATTTATTTTTTACATTTTGGCGCGGGGTTCCCCTTAATATCCATACCAGACCTGAAGGGCCTGGTATGGAATTTAAGGGGACCCCCACGCCATTTTTTTTTTAAATTTTGGTTCGGGGTTCCCCTGTGGGGAAATCCCATGCCGTTTTTATCAATGAACTTTTATGAGTATTGTCAGACCGACAATTCATTAATAGCCGCAAGTAGTTTTAAATTACTTTTTTTTCCTTTGAAATGTAATTTTGCTGTTAGACTGTTCTAAACACTGAAACATGGGCTGTTTACAGGCATACTATAGACACCCCCCAAGTACGAAATTTAAAGGAATATTACACTTTTATTGTTTTACTTTAAGCGTTATTAAAATCACTGCTCCTGAAAAAATGGACGTTTTTAAAACTTTTTTTTGCATTGATCCATGTTTCCTGGGGCAGGACCCAGGTCCCCAAACACTTGTTATGACAATAACTTGCATATAAGCCTTTAAAATTAGCACTTTTGATTATTCATGTTCGAGTCCCATAGATTTTAACGGTGTTCGCATGTTCGAACAAATTTTTTGCCTGTTCACATGTTCTGAATGCGAACCGAAAGGGGGGGTGTTCAGCTCATCCCTACCCCCAAGGTACGATATTTAAAGGAATATTTCACTTTTTTTTTCATTTTAAGCATCATTAAAATCACTGCACCTGCAAAAATGGCCATTTTTAAAACTTTTTTTTGCATTGATACATGTCCCCTGGGGGCCTGGGGGCCCAGGTCCCCAAACCCTTTTTAGGACAATAACTTGCATATTAGCCTTTAAAATTAGCACTTATGATTTTGAACATTCGAGTCCCATAGACTTTAATGGGGTTCTAAAGTTCGCGCAAACTTTCGGTCTGTTCGCAGGTTCTGGTGAAAACCGAACCGGGGGGTGTTCGGCTCATCCCTATTGCCACGTATGACTCCCTGTGATCATCAGGCAAATTAAATTGGCAAGTCCTTTTTTCTGATACTTTCGTACGATACTGGTGTTCTTGGTGGGCACCTGTTGACACCCCAGCTGGCAGTGCTTCATTCATTTTTCTAAGTTCTATGGTGGAACATTTTGCATGGTAGTTGTCGCTTATAACTAGGGATGAGCTTTATGTTTGGGTTGAACATGAGTTCGACTCGAACATTGGCTGTTCACCCGTTCACAGAATAGCGAACAATTTGGGGTGTTCGCGGCAAATTCGAAAGCCGCGGAACACCCTTTAAAAGTCTATGGGAGAAATGAAAAGTGCTAATTTTAAAGGTTAATATGCATGGTGTTTTCATAAAAAGTGTTTGGGGACCCGGGTCCTGCCCCAGGGGACATGTATCAATACAAAAAAAGTTTCAAAAATGGCAGTTTTTTGTCAGTGATTTTAATAATGCTTAAAGTGAAACAATAAAAGTGAAATATTCCTTTAAATTTCATACCTGGGGTGTGTCTATAGTAAGCCTGTAAAGTAGCGTATGTTTCCTGTGTTTAGAAGAGTCTCTGCACAAAATGACATTTCTAAAGGAAAAAAAGTAATTTAAAACTATTCGTGGCTATAATGAATTGTTGGGTCTCGACAATACAGATAAAAGTCATTGAAAAAAACGTCATGGGATTCTCTCACAGTCCATTACCAGGCCCTTTGGGTCTGGTATGAATATTAAAGGGAACCCTTGCCCGGCGGTTGTGGGGGTCTGCGGGCGGGGTGCTTATTGGAATCTGGAAGCCCCCTTTAACACGGGGACCCCCAGATCCTTGCCTCCCCCTCGTGTGAAATGATAACGGGGTACAAACGTACCCCTACCATTTCACAAAAAAAGTGTCAAAAATGTTAAAAAAGACAATAGCCGGTTTTTGACAATACCTTTATTAATGTCTTCTTCTTTCCCCGCTTCTTCTATCTTCTTCTTGTCTTCCTTCAGTTTTCTTCTTCTTCCTCCATCTTGTTCTTCCCCCGCTTCTTCCTCTATCTTCCTCTGCTTCATCCTTCATCCTCCAGTCTTCTCCTCCAGCATCTTCCTCCGGCTTCTTCTTCCCCGCTTTGTCCTCCGGACGATCCGCCTCAATGGGAGTCTTCCGCTGTGTGACGCTTCTGTTCTTGTAACAGCTGTTATAAAACTGAGGGCGGGGTCACCCGGTGACTACACCCCCTCTGACGCACGGGGACATCCCTATTGCTTCCCCCATGGTGTCAGAGGGGTGTGGGGTCACTTGTTTACGTAAACGGGTGACCCCGCCCCCCTCTGACCCCCCGGGAAAGCCATAGGGATGTCCCCATGTGTCAGAGGGGGGCGGGGTCAGCCAGGAACATCACAGTGTGGCTTTGCCCTCAGTTATAAAAGAACTGTCACAAGAACAGAAGCATCACATAGCGGGAGACTCTAATTGAGGCGGATCATCCGGAGGATGAAGTGGGGAAGATGCTGGAGGAGAAGACCGGAGGAAGATGCCGGAGGAGAAGACCGGAGGATGAATCAGAGGAAGATAGAAGAAGAAGCTGGGGAAGAACAAGATGGAGGAAGAAGAAGAAAACCGAAGGAAGACCAGAAGAAGATGGAAGAAGAAGCGGGGAAAGAAGAAGACATTAATAAAGGAATTGTCAAAAACCGGCTATTGTCTTTTTTAACATTTTTGACACTTTTTTGTGAAATGGTAGGGGTAAACTTGTACCCCATTACCAATTCACACAGAGGGCGGGATCTGGGGGTCCCCTTGTTAAAGGGGGCTTCCAGATTCCGATAAGTCCCCCGCCCGCAGACCTCCACAACCACCGGGCAAGGGTTGTGGGGATGAGGCTCTTGTTCCCATCAACATGGGGACAAGGTGCTTTGGGGGGCCACCCCAAAACACTCTCCCCATGTTGAGGGCATGTGGCCTAGTACGGTTCGGGGGGGTGCTCTCTCGTCCCCCTCTTTTCCTGTGGCCTGCCAGGTTGCGTGCTTAGATAAGGGTCTGGTATGGATTTTTGGGGGGACCCCCACACCATTTAAAAAAAAAATGCGCGGGGTTCTCCTTAAAATCCATACCAGACCAGAAGGGTCTGGTATGGATTTTGAGGGGGACCCCCACTCCATTTTTTTTTAAATTTTGGCACAGCTCTGAAAGCTGAAAATTGGCCTGGGCAGGAAGGGGATAAAAGTACCCAGTAAGCAAGTGGTTAACCATTTCAGCCCCGGAAGAATTTACCCCCCTTCCTGACCAGAGCACTTTTTGCGATTCGGCACTGCGTCGCTTTAACTGACAATTGAGCGGTCATGCAACGTTGCACCCGAACAAAATTGACGTCCTTTTTTTCTTTTTTCCCACAAATAGAGCTTTCTTTTGGTGGTATTTGATCACCTCTACAATTTTTTTGCGCTATAAACAAAATAAGAGCGACAATTTTGAAAAAAACGCATTATTTTTTACATTTTGCTTTAATAAATATCCCCCAAAAATATATAAAAAAACAATCTTTTCACTCAGTTTAGGCCGATCCGTATTCTTCTACATATTTTTGGTAAAAAAAAAATCGCAATAAGCGTTTATTGATTGGTTTGCGCAAAAGTTATAGCATTTACAAAATAGGGGATAGTTTTATGGCATTTTTATTAATAATGGCGGTGATCAGCGATTTTTATTGTGACTGCGACGTTGTGGCGGACATATCGGACACTTTTGATACATTTTTTGGACCATTGTCATTTATACAGCAATCAGTGCTATAAAAATGCATTGATTCCTGTATAAATGACACTGGCAGTGAAGGGGTTAACCACTAGGGGGCAGGGAGGGGTTAATTCAGTACTAGGGAGTGATTTCTAACTGTAGGGGGGATGGGCTAGCTGTGTCACTACTCTGATAACTGCTCCCGATGACAGAGAGCAGAGATCAGTGACACTTGTCACTAGGCAGAACGGGGGGATGCTGTTTACATCAGCATCTCCCCGTTCGTCCTCTCCGTGAGGCGATTGCGGGTATCCCCGTGGCAATCGAGTCTGCGGGACCCGCGACCCGACTCAGAGTGCCCCCGGCCAGCGCGCATGCCGCCGGCGGCATGCACGCAATGGCACGGCGGGAAATTCAAATGGACTTACCAGTAAGTCCATTTGCCCAGCTGTGCCATTCTGCCGACGTACAACGGCGTGCGCCAGTCGGGAATGGGTTAAAGGGAACACAAAGGGAACAAATAGTGTGGAAATATAGCTGCCATCTAGGACCCATCCCTGCCATCCTGTACAACACTTATCAATTTAATCTCTTCTATATTTTTTCTACTCATAAACTTTTAATAATGCTTAGGTATTAAACCTGATAATGTACATTTTTTTATGTTTTCTAATATATTGTCCACACACTGTATCTGATATTGTATTTTTACATAATCTTTAACCATATTCTGATGACTCACAGTAAATGTCCTGAAATGTGTTGGTTATCAATAAATAGATAAAAAGATATATTGTATACATAAAAGGTTTACAATATTGCTCCAAGACAAGTGCAACTGCTGTTATTTCTGACTGCCATTAGTAGGACATTACATGAAATATTTCAATATAAAGTGATATGGTGTGATAAGCAATTCTGCTAACATTCAGTTAGACTGTAATTTGATAAGTTAAAATAAAATTGTCATACTAGTGTAGCACTACCCCCGTAGGAGTTGCTAATGGCATGGTTCCCCACTACTACACAGCCAGTCACACAGCATTTGCTTCTTGTAGCCAGACACAGTGATCAGTAGGGATGAGCCGAACACCCCCCTGTTCGGTTCACACCAGAACATGCGAACAGGAAAAAAGTTCGCTCGAACACGCGAACACCGTTAAAGTCTATGGGACACGAACATGAATAATCAAAAGTGCTAATTTTAAAGGCTTATATGCAAGTTATTGTCATAAAAAGTGTTTGGGGACCTGGGTCCTGTCCCAGGGGACATGGATCAATGCAAAAAAAAGTTTTAAAAACGGCCGTTTTTTCAGGAGCAGTGATTTTAATAATGCTTAAAATCAAACAATAAAAGTGTAATATCCCTTTAAATTTCGTACCTGGGGGGTGTCTATAGTATGCCTGTAAAGGGGCGCATGTTTCCCGTGTTTAGAACAGCCTGACAGCAAAATGACATTTCGAAGGAAAAACTCATTTAAAACTACCCGCGGCTATTGCATTGCCGTCAATACACATAGAAGTTCATTGATAAAAACGGCATGGGAATTCCCCACAGGGAAACCCCGAACCAAAATTAAAAAAAAAAAAATGAAGTGGGAGTCCCCCTAAATTCCATACCAGGCCCTTCAGGTCTGGTATGGATATTAAGGGGAACCCCGGCCAAAATTAAAAAAAAAAATGATGTGGGGTTCCCCCTAAATTTCATACCAGACCCTTCAGGTCTGGTATGGATTTTAAGGGGAACCCCGCGCCAAAAAAAAAAAAAAAACGGCGTGGGGTTCCCCCAAAAATCCATACCAGACCCTTATCCGAGCACGCAACCTGGCAGGCCGCAGGAAAAGAGGGGGGACGAGAGTGCGGCCCCCCCCTCCTGAACCGTACCAGGCCACATGCCCTCAACATTGGGAGGGTGCTTTGGGGTAGCCCCCCAAAACACCTTGTCCCCATGTTGATGAGGACAAGGGCCTCATCCCCACAACCGTGGCCGGTGGTTGTGGGGGTCTGCGGGCAGGGGGCTTATCGGAATCTGGAAGCCCCCTTTAACAAGGGGACCCCCAGATCCCGCCCCCCCCCCTGTGTGAAATGGTAAGGGGGTACTTACCCCTACCATTTCACTAAAAAAGTGTCAAAATAGTTAAAAATGACAAGAGACAGTTTTTTGACAATTCCTTTATTTAAATGCTTCTTCTTTCTTCCTTCATCTTCTTCTTCTTCTGGTTCTTCTGGCTCTTCTGGTTCTTCCTCCGGCGTTCTCGTCCAGCATCTCCTCCGCGGCATCTTCTATCTTCTTCTCCTCGGGCCGCTCCGCACCCATGGCATTGGGGGGGAGGCTCCCGCTCTTCTCTTCATCTTCTTCTTCATCCTCTTCTCTTCTTCCTTCTTCTCTTCTTCTCTGTTTCTCTTCTTAACTTTCTTCTCCGGGCCGCTCCACATCCATGCATGGAGGGAGGCTCCCGCTGTGTGACGGCGCCTCCTCATCTGACGGTTCTTAAATAATGGGGGGCGGGCCCGCCCCCTCTGACGCACGGGACATGACGGGACTTCCCTGTGGCATTCCCCGTGACGTCACAGGGAAGTCCCGTCAAGTCACCGTGCGTCAGAGGGGGGCGGGGTCACCGGGTGGCCCCGCCCCCCATTATTTAAGAACCGTCAGATGAGGAGACGCCGTCACACAGCGGGAGCCTCCCTCCATGCATGGATGCGGAGCGGCCCGGAGAAGAAGAGACGAAGAGAAGAAGAGAAGAAGAGAAGAAGGAAGAAGAGAAGAGGATGAAGAAGAAGATGAAGAGAAGAGCGGGAGCCTCCCCCCCAATGCCATGGGTGCAGAGCGGCCCGAGGAGAAGAAGATAGAAGACGCCGCGGAGGAGATGCTGGACGAGAACACCGGAGGAAGAACCAGAAGAGCCAGAAGAACCAGAAGAAGAAGATGAAGGAAGAAAGAAGAAGCATTTAAATAAAGGAATTGTCAAAAACTGTCTCTTGTCATTTTTAACTATTTTGACACTTTTTTAGTGAAATGGTAGGGGTAAGTACCCCCTTACCATTTCACACAGGGGGGGGGCCGGGATCTGGGGGTCCCCTTGTTAAAGGGGGCTTCCAGATTCCGATAAGCCCCCCGCCCGCAGACCCCCACAACCACCGGCCACGGTTGTGGGGATGAGGCCCTTGTCCTCATCAACATGGGGACAAGGTGTTTTGGGGGGCTACCCCAAAGCACCCTCCCAATGTTGAGGGCATGTGGCCTGGTACGGTTCAGGAGGGGGGGGCCGCACTCTCGTCCCCCCCTCTTTTCCTGCGGCCTGCCAGGTTGCGTGCTCGGATAAGGGTCTGGTATGGATCTTTGGGGGAACCCCACGCCGTTTTTTTTTTTTTTTTGGCGCGGGGTTCCCCTTAAAATCCATACCAGACCTGAAGGGTCTGGTATGGAATTTAGGGGGAACCCCACGTCATTTTTTTTTTTTAATTTTGGCCGGGGTTCCCCTTAATATCCATACCAGACCTGAAGGGCCTGGTATGGAATTTAGGGGGACTCCCACTTCATTTTTTTTTTTTTTAATTTTGGTTCGGGGTTTCCCTGTGGGGAATTCCCATGCCGTTTTTATCAATGAACTTCTATGTGTATTGACGGCAATGCAATAGCCGCGGGTAGTTTTAAATGAGTTTTTCCTTCGAAATGTCATTTTGCTGTCAGGCTGTTCTAAACACGGGAAACATGCGCCCCTTTACAGGCATACTATAGACACCCCCCAGGTACGAAATTTAAAGGGATATTACACTTTTATTGTTTGATTTTAAGCATTATTAAAATCACTGCTCCTGAAAAAACGGCCGTTTTTAAAACTTTTTTTTGCATTGATCCATGTCCCCTGGGGCAGGACCCAGGTCCCCAAACACTTTTTATGACAATAACTTGCATATAAGCCTTTAAAATTAGCACTTTTGATTTCTCCCATAGACTTTTAAAGGGTGTTCCGCGGCATTCGAATTTGCCGCGAACACCCCAAATTGTTCGGTGTTCGGCGAACTTGCGAACAGCCAATGTTCGAGTCGAACATGAGTTTGACTCGAACTCGAAGCTCATCCCTAGTGATCAGACCTTTGGCTTGTGTTTTGTTGTATTAGGGGGTGATAACTTGGATGGGGTAAGGGCAGGGCCGTCTTAATAGCATCATGGGCCCCTGGGAAAAGTAATGCACTGGGGCCCCTACCAGCTTGCCCCAATTTACGCACCTACTTTCAAGAAATAAAGTATAAATAGTTCATTAAACATTAAACATAGATTCATTAGTACTTTCAATAAAATACATTTTACAAAAGGAAAACATTCCATAAATGAAAGACTAATCAACACAGTACAGTGGGGAATGCAGAAGGGCACAGTACAGGAGGGGTCAGGAGGGCACAATATTAGGATCAGGAGGGCACAGTATAGGTTCTGGGACGCTTCCTGGGACACAGCCATCTCGGGACAGTTTAGTAAAAAGCATGAATGTCCCAAACAGTTGGCAAATATGATGTAATGCAAGATTATTGCAGGGCCACATGCACCTGGGGCCTCTGGGCAGTGCCCAGAAGTGCCTTTGCAATAAGATGGCCCTGGGTAAGGGATTATGGAATACCCAACTTGAAAATGTCCAACAATTAAAACCAGGGACAACTTCCTCCCTATTTACAGATTCCTCTTCTTCCTTCCACCTGCACAAACTTGGTTCCATTGTACAGCTCCTGCTGGTTCACTCCTGGGGGGAACTAACAGTCCCTAATTAGTTCAGCAATAGCCCATTACAGGCTAGGAAGAGTCCCTTGGTAAACTTGCAATGTGGAGAGAATCTCACACAACCTTCTACCTATTTGTAGACACTTGTCCCAGTTCTACTGCTTTCAGAAATGCTAGCCCACCTGGCTGCCACCAGCCCATCTGTCTGCTTTCTCTTCCCACTCCTGTAATGGGATCCTTCCAGGCCAGCCTCCCGAGCTCCAGCCCGAGGTAAAACCCCTCCTGGCATGGATTGTGTTTTTGTTGTTTTATTAAGAGATGATAACTTGGATGGGGTAAGGGCAGGGACGTCTTAATAGCATCATGGGCCCCTGGGCAAAGGAAGAAGGGCCATCGACAGACTCTCCTTAACACTGTTTGTCCTTCTGCCACTTAAATCCTTTGCTGGCATGGCTCATTAGTTCCCTGCCAGGCCCCCAACCTGGGGATTGGCTAAGGACCCCTAAATATTCAAGGCAAACCCTCCTAGTTTTTGCCCACTATCTTCCAGAATGTTCTCCAACATTCTAGAAACAGGGTGGGGTTATCAGAGAGCTGCTATGAGTCATCCAGCCCTGGCCTCTAATAATCCTGACCTAGATCCAGTGACTCAGGTTTATCCATGGGCTAGACTATAGTTTGCCTAATCTCCCTTTTAGTAGCACACACTGGAGGGTGCTACACTTGGATTTTGAAATTGAATTACATTGCAGTCAATAGGAGGTCATATTTTATGTTTAAATTAGGTCCTCTGGAGGGCTGCTTGACAAGCTATTATCACTGAAATGACATATTTGTGTTTGCTTGCTGTTCCTTGAACTGGTAAGACAATGGGGTTGGTTTTCTAAAGACAAAAAGGCTGTTGACTTTGAAAGTGAAGTTGCACTTTGCAAGGGCATTTTCCCCAGAGCTTAGTGAATGAGGTGATATTTCACTTTGCAAACAATACCCAATCAAGCACAAAGAAAATGAAAAAAAAGTTTAAGTTTTACTTGCATGTGATTAAATGATGGAAGCCAGCAGACCTTCACCTTATTCGCTAAGTGCAGGGTAAAATTCCCTTGCAAAGTACAACTTCCCTTGCAATGTCTATTTGTCTTTAGGAAATTAACTCCAAAAAGTGTGATAATATCACCCTAAAAAACAAAGAGGCAATATAATGTGTGCATTTATTTTAATGTTATTTGATATTTCTTACCACATAGCATACAATACATCCAAACACAGTAAATGGCTCTTGCTGTCCCTTTATCACACACAATTTGTTTCTTTGGTCAGCGCCTGTTAAAGAGGAATTCCACTCAAAAGTGAGACTTCCGCTTATTTGTCTTCTCCCCCCTCCATTACCACATTTGGCACCTTTTAGGGGGGAGGGGGAACGGGTACCTGTTTTGACAGGTACTGTTTCCTACTTCCAGGAGACAGGGCCGTGGCCCCGTCTCTCAGAAATTCGGGCCCCTACTCCTTCCTCTGCTGCCGGACCAATTAGAAAGCATAGTGCGCTACACGCATGCGCAGTAGGGACCCTGCTGTGAAGCCAGAAGCCGGTTTCCCTTACCTGAAATGGTGGCGACTGCAACCGACAGTCAATCAGAAGATCAGCTGGGGTGCCAACATTGCAGGCTCCCTGGACAGATAAGTGTCCATATATTAAAAGTCAGCAGCTGCAGTATTTGTAGCTGATGACTTTTAATTTTTCAGGGGTCTCCTCTTTAAGTTCATTCTCATAACTGATTATTCACTGTGATTGTATTTCAATACATTATACCTTCGACTAAATACATTTCTTATTTTTGCAGCCTGCCTAATAGTCCTTTCCTGTGCATGGCATGGCAGCATACTGATGGGTCAAACCTCACCTACCTACACCTACAAGACTGACTACCTAGCACCAGAATCCTTTTTTTTATCCTTTAAGTAATAGGATGCAGCTACTGTCCCTAGCAAGAAATGAATTACTAATGAAATTCATTTTTGTTCTATTTTTACCCTTACCTGACTGCTTCCTTTGATCCTTTCCAAGCAGGTTCTCTGAAACTCTCCTCCCTGAATTCCTCATACCACAGGTGCTAAAGCGGTCCTTCATGAGGAACCCTATACTGGTGGTTGTGGGGTAATGTCCAGTAAGCAGGTAACAGAGTAATATAGTGTTCTATCAGTGAAGCACAGGACATGTGTTCCATGCTTTTATTTCCATGCTTTCAAACCGGCTTCCTGAGCCAGTGCATATGGGGATCATTACTTCAGAAAAGCCAAATTGGCTCTAGGTATTGAATCTGCAAAAGCAGCTGGACATGGGAACTTGGATAACAATATGTCAGATATCAGCACTCAAGGCTACAGAGCTCATTTTCAGGATATTCTAGTCCAGGGCAAATCGCCAAGGTCAGAAATAATAACAATATTATATATTATAATATTCAATATTCTGAAACTTTGAGCAGCATGACGCCATCACGCTCAACCTAGCATACACACGGATCCACCCACAAGCCCTGGGTATCCCGTCCGCCCGCCGGCGAAGCCCGCTACACGGAATCAGGAAGTGGATGATGACCCATACCGCTCACACGCGGCACGCTTCAACACGCCTCCACTCCCCATGATCCTTGCTGGCATCCTGCTAAACAGATGTATGAGTCGTACCAAGTTGGCCTGAGAAGGATATAGCTGCTCTGTACAGTTCGAGATGGTCTGAGAAGGACCGGAGTGCTTTGCATGCCTGCCGTACATCGATGTCCATGGATTGGTGAGACTGTACCTGGTTATTTTTTACCCGTGATTGCTGGCACTATAGCAATTCATGTGTCTCTCTCCCTATGGTTCAGCAACCACGCGGTGTCTACTTACAATCATCCATGCAGGCACACTCCCATCTCCATCCCTGTACAGCCTCTATATAGCGTTAACCCCACATTACCATTTAGTGTGAGGTATCTAGCTACATGTGCTGCAATCAGCTACCTTCATGGCCCATACTGCAAGATCCATTTAAAGTCTGTCATTAGCACCTTGCGGCGTGGACCCCCATCATTTACGGCTGCACACACCTACATCTTTGTTCCATCCATTATTTTCCAGATACATATCCAGAAGACTGTCTTTTTCAATTTTTGACCCAGCTGGGTGTATGTGTGTTTAGTGGTGGCCATCTGTGTGTTGTTCTGTTTTTAGACAACGTTGTCTATTTTATTTTTTATTTTTTAGTGGAGGTTTTTGGTTCACTTATTGTCACATTGTTTGATTTTTTTTGATTGGTGTATATGTGGAGTTACTTTTCTAAAATAAACTCATTTATATTTTTGCTATATTGCTGGTTCCTTGTTGAAGAATTCTTTCCTGGGTGGAACTGGTCTTCTATCCCGTTCCTTCCCCATGTGCCCCCTTTTTTTTTATATGCTCCCTAATTCAGAGGAACACACCCCTCCGCGATCCATAGATCCCTTGGGTGTTTGCAAATAGCTTTATGTGTATACAGGCGGTGTAAGTTAATTATCCTCACTTGTTGTTACTTATACTGAATCAAGCAAGGTTTTTTGGTTCATATATTCTCTCTTGTTTGTTCAACTTTGAGCAGCATGACAAACATTGTACTTCTTGGTTTCTCTAATCAAGAGGAAGAAAGCTCTAATTCAAATAAAGAACAAGATGGTAGTGTCCAATTTTCCGAAGCAAGGGAGAATGAAATGCAATACCATCCTGAAGGGGGCCAAGCCAATGAGCGCTGCATTCTGCACCCTGATTGGGCAAATCTTTGCCCAATCATGGCACATTGTAAGCTGGTTGTTAAGGAGCAGGGCCAGGAAACCAGCCGCAGCATTCTTAACAACCGATGAGTCATCAGCTCTTAAGGGGTTTCCCCCGCTGACAGCTGAGCAAAAAAAAAAAGTGCCAGTTGAAACATAAGGAAAAAAATAATGTTAAAAAAGCTGCGCTAGGATATTGGCTGTACTGTATATGTCCACAAAAATGCTATGGGAACAAGAAAGATCCTTTAAATTGTTTATATCCTTAATATCACCGTAGTGCTCACACACAAATGTAAAAAGTGCCTGATCACCGAAGCTGTAGATTCTGCTTACCAGTCGGCAAGCTTAAAAGGCAGATGGCTATAACCCAGCCTAGGCCTCTAAGCTTGCAGATGACCACAATAGGGATGGTAATTCAAATGGTGCAGATCGCTCCTTCTGTCCCGCTATAGTGTTCGTTCACTCAATATGGTACTCAAGAGAAGAAAGTACTGGCCATAGTGTAATAACGTCTGAACATAGTTTATTGAAATATAGTATTGCACTTACAGTTAAAAGAAGTTTGCATCGCATAAAAGAATGCCGGCCGGCTTAAACAAAACGGAGCCCGTCCTCCTACTCCGATCGCGTGGTGATATCACTACATGCCTTCCCCCAGGCGCGTTTCGTCATCAGCAGACGTTGTCAATGGGAAACGGGCAGCGTATTGACTCACCACCTTAAATAAGGAACCCAAGCCTCGCTCTGAGTCACGAGTACACAGACCAAGAGACATCATATTAGGTGTGGGCAAATATCCCATACTAACGAGAGCGGGGATAATTACATCCACATGCCCCAACAGAGACCATTATCAACCATAAGACCTAAAACATAAGACAATCAATATGACTAACATATGAAAATAATAAAAGCTCAATGTGAATCTACCAGTGGATTTAATGTCTGGCTAATATAATATTGGTGTGTTTTTGAATGTGCTACACATTACTAAGCACACCCTATGTGAATTATGTTTAGTGAAAAATAAAAAAGTGACGTGAAATGGCGCTATATTCAAAATTATATAGTGTTTAAATAAATAGTGTAACAATAAGACTATAATATAGATAATAAAATTATATAACAAACTAGATTATTGTACTAAATGATAATACAAGTGTAAACCTAATTACAGCCATATGTCTATTGAGTAGATTATATGAATTTAATATATGTGACATATGGATTAAACATATGGATTAAATATAATAATGTGATGGAGTGAAAAAAAATAAAATAAATTTTTAAAAAGAAAAAATATTATAGTGTCACTAATAAATGAATGATAATAACTTTTTTTATATAAGGTAGATCAATTTGGGCCTAAATGGATTGATTTCTAATTAAAAGCTTAAGATATCCTCTATTGATAATAGGAATTATATAGATAAAGATCAATAATTGGCACAAGATTATAAAAGGGAAGAACATGGCCCTATTTATAGTATTGTCCACTGGTGTCTCAGAACAAGTTTACACATACACATATTAGGGACACATAAATAACACATAAGGTCATTAGGAATTGTCAATAAAAGCATTTACATCAGTGTTAATATTCAACCCATAAGGTGCATAAGTCTTCAATTTATGAATCCAAGTCATCTCTAATTTGGATATCTCTCTCACTAATAAACTCCCCCTCCAATGGGGGCAAAACGTATCTATACCCAAAAAGGTTGTTTTGGAGGGGTCCCTATCGTGAATGAGTAAATAGTGCTTGGACACTGAGTGATTCTTAAGACCAATTAAGATGTTAGTAATATGTTCGTTAAGGCGAACTTGAAGGGGCCGTTTGGTTTGACCCACATATTGCAGGCCACAAGGGCACTGCAACATGTTTACAACCCCCTCTGTAGCACAAGTGATAAATGGTTTTATCACATGTGATTCCTGTGTGCTGGTGGAGGTAAAGGTTGTGGTCCGTCTGTGGGAACATGCACTCAACGAACAAACTCTTCAGCGTCTACATTGATAGAACCCAGTTAGTTGATTAAAAAAAATGGGTTTTGGAGTTGGTTGGTTCAAAATATTTGGGGCTATACGATTCCTCAAAGAGGGTGCCCCTTTGAAGACAACTTGAGGTGTCTCTGGTAACGCCTCTCTGAGCACCCCATCACTTCTAACCACATGCCAATGTTTATAGATTAAATTCTTGACACTGTTATGCTGCATGGAATAGGTGGTCACAAAAGGAACCCCAAAAGAAAGGTCCTCATTTGCACGTGGTCCTCTTTCTACAAGCAAATCATCTCTATTAACCTATTTGATAGTATTCAAAGTCCTACATAGGGATTCTCTTGAATATCCTTTTTCCAAAAATCTACCTGTAAGAACTTCTGCTTGCACTAAAAAATCAGACTGGTTAGAACAGTTCCTTTTGAGTCGGAGATATTGGCATTTAGGGACCGACTCTAACCAGGGACGATGATGACAACTGTCCACAGGTATAAAGGAATTTCTGTTGGTTTCTTTAAAAAACTCTACTACCATTAACAGAGATCTTTAGGTCCAAAAAATGAATCTCACTTTGGCTTGTCTCATAGTTCAACCAAATGCCTCTCTGGTTGGTGTTAAGGGAGGACAAAAAATTCTCCAAGTCCAGATGCTCACCATCTCACAGGAAGAGGATGTCATCTTTGTACCTAGCCCACAAAACCAAGTGGGGTATATCGTGGGCATAGATGACATCCTCCTTCCATTTGGCCATAAAGAGGTTCGCCAAACTGGGGGCATATTTAGCCCCCATAGCAACCCCCATAACCTGTCTGTAAAAATTATTTTCAAACCATAAATAATTGTGGGAGGCAGCGTATTCCAATAAATCCATCAAAAACAACACCTGGTTTTGTGGGAGTCCAGAATCCTTATCCAAAAAAACCCTTACTGCCTCCAAGCCCAGTTCATGTGGGATTATGGTATATAAAGATGTCACATCTGCAGTGACTAACCACATCCCAGCTGTGACCTGGACTGTGGAGAGTAATTTGATAATGTGCCTAGAGTCCTTGACATATGAGGGCATCTTTTGAACGAGGGGTTGTAAATAAGAATCTATATATCTGCCCACCCGGGAGGTTAGTGAATCAATGCCACTAACAATGGGACGTCACGGAGGACAGACAGGATTCTTATGAATTTTAGGTAAATAATAAATGGTGGGTGTACGTGGGGCTCTGGGTACTAAAAACAATCCCTCCTTTTTATTGAGGATCCCAATTTGACAACCCCTAGTTACAATAATCTCCAATTCTTTCAGGTATTTATTTTTAGGGTCTGAAGGGAGCAATGCGTAGGTATCACGATCATTTAAGATCCTGTACATCTCGGTCATGTAGTCATGTCGATCTCGAACCACAATCCCACCTCCCTTATCAGCTGGCCTTATAACTAAATCCTTATTTTTACAGAGGTAATCAATACCTTCCTGTAATGTTTTATTTAGTCTGGCTTTTTTGACCTCCAAAGGGTCTAGATCTCTAAGCATAACATCCCTGAAAACTCACAATGCAGGAGCCAATGTGCCAGGGGTAGGGATGAGCCGAACACCCCCCGGTTCGGTTCGCACCAGAACCTGCGAACGGACCGAAAGTTTGCACGAACGTTAGAACCCCATTGACGTCTATGGGACTCGAACGTTCGAAATCAAAAGTGCTCATTTTAAAGGCTAATTTGCATGGTATTGTCCTAAAAAGGGTTTGGGGACCCGGGTCCTACCCCAGGGGACATGTATCAATGCAAAAAAAACTTTTAAAAACGGCCGTTTTTTCGGGAGCAGTGATTTTAATGATGCTTAAAGTAAAAAAAAAAAAGTGAAATATTCCTTTAAATATCGTACCTGGGGGGTGTCTATAGTATGCCTGTAAAGTGACGCATGTTTCCCGTGTTTAGAACAGTCCCTGCACCAAATGTCATTTTTAAAGGAAAAAATCTCATTTAAAACTGCTTGCGGGTTTAATGTCATGTCGGGTCATGGCAATATGGATGAAAATCAGTGAGACAAACGGCATGGGTACCCCCCAGTCCATTACCAGGCCCTTTGGGTCTTGTATGGATATTAAGGGGAACCCCGCACCCAAATTAAAATAAGGAAAGGCCCTATATACTCTGAACAGCAGTATACAGGCGGTGCAAACAAGACAGGGACTGTAGGTTTGTTGTTAAGTAGAATCTCTTTGTAATTTTGAACGGGTACATTTTTAACGTGTTTAGCTCCAGCCAAAAAATCTTTTTTAAGCTTTTTGGAAAACATAGGGAAGGGTTATCACCCCTGTGACATTTGTTTTGCTGTCTTACCTCCTCTTCAAAAGATTTCACCTCACTTTTTGTCCCAATGAAAAATGTTTTTTGAAAATTTGGGTTTTTTTGTGGAACAAGGATTGGAAAGCATCAGTGGAAAGGAGAAATTGTTTTCCCATATTAACTCTTACAGGAGAGAATTTCCCTTCCTAGGGGTAGATTTCATCTCACTTCCTGTTGTCTCCTTCCGTTTGCAAGTAGGAGTCATTTGAAAGTTAGATGTTTGAAAGTAGGGTCCTGCCCTATATACTCAGCAGAAATGTGGGCCTTAGGTGTTGCTGTGGCCACAACACTGTAAGCCCTCACAGGGCCCTGCTGTGAAATATTAGATCAAGAATTGTAATTACATGCCCCTGTTGAACAGGAGCTGAAAAATTAGGCCTTAGGCACTGGTGCTGGTGCCACAACACTGCAACCCCTCACAGACACTCTAGTTGGAACGCAGGAACGAGCCCTGCTGCAAAGTATTGCATCAAAAATTGTAATTACACACCCCTGTTAGACAGGGGCAGAAAAATTGGGCCTTAGGCACTGGTGCTGGTGCCACAACACTGCAACCCCTCACAGACACTCTAGTTGGAATGCAGGAACGAGCCCTGCTGCAAAGTATTGCATCAAAAATTGTAATTACACGCCCCTGTTAGACAGGGGCAGAAAAATTGGGCCTTAGGCACTGGTGCTGGTGCCACAACACTGCAACCCCTCACAGACACTCTAGTTGGAATGCAGGAACGAGCCCTGCTGCAAAGTATTGCATCAAAAATTGTAATTACACGCCCCTGTTAGACAGGGGCAGAAAAATTGGGCCTTAGGCACTGGTGCTGGTGCCACAACACTGCAACCCCTCACAGACACTCTAGTTGGAATGCAGGAACGAGCCCTGCTGCAAAGTATTACATCAAAAATTGTAATTACACGCCCCTGTTAAACAGGGGCTGAAAAATTGTGCCTTAGGCACTGGTGGTGGCGCCCAGAACCAAAAATGTTCTTACAAGCTATCAGCGTGATGATTGAGGAGGAAGAGGATAATTACTCAGGGATAGTCACTCAGCAGCAGCATAGGCAGTCTTTGAAGGGATCTGAGATTTCAAAAAAAATTATTCGGTTACATCAGCATCAGGTGCTTGGTAGCTGGTGGTGATCCAAGACTGATTCATTTTTATGAAGGTCAGCCGATCGACCGAGTCGGTGGACAGACGCACCCTGTGATCGGTTAGCACGCCTCCAGCAGTACTGAATGTGCGTTCCGAAAGAACGCTGGATGCAGGACAGGCCAGTAGCTCAGTTGCATACTGTGCAAGCTCTGGCCAGTGATCCATCCTCAAGACCCAGTAACCCAGAGGATTTTCGGTGGGAAAGGTGTCCAAATCTCATCTTGTCCCTAGGTATTCCTGCACCATGTAAAACAGACGCTGGCGATGGTTGCTGGAACCGATCATACTTTGGGGCTGCGGACCAAAAAATTGTCTGAACGCATCGGTCGGACGGCCACCTTCTCCACCGCTCCTTCTTTGACTGACCGAAGCCTCAGCAACACGTTGTCCAGAAACAGGAGTTTGTAACCTCCCAGTCTCTGGGAACGCGTTGCACAGACCTTTCTGCAAGGCCTCCCGAAGATGTTTCATCCTCTGCTCCCTCTGCGATGGCAAGATAAGGTCCGCAACCTTACCCTTGTAACGTGGATCAAGGAGGGTTGCCAGCCAGTATTGGTCCTTCTCCTTGATACCACGAATACGAGGATCCTTACGCAGGCTTTGCAGGATCAGGGAGGCCATGCAGCGTAGGTTTGCTGAGGCATTCGGTCCGGAGTCCTCTGGGTCACTAAGGACGACAACATCCGCAGCCACCTCCTCCCAGCCACGTACAAGTCCATGTGTTTCTTGGGACTGATCCCTTAAAGACTGCTGCTGATGCTGAGTGCCAGGCTCCACCTCCATACTGACACAATCTTCCTCCTCCTCCTCCTCGTCCTCTTCCTGTGTGATTGGCGGGCACGCAGGAACACTGTCTGGATAAAGGGGGCCTTGAGAGCTAAGGAAGTCCTCCTCTTCCTGCCTCTGTTCTGCCTCAAGTGCCCTGTCCATTATTCCACGCAGCGTGTGCTCCAACAGGTGGACAAGGGGGACAGTGTCACTGATGCATGCACTGTCACTGCTCACCATCCTCGTGGCCTCCTCGAATGGTGACAGGACAGTGCATGCATCCCTGATCATGGCCCACTGGCGTGGGGAAAAAAAAACAAGCTCCCCTGACCCTGTCCTGGTGCCATAGTCGCACAGGTACTCATTGATGGCCCTCTGCTGCGTGTGCAGCTGCTGCAGCATGGCCAACGTTGAGTTCCACCTGGTGGGCATGTCACAGATTAGGCGGTTCTTGGGCAGGTTAAACTCCTTTTGGAGGTCCGTCAGCCGAGCACTGGCATTATATGACCGGCGGAAATGCACACAGACTTTCCTGGCCTGCCTCAGGACATCCTGTAAGCCCGGGTACCTGCCCAAGAACCGCTGCACCACCAAGTTAAGGACGTGAGCCAAACAGGGCACATGGGTCATTTGTCCCTGTCGGAGGGCAGAGAGGAGGTTGGTGCCATTGTCGCAAACCACCATTCCTGCCTTAAGTTGGCGTGGCGTCAACCACCTCTGAACCTGCCCCTGCAGAGCTGACAGAACCTCTGCCCCAGTGTGGCTCCTGTCCCCCAAGCACACCAGCTCAAGCACCGCATGGCATCTTTTGGCCTGCGTACTTGCGTAGCCCCTTGAACGACTACGGAGCACCGCTGGTTCCGAGGAAGAGGCCATGGAGGAAGAAGAAGAGGAGGGGGTGGAGGAGAGAGGTGTGTCACAATCATTAGCATTTTGGAGGCGTGGTGGCGGAACAACCTCCAACACTACTGCACCTTGTCCTGCATCCTTCCCAGCTGCCAGCAGAGTCACCCAATGCGCCATGAAACTTAGGTAACGTCCCTGTCCATGCCTGCTGGACCATGAGTCAGCGGTAATATGCACCTTACCGCTGACCGCCCTGTCCAGCGAGGCATGGACATTGCCTTCCACATGCCGGTAGAGAGCCGGAATCGCCTTCCGTGAGAAAAAGTGGCGTTTGGGTACCTGCCACTGAGGAACCGCACATTCCACAAACTCACGGAAGGGGGCAGAGTCTACCAACTGAAAAGGCAGCAGTTGAAGTGCTAGCAATTTTGCCAAGCTAGCATTCAACCGCTGGGCATGTGGATGGCTGGGATCAAACTTTTTTCGGCGGTGCAGCAGCTGGGGCAGGGAAATTTGCCTGGTACAATCTGACGTCGGTGTACCAAAAGCAGATTGCCCACAAGTACTTGGCTGTGACACACCTAATTCTACACCTTCATTCCTCTCACTGCAGGTCTCAGAGAGGACTGGAGGTCTAGTGGGGTTGGAAATCTCAGCTGATGAGGAGCAAGGAGAGGTCCTCTTTGTTCTTTGGTGTGGGTCTTTTTAGATATGATTGCACAACGCACCACTGCTATTTGCACATATGTCTCAAGCGTATGTCTGCCGCAAGTGGGAGATGTTTTGGCCACGTGAGATACGCTTGAGACATATGTTGCAAATAGCAGCGGTGCGATCTGATGCACTCGTCTCAAAAAAGGCCCACACCAAAGAACTTTTTGAATAACGCGCAGAGACTGCAGCGCCCTGCACATGTGGAGCTTTGGGGTGTGATGCAGTCAATGTGCTGCCCTTAGGCTGGCCCCTGGAGGGCATCCTGCCTCGTTGGTGATGTGCCTCCTCCTCCTCCTCCTCCTCCTCTCTCCTAACAGGCACCCACGTTGAGTCAGTGACCTCATCATCCCCTCCCTCCTCATCACTGGAGCAAACCTGGCAGTATGCTGCAGCAGGGGGAGCATGACTGCCAGATTGCTGTCCTTCTTGGGCACCCCCTCTGTCCGTGCTCATGTTACTGCCTTCATCAATCTCAGTATCATCATCAGAGCCTTCCAAACGCTGGGCATCCTCCTGGAGCATGTACCCAACACTGTGGTCAAACAGTTCGAGGGACTCCTCAGGAGGACATGGTGGAGCTAGGGAAGGAGTCACTGATGACATTGAGCTGAGGGAAGAGGCCGCTGCTTTGCCAGACAAAGCACCCTGGGCATGGGTGAGAGAGGATGAGGAGGATGAGGACGGCTTGGTCATCCACTCGACCAAGTCTTCCGCATGTTGCGGCTCAACACGGCCAGCTGCCGAAAAAAAGGCCAAGCGTGTCCCATGGCCACGTGCTGATGAGGATGCACCGTCTCCACGACCAGCACTAGACACAGAGCCTGCTTGCCCTCTCTTATTGGCTTGTGACTGTCTGCCTCTCCTTCTTGGCCTTCCAGACATACTAATGGCCTGTAGCTGCACTAAGCTGGGATATATATATATATATATATATATATATATATATATATATATATATATATATGTACTGATACTGCAGCTAGCAAAATCAACTGCTTGCCTGTAGTATGAGAACACCACCAACCTTCTACAGGTAGCTTTAGCTGAACACTGTGAGGTGGACGCACCCCACTAACTTGTAGGTTTAGCTGAACACTGTGAGCAGGACGCACTGCACTAACTGTAAATAGTCTAGCTGCCTGACCGTGGTACTAATAGGATCAAAAGAACACCAGTAATTTTCTTCAGGTAGCTTTATATACTGTAACCAGACAAGCCTGCCTGTCAGTAGGAAGATAACAGGAACGGATCTAGCTGAACACTGTGAGCAGGACGCACTGTACTAAATGTAAATAGTCTAGCTGCCTGACCGTGGTACTAATAGGATCAAAAGAACACCGGTAATTTTCTTCAGGTAGCTTTATATACTGTAACCAGACAAGCCTGCCTGTCAGTAGGAAGATAACAGGAACGGATCTAGCTGAACACTGTGAGCAGGACGCACTGTACTAAATGTAAATAGTCTAGCTGCCTGACCGTGGTACTAATAGGATCAAATAGAACACCAGTAATTTTCTTCAGGTAGCTTTATATACTGTAACCAGACAAGCCTGCCTGTCAGTAGGAAGATAACAGGAACGGATCTAGCTGAACACTGTGAGCAGGACGCACTGCACTAAATGTAAATAGTCTAGAAGATAACAGGAACGGATCTAGCTGAACACTGTGAGCAGGACGCACTGTGCTAAATGTAAATAGTCTAGCTGCCTGACCGTGGTACTAATAGGATCAAATAGAACACCAGTAATTTTCTTCAGGTAGCTTTATATACTGTAACCAGACAAGCCTGCCTGTCAGTAGGAAGATAACAGGAACGGATCTAGCTGAACACTGTGAGCAGGACGCACTGTACTAAATGTAAATAGTATAGCTGCCTGACCGTGGTACTAATAGGATCAAATAGAACACCAGTAATTTTCTTCAGGTAGCTTTATATACTGTAACCAGACAAGCCTGCCTGTCAGTAGGAAGATAACAGGAACGGATCTAGCTGAACACTGTGAGCAGGACGCACTGTACTAAATGTAAATAGTCTAGCTGCCTGACCGTGGTACTAATAGGATCAAATAGAACACCAGTAATTTTCTTCAGGTAGCTTTATATACTGTAACCAGACAAGCCTGCCTGTCAGTAGGAAGATAACAGGAACGGATCTAGCTGAACACTGTGAGCAGGACGCACTGCACTAAATGTAAATAGTCTAGAAGATAACAGGAACGGATCTAGCTGAACACTGTGAGCAGGACGCACTGCACTAAATGTAAATAGTCTAGAAGATAACAGGAACGGATCTAGCTGAACACTGTGAGCAGGACGCACTGCACTAAATGTAAATAGTCTAGAATTTAACAGGAACGGATCTAGCTGAACACTGTGAGCAGGACGCACTGCACTAAATGTAAATAGTCTAGAAGATAACAGGAACGGATCTAGCTGAACACTGTGAGCAGGACGCACTGCACTAAATGTAAATAGTCTAGAAGATAACAGGAACGGATCTAGCTAAACTGAATACAGTGTATATATATATATATATGCAACACCTGGGATGCATATATATACACAATACACTGTAAGTGCAGCTAACTGACTGACTGTTCTGCCTAATCTATCTAACTCAAATCAAATGACACTGTCTGTCTCTCTCTCTCTCTCTCTTTATCTATGAACGCCGGAACACACACTACACAGGGCCGCCGTGCAGGCGGCCTTATATAGTGTGGGGCGTGTACTAAATCCCCTGAGCCATAATTGGCCAAAGCCTCCTTGGCTTTGGCCAATTACGGCTCTCTGTTCAGGCGGCGCTGTGATTGGCCAAGCATGCGGGTCATAGTGCATGCTTGGCCAATCATCAGCAAGCAATGCACTGCGATGCCGCAGTGAATTATGGGCCGTGACGCGCCACACGAATTTGGCGCGAACGGCCCATATCGTTCGCAATTCGGCGAATGGGCGAACAGCCGATGTTCGAGTCGAACATGGGTTCGACTCGAACACGAAGCTCATCCCTAGCCAGGGGGATTGAATAGTGAAGCATTAGATATGAACAAATGAATGAACAAATGAACAAATGAACAAATTCAACATCTCTGACCGTATTGTCCCTGATAGGATTATTGATGATATATATCGCCTAATGCTTAATTTCCTGACAAATTTATGGATATCTATATAAGTATTAAAATTATCAAGCCTGGTAGGCGGGACAAATTTAAGACCCTTATCAAGGATAGCTTTATATGTAGAATATAAAAATAGATTATTCTTAAAATGAAGTTTAAATCAGATATGTCTGTGTGTAAAAGTAGCTTCAATGTCTTGAGATGTGTGTGTGTGAATGTGTCTTCATGGAGAGCTGAAGTGCATGTCTGCCAAAAACTTCTGTTACAAGCTATTCTACTCCTAAATAGGGATGAGCTTCGTGTTTGAGTCGAACCTATGTTCAACACGAACATCGTCTGTTCGGTCGTTCGCCGAATTGCGACCGATATGGGCTGTTCGTGCCAAATTCGAGTGGCTTGTCACGGCCCATAATTCACTGCGGCATCGCAGTGCATTGCTGGCTGATGATTGGCCAAGCATGCACTATGACCTGCGTGCTTGGCCAATCACATCGCCGTCTGTACAGAGAGCTGTAATTGGCCAAAGCCAGGGTGGCCCTCCCCCCTGTGTGAAATGGTAAGGGGGTACAAAAGCACTAAAAAACTGTCAAAAAAATTAAAAATTACAAGAGACAGTTTTTGACAATTCCTTTATTTAAATGCTTCTTCTTTCTTCTTTCTTCTATCTTCTATCTTCCTTCGGTTTCTTCCTCCATCTTCTTCTTCTTCTGGTTCTTCTGGTTCTTCCTCCGGTGTTCTTGTCCGGCATCTTCCTCCACGGCGTCGGCGTCTTCTTCCCTTCTTCTCCTCCGGCCGCTCCGCATCTATGATGGCATGGAGGGAGGCTCCCGCTGTGTGACGCTTCTCTCTTCATCTTCTTCTCTTCATCTTCTTCTCTTCATACTCTTCTCTTCATCTTCTTGTCATTGGCATTGGCATTCCCCGTGACGCCACAGGGAAGTCCCGTCAAGTCACCGTGCGTCAGAGGGGGGTGGGGTCACCGGGTGGCCCCGCCCCATTATTTAAGAACCATCAGAAGAGGAGAAGCATCACACAGCAGGAGCCTCCCTCCATGACATCATGGATGCGGAGCGCCCTGAAAAGAAGATGAAGAGAAGAAGATGAAGAGAAGAACAGGAAGAGAAGAACATGAAGAGAAGAGCGGGAGCCTCCCTCCATGCCATCATGGATGCAGAGCGGCCCGAGGAGAAGAAGGGAAGAAGACGCCGATGCCATGGAGGAAGATGCCTGGACGAGAACACCGGAGGAAGAACCAGAAGAACAAGAAGAACCAGAAGAAGAAGAAGATGGAGGAAGAAACTGAAGGAAGATAGAAGAAAGAAGAAAGAAGAAGCATTTAAATAAAGGAATTGTCAAAAACTGTCTCTTGTCATTTTTAACATTTTTGACAGTTTTTTTTGTGAAATGATAGGAGTACTTTTGTACCCCCTTACCATTTTACACAGGGGGGAGGTCCGGGATCTGGGGGTCCCTTGTTAAAGGGGGCTTCCAGATTCCGTTAAGCCCCCAGCCCGCAGACCCCCACAACCACTAGCCAGGGTTGTGGGGATGAGGCCCTTGCCCTCATCAACATGGGGACAAGGTGTTTTGGGGGCTACCCCAAAGCACCCTCCCAATGTTGAGGGCATGTGGCCTGGTACAGTTCAGGAGGGGAGGGGCCGCTCTCTCGTACCCCCCTCTTTTCCTGCGGCCTGCCAGGTTGCATGCTCGGATAAGGATCTGGTATGGATTTTTGGGGGGACCCCACGCCGTTTTTTTAAAAATTTTGTCTGGGGTTCCCCTTAATATCCATACCAGACCTGAAGGGCCTGGTATGGAATTTAGGGGGACCCCCCACATAATTTTTTTTTTAATTTTGGTTCGGGGTTCTCCTGTGGGGAATTCCCATGCCGTTTTTTTTTAATGAACTTTTATGTGTATTGTCGGACCGGCAAATTCATTAATAGCCGCGAGTAGTTTTAAATTACTTTTTTCCTTTGAAATGTCATTTTGTTGTCAGACTGTTCTGAACACGGGAAACATGTGCCCCTTTACAGGCATACTATAGACACCCTCTAGGTACGAAATTTAAAGGGATATTATACTTTTATTAGGATAATTACCACCGCTCTAGGTGATCGGGTTCAAGCTTCCCGTCCTCCGCTGTGTGGATGATTGTGAGAGCCCCAGGTGCCGGCAATTGCTATTCCAATGGTATGTGTGTGATGGAAAAATCTGGACAGCCGCACTCCGGATTGGAAAAGTGAAAAATAAAATCCTCTTTATTGAAAAAGTAATAACATGATTAAAATCCGTACATGGCTTTGTTGGGATAATGCAGCATAACCGCTAACGCGTTTCACGCTCCCATAGAGCGCTTACTCATAGCTGGTTTGTACGAAAGTGATCACCACTTATATACACATAATTTATCTACCACATGACTGCATATTGATTATCTGATTTTAAACAGCTGATCGTTAGTCTGTGTGGGATCTTTTTGGCATAGATGTGATTGGATGTGCGTCCTATAGTGGATTCACTAATGAAGACATAAATATATAAATTAAATGTATTCATATTGGCAAATGTCAACATATATAAATAATAAAAAATTCTATTCAAGGTTTTTGAAAAACATGTTTGTTATTTTTCCAAAACCACAAGAATGAGATGGGTGCTGGAATTTGACGTTCAAACGTATAAATTATCATACGGATAGGCGCAAGTATGGGCAAACTATGTGAGCTGGTGGCTGCGGTATAATGTAAACGGTGTATAGAATGAGAATTGGAATTAGGTCTATATGCATGTGATAAAAAGATGTGCATCCAACACCACTATCAGTGTCTACAAGAAAAGACTAAATATGTGTGTATGGTGCATAAATATATGCAAAAAATTTTTAAACGACATAAAGATAAAAATAATGATGAAAAGCAATTCTTTATATGTGTGTGTATGTGTATATACATGATGATTTCAACTTTCAAAAAACGTGGTGACATATGTGAATTGGAAGCTGGGCAGAAAACTGGCGTCCTGTCGCAATAATGCGACCAAAAGTCTCCTGGTTTACAGGAGTCTATGTGTGAATAAATGCTTTTGCTTCAATTCCTACATGTGTGAATATTATTCTTTGCAACATATACAGGATTGTGAAACCTATCACTCTCTGATAACCCCACTCCAGCTTCACAAAAGTGCTCATTTAAAACCTTGCATCACTCCGTATGGGATGCATTAATCCCAATCAGGTAACAACATTAACGTTGCTGAACGTCTTTCTTTGAAGCAATCACATCTCTCGATGAGTTGTCTTCAAGTGTATGGGCAGAACTATATGAGGTAGATAAAAATGGGACAAAATGCAGTGTTTATGCACCTGTCTCTATTCTTTCTATACATAGTATAATATTGGCAGTGACCATATGACAGGTTCTTCCAATATATGTGTTTATATCAATAGATAATTAACAATCTCACTAAACCAATTACTATGTGAAATAAACAACTGGTCTACCTCTTTGAAGACCACAGCTCTTAAATCAACTCAAAACACATGGGAACTTTGCAAAGAAGGTAATGAACCATGTACACATGTGGTAAAAAACATTTGTGCAAAGTTAGGCTAGCCATACATTATACAATTCTCCCGTGGAACTCTGGTCTAGATTCACCAAAACCATACAATAGGGGGCCAAACCTGTTTACCATGCTTTTGGCTTCAGCCTCAAAAGCATCAGGAGAGCTACATAGGCGCTTTAACCTTAAAAACTGGCTATATGGAATGCCTCTGATGGTGTGTTTAGGGTGTGCAGAGTCAGCTCTAAGTAGAGTGTTGCCACTGAGAGGTTTTCTGTACAGACTGGGTTGAATCGCATCACCGGACCCCACCAGTTGCACATCAAGGAATTCTATGGATCTGGATTGCAGATTTCCCGTAAATTTTAAGTTTAATGAGTTGTCATTGAAATATACCAGCCAGATATCCAAATTAGCTTCTCTATCTGATGTAATAAATAACAGGTCGTCTATAAAGCGACAGAAAAAGACCGTATCTTTGCGGCGGGGACTATTTGGTCCAAAGATGCGGGACCTCTCCCACCAGCCCATATAAATATTGGCCAGTGAGGGGGAAAATTTGGCTCCCATAGAGGCCCCGCATTTCTGGAGAAAATAGTCCCCGTCAAACATAAAAATACATCTGCAACCCTTTCCTCCCAACTTTTTCCTTGATTACACATCCACATTCTTTTTTGGTGGATAATGGAGCAAAAAAACATATAGGGACACATATCAATATATCAGTTCCCTTTTTTACACACATTCCCAGTAACCGATACATTTTATTGGGCTACACACACTCCAATCCATACGAGCAAATGACTAGTGATATGCATATATGTTTTCATTTAAAAGAAACAATTTACCATATCTTTTGCATTCACTGTCACTTGAATCTCGTTTCTAATTAGACATTATTGTTTGATGGTAGCTGTAGGTAGACCATAACACTAAAGCTGGCCATACACCGTGCAATTTTCTTGTTCAATTTTCTTTGGATTTGCCTTCAGCTGTGTGGTAGAAGGGCCTGCCTGATTGCATGCAGGTTGGATGTTTGGGTTTGGCCCCCTATTGTATGGTTTTGGTGAATCTAGACCAGAGTTGCACGGGAGAATTGTATAATGTATGGCTAGCCTAACTTTGCACAAATGTTTTTTACTACATGTGTACATGGTTCATTACCTTCTTTGCAAAGTTCCCATGTGTTTTGAGTTGATTTAAGAGCTGTGGTCTTCAAAGAGGTAGACCAGTTGTTTATTTCACATAGTAATTGGTTTAGTGAGATTGTTAATTATCTATTGATATAAACACATATATTGGAAGAACCTGTCATATGGTCACTGCCAATATTATACTATGTATAGAAAGAATAGAGACAGGTGCATAAACACTGCATTTTGTCCCATTTTTATCTACCTCATATAGTTCTGCCCATACACTTGAAGACAACTCATCGAGAGATGTGATTGCTTCAAAGAAAGACGTTCAGCAACGTTAATGTTGTTACCTGATTGGGATTAATGCATCCCATACGGAGTGATGCAAGGTTTTAAATGAGCACTTTTGTGAAGCTGGAGTGGCGGGGTTATCAGAGAGTGATAGGTTTCACAATCCTGTATATGTTGCAAAGAATAATATTCACACATGTAGGAATTGAAGCAAAAGCATTTATTCACACATAGACTCCTGTAAACCAGGAGACTTTTGGTCGCATTATTGCGACAGGACGCCAGTTTTCTGCCCAGCTTCCAATTCACATATGTCACCACGTTTTTTGAAAGTTGAAATCATCATGTATATACACATACACACACATATAAAGAATTGCTTTTCATCATTATTTTTATCTTTATGTCGTTTAAAAATTTTTTGCATATATTTATGCACCATACACACATATTTAGTCTTTTCTTGTAGACACTGATAGTGGTGTTGGATGCACATCTTTTTATCACATGCATATAGACCTAATTCCAATTCTCATTCTATACACCGTTTACATTATACCGCAGCCACCAGCTCACATAGTTTGCCCATACTTGCGCCTATCCGTATGATAATTTATACGTTTGAACGTCAAATTCCAGCACCCATCTCATTCTTGTGGTTTTGGAAAAATAACAAACATGTTTTTCAAAAACCTTGAATAGAATTTTTTATTATTTATATATGTTGACATTTGCCAATATGAATACATTTCATTTATATATTTATGTCTTCATTAGTGAATCCACTATAGGACGCACATCCAATCACATCTATGCCAAAAAGATCCCACACAGACTAACGATCAGCTGTTTAAAATCAGATAATCAATATGCAGTCATGTGGTAGATAAATTATGTGTATATAAGTGGTGATCACTTTCGTACAAACCAGCTATGAGTAAGCGCTCTATGGGAGCGTGAAACGCGTTAGCGGTTATGCTGCATTATCCCAACAAAGCCATGTACGGATTTTAATCATGTTATTACTTTTTCAATAAAGAGGATTTTATTTTTCACTTTTCCAATCCGGAGTGCGGCTGTCCAGATTTTTCCATCACACACATTACACTTTTATTGTTTCACTTTAAGCATTATTAAAATCATTGCTGCCGAAAAAACTGCCGTTTTTAAAACTTTTTTTGCATTGATCCATGTCCCCTGGGGCAGGACCCAGGTCCCCAAACACTTTTTATGACAATGCCATGAATATAAGCCTTTAAAATTAGCACTTTTGATTTCTCCCATAGACTTTTAAAGGGTGTTCCGCGGCATTCGAATTTGCCGCGAACACCCCAAATTGTTTGCTGTTCGGCAAACTTGCGAACAGCCGATGTTCAAGTCGAACATGAGTTCGACTCGAACTCGAAGCTCATCCCTATTTACAAGTTAGTGTAGTGTGACCTCTGCACAGTGTTCAGCTAAAGCTACAAGTTAGTGTTGTGCGACCTCTGCACAGAGTTCAGCTAAAGCTACAAGTCAGAGTAGTGCGACCCCTACACAGTGTTCAGCTAAAGCTACAAGTTAGTGTAGTGCAACCTCTGCACAGTGTTCAGCTAAAGCTACAAGTTAGTGTAGTGTGACCTCTGCACAGTGATCAGCTAAAGCTACAAGTTAGTGTAGTGCGACCTCTACACAGTGTTCAGCTAAAGCTACAAGTTAATGTAGTGCGACCTCTGCACAGTGTTCAAGCTAAAGCTACCTGTAGAAGGTTGGTGGTGTTTTCCTGATCCTATCACTAGCGCAGGAAGCTAGATTATTTAAACGTTAGTGTAGTGCGTCCTCTGCACAGTGTTCAGCTAAAGCTACATGTTAGTGTAGAGCGACCTCTGCACAGTGTTCAGCTATAGCTACAAGTTAGTGTAGTGCGACCTCTGCACAGTGTTCAGCTAAAGCTACAATTTAGTGTAGTGCGACCTCTGCACAGTGTTCAGCTAAAGATACAAGTTAGTGTAGTGCGACCTCTGCACAGTGTTCAGCTAAAGCTACCTGTAGAAGGTTGGTGGTGTTTTCCTGATCCTATCTCTACCGCAGGCAGCTACATTATTTAAACGTTAGTGTAGTGCGTCCTCTGCACAGTGTTCAGCTAAAGCTATGAATTATGCCGCGTACACACGGTCGGACTTTTCGTCTACAAAAGTCAGACAGCCTGTCCGACAGACTTCCGGCAGACTTTCGGCGGACTTGCGGCGGACTTGCGGCATACTTTCTAACGAACGGACTTGCCTACACACGACCACACAAAAGTCCGACGGATTCGTACGTGATGACGTACACCGGACTAAAATAAGGAAGTTCATAGCCAGTAGCCAATAGGTGCCCTAGCGTGGCTTTTTGTCCGTCGGACTAGCACACAGACGAGCGGATTGCGGGGTCCGTCGTAGTTACGAAGTAAAGATTTGAAGCATGTTTCAAATCTAAAGTACGTCGGATTTGAGGCTAAAAAAGTACGTTGAAAGTCCGGAGAAGCCCACACACGATCGGATTACCAGCCAGCTTTAGTCCGTCAGCGTCCGTTGGACTTTTGTAGACGAAAAGTCCGACCGTGTGTACGCGGCATTAGTGTAGTGTGACCTCTGCACAATGTTCAGCTAAAGCTACAATTTAGTGTAGTGCGACCTCTGCACAGTGTTCAGCTAAAGCTACCTGTAGAAGATTGGTGGTATTCTCATACTAATAATACTACAGGCAGGCAGTTGATTTTGCTAGCTGCAGTATCAGTATATATATATATATATATATATATATATATATATATATATATATATATATATATATCCCAGCTTAGTGCAGCTACATCTCACTGCAGGCCATTAGTATGTCTGGAAGGCCAACAAGGAGAGGCAGACAGTCACAAGCCAATAAAAGAGGGCAAGCAAGCTCTGTGTCTAGAGGCAACAGTGCTGGTCGTGGACACGGTGCATCCTCATCAGCACGTGGCCGTGGGACACGCTTGGCCTTTTTTTCGGCAGCTGGCCGTGTTGAGCTGCAACATGCGGAAGACTTGGTCGAGTGGATGACCAAGCCATCCTCATCCTCCTCATCCTCTCTCATCCATACTCAGGGTACTTTGTCTGGCAAAGCAGCTGCCAACCCGGCCTCTTCCCTCGGGTCAATGGAATCAGTCACTCCTTCCCTAGCCCCACCATGTCCTCCTGAGGAGTCCCCCAAACTGATTGACCACAGTGTTGGGTACATGCTCCAGGAGGATGCCCAGCATTTTGAAAGCTCCAATGATGGTACTCAGCTAGAGGAAGGCAGTAAAGTGAGCCCAGACAGAGGGGGTGCCCAAGAAGGACAGAAATCTGGCAGTCATGTTGCCCCTGCTGCAGCATACTGCCAGGTTTGTTCCAGTGATGAGGAGGGAGGGGATGATGAGGTCAAAGACTCCACGTGGGTGCCTGATAGGAGAGAGGAGAAGGAGGAGGAGGAGGCACATCACCAACGAGGCAGGATGCCCTCCAGGGGCCAGCTTAAGGGCAGCACACTGACTGCATCACACCGCAAAGCTCTGCATGTGCAGGGCACTGCTGTCTCTGCGCGTTATTCCAAAAGTTCTTTGGTGTGGGCCTTTTTTGAGATGAGTGCATCAGATTGCAACGCTGCTATTTGCAACATGTGTCTCAAGTGTATCTCGCGTGGCCAAAACATCTCCCGCTTGGGCACCACATGCTTGTCCAGACATAGGTTGACCTGCCATGCAGTTCGTTGGCAAGCGTACCCAAAAGACCCACACCAAAGAAAAAAGAAGACCTCTCCTTGCTACTCATCAGCTGAGATCTCCAACCCCACTATACCTTCAGTCCTCTCTGAGACCTGCACTGAGAGGAAAGAAGGTGTAGAATTAGGTGTGTCACAGCCAAGTACTTGTGGGCAATCTGCTATCGGTACACCAACGTCAGATTGTACCAGGCGAATTTCCCTGCCCCAGCTGCTGCACTGCCAAAAGAAGTTCGCTCCCAGCCATCCACATGTCCAGCAGTTGAATGCTAGCTTGGCAAAATTGCTAGCACTTCAACTGCTACCTTTTCAGTTGGTAGACTCTGCCCCCTTCCGTGAGTTTGTGGAATGTGCTGTTCCTCAGTGGCAGGTACCCAAATGCCACTTTTTCTCATGGAAGGCGATTCCGGGTCTCTACTGGCATGTGGAAGGCAATGTCCATGCCTTGCTGGACAGGGCGGTCAGCGATAAGGTGCATATTACCGCTGACTTATGGTCCAGCAGGCATGGACAGAGACATTACCTAAGTTTCACAGCGCATTGGGTGACTCTGCTGGCAGCTGGGAAGGATGCAGGACAAGGTGCAGTAGTGTTTGAGGTTGTTCCACCACAACGCCTCCAAAATGCTACTACTGGTGATTCTGACACACCTCTCTCCTCCACCCCCTCCTCTTCTTCTTCCTCCATGGCCTCTTCCTGTGCTTTGTCCTCTGAACTAGCGGTGCTCCATAGGCGTTCAAGGGGCTACGCAAGTACGCAAGCCAAAAGATGCCATTCGGTGCCTGAGCTGGTGTGCTTGGGGGACAGGAGCCACACTGGGGCAGAGGTTCTGTCAGCTCTGCAGGGGCAGGTTCAGAGGTGGTTGACGCCACGCCAACTTAAGGCAGGTGGTTTGTGACAATGGCACAACCTCCTCTCCGCCCTCCGACAGGGACAAATGACCCATGTGCCTTGTTTGGCTCACGTCCTTAACTTGGTGGTGCAGCGGTCCTTGGGCAGGTACCCGAGCTTATAGGATGTCCTGAGGCAGGCCAGGAAAATCTGTGTGCATTTCCGCCGGTCATATAATGCCAGTGCTCGGCTGACGGACCTCCAAAAGGAATTTAACCTGCCCAAGAACCGCCTAATCTGTGACATGCCCACCAGGTGGAACTCAACGTTGGCCATGCTGCAGCGGCTGCACACGCAGCAGAGGGCCATCAATGAGTACCTGTGTGACTATGGCACCAGGACAGGGTCAGGAGAGCTTGTTTTTTTCCCCACGCCAGTGGGCCATGATCAGGGATGCATGCACTGTCCTGTCACCATTTGAGGAGGCCATGAAGATGGTGAGCAGTGACAGTGCATGCATCAGTGACACTGTCCCCCTTGTCCACCTGTTGGAGCACACACTGTGTGGAATAATGGACAGGGCACTTGAGGCAGAACAGAGGCAGGAAGAGGAGGACTTCCTTAGCTCTTAAGGCCCCCTTTATCCAGACAGTGTTCCTACGTGCCTGCCGATCACACAGGAAGAGGACAAGGAGGAGGAAGAGGAGTATTGTGTCAGCATGGAGGTGGAACCTGGCACTCAGCATGAGCAGCAGTCTTTAAGGGATCATTTACAGTCCCAAGAAACCCATGGACTTGTACGTGGCTGGGAGGAGGTGGCTGCGGATCATGTCGTCCTTAGTGACCCAGAGGACTCTGGACCGAATGCCTCAGCAAACCTACGCTGCATGGCCTCCCTGATCCTGTAAAGCCTGTGGAAGGATCCTCATATTTGTGGTATCAAGAAGAGGGATCAATACTGGCTGGAAACCCTCCTTGATACACGTTACAAAGATAAGGTTGTGGACCTTATCTTGCCGTCGCAGAGAGAGCAGAGGATGAAACATCTTCAGGAGGCCTTGCAGAAAGGTCTGTGCAACGCATTCCCAGAGACTGGGAGGTTTCAAACTCCTGTTCCTGCACAACGTGTTGCTGAGGCTTCAGTCAGTCAAAGAAGGAGCGGTGGAGAAAGTGGCCGTCTGACCGATGCGTTCAGAAAATTTTTTAGTCCGCAGCCCCAAGGTATGATCGGTTCCAGCAACCATCGCCAGCGTCTGTTTTACATGGTGCAGGAATACCTAGGAGCAAGATTTGACTTGGACACCTTTCCCACCGAAAATCCTCTGGGTTACTGGGTCTTGAGGATGGATCACTGGCCAGAGCTTGCACAGTATGCAATTGAGCTACTGGCCTGTCCTGCATCCAGCGTTCTTTCGGAACGCATATTCAGTGCTGCTGGAGGTTTTGTAACCGATCACAGGGTGCGCCTGTCCACCGACTCGGTCGATCGCCTGACCTTCATAAAAATGAATCAGTCTTGGATCACCACCAGCTACCAAGCACCTGATGCTGATGTAACCGAATAATTTTTTTTGAAATCTCAGATCCCTTCAAGACTGCCTATGCTGATGCTGAGTGACTATCTTGTTATGCTAAGTGACTATCCTCTTCCTCCTCAATGATTATGCTGATAGCTTGTAAGAATATTTTTGGTTCTGGGCACCGCCACCAGTGGCTAAGGCCCAATTTTTCAGCCCCTGTTTAACAGGGGCGTGTAATTACAATTTTTGATGCAATTCTTTGCAGCAGGGCTTGTTCATGCGCTCCAACTAAAGTATCTGTGAGGGATTGCAGTTTTGTGGCACCAGCACCAGTGCCTAAGGCCCAGTTTTTCAGGCCCTGTTTAACAGGGGTGTGTAATTACAATTTTTGATGCAATTCTTTGCAGCAGGGCTTGTTCCTGTTCTCCAACTAGAGTATCTGTGAGGGGTTGCAGTGTTGTGGCACCAGCACCAGTGCCTAAGGCCCAATTTTTCATTACCTGTTTAACAGGGGTGTGTAATTACAATTTTTGATGCAAAACTTTGCAGCAGGGCTCATTTCTGCGCTCCAACTAGAGTATCTGTGAGGAGTTGCAGTGTTGTGGCACCAGCACCAGTGCCTAAGGCCCAATTATTTTTCAGCCCCTGTTTAACAGGGGCGTGTAATTACAATTTTTGATGCAATTCTTTGCAGCAGGGCTAGTTCCTGCGCTCCAACTAGAGTATCTGTGAGGGGTTGCAGTGCTGTGGCACCAGCACCAGTGCCTAAGGCCCAATTTTTCAGCCCCTGTGTAACAGGGGTGTGTAATTAGAATTCTTGATGTAATACTTCACAGCAGGGCCCGTTTCTGCGCCCACCAAGAGTAACTGTGAGGACTTACAGTGTTGTGGCACCAGCACCACCACCACCAAAGGCCCAGTTTTTCTGCCCCTGTTTAACAGGGGCATGTAATTACAATTTTTGATCTAATGTTTCACAGCAGGGCCCTGTGAGGGCTTACAGTGTTCTGGCCACAACAACACCTAAGGCCCAAATTTCTGCTGAGTATATAGGGCAGGCCCCTACTTTCAAACATCCAACTTACAAACGACTCCTACTTGCAAACGGAAGGAGACAACAGGAAGTGAGATGAAATCGACCCTTAGGAAGGGAAATGCTCTCCTGTAAGAGTTAATATGGGAAAAACTTTTCTCCTTTACACTGATGCTTTATCACCAATCCTTGTTTCACTAAAAACCCCAAATTTTCAAAAAACATTTGTCATTGGGACAAAAAGTGAGGTGAAATCTTCTGAAGAGGAGCACAGACAGCAAAACAAATGTCACAGGGGTGATAACACTTCCCTATGTTTTCCATAAAGCTTAAAATAGATTTTTTGGCTGGAGCTAAACACGTTAAAAATGTACCAGTTCAAAATTACAAACAGATTCTACTTAGCAACAAACCTACAGTCCCTGTCTTGTTTGCACCGCCTGTATACTGCTGTTCAGAGTATATAGGGCCTGGGGGCCCCACGCCTTTCTTTTTTTAATTTGGGTGCGGGGTTCCCCTTAATATCCATACAAGACCCAAAGGGCCTGGTAATGGACTGAGGGGTACCCATGCCGTTTGTCTCACTGATTGTCATCCATATTGCCAGGACCCGACATTACATTAAAGCCGCAAGCAGTTTTAAATGACTTTTATTGCTTTAAAAATGGGTCCCCAAACCCTTTTTAGGACAATACCATGCAAATTAACCTTTAAAATGAGCACTTTGGATTTCAAACAATCGAGTCCCATAGACGTCAATGGGGTTCTTTTTTTTTTTTTTTAATTCTTTATTTATCATTTTTCATAGCAATACATTTCCCACAGGGGACTTTTCATAATACAAATCCACAATAGTATATAAAAATAAAATGATGGGGGCGTGGCCTGACCTCGGGAGAAGATGGCAGCTTGAATCCTATGCTCCCACTGACAGAGAGGATAATCTGACTAAAACAGAGGTTTACTACACTCCAGCATACCTGAGAACCATGGGGACCTCTTCCCGCAGCTCCTCTGCATCTCGCTCCAGGTCGCCCCGAGATTTGACTGGAAGGATTAGCCAGAATATCCCAGAGATGTTCCGCTCACACTCTGGTAACATGGCGCCCACACGAGGCTCTCCTCAGTCATCAGGCCTGACGACGGGAACTAACCCCTCCCCGGACAATGGAGCGGTAATCTTCACACCGCATTCACACCCCAGCCTACACGATCTACATTCCGTGGCAACGGACATCAAAAACACCCTCACGGCGGCACTCACGGCCGCAATCACGGACCTCAGGATAGACATACAAGCGATAGCAGGCAGGGTTCAAGAGGTAGAAAAGACGGCCACAACTCACTCAACTGTGCTGCGCAGAACCTGTCAGGTCTTAGACACCCACACCCTGCAACTACGGGACCTCAATCGCCACACTGAAGATTTGGACAACCGCGGCAGGCGCCACAATCTCCGTGTACGAGGCTTACCGGAAAGGATCGAGGCAGACCGGCTGCAAGCAGAAGTGGCAAGCCTGTTTAACAACCCCCTGGAGCAACCCCCCACTACTCCAATAGGAATGGAACGTATCCACTGAGCCCTTCGCCCACGAGGTAGAGAATCAGACCCACCTAGAGATGTGATCTGCAATATAATTGACTACCAGCTGAAAGAAGAGATTCTATGAAAAGCCCGCACCAGAACACAGATATCACATAATGGTGCTGCCATTCACTTATTCCAAGACCTCTCTACCATAACGCTGCAACGCAGAAGAGAATTGCGCCCCCTTTTGGAAATCCTGCGCACCAAGGGGATTCTATACAGGTGGAAGTTCCCCTTCTGCCTGTCAGCTTCTTCACAAGGCCACTCCGCACTCCGCACTCCTCATAGTGCCAGGGGATCTGCAACACTTCTGTGAAACCCTAGACATCCCCTTCACAGAGGTACCCGAATGGTACGCGGAGTTCCGTCCCCCTGCTTCAAGAAATACCCCACCTAACGGGGAACCCATGGAGACCCAAGCTCACCGCTACAGGAGGCAGCGCTCCCCGTCTGAAGCACGCCTGCATCATCCAGCGCCAGGTCCGCACCACGGCTCTAGTCCATCAAAAGCCCCGCAATCCAGGAGAGCACGGCGAGACCGCTAAACGACAACGAAGGATCCCGCTATACTCAGCTGAGTTACCTCCTAGTTATTTTCAATCCTCCCTGTTCCCTATACTATCTTATAATGACTCTTTTGTTTAAGAACTGACTCGTTCCTCCCATACAATTTAAACAGGTCCTCCCTATGTCCTAGGACTTCACATCTGCATACCGTTTACCACACAGGTTTACAAAACCTTGAGGGTAAGCCCTTCCCCGGGGAGCATGATGGAGACTGACATACTATTGCCATGCACGAGGGACCGACACGGTCCAACACTCTTTCTTCCATAGGAGATACTTACCGTGAAGAATATAACTAACATGTCCCTATGCACTTTGTATGCCGTTTGCAACAGAAGATTGCAAGTCAAACACGTATCCTTACCCAGCCTTTCCCACTACCCCCCGCTTGGCGGAGGGGAGGGGGGGCTGTTGTGTGGTTTCGTCTTTTGTTTCATTTTAACTTGATTTTTTTTTTTTCCTGTCAGTGATCTAGACTTACATGAACAGTGAAGGTGGTGGTGGTGATCCGTGGGGCTACATACTCCAATACACAATACACAAATCCCCATATGTGGGCTATGACAGACGTCTCGGACAGACATAGACATTTCTGGTAATGCCAGTAATGACCAATTGCCAACGGCTACCACAAAACGCACAGTCCTCAACATGAGAGACTCCACACCCAGATGTGTCACCAATATCAATGCTTACTCATGCCCGCCCCCTCACGAGTTTAGAGACCAAGGGGTTGGGCCCCTGCGGATCATCATCATCACCACCTATGATACTCTATGGCTAACTGCATTGTAGAGAAATAGACACGGGGATGCCTCTGTTAATGTACAGATTTATTATGTTCATTATTCTACCGCTACCCGCTTATCCAAATGTAACAATATAACCACGCTGTGGGGGATACTCTAAGGGGAACACATTACCTACATCCTCAGCTGCATTACTCAAAGCAACTGGGATCATGCCCTAACACTACAAATGAACCATCCCCAATGTTTCTGACTTTATTTGATCGCCTCCCACTTTTACTGAGGTTTCTCGCCCCATGACAGTATTCTACCTGGGTAGCTGCAAGATAAACCGCTTTCACCAAACTAAATGCAACCCCAGCAGAGTCGTGTTCCCCTTTTCTTACCCTTTCTTTTTTTTCTTCTTTGAGTTTCATTATTTTGACGGAACGACACCCCAGACATTTTTCTTGATTCAAGCGGATATTCTTTGAAACCGCACTACATATTTTATATTGATAGGAAGGGTAGAAACTACAACTTGAGGACCCCCGACACATATACGCCACATGCTGCATCACCATTTGCCAGCATTTTGTAAGCACATAGTAGGTTAGCATACTGGCCCCCAACGGGCCCCTAACCCCTAACCGCTCAAGTTGTACATAACGACCCATGTGGATGACATGGCATACTTGATAAGGCGATAACTCACCCTCCTACCTACTGGATCATGCTCCCGCTCTCACCTCCCCAATAACCAATCGGGAATCAGACTTACTCCGCTTTAGATGCCTTATGCAATAGTTGACCCACCACAGGACCTTACACAGGGCCTTGAAGTACTTGACTCTCACACAAGGTAGAAACTATATCAAGCCTTAATGGGTAGGAAAACGCTGAACAATCCTCTCATATGGGATACGGGTCTGTTTTATTTTCATTTTTTTTTTTATCACATTGTTCATTAATTCCTGGTTATTCTACAGGGCCTCTTAAGATTTGTTACTACAACCTGTTGTTAAACTCCTTGTATTTGTTGCAATCTTACTTTCTGTGGAATGGAGTCCTATAGTGAATCCCGAACCTACCCTCACACCTCACAAGCACACTGATCAGACACGTAACATACCCTCCCTCTCCAAACTATCTGCTCTACCCCATATGTGGATTACCCCCCTCTATCATAATATCGCCCAATCTTGCTCCTGCAATCTATACCCCGATCACCTAACCATACGAACTCAATGGTATACCTTGACACTAATCTGATACTTTTTTTAACCTCCTCATCCCGCTCATATCTCCTCCCTCTCTGTCTAGCGGACAGCACCTCCTCATCAGACCTCACCTCTTATCTCCGATCTCAGCTGCTCCCCCTCTCAGTGGCGTTTCGCATCATAACTATCGATACATACATCTGACCTCACCTTCCGCCACTGACCCACTCCGGTCATACCTGGATACGGGTATATACTCTCCACGGACTAGCGAGCAGGCTCTCGCTATCCACCGGAAAAGACCACCCGTCCAAACAGGCGCACCTGACATTTTCTTTCTCGAACATCCTCCCATTGAACTACCTACATAACATTCTCTTCTACCCCCTCCTCTCATTCTACCCCCCTATCCAGAACTAACACCTCTCTGCATAGGACATAGATAATTGTTCTCTAGACCCAACTTCCCCAGTCTTTCCCTCCTCCTCCTCCTCCGACGTACAATCCCTGTACTACACCAGACACTTACCTCTGTTTGCTAGTAGTTTAAGACCTGAACCATCCCCACACCATGCCGCAAATGTCACGCACCCAAAACACAACACTCAAAATAATATCCCTAAATGTACGGGGCCTTAACCTCCCAGAAAGACGCTCTCAATTACTATTTACTCTACAAAGAAATAAAGCAGACATTGTCTTTCTTCAAGAAACTCATTTTAGAACGGACTCCACCCCAAAACTCTCCAACCCCCGATTCCCAACCTTCATTCACGCAACTAACCACTCTGCAAAAACCAAAGGAGTCTCTATCCTATTTGCAAAACATTGTCTGTTTCAAATCAAAGATACCTGCATAGACGAGGAAGCACGTTACCTTTTTGTAAAAGGCACGCTACTTGGAAAACGAATCACACTCGCCAATATATACGCGCCCAATACAGGACAGGTCCCTTTCTTCAGGTCCACACTACAAAAACTCTCCTCATTCCACGAAGGCCTTCTTGTCCTGGGAGGGGACTTCAACGTCCCTCTGAATCCCCTACATGATACATCGGCAGGTACCTCAACCATGTCATATAGTGCGTTAAGGGCTATTAAGTCACAACTAAAGGAGCTATCATTACATGACTCATGGCGTACTCTTCACCCAAATTTTACTTGATCCCACATGACCGATACTCCAGACTTGATTACCTATTCCTATCGCAAAGGGACCTACCAATGTTAATCACAGCCACAATTGACCCCATGTTCCTTTCGGATCACCATCCAATATCCATGACCTTAGAATTATCAGATAGCCATCCCAAATCCCCAATTTGGCGTCTAGACCCCTCGCTTCTCACAGACACCGCCATAACGAGTGACATACACAAACGCCTCTCGCTCTACTTCCAGGAAAATGACACCCCAGAAGTATCACCTATGATGAGATGGGAAGCCCATAAAAGCACTATACGGGGGGAACTCATAGCAATTTCGGCGAAACTAAGGAAAGATAGGCAGGCACACATTACTATACTGACTTCCCATATACAAGAACTAGAACGTGCTCATAAAACCTCCCAAGCACTGACATCCCTTCCAGATCTACTTCAAGCCAGGACAGACCTTCTAGAGGCTCTAAACAAACAAACAAAGCAAAACTATATACTTGCCCAAAAAGTATTTTATGAATACGGCAACAAGTCCGGAAAACTCTTGGAAAGAGCTATCCGAGCTAGGAAAGCATCCACGACGGTTCACTCACTAACAGACGCTAAAGGGCAAAAAATAGTATCAAATAACCAAATAGCAGAACATTTTGTACACTATTATACTCAGTTATACAATCTACACCCCACTAACCCACAGTCGGAAAGTGCCCAAAGAACAAAATCAATCAAAGACTTCCTCACAAATTATTGCCCCGAACCCTTATCCAATGATGCAGCTACTGACCTGGAACAACCTATATCACCCACAGAAATTGACACAGTACTTAAACAACTGAAACCAGGCAAAAGCCCCGGGCCTGATGGTTTAATGACAGGGTATTACAAAACATTTATTGAAACTCTCAAACCACACTTCCTGACCGCATTCAATTCTCTCTCTTCAGACAACCCCCCACCTCGGGATCTACTAACAGCACACATTACTGTAATCCCTAAGCCTAATAAAGACTCATCTAAGGTATCTAACTATCACCCAATCTCCTTATTGAACGTCGACCTCAAAATTTACGCCAAGGTACTGGCTAATCGTCTTGTGCCCCTGTTGCCCAAACTCATCTCATTAGACCAGGTAGGCTTTATACCGGGTAGAGAGGCAAGAGACAACACAATCAAGGCTATCAATATTCATAAATGGTTAACTTCCACCCAACAACAAGGGTTCTTTTTGTCTCTGGATGCGGAGAAGACATTCGCCGGGGTGGCATGGGACTATATGTCTGAAGTGCTCAAAATGATCGGAATACGGGACCGCATGCTACAATTCATAATGGCCCTTTACGCCTCCCCAACCGCACAGGTCCGGGTCAATGGTCACCTGTCGAATGCCTTCTCCATATCAAACGGGACTCGCCAGTGATGTCCGCTTTCACCATTAATTTTTGTTCTCACGCTAGAACCACTTTTCCAATGCCTACGATCTAATCCAGACATCAAAGGAGTATCCGTCTCGAATAATACATACAAGCTGTCTGCCTTCGCAGACGACATACTCTTGTTCTTGACAGATCCGCACATTACACTACCCAACTTACTTAAAGACTTTGCCACCTTTAACTCCTTGACTAACTTACAAATTAATTTTGCAAAATCAGAAGCCCTAAACGTTTCATTATAGAGGGAGACCCTTGCACTTTGTAAAACTAACTTTCCCTTCAGATGGAATCGAGACGCGATTACATATCTTGGGATCCACCTACCGGCTCACCTATCTGACCTATACTCCAAAAACTATCTACCGATCCTCCAACATATTCAAAAGGACCTAAAGTCCTGGTCGTCAGGCATATTCTCCTGGTTTGGGAGGGCATCAATAATTAAAATGAACTTTCTACCAAGAATATTATATATTCTGCAAACAGTCCCCATAAAATTACCGCAAGCCTTCTATGCTTCGTATCACAAAGCATGCAGCGACTTCATATGGGGTAAGGACCGCCCTAGACTCAGCTTTGATAGGCTAATTGAAAGGAGGCATAGCTCTCCCAGACATTACCAAATACCACTGGGCTTGCCAATTGTCGAGAATCGTTGACTGAAACATACACTCCCACACGAAAACATGGACACAAATTGAAAATGAGTTCTCTTCAATCCCAGTCCGACAACTTCCATGGATCTCCCCAATACATGTCCCTCTGGCCTGCAAACAACACCCCTTGATCTCCAACACACTACAATCCTTCCAGATAGCGTGCCCCAAACACAACATCTCCTCCACACCAGGCCCAATGACACCCATCTGAAACAACCCAGATTTCCCTTCGGGTCGATCGAATACGTTCCTCACAGACTTTTGGCCCCACACGGATATACGTGCAGAACATTTCTTCTCCCGAAACACCTTTCTGACCATTGCCGATTTGCCCAAATAAACGTTGGGACGACCCTTCCCGTTATGGATATACTTCCAAATACAACACTTTCTTAACCATCCCCACAAGAGCTCTGATTATTCCAGACAACCCACACCCTTTGAATCACTGTGTATCAAGACGGAACCACAAAGACATGTGATCTCAGATATATATTCTCTCCTCTTCTCTGACCACAACCCTAAATCTAATATAGCAACCTGAAGTTGGGAAAGAGAATTATCAATAGACCTATCAGAAGAAGAATGGGAAAATATATACTCCAATATCCACAAAGGATCAATTAACGTATCAGCGCAAGAAAATGGCTTCAAAATCTTCTCTAAGTGGTACAAGACTCCGCTTAGACTACACAAAATTTCCCCCAATATCCCCTCCATCTGTTGGAAATGCTCAGAGGGAGAAGGTTCATTTGTCCACATATGGTGGTCCTGTCCATCCATCCAACCTTTTTGGAAAAAAGTCCAACGCATCACCACTGCCATTACCACCTACCAGATTGAACTCACCCCAGCCCAAATGCTGCTACACCACTCCTCCATCCCAAAAAAAGAATACCATCGTTCTCTTGCTTTACACCTGATAAATGCTGCAAAAATGTGCATCCCGACTCTCTGGAAGTCCTCCAAGCCCCTTACCATAGCTGATTGGTTCAAAAGAATAACAAAAGCAGCAGAAATGGAGGAATTAATACACCAAGCCAATGACGCCCTCCAAATTCAGGAAAATCTGGTCTTGCTGGCAACATTTCCAAACAACTGAGGAATATGCCGGTCTAATGTCCTAAGGACTTACACAGGCTCACGAGGCCTAGTCGGAGGAGGAAACGTTAAAGTCTATTTTATTCATCCACCACCCTTCACCTCACCACCCCCTCTGTCCTACTCCTCTTTACCAACACCACCCCACATGTAGGGTTACTACACAAAGCTAGAGATGGCATAACCACTCTCACCTACCCACTCTCCACCCCCTCCCTGAAACTATTCTTTCTAGGACCGCAATCTACATGTCCCTACCGAATTATCTCTAAGCCTTTCAGACTAACACTTCCAAGGATTACTAGTCGTCCGGTGACCGCAATCCTAACGGATAATAACCTATGTAGAGGCAGTATACAACCATAGGTAGAAATCTTTACACTGACAATTCACCGATCCCAAACAAACAAACACCAGCTTGGCTCACGACTGAGTGAGCCTAAATACATCCACCATCATAGCCATAATACCTGAAGGCCGCTGAAATCAACCTGCATTGTTACAATGGTAACATCGTGGGAAACAAGATGGCTTTCAATAACCCAGACAGGCTCGATAGAACACATCATTGGGCTAAAGATATCAAACATACGAAGATCTAACGGGACTCCAGTAACGAGAATCTAATAACCAAATTAGCTAAAGGCCTAGATACTCCTGTTTGTTGAATGTTCAATACTTGTTTATGATTGCTAAATGATATACCATACTTCAGTTTCTAATTACAATAGTTAATTATATAGTACAGTGCAAAACTTGAGCGTATTGTACCTCACATTCTGTACCAAAACACTGTATTAATCCTTGAACGTTTCACCCTATGAAATATGACTTTTATTTACAATAAAATTTTTTGGAAAAAAAATAAAAAATAAAATGATTATCCCCCACACCCTCCTAACCCCCCGCCCCCCTTACCCCCTACCCACCCCACCCTGCAGGACATTGCTCACAGAGGACACCTTCCTTCCTGGTCTCTCAGCTATGCAGAATAAATATCTGCCTACTTATGCCTGACTAATAATCTCCTTTAGATAGCTCCAAGTCCTTTTAAACTTAATCCATACTGCCCATTTCCCTGAATGGTCCTCCTCCTCAGGTTCGGCTCCCCCTTTGTCCATACACTCGACATTGTATACTTCATTAAGGCCAAAAAGCCAATCTCGAGTGTATGGACTCGAGGTGGTCAGCCAATTTGACGCAATCTGTCTCTTGGCTACATCTAACATTATGGGGACCAGAGAGGATTTATAGCTCTTTACTGATTCCGAGGTCCCGTGGAAAAGACAGACCCACGGGTCCTCTGCTATTTCCCTCCCCGTGATGTCCTTTATCAATCCCAACATTTTTTTCCAGTATATTTTGTATATGGGCCATTGTTCCTAAAGTTGAACACCCCCTCCAACAAGTGTTTGACTTCGTCTTATCCATTTTGCTTACCCTGTCTGGGGTGGCATACCATCTTGCGAGGCATTTATAGTGAATTTCCGTTCTCCTGGTATCTACCGCTATATAATGAACCAGCCTCAAAATTTTATCTATCATAATTTTATTACATTGTGACCCCAAATCCTGCTCCCACCTTTTAATGTATGGAGGCACCTCCAGCTCCTGCTCTGTTCCCAAGATCCTATATATTTGAGTTATGACACCGCCTTAATGCTCCTTCGTACATAGCTGGTTCCCCTACTTGGATTTTTCCAGGCGCTGTACCTGCCGGATGCTGGGATGTGTGGCTGGCCAATCTTGGATACTGTTTGAGTCAAGGATTGTTCCTCTGTGCTCCAGTATACCGCTGTGGCCTATATGCATCCGTGGAGGGCAGGGGTAGGTGAAGCCATATATACATAACATAAACAAACAAACCCCCTCCCCCCCTCTGTCCTTCCCCTCTATTTGGGGAAGTACTACACATGTGATAAAAGTACCCAGAGAACAGCATTCCCTATCTATGAACACCCAAGTAAGCGCCATTTCTTCTGCAAGCACCCCCTGCTCCTTGTTCTAAACTGACATCATCCCTTTGCATAGAAATCAACGACAACGCAACAGATGAATTTTTCTTTTCAAACATGCCCCTGAAGAAGGATTGAAATAGAATACACCCCGAAACGCGTCGGGCTTGAAAAGAACCCCATCATCTTATTGTTATCTATTAACAGACATAGATACAGAATTTTCTTGAATCATGTGCATTATATTATGTTTTCGTTGTTTGCAAATGTTTGCACTGTTTTTAATATGAAAAGTCTCCAAATAAATATAAACATTGTTTTATTCTATATATGAATGTGTACTTTCTCACTCTATATTAATTTTTGTGCAAGTGCCGGAAAAATCCAAGTAGGGGAACCCTCTTTTTCTGAATAAGCTTTCTGGATGTGGCACGGCCCCCTTTCTTTCTTAACCTAGGAGAACCAGTCATCCTCTTCTATGACTTCGTACATAGCTGTTCCAACGGTCTGAGCTCCTCCATACTCCTGAGAGGTTTCGGTAGCCTCTCGATGAAGTGGGAGAGCTGGAGATACCTCCACCCATTCATAACCCATAACTCAGATTCCATACTTAATTCCGAAAATGTGCGAATACGCCCCTTGTTTATGAAATTTTTTAATTGAATAGAGTCTTCTTTCAACCAGTTCCCTCCCACCACCCTCCTCCCAGGTTCAAAAAATAAGTTGTTTTTCATGTGTATCAGTGGTGAATTGTATGACCATTTATGCTGAGTGTGTACCATGTCCCAATATTTAAAAGTGTTATACGTTAACAAAGATGTGTTCGTGCTAAGTGCTCTGAATTTTGGGGGGTTCCAAAGTGAGTGTCCTAAATTAGTATTACTCAACCCGTGCTCGATATGGACCCAACGCTTATCAGATCCTTTTTTACACCATTCCGTGACCTGTGATAGTACTACAGAAATGTAGTACCTGTTGAAGTCTGGTAGAGCTATTCCGCCTTTTTTTTTCCCTCTACTCAGTATTGCGTAGGAGATACGTGTTTTTTTGCCACCCCAGACAGCTTCACTAATTAAATTCCTAAGAGCTTTTAAGTAATACCTTGGTAGTGGAATAGGCAACATCTGGAATTTATACAAAAGTCTAGGTGTTAAACTCATCTTGACCGCATTTATTCGCCCGAGCCATGAGAGGGGCCTAGTACGAAGTCTTCTCACTTCTTGCCTAGTCTCATCTAACAATGGGATAAAGTTTTTTTGAAACAATTTTTTAAAAGTATTAGCTAATTTAATCCCCAAGTACTTAATTTCCCCTTTCCATGGGAAAGGGAAAACTGCGGCTAGATGCTCTTCTTCTTGCTTGCCCAAATTAATATTTAAACTTTCGGACTTCCTGGGGTTTATTTTAAAATTTGAGACGTCTCCATAATTTCTAATGATCCGGAGCACATTAGGGAGGGTTATTCTGGGGTTTGTAATGAAGAACAGAACGTCATCGGCGAATGCCGCTAGTTTATGTTCATCTGTTCCAACCATTACACCCCTACAATCCGGGCTGTTACGAATAGTGGACAGTAGAGGTTCGAGGGACAAGACAAACAGGAGCGGGGAAAGAGGGCAGCCCTGCCTCGTTCCATTGAACATCCTGAAAGGTTTTGAGATGGCCCCGTTGACTCTTACCACCACTGCAGGGCTGCTGTAAAGAACCCTGACCCAGGAAATAAACCTCGGGCCAAACCCCAAGGCTTCCAGAGTGTTTGTCATGAACCCCCAGTCTACCCTGTCAAACGCTTTTTCGGCGTCGACTGACAGGAATAGAGCTGGGGGTCCGCCGTGTTTGCAGAGTTCCAACAGCAGCGCCGCCCGCACCCCGTTGTCCCTACATTGTCTACCGGGAACGAAACCCGCCTGGTCCGGATGCACTAATGCTGTCATTTTCCCTTTCAGTCTATTAGCTAACACTTTTGCATATAACTTGACATCTGCATTCAGCAGTGAAATTGGTCTGTAGCTTGAACACAACCTAGCATCTTTCCCTTCTTTCTGAATCAAGGTGACCGTGGCGGTCAGTGCCTTGGCTACCATTCCACATCCAGGACCAAGTTCGTTCCAGTACCGGCACAACCTAGGGACCAGAATATGTTTCATTTTCTCCAAATAAATGGAGGTAAAACTGTCCGGGCCTGGACTTTTTCCCTTCGGGGAGTCCCTCAGGGCGGCTAGTATTTCCTCTTCCTCAATGGGTTTATCTAAGAGGTCCCTATCCTCAGAAGGCAGCCCCACTAATCCCACTCCTTTTAAAAATTCCTTGCCCCTATCTAGTCGGGCACTATCCCCCGCCCCCTGTTGCCCTATCGAGTAAAGGTCACCATAGAACTTTTTGAACTCGTCTGCTATAGCAACGCTAGTCACTATTGCTTCCCCTCCTTTATTAAATACTTTATCAATAAAGTTCCTGCTTCTTTTTTTCCTTATAAGTCTAGCCAGGTGTTTGCTAGACTTATTAGCCCAATAGTAGCTATTCCTTGTCATAACATTTGTAGCTCTCTTAGCCTCCTGCTCCATCATGTCCCTTAACTCCTCCCTCTTAGCAACTAATAGATGATAACAGTCCTGGTCCTGACCCTTTGCTTTTTTATGTGCTTGCTCCAAGGAAAAAATTTCCTCTATCAGCTTTCCTCTTTCTTCTCTTTTCTTTTTTTTTCAAACCTGCTCCTATTGAAATAAGGATCCCCCTGATGAAAGCTTTGTGTGTTTCCCCTAATATGGACGCTGACACATCCCCTGTGTCATTAGATTTAAAAAAAAAATCCACCTCATCCTGGAGTAGCTCTACCACCTTAGGGTCCCTTAACAGGTCTTCGTTCAACTTCCACGAAAAGGGCCGCCCCTGCACTTCTGGGATCTTCACCCTCATAGTGACCGGAGAGTGATCGGAGAGGGACATTATTTCTATTCTTGTTTCTTCGACCCATTCCAGTAAACTATGGTCAACAAAAAAATAATCTAATCTGGAGTAGGTCCCGTGCACAGGGGAGAAGAAGGTGAAATCTCTCTCTTTGGGGTGTTGTAGTCTCCACACATCCATTAACTGGCAACGATGCAGCTTCCGCCTAATTGCCCCTAATGACACCTTCCCTATCCCCTGGGCACGGGACGTACCATCCAGGTCAGGGTCGAAGCAAAAATTTAAATCCCCTCCCAGAACTACCTCCCCCTCCCTAAAATCCGACAACTTCTTCAGTACTTGTCCCAAAAAAAACGTGGGATTTCTATTATGACAATACACATTCGCTAGTGTAATCACCCTAGATCCGATATTACCTTTTAAAAAAATATAGCGGCCCTCAAGGTCTATCGCTCTATCCCTTAGTGAAAAATTCGAAGCCTTTGAAAACCCTATGGCAACTCCCTTCGACCCCCTGTCAGGAGAGTCACCATAAAGCCATTGAGGAATCTTAGGAGAAAATAGCCTAATTCTAGTGTCCAAGGTCAGGTGTGTTTCTAGTAAGAAAACTATATCACCACGCAGGTGATCCAGTTCCCTTAATATTTTATGTCTTTTTCTGGGCAAGTTTAACGCTTTCACATTGTAGGAGATAAATCTAAACTCTGGCATGTCTATAAACCAGCCGTTCTACTGTAATTCATGTCTTCCTAAACACATCCTGCAGTGACCTCCTCCCCCACCTCCCCCCCACACCAACCCCCCCCCCTCTCTCCCCTTACCCATACTCATCCCCCCTCATCCCCCACCCTCCCTCCCACCCTCCCCCCATTGGCAAGAATATCACCCCGAGCCCACAGGCATGGAACTACTCCCATTCCAAACTACGGGACTCCTCCCCCGAGGTGTACAGTACCCCCCCACCTCCAGCCCCCCCCTCTCCAGCACAGACAATATGTGATTAGGGGGAGACCTCAAATGACCCACCCCTACCCAATTTCCTAATCCCCATCTTATTGACCTGACACAACTTGAGTCCATTCACTTTATACCTTGTACCACCCCAGGCAGGGACAGGGGGGGAGGGGGGGGGAGAGAGAGAAGAAGAAAAAAAAAAAACAAGAAAAGGAGTATCCCCCCCCCACCCCACCCCTAAGTCCTCCTCCCCTTTATGATTATAACATATCAGGGATGGGGATGCCCAGACTGTTACAAAAGTCCTGAGTCTCTTCCAAGTATCTCATCCTGCATGATCTTCCATCCTTTATAACTATCAGGGATGTTGGGAACCCCCAGCTATATTTGAGATTTAATCTCCTAATTTGATCTAGGACTGGTCTCATCTGTCTTCTCCGTGCCAGAGTTCCCGCTGATAGGTCTGAAAATATCTGCAAATCTTTATTTTCAAAACTTATTGGGGGAGCCCCCTTTAGGTTCTTCCAAATTCTTTCTTTGTCCTCATACAGATGAAATTTGATGATAACGTCTCTTGGGATTTCTTGCTTTATATGGGGGGGCCTTCTTATTCTATGTACCCTGTCAATCCGTAAGGCTTCTTCTTCTCACCTGCCCAGGATAGGGTTGAAAATCTTCTTCATCTCCTCCCCCAGATCCTCGTTTTGTTGTTCCGGGATAAATCTAATGCGTAAATTTTGTCGCCGGCTTTGGTTCTCTTGTTCTTCCAATCTAAATGCCAGTGTACGATTTTCATCCCGCATTTTACTGACCTGATCTTTTAAGTCCGAGATTTCTTAAGCTTGAGTCCCTGAGACCTCTTCTACCTCCTCCACCCGGCGGAGGAGGTGTCCCATGTCTGCTCGAGCATTTGAAATTTCAGCTTTAATCACGTTTTTTAATTTGGTGAACATTTCACTCAGGTCTGTTTTACTTGGTACCAGGGCCATTATTCTTTGTTCATCTGCGGCACTCCAAGCGGACGCGCCCTCAAAGTCCAGCTCTTCACGGGTTCTGTCCCCCTGTCCCCCCTTTTGTTTCTGTTGTTCTTTCTTCTTATCCTTTGTTCCTGATTGTTTCGCCTCCATTCCCGGGCTCTTTGCGCTTACTTCTTTTAAATATTTTTGAATAGAGCTGGTATTTAGGCTCTCCCTCGTGTTCTGGGGTACAGTTGTTCGTGATGAGCGACCTCTCATGCTTCCCCTTCCTGCCAGCAGTTTACCCCTCGTTATAATTGGGTGGGAGAGGGGAAATCACGGTCAATGCCTCCAGGTGCTTCTCTCTTTCACAGTCCCCTTTCCACCCCAAGCCGTAAAACCGAAAGAAGGGCTGCTCACACAAATGCTGTATACAAAAACACACAATTTCCTTATCCAGCCCAGACAGTTGTTTATACTAGTAATGGATGGGGGTCTCTTGCCCCCGTTCCCCTTGTAAGTCCCCTGTCTTTAGTTGTAAGACCAAACGCTGGTTGGGTAAGGACAACACCCTGCTTGCCAGCATTAGCATATCGGAGGGAGGAGGCGTATAATGGAGACAGTTCATATACACCCACAAGGCACTATGGGGCACAAGCACAACCTCCCAGAGCACGCTGATTTGTTGATAAGATTCAGCCCCTGGCCAGACAATGGTGTTGCTGACCCTGTTTGTTTGGCGGTATCAAGTTAACTGACCACTGGTGTATATTCATTCACAGCATTGTACAAGGGAGAGGGGGACAGGGGTAACCTTTAACTTCAGCCAACCCTTAACAAAACATAACAAATATCCGTGTCCACAGATAGACCTGAGAGCTGTATCTTCCTACTTTCCTATCTCCCAGCATGCTGAGAGTTGTTAACAGATTACGAATACATCAACATGTCTTCTCATACCTTGCTTCTTCTGTCACTGTACAGCGGATACTAGCTGATGTTTGTTGTTTTATAGATGCTCACCACCGCTCGAATTACAGGCTGCGAGGTTCCTCCGTGGGTAGGCTACAGCTCCACACCTCCGGACCCCGAACCGGGACCAGTTTGCTCTCCTCTATCCAGGCTGACAGGGAGGATGGAGTGCTCCGTTCACGGTTCACGGCCACGACTACCCCCAGTCTGAAGAGCACCTAGGGAAGCTTCACACCGCTGCCTCTGCAGCTACGGCAGGGGGGAAAGACAGGGGGGATAATCTAGACCAGAGCACGGCCAAGCTCTTGCTCCAGTCCGGGCATCTTGCGGTCTCTCACCCCACGAGGCTTCATCTGGGACGCGCTGTCTCTACACCTCCACTGGAGCCAGTGCTGGGCTCCTCCCCCCGTGCAGACGTCACACGCACATCCCGTCCACCCCGGCAAACATGAGAAGGTGGCGTCAATGGGGTTCTAACGTTCGTGTGAATTTTCGGTCCGTTCACAGGTTCTGGTGCGAACTGAACCGGGGGGTTTTCGGCTCATCCCTAGTGTTGAAACTCATCTCGTTCCAACAGAGGGAGCAGAAGATGAAATCTCTTAAGAACACTTTAAAGAGGAGTTTATGTAATGCCTTTCCAGACTCTGCTAAGTTACAGTCCCATGGAAAACGTAGTTTAGAGGCTTCTGTTGGTCAACAGAGTAGAGGTGGAGAAGGGGGCAACCTCAGTGATGCATTTCAAAATGTTTTAGCCCTCGCTGCCCAGGGCTGTCTGCTTCCACATCCCATTAACAGCATCTGCATCATATGGTGGGAAATTATCTAAGGGCAAAAACAGTCATGGAGAGCTTTCCAGTTAGCGATCCACTAGCTTACTGGGTCATGAGAATAGACCACTGGCCAGAACTTGCTCAGTATGCAATTAAGCTGCTGGGCTGCCCTGCATCCAGCATGCTTTCCAAACAGGCATTCAGTGCTGCTGGAGGTTTTGTGACAGATAAGAGAGCGCATCTGTCCACACACTCCGTGGACCGGCTGACATTTATCAAAATGAATCAGTCCGTGATTAGCAGCAGCTATCAAGCCCCTAATGCTGATGTCGCTGATTAAGTGCTTTCTGGATCTGGACTCTCTGAAAGACTGTCTAGGCTGCTAGCTTTGTGGGTGTTGATTTCATCTGGAAGATGTTTTTGTTGTAGGATTCATGGGCACAAGTAACACCCAAGGACCAATTTTCCCCATCTGTTTGACAGGTGCATATCATTTAAATTTTTGACAGCAAGGCCAATAATTGCTTTCATCAAGAGTACTTCTATAGCGTTATGGTGTGAAAGTACCACCGACACCTAAAGACCAATTTTTCTCCACCTGTTGCTTTGATCCAAAGTCTGCGAAAGAGACACCAGAAATCATCCAAGAAATCTCTCCTCTTGTTCCGAGTGTACTAAATTGTGGCCTCATCATAAAGACTGGCTCCCAAGCTGTTGTTTACAAAATAAAGAAAGCTTGCAGGGAAAATGTCTTTTTTTGGCTTTATAAATGTCATTATTGCTGTCTATACATGGTACATATATGCCACTGTACAGGCAGACTAAGGGGACCCCCCCCCCCAGGCACTATATTTCAAAGAAAATCTTCATTTTTATTGTTATTTCTATTTTTTATGGTTTCACTTTAAACATCATTAAATCACTGCTTATTTAAAAATGATATTTTTTAAAAACATGTCCCCCAGGGCAGTACCTGGTCCCCCATAACCATTGTATGCCCAATTACTTGCATATAAGCCTTCAAATGGGAACTTTGATTTTTGAAGTTCGGGTCCCATAGACTTCAATGGGGTTCGTTATTCCGTTCTGAACTTTAGCGATGTTTGAAAGTTCTGCCGCAAACCGAACCGGGGGGGTCTAGTAACAAATATAAAATAACTAAGGTTAAAACTGGGTAGATAAATTCTAGTGTAAAAAGGCATATTTAAGAAAAAAAAAATGTCCTTGAAGAAATATAGGGCCAAGAGGGCACTGTCAGCATTCCAACACTACAAAGAATGTAACAAGAAATGTAAGAGCGTGTTCAAGGCAGCAAAAAAATAGACCACGAAAGACATAAAGCTGAAGAGAGTAGAAAGAAATACCAAAAAGTTTTTTAATTATATAAATGGTAAAAAGCCAACGTTAGAGCACATTGGCCCCATAGAGTATGGTCAGGGTAAGATGGTTCTAAGTGACAGGGAGAAAGCAAATGTATTAAATTTATTAAATACATTCTTTTCCTCGGTATTTGCTGAGAAAAAGGATGGGTATAATAGACAACATGATAGTATTAGCAACATAGCAAGGACTAGCTAACAGAAGCCAGTGTTCTTAAAAGACTGTTTCAGGGTGTCATTAATTTAACATTGAAACTCAAAGCAAATCACAGGGATACTGTGCAATACCAATGCAATGCAGGAAACACACAGCATTGGCTATGTTTCTTGTATCACATCAGTGTGAATCGGAGCTTACTTGTAAGACTCCATGTATGTGGTCTCAATCATCCTGGTCAGAGAGTACCAATACAAACTGCTGTACAGCACCTGGCTGGAGCTACTGTCGATCCTATTTTGGAGATACCTTGGCCACCCTTGCCCTTTCTCTCTTTGGTGCCTTAGTAAAGCCATGAAAAATCTACTGGAGACCTGTGTCCTTCTATATCATGGGTACCGTATAAGAATTCACGGAGGTCCGGTCAGCAAAATTTTCTTCCAGCGGAGGTCGGAGTGTTATATTGGTGCTATGACTCAGATCCCCCCATCACAGACCCCTCATAACAGATCCCCCATCACAGATCCCTCATCACAGATCCCTCATCACAGATCCCCCCATCACAGACACCCCATCACAGACAACCCTCAATCACAGACCCCCTTAATCACAGACCTCTCCATCACAGACCCTTTAATACAGACTTTGCATCACAAATCACCCCCCCAATCACAAACCCCCCCATCACGGTCCCCTCATCACTGGCCCCTCATCACAAACCCCCCTTAATCACAGACCCCCATCACAGACCCTTCACCACAGACCCCCCATCACAGATCCCCCCCACAATCACAGACCCTCTTCATCACAGACCCCCCATCACAGCTCCCCCATCACAGATTCCCAAATCACAGACCCCATCACAGTCCTCCGTTGATATTACAGACTGTACTTTTCATAACATTGCAGCATTCCCCCCTTTCTCTCCCCTCCCCACACTGACCTACCCAGGCATGTACTGGCCATCGGGACTACCGGGAGATTCCCGGTGGGCCGATGGCTCAGTGGGCCAGTCAGGTGGGGTCCTGGAGCTGCTCCTCTCTGACAGTGAGTGATTGCAATTTCACTCCTGTCAGGAGGAGCAGCTTCCGTCATATGCTGCTGTACAGAGCATTAGGCGTTATGCTCCCTCCAGCCTGCAGGGGGAGATAGACCAACAGCAGACTTTCCTTCCTCTCTCCCCTATCACTTGTTATCACATGACTGGAGAGAGGAACGAGAAGCTGCCTTCAAAATGGTGAGTACATGTGGGAGGGGGAGGAGAGGGAGGACACTGATGTGAAGGGCTGCTGATGGGGGCTCTCTGATGGGGACTGTGATGTGAAGTGGGCTGCTGGTGGGGATTGTGATGTGAAGTGGGCTGCTGGTGGGGGGACTGTGATGTAAGGGGGACGCTGTTGAGGACACTCTGATGTAAGGGGGGCGCTGTTGGGGACACTCTGATGTAAGGGGGCACTGTTGGGGACACTCTGATGCAAGGGGGACGCTGTTGGGGACACTCTGATGTAAGGGGGACGCTGTTGGGGACACTGATGTAAGGGGGACGCTGTTGGGGACACTCTGATGTAAGGGGGACGCTGTTGGGGACACTGATGTAGGGGGGACGCTGTTGGGGACACTCTGATGTAAGGGGGGTGCTGTTGGGGACACTCTGATGTAAGGGGGATGCTGTTGGGGACACTCTGATGTAAGGGGGATGCTGTTGGGGACACTGATGTAAGGGGGACGCTGTTGGGGACACTGATGTAAGGGGGACGCTGTTGGGGACACTCTGATGTAAGGGGGATGCTGTTGGGGACACTGATGTAAGGGGGACGCTGTTGGGGACACTGATGTAAGGGGGGCGCTGTTGGGGACACTCTGATGTAAGGGGGATGCTGTTGGGGACACTCTGATGTAAGGGGGGCGCTGTTGGGGACACTGATGTAAGGGGGACGCTTTTGGGGACACTCTGATGTAAGGGGGGTGCTGTTGGGGACACTAATGTAAGGAGGACACTGTTGGGGACACTCTGATGTAAGGAGGACGCTGTTGGGGACACTGATGTAAGGGGGATGCTGTTGGGGACACTCTGATGTAAGAAGGACGCTGTTGGGGATACACTGATGTAAGGAGACGCTGTTGGGGACACTCTGATGTAAGAGGGGCACTGTTGGGGACGCTCTGATGTAAGGGGGGCGCTGTTGGGGACACTCAAAATTAAAGTGGGCCAGTCATGAGGAAGTCCAGGGCTAAATTTTTGTCCCGGTCCAGCCCTGGACGTACCTTATTCACACAAGATGGGGAGCACGACAGGTCTGGACAAAGGGCGGGACTTTTCCTGTTAAAGGTGGGGGATTGATTGCTGTGACCGCCCCGCTGTCTAGCAACCAATCATCCGCTTATTAGCTTGAAAAGTGCTGCTGTTTGTCCAGACCTGCTGTGCTTCCGTTTTGTGTGAATAAGGTAGGGCAGTGTGGGAAGGGGAGAGGAAGGGGGGAATGCTGCGATGTCATGAAAGGGACAGATCTGCTGCACAGAGGCGTAACTATAACCTTCAGGGCCCCAGTGCAAGAAACCATGAAGGGCCCCTGACCCGCACTATGATGGGGGGGATATTGTGAAAGGATGAGGGGCAGTATGACGGGATATTTTGACAGGAGGGGGCAGTGTGACCAAAGAAGGGTATCTGGAAAGTGTGACCAGAGGGGGGAGTGTGATAAGAGGGGGCACTGTAAAAGAAGGGGGGCAGTGTGACAAAAAGGGGCAGTACGATGGGGGCAGTGTGACAGGAGGGGGCAGTATGACAGGGGGGCAGTGTGACAGGGGGATATTGTGACAAGAGGGGGTCAGTGTGACAGGAAAAGGATACCTGGGAAGTATTACAAGAGGGGGGCAGTGTAATGAGGGAGCACTGTGAAAGGAGGGCGACTGTTTAACAAGAGGGGGTAGTGTGACAGGAGGGGGGTAAATATGACAGAAGGAGGCAGTGTGACGAGGGGGCAGAATGATGGAGGGGCAGTGTTACAGGAGGGGGCAGTATGACAGGAATGTATTGTGCCAAGGGGGCAGTGTGACAGGTGGGGGCAGTATGATGGGAAAATAGTATGACGTGGGCAGTGTGATAAAAGAGGGGCTATGTGACAGGTGGGTGGCCAGTTTGAGAGGGGACAGGTGGGGGGGCAGTGTGAGAGGGGACAGGTGGGTGGCCAGTGTGAGAGGGGACAGGTGGGTGGCCAGTGTGAGAGGGGGCAGGTGGGGGGGCAGTGTGAGAGGAGACAGGTGGGGGGCCAGTGTGAGAGGGGACAGGTGGGGGGGCAGTGTGAGAGGGGACAGGTGGGGGGGCAGTGTGAGAGGAGACAGGTGGGGGGGCAGTGTGAGAGGGGACAGGTGGGGGGCAGTGTGAGAGGGGACAGGTGGGGGGCAGTGTGAGAGGGGACAGGTGGGGGGCAGTGTGAGAGGTGACAGGTGGGGGGGCAGTGTGAGAGGGGAGAGGTGGGGGGAGCAGTGTGAGAGGGGACAGGTGGGGGGGGCAGTGTGAGAGGGGGCAGGTGGGGGCAGTGTGAGAGGGGACAGGTGGGGGGGCAGTGTGAGAGGGGACAGGTGGGGGGGCAGTGTGAGAGGGGACAGGTGGGGGGGGCAGTGTAAGAGGGGACAGGTGGGGGGGCAGTGTGAGAGGGGACAGGTGGGGGGGCAGTGTGAGAGGGGACAGGTGGGGGGGCAGTGTGAGAGGGGACAGGTGGGGGGGCAGTGTGAGAGGGGACAGGTGGGGGGGCAGTGTGAGAGGGGGCAGGTGGGGGGCCAGTGTGAGAGGGAACAGGTGGGGGGGCAGTGTGAGAGGGGACAGGTGGGGGGGCAGTGTGAGAGGGGACAGGTGGGGGGGCAGTGTGAGAGGGGACAGGTGGGGGGGCAGTGTGAGAGGGGACAGGTGGGGGGCCAGTGTGAGAGGAGACAGTTGGGGACAGTGTGAGAGGGGACAGGTGGGGGGGCAGTGTGAGAGGGGGACAGGTGGGGGGGCAGTGTGAGAGGGGACAGGTGGGGGGCAGTGTGAGAGGAGACAGGTGGGGGGGCAGCGTGAGAGGGGACAGGTGGGGACAGTGTGAGAGGGGACAGGTGGGGGGGGCAGTGTGAGAGGGGACAGGTGGGGGGGGCAGTGTGAGAGGGGACAGGTGGGGGGGCAGTGTGAGAGGAGACAGGTGGGGGGCCAGTGTGAGAGGAGACAGGTGGGGGGCCAGTGTGAGAGGAGACAGGTGGGGGGGCAGTGTGAGAGGGGACAGGTGGGGACAGTGTGAGAGGGGACAGGTGGGGGCAGTGTGAGAGGGGACAGGTGGGGACAGTGTGAGAGGGGACAGTGTGAGAGGGGACAGGTGGGGGCAGTGTGAGAGGGGACAGTGTGAGAGGGGACAGGTGGGGACAGTGTGAGAGGGGACAGTGTGAGAGGGGACAGGTGGGGACAGTGTGAGAGGGGACAGGTGGGGACAGTGTGAGAGGGGACAGTGTGAGAGGGGACAGGTGGGGGGCCAGTGTGAGAGGGGACAGGTGGGGGGGGGCAGTGTGAGAGGGGACAGGTGAGTGGACAGGTGGGTGGACAATGTGAGAGGGGACAGGTGGGGGGCAGTGTGAGAGGGGACAGGTGAGTGGACAGTGTGAGAGGGGATAGGTGGGGGGGCAGTGTGAGAGGGGACAGGTGAGTGGACAGTGTGAGAGGGGACAGGTGGGGGGCAGTGTGAGAGGGGACAGGTGAGTGGACAGTGTGAGAGGGGACAGGTAGGTGGACAGTGTGAGAGGGGACAGGTGGGGGGGCAGTGTGAGAGGGGACAGGTGAGTGGACAGTGTGAGAGGGGACAGGTGGGGGGGCAGTGTTGTGCTTTACTTACATGAGAAGCACATATGGAAGAAGCAGCATGCTTCCTTGTGATGTCTGCAGGATGTCCCTCCAGGCAGCACAGTTAACTTCCCGACTATCATTGTATCCAATGGAGAGGGGAGGTACCTCTGACCCGAGCGTGTATCAGCAAGACTCAGAATGTACAAGCAGAGGGACAAACTTGTGCACTGAATCTGGTGTCTGCTCGGGTCAGAGGCCCCTCCCCTCTCCATTGTACTCACTGATATTAGGGAAGTGAACTGTGTGCTGCCTGGAGGGACATCCCGCAGACATCACATAGCTGCCGATCGCCCCTCCCGCCCCCCTCTCCTGTATAGTTAGATGCCAGCCAGGGGAGGTGCGGCGTCTTGGGGCCCCCCTACACTGGCAGAACTCCAGGGCCCAGTCGCAAATGTGACTGTTGCGACCCTGGAAATTCCGCCACTGGTGGGTGGACAGTGTGAGAGGGGACAGGTGGGGGGGGGCAGTGCGAGAGGGGACAGGTGAGTGGACAGTGTGAGAGGGGACAGGTGGGTGGACAGTGTGAGAGGGGACAGGTGGGGGGGGGCAGTGTGAGAGGGGACAGGTGAGTGGACAGTGTGAGAGGGGACGGGTGGGCAGTGTTAGAGGGGACAGGTGGGTGGACAGTGTGAGAGGGGACAGGTGGGGGGGCAGTGTTGTGCTTTACTTACATGAGAAGCACATATTGAAGAAGCAGCATGCTTCCTTCTGATGTCTGCAGGATGTCCCTCCAGTTAACTTCCCGACTATGATTGTATCCAATGGAGAGGGGAGGTACCTCTGACCTGAGCGTGTATCAGCAAGACTCAGAGTGTACAAGCAGAGGGACAAACTTGTGCACTGAATCTGGTGTCTGCTCGGGTCAGAGGCCCCTCCCCTCTCCATTGTACTCACTGATATTCGGGAAGTGAACTGTGTGCTGCCTGGAGGGACATCCCGCAGACATAACATAGCTGCCGATCGCCCCTCCCGCCCCCCTCTCCTGTATAGTTAGATGCCAGCCAGGGGAGGTGCGGCGTCTTGGGGCTCCCCTACACTGGCAGAATTCCAGGGCCCAGTCGCAAGTGCGACTGTTGCGACCCTGGAAATTCCGCCACTGCTGCTGCACCTCCCATGTTGTGCAATTAATTAAGGATGATAGCGGCAGCGGCAGTGGTGGGCAGACAAGCCGGCGGCAGCGGGGAGAGAACACGCAGGCAACTATTTGGCAAGGCTGCGGTCCAGATAGGACTGTTACTGGTTCTGGACCACAGTCCACCATTTAGTAATGCTTGTGAATTTGCAATGGTTCTGGGGTGCCGTCTCAGCCAATCAGGAGTGAGAGTCTTGGGCAGCCGAGACACTCCTGCAACATTGCTGGATAGAGATGGGCTCAGGTAATATTAGGGGAGGCTGAGAGGGGTTGATGCACACAAGGCTTTTTATCTTAATACATAGCATCCAGTTAGAAAATAAAACCTTCTGACTTTACAACCACTTTTTTGGTATTGTTAATTTTTTTTTTTACACATCTAATTTTTTAATTATACTGATTCATCTATATCCATGCTGAACACAAAGTGAATCAGAAATCTCAGGGAATTATCTCCAAAGGCCATCTTTGTAACCAGAAAAATGTAATTCAGGAAACGTCCAGTGTCAAATCCATGAATGTGGTAGAATTGCTTTGGTATAGAATCTATCTTGCAGTATTGATGGTTCAAGTTTTACTTCTTTGGTTTTAACTTTTTAATGTAGTTGGCTCATCCTAGAATTCTGTTTATATTTATCAGGTAAATCCTGTTCCTTGCTGACAGTCTTTGTTTGTTATATTCACATGACCATCATGGGGAATTCATCTGACAAAGCTATGATGACCCCCTCTTTTTTGTAAAATAAACCTTCATAAATCTGATCATTATTCGAATCATTATTTTCTATGCTCTTTTTGTCTACATGCAGGTAACTTTGGTAATTTAACTTGTTAAGGAAGTGCACGCAGCCACTGCCAGCCCCTCTGCGAGGATTATATGATGTATATACTATATGCCATTTTCTAAAATTCTTCCTATAAATATCAGTCTAAACAATGGTTTCCTGTCGCATCATGGCAGCATACACGTTTGGTTGTGACTCCGCCTCCACAACCTGATAGGACCACATAGCTATAAATTAGAGAGTAGACACCTGCCCCAGTATTCTCTTATTTTTCCTCACCTGTCAGGACGCATGGATCAGCACCCCCTTACCGCTTCGCCCCAGCCAGGTTCTAGCCTCTCCTGGGTGGAAGTCCTTCTTGTACAGCCTCTAAACGAGCTAAATGGAAGGAGCCCCACTCTGGTGGTCTCAGGGGCACTCATCTCATCTTAAACTGTTTGCCAGAAGACAAGCCTTAAACAGGCTTCAAGTGCAACAGCCCGCAAAAGCCTTAAACAGGCTTGCTGGAGGATTGGCCAGGGAACCATCTATATGGCCTCAAGAAAGTAAGCCTTAAACAGGCTTCATTGTGTGCAGCAGTCTCCATTCCCCCCCTCTCCCCCCCCCCTCTCCGGCATACCGTGGGTGTCCTGCTGGGCTCTGTGGTCCATGCAGTGCTGTGGGGGACCGCCGAGCGTTCTCGGCGTCCTCGCGCATGCGCAGTACGGCTCTTTGGGCACTTCTAAGCTATTTGCCAGTCTCCAAGATGGCACCGGGCGCCTCGCGACGCTACTGCGCATGCGCGGGCGTCCGACGCTAATGGCGGCAGATTTAAAAACCACAGCATTGCTGTGGAGGCTGCTGATGGTTGCTGCACGCTACAGACGCCTGCTCTGCGATCCATAGCAAAGGAAAACGCTCTACAAAGGTGGGTCTTTCCCCCCCCTCCCCCCCCCCCGTCCAGGCTGGGTCAGTTTCTACATTGCTGCATGTCTTTTCCTTGCAGGTTTCCAACCTACTCACCATGGAGACTGCTGCCCCAGCAGATCACCGCCAGCCGACTAGGTAAGGGGGGGAAGAAGTGGGTAAGTAGAGAAGATTGAAAAAGAGAGCACTTCTAACGCTACCTAAATTGGTCAGCCCTACCAGGTCCTCAGGAACGTCTGCATCAAGACATAGAGAGTCCTCACGCAGGAGAAGTCGCTCCAGACATAGACGGAGCCGCTCCTACCATAGGAGAAGTCGCTCAAGAGGAAGCCGCAGAAGAAGCCGCTCCAGATCACGTTCTCGGCATGGTCGATCCCGCCACAGAAGGTCGTCCTCACGTAGGCACCGCTCCCCTGTACGCCATTCCCGTCCCGCCGGGAACGCATGCTGGATCTGTGGTACAGCGGCTCTTCTGGATAAGCTGGTTTGTCAGAGATGCCTAGAAGAGGCCACAAGAGAGAGAGCCTCAGAAGTCGGGGACTCAGCCCCTCAGGCCTCAATACCAGATGTGGATTTCTCCACCATTACCTCTCCAGCCCGGGCCAGCACATCAAAGGAGCAAGACTCCCTATCTGATAATGAAGGCCTGGAGGTGTCGGCAGGATTCGACTTTGGCCTTATAGAACCGTTTGTTAAATCGGTCAAGGAGGCAATAGGATGGGAGGAACCCCAGGAAGTCCAGCCAAAGCAGAGAAAATATTTTCCTCAGCTTAAAAAGGAGCCTGAAACCTTTCCGTTCATCGATGAGTTGGAAGATTTAATCAAAGAAGAGTGGCAAAGACCAGAGAAAAAATCTAGTCTGAACAACAGACTCCAGAAGCTGTACCCACTCAAGGAGCCTAAAGTGAACCCTCTGGTATCCCCTCCGGTAGTGGACGCATCTTTAATGCGCCTCGCCAGGCATGTTACCCTCCCGCTAGAAGATGCGGTTACGTTTAGAGACGTTCTTGACCGAAAGATCGACACAGATCTCAAGCGGGCTTACCTTTCGGCGGGAGGTGCATGCAGGCCTGCGATAGCACTCGCGGCAGTAGGAATGGCCATCTCAAGTTGGTCGTCAAACACGGAAAAGCTGATATTAGAGGGGGCAGACCAAGAGAAAATTGTGAAGGCATTACAAGAGTTAAGCTTGGCTGGTGATTTCGTGGCTGAGGCCTCAGTTGACACCATCAGGTCTGCTTCAAAGTCTATATTGGCCTCAGTGATGGCCAGAAGAGCTTTGTGGCTGAAGCCCTGGACGGCGGATCCGGCATCCAAGTCCAACTGGTGCCGTATTCCATTTGACGGTGAGCACCTTTTCGGAACAAAGTTAGATACGGCCATCTCCAAGGTAACTGGTGGAAAATCCGGGCTCATTCCCTCAGATAGGAGGCCCAAACAGAGACCCCCTCCTTTTAAGCGGAATCTCCCAGAAAGGTATAGAGACGCGAAAGCGTACAGACCAGGGAAGGAGTACCGAAGGAACTGGAAGAACCCTCAAACTTCCTTTATGAAATTCCAAAAGCCTAAGACCTCCGCTCCCAGTGACCAGAAGCCTTTTTGAAGGTGCGCCCGTCCGGCCAGCAGTAGTAGGAGCAAGGCTTTTCAGTTTCAGGCTGGTCTGGACGGAAACCATACACGATACCTGGACCCTGGCCACCGTCAGTTTCGGCCACAGATGGGCTTTCAAAAATCAACCCCCAAGAGATCATTTCTGCCCAACCCGTATTCCTCCTCCCGGGGAGAAAAGGTTATCCCTTCTAACTTATGTTCTAGAGCTGCTTCAAAACCGAGAGATAGCAGAGGTTCCGCCAACACAACGAGGCAGAGGATTCTATTCTCCACTATTCCTCGTCAAAAAGAAGTCAGGGGACTTTCGGCCGGTTCTAGACCTGAAGAAACTCAACAGGTCCATCAAAGTGGAGTCGTTCAGGATGGAAAGCCTGCAGTCTATCCTCCAGGCCATAAACTTGGGAGACTGGATGCTCTCCATAGATCTCCAGGATGCCTACCTACACATACCAATTCATGTGGCATTCCAGAAGTTCCTGCGGTTCTCGGTGGGCCAGGAACACTTTCAATTTCGAAGCCTCCCTTTTGGGATCTCTACGGCACCCAGAACATTTACAAAGGTTCTGCTTCCAGTAATAGCCTCTTTGAGGGAGAAGGGTCTAAGGGTCCACCATTACCTGGACGACATTCTTCTCCTCTCAAACAGCCAGGAATCACTCGTGCAACATCGCAAGATCGTAGTTTCCACCCTAACGAGTCTGGGTTGGATAATCAACTGGCAGAAGAGCAACGTTCAGCCTACCCAGAGGATGGTCTTCCTGGGAGCCGAGCTGGACACCCGGGCCAACACGGTAGAACTGCCAAGGGAGAAGTTGTCCCTACTAATTCAGAAAGTGAAAGATGTGGTTCCAGCATCATACTTACCGGCCAGAGCATACCTCAGCCTGCTGGGGTCCTTATCAGCAACCATTCCAATGGTCAGGTGGGCGCAATGGAATACCAGACCTCTGCAAGCCTCCTTCCTGTGCCAGTGGGACGGATGGTCCATGTCCCAATCGATTTGCATCTCAGAAGAAGCCAGATTATCTCTACGGTGGTGGACTCAACCCGGCAACCTCAGCAGATGCAAACAGTCACTCTCCATCAGGAGGTAGTAACTTCGGACGCCAGTCTGGAGGGATGGGGGGCACACTACCTACATTATGCAGCTCAGGGCCGCTGGCACTTCAGAACCAGGGATATTGTGTCAAACGTCCTAGAGATGAAGGCAGCCTTCCAAGCCCTCTTGGCATTCAGCTCTCTTCTGAGAGGGAAACAGGTCCTCATCCAAATGGACAACCGAGTGGCTGTGGCCTACATCAACAGGCAGGGGGGTACCAAGAGCATCTCCATGATGCGGGAAGTGGGTCCGGTGATGCGATGGGCTCAACTGAACCTGCAGGACCTGAAGGCGGCTTATATTCCGGGAATTCAGAACAAACTGGCGGACTCTCTCAGCAGGACATTCGTTTCCAACAACGAGTGGTGTCTAAGCCCGCAGGCCTTCGCCCTCATATGCCAGACATGGGGTCATCCAGACATAGACCTCGCAGCAACACCAGAGAACAGGAAATGTCAAAGGTTTCTGTCGAGGAGCCCCTTCCCCTCAGCGGAGGGAACGGATTGTCTCCAGCATACCTGGAACTTTCGCCTAGGTTACATTTTTCCACCAACCCCACTGATTGCCAAGTTCCTTCTGAGGCTAAAACACTCAGCAGCTCTAGTCCTGGCCGTGATTCCCTTCTGGCCACGGAGGCCTTGGTTCACCACCCTCCTGCAACTGAGCACAGCGGATCCAATTCCTCTTCCGGTGACAACGGATCTACTAACCCAGGGCCAGCTACTACATCCGAATCCAGAGAGATTGCACCTAGCGGCCTGGAGACTGAAAGGTCTAGGTTCCTAGATCAAGGCTGTTCGCAGAAGGTAGTCGAAACCCTGCTTTTAGCCAGGAAATCTTCCACGAATAACACCTACGAGAGAGTCTGGGGGAAGTTCTCTTCCTTTGCTCAGGAACAAGGTTGGGACCCTTCTTCCCCATCAGCAATACAAGTGCTTGAGTTTCTACAGTCAGGCCTAGACAAAGGCCTTAGATCTAGCACCCTGAAGGTCCAAGTCTCTGCCATCTCTGCTCTGACAGGGGTTAGATGGGCACTTAACCCTCTTGTAGTTCAATTCCAGAAAGCATGCCTGAAGCTAAGGCCTCCCAGAAAGCCTTCATTTCCAACATGGGACCTATCAACTGTCCTAGAAATTCTATCCGGAGAACCATTCTCCCCTCTTGAAGATACCTCCCTCTGGGACCTGACTCTAAAAGTATCATTCCTAATTGCCATCACTTCAGCGAAAAGGGTCTCGGAAATGCAAGCTTTACTGATCAAGGAACCATACCTGATGGTTTACCCAGACAGGCTAACCCTGAAACCTTCAGACAAATTTATCCCAAAGGTTTCCTCTGCATTCCACTTTAACCAGGAGATTGACCTCCCGGCTTTGAACACAGATCAGGGCGTTCCTCATCCCCTGGATGTTAGGGGCAACGTTCTGCATTACCTCTCGGTGACCAAGTCTTTCAGGAGATGCGAGAACCTTTTAGTCATCCCACATGGGTTCAGGAAGGGCCAGGCAGCCTCTGCCCGTACCATCGCCTCATGGCTCATGAAAACTATCAAAAAGACCTACTCCTTAAGCACCTTGCAAATCCCGGAAGACCTTAGAGCGCATTCCACCAGGGCAATGGCTACTTCATGGGCAGCTTACTGTAAAGTTTCAGCGGAAACCATTTGTAGAGCGGCCACTTGGTCTTCAAGAAACACCTTCATTTCCCATTACAAAATAGACGCTGCACGCTTAGCAGCAGTTGAGTTTGGGAGGGCCGTCATACAGGCCAATTCTTCTGTTCCTTGTCAATAAATTTGATTTTTTTTGCACTCCCACCCAGTTTGGCGAGTTACTCCCCAACGTGTATGCTGCCATGATGCGACAGGAAAACGGAAAATTGTATACTCACCTTTCCGTAATTTTCCTTTCCTGTCGCATCTTCATGGCAGCATACAATCACCCACCCTCTGAGGTGACATGTGTATATATTTACAGAGAATACTGGGGCAGGTGTCTACTCTCTAATTTATAGCTATGTGGTCCTATCAGGTTGTGGAGGCGGAGTCACAACCCAACGTGTATGCTGCCATGAAGATGCGACAGGAAAGGAAAATTACGGAAAGGTGAGTATACAATTTTCCGTTGTTCTCGCAAGCTACCATACACAAATTGTCAGTTCTAATATATTCAGCTGCTAGCACTGATCACGTCCCATAAGGGCATGCATTCAGCAAAAAAAAATAATAAAAGAAAAAAAAAAGTGCTGCGCTAAAAAGTGCCTGTGTGTTTAATACAAATGAATACACACGCTATACTATGTCTGTAGCAAACCACATAAAATATTATAAGGACACCACTAACTCAAATTGGTGTAACTCTGTGCTCAATTATATTGCAGCATGTGAACTACTAATTGATTAGTATCTCTGCTTATTAGTATCTCTGCTTATCCTCATATCCACATTCTACTACTGCCTATAGAAAATCACATGCATATAGTGCTAATGAGTGCCACAACGAATTGTTAATTAAAGTGACTCAGTGCAACAAAATAAAAAATATACATTAATACTCAAATATCAACATCTGTCATAAAATAAATCCAATATATATGTGCTCAAAATATTCACAAACTTATTCCCATGCACTAAGAAGTGCTATGTGCAAAGTGCTATTGAGCTTGATTCATAAGCTGACCTGCATTGTATATACAGTCCATTCACAGTTCAAAACATCCAAAGCAACTGGTGATGGCAAAACGTGTCCTTGTGTCCACTCTGGTGCTCTCCCCTTCAGTATATGCGCTCACCTTAAAGCGTGTGACCCTGCAATTAAGCCTGGTAAAAACACGTATATGAACCACCTCTGGGTGCAGTGTTTATGTTGAAATCCTGGGCTGGTTGCTGGTAATGTGTCCACATGTGTATGATGAAAAAAAACTCAATAGTGTGATATCGTTTAACCACTTCAATACCAGGCACTTAGACACCTTCCCGCCCAGCCCAATTTTCACCTTTCAGTGCTTTTGCAATTTGAATGACAATTGCGCGGTCATGCTACACTGTACCCAAACTAAATTTTTATCATTTTGTTCCCACAAATAGAGCTTTCTTTTGGTGGTATTTGATCACCTCTGCGGTTTTTATTTTTTGCGCAACAAATAAAAAAAGACCGAAAATTTTGAAGAAAAACATGTTTTTCTTTGTTTCTGTTAAAACTTTTTGTAAATAAGTACGTTTTCTTCTTCAATGACAGGCACTGATATGGCTGCACTGACGGGCACTGATACGGCGGCACTGATGGGCACCGATGAGGTGGCACCAATGAGGTGGCACTGATGGGCACTGATGATGGGCACTGATAGGCGGCACTGATGGGCACTGATAGGTGGCACTGATGGGCACTGATAGGTGGCACTGGTATGCGGCACTGATGGGCACTCATAGGTGGCACGGATGGGCACTTATAGGCGGCACTGGTGGGCACTCATAGGCGGCACTGATGGGCACTCGTAGGTGGCATTGATGGTTACTTATGGGTGGCACTGATAGTTGGCACAGATGGGCATGGATGGGCACTAATATATGGGCACTGATGGGCATGGATGGGCACTGACAGGTGGCATGAATGGACACTGATGGGTGGCACTGATGGCACTGCTTGTTTGCAGTGATGCCCCTAAGGGTGGCATTGCTGGGCATCACTGCAACATGATGGTGCCAATCAGTGCCCATTTGTGGGCACTGATTGGCACAGATTTGGCACACTGGGCACATGTGGATGGCCATGGGGTACATACCTGGCCATCCACATGTTGCCCCTTTCCTGGTGGTCCTAGTGGCGATCCCTGGTGGTCCAGTGTGGTGATCTGAGGGGGGGCTGCGCTGATAAACAATCAGCGCAGACCCTCCCTGCCAGGAGAGCCGCCGATCGGCTCTCCTCTACTCGCGTCTGTCAGACGCGAGTGAGGAAGAGCCGATCAACGGCTCTTCCTATTGACAGCGTGATCAGCCGTGATTGGACACGGCTGATCACGTGGTAAAGAGCCTCCGCCGGAGGCTCTTTACCAAGATCGGTGGAGCGGTGTGTCAGACTGACACACCGCTCCACCGATCGCCGCGATGCGCGCCCCCGGGGGCGCGCTGCGGCATGTTATCCTGCTGGACGTCATATGACGCCCAGTCAGGATAACAGAATCACTTCCCGGACATCAATCCGCCATAGGGCGGGCGGGAAGTGGTTAAACAATTTATTGTATAAATAAAACTTACCCCCGACTGTGGGGTACTCACATTTTGTGGGTGCTATGAAATGTGAGTACCCCACAGTAGGGGCTAAGTTTTACTCACACAATAATTTTTTTAAACGACATCACATCATCAGGTTTTTTTTCATCATACACATGTGGAACACGTTACCAGCAACCAGCCCAGGATTACATAAACACTGAACCCAGAGTTGGTTCATATGCGTGTTTTGACCAGGCTTAATTGCAGGGTCACACGCTCTAAGGTGAGCGCATATACTGAAGGGGAGAGCACCAGAGTGGACACAAGGACACATTTTGCCATTACCAGTTGCTTTGGATGTTTTGAACTGTGAATGGACTGTATATACAATGCAAGTCAGCTTGTGAATCAAGCTCAATAGCACTTTGCACATAGCACTTCTTAGTGCATAGGAACGAGTTTGTAAATATTTTGAGCACATATATATTGGATTTATTTCATGACAAATGTTGATATTTGAGTATTAATGTATATTTTTTATTTTCTTGCACTGAGTCACTTTAATTAACAATTCGTTGTGGCACTCATTAGCACTATATGCATGTGATTTTCTATAGGCAGTAGTAGAGTGTGGATATAAGGATAAGCAGAGATACTAATCAATTAGTAATTCACATGCTGCAATATAATTGAGCACAGAGTTACACCAATTTGAGTTAGTGGTGGCCTTATATTTTTTTTTTATGTGGTTTACTACAGACATAGTATAGCGTGTGTATACATGTGTATTAAACACACAGGCACTTTTTAGCGCAGCACTTTTTTTATTATATTTTATTATTAAATTTTCTTATAAATACCGTTTTTCTTATCCCCAATCAGCAGTCATGTGACCGCCCGGCGCTGTCTTTCTCTGCTGTATGTATACCAGAGGGAGGTGCTGAGCTCTCCCTCTGACGTCTGCCGGGCGTTCACGTGACCCCCCTCTGTAATACAAACATCGGAGGAAGAGAGCGCTGGGCAGTCATGTCAGAGGGAGAGCTCAGCCCCTCCCTCTGTTATACATACAGCGGAGAAAGACAGCGCCGGGTGTTCACATGACCGCTGATAAGGGATAAGAAAAATTGTATTTATAAGAAGAATTTTAGAACATGGCATATAGTATATACATCATATAATCCTAGCAGAGGGGCTGGCAGTGATTAGGAGCAGTAATGTGTGAGGTGCTCAGAACGGTGATAGAAGGGGAGGGGCTGCTCACACACAGAGATGATAGGCAGAGTTGGGGGAGGAGGACACAGGGGCAGAGAGGAGAGCTGCAGATAGCAGGCTGTGGAAGAAAGAGGCACATAAACTGACCACGGTGACAGGGCTCAGCAGCCATGATACACAGTGGTCAGTTTACATAGGGGAGGGGAGAAACTGGCAGCATCAACAAGGTATTGCAGGTGTTACAGGGGAGCAAATTACACAGCACAAGTACTGTGCTGTATAAAATAATTTAAAGAAACAGGATCATTATTTATTTATTTTGGGTTAACAAACACTTTAAGTTTTTAAAAGAAAAGTAAGAACAGGTGCCTTGAAAAAGTATTCATACTCCTTGAAATGTTCCACATTTTGCCATGCTACAACCATATAGCGCCATCAATTTACGCAGCGCTCCACACATACATCACACACTCACATCGGTCCCTACCCTCAGGGAGCCCACAATCTAAGCTCCCCAACTCACATTCCTATATTAGGGCCAATTTTGAACAGAAGCCAATTAACCTACCAGCATGTCTTTGGAGTTGGGAGGAAACTGGAGTACCCAGAGGAAACCCACGCAGGCACAGGGAGAACATGCAGACTCCAGGAAGTTAGTGTCATGGTTGGGATTTGAACCAGCAACCCTTTTTACCTCTAGGCAAGAGTGCTAGCCACTACACCACTGTGCTGCCCTAAAGTGGCACATAATTTTGAAGGGAAAGAAAAATAATATATGGCTTTCAATTTTTTTTACAAATAAATATGTAAAATGTGTGGCGTGCATTTGCATTTAGCCCCCTAAAATCTAGTGGAACCAATTGCCTAAATAGAGTCCACCCATAGGTGTGCGTACGGGGTGTGCCGGGTGTGATTGGGAACACCCTAATGTGTGCCTGGAGATCTGCTGTAAGATGGTGCAAGAGACTGTATAGGGAGCTGCCTGTGAGACAGTTTCCCATTGAGCAGTCAGGGAGGCATGGAAGAGCCGCTTAGTGCTTTAAACTATAATGTAATGTCACTGCTTGCAGATAGGAGCTGTCAAAACTCTGGGCTGATGTCGGGGGTGGGCGGGACCAAACAGCTAGCCTATCAAACACGCTGCTGTCGAGGGCTGGGCGGGCCGCTCCGTGTATGTGGCTCAGCTATTAAACACCAGCCAATGATTGGACTGCTTTAGAAAGGGGGCGGAGCCATATACATGGAGCAGCCCGCCCAGCCCCTATTCCTTTGGCTGGTGTTTGATAGATGTTAGAAAGGGGCGGAGCCACATACACTGAGCGGCCTGCCCAGCCCTATCCCGTTGGCTTGTGTTTGATAGGCTAGCTGTTCAGTCCCACCCACCCCCCGACATCAGCTCCGAGTTCTGACAGCTCCTCTCTTCAAGCAGTGACATTACATTACAGTTTCACGCACTGAGCGGCTCTCACATGCCTAGCTGACTGCTCAATGGGAAACTTCCCCTTTCCCAGAGCAGTGCCAATCGGTGCCGCCTATCAATGCCCATCAGTGCCACCTATCATTGCCAACCAATGCCACCTATCAGTGCCGCCAATCAGTGCCACCTGTCAGTGCCATCTGTCAGTGCCCACCAGTGCCCACCAGTGCCACCTGTCAGTGCCCATCAGTGCCACCTGTCAGTGCCAACCAATGCCACCTATCAGAGACAATCTGTGCCACCTGTCAGTGCCAATCAGTGCTGCCAGTCAGTGCCAACCAATGCCACCTATCAGTGCCAATCAGTGCCCAACAGGGCTTCCAATCAGTGCCACCTATCAGTGCTGCCTATCAGTACCCATCGGTTTTGCCTATCAGTGCCAATCAGTGCCTATCAGTGCTGCCAATGAGTGCCCATCAGTGCTGCCTATCAGTGCCAATATGTGCTGCCTATCAGTGCTTCCAATCAGTACCACCTATCAGTGCCCATCAGTGTTGCCTATCAGTGCCCATCAGTGCTGCCAATCAAGGTTGCCTAGCAGTGCCATCTATCAGTGCCAACCAATGCCATAAATCAGTGCCCATCAGTGCTGCCTATCAGTGCCCACCTGTACTGCCAATCAGTGAAGCCTATTAGTGCCAACCAATGCCACATATCAGTGCCAATCAGTGCCAATCAGTGCCCATCAGTGTTGCCTATCAGTGCCCATCAGTGCTGCCAATCAGTGTTGCCTAGCAGTGCCATCTATCAGTGACAATCAGTGCCCATCAGTGCTGCCTATTGGTGCAGCCTATCAGTGCCCATCAGTGCCGCCCATCAGTGCTGCCTATCAGTGCCAATCAGTGCTGCCAATTAGTGCCAATCAGTGCCACCTATCAGTGCCACCATGCAGTGCCTATCTGTGCTGCCAACCAGTACCGCCTTTCAGTGCCCATCAGTGCTGCCTATCAGTGCTGCCTATCAGTGCTCATGAGTGCTGCCAATCAGTGTCACCCATCAGTGCCAATCAGTGCTGCCTATCAGTGCCTATGAGTGCTGCCTATCTGTGCTTCCAATCAGTGCCCATCAGTGCACTGAATGTAGGGATGGGCAGTGAACTCAGCAGCTAGGCACATTGTCTATGGGGGCTGGCCTGGTGGGGCACAACTAAAATCCGTCTGTTTATTAATGCCACATGCCGATCTTTAGTATAATACGTAATCACCACACTACTATTTACAATAAACTACTGGAGGTAAAAAAAAAAAAGTATCATCAGTATGATCAGTATAATCAGTAAAAGGCCTGCCACTAAGCACTGTTATGTGTTCCCACACCACAAAAAAAAAAGTGCAGCGCTAGCTTACTAATCAATAACTTAACAAAAATTGTGGAACCCTCTAATGTATGGAAATCTCAATAAACATCAATATTACCACAATACCGGTGATATGTAATATCACATATAATACACATCAAACTGAAAAAATAAATAGAAAATTAAACTTAGCAGGGATGGTAGAAACCCCTCCTATAGAAATTTGCCATACAGATTAACTACAAGTGCAATAATTCCAGTGATAGGCGATTTCACATGTAATACACATCAAAATGATAATAAGACATCTTTTTTTTTAACTTAGCAGGGATGGTGGAAACCCCTCTACAGATAATTGCAATACAAATTAACTTCAAGTGCAACAACTTTTTAGTTGGGAGGTTCCCACCATTATAGCACTATTATAATGTGAATTTTTGCGCTTGAAGTTAATTTTCCACCACCCTTGCTCAGTCCATGTCTTTATGGACCTTGCTTTATGCACTGATGCGCAGTCATGTTAGAACCGGAAGGGGCCATCCCCAAACTGTTCCCACAACGTTGGGAGCATGAAATTGTCCAAAATGTCTTGGTATGCTGATGTCTTAAGAGTCCCCTTCACTGGAACTAAGGGGCCAAGCCCAACCCCTGAAAAACAACCCCACACCATAATCCCCCCCTCTACCAAATGATTTGGACCAGTGCACAAAGCAAGGTTTATAAAGACCTGGATGAGCAAGTTTGAGGTGGAGGAACTTGACTGGCCTTCACATTAAAGTGGAGAATGCGAGCCCCGGCCTTCTCATCCAACATCAGTGCCTGGCCTCACAAATGCTCTTCTGGAAGAATGATCAAACATTCTCATAGCCACACTCCTAAACCTTGTGGACAGCCTTCCCAGAAGAGTTGAAGCTGTTATAGCTGCAAAAGTTGGGCCAACTCATTATTGAACCCTACGGACTAAGACTGGGATGCCATTAAAGGTCATGTGCGTGTAAAGGCAGGCGTCCCAATACTTCTGCTAATAAAGTGTATATGTGTGTGTGTGTATATATATATATATATATATATACGCATGTGTGTTTTGAGATTTGGGGTGCACACCCTAATGCAAAAGGCTGCGCACGCCTATGAGTCCACCTATGTGTAATTTAATATCAGAATTAAAACAGCTGTTCTGTGAAGCCCCCAGAGGTTTGTTAGAGAGCCTTGGTGAACAAACAGCATTAAGAAGGCTAAGGAACACACCAGACAGGTCAGGGATAAAGTTGTGGAGAAGTTTAAAGCAGGGTTAGGTTATAAAAAATATCCCAAGCTTTGAACGTCTCACAGAGCACTGTTGAAGACATCGTCTGAAAATGGAAAGAGTATGGCACAACTGCAAACCTACCAAGACATGGCTGTCAACCTAAACTGAGAGGCTGGGCAAGAAGAGCATTAATCAGAGAAGTAGCCAAGAGGCCCTTGGTAACTCTGGAGGAGCTGCAGAGATCCACAGCTCAGGTGGGATAATCTGTTCACAGGACAACTAATGCCCTGTACACACGATAGGATTTTCCGATGGAAAATGTGTGATAGGACCTTGTTGTCAGAAATTCCGACCATGTGTAGGCTCCATCACACATTTTCCATAGAAATTTCCGACAAACAAAGTTTGAGAGCTTGCTATAAAATTTTCCGACAACAAAATCTGTTGTCGGAAATTCCGATCGTGTGTACACAAATCCGATGCACAAAGTGCCATGCGTGCTCAGAATAAATTAAGAGACGAAAGCTATTGGCTACTGCCCCGTTTATAGTCCCGACATACGTGTTTTACATCACCGTGTTCAGAACGATCGGATTTTCTGACAACTTTGTGCAACCATGTGTATGCAAAACAAGTTTGAGCCAACATCCGTCGGAAAAAATCCATGGATTTTGTTGTCGGAATGTCCGATCAATGTCCGACCGTGTGTACAGGGCATAATAGTCTTGCACTCTACAAATCCGGCCTTTATGGAAGAGGTCCAAGAAGAAAGCCATAAGAAGTCATGTTTGCAAGAAGCCATATGGGGGGGGGGGTGGGCAGTAAACATGTGGAAGAAGGTGCTCTGGTCAGATGAGACCAAAATTGAATTTTTTGGCCTTAAAGCAAAACGCATTGTGTGGCGGAAAACTAACACTGCACATCACCCTGAACATCCCCGTGAAACATGGTGGTGGCAGCATCATGTTGTGAGGATGCTTCTCTTCAACAGGGATGGGGAAGCTGGTCAGAGTTGATGGGAAGATGGATGAAGGCAAATACAGGGCAATCTCAGAAGAAAACCTGTTATGCTGTGTACACACGAGCGGACTTTACGGCAGACTTTGTCCGGCGGACTTTGACGGACTTTACGACGGACTTTCCTAATGTACGGACTTGCCTACACACGATCAACCAAAGTCCGACGGATTCGTACGTGATGACGTACGACCAGACTAAAACAAGGAAGTTCATAGCCAGTAGCCAATAGCTGCCCTAGCGTCGTTTTTTGTCCGTCGGACTAGCATACTGATGAGCGGACTTTTCGACCGGACTCGAGTCCGTCGGAAAGATTTTAAACATGTTTCATTTCTAGGTCCGTCCAACTTTTGGGGAAAAAAAGTCAGCTGGAGCCCACACACTATCGAATTGTCTGACGGACTCCGGTCCACCGGACCAAGTATGCTGTAAAGTCCAGTCGTGTGTACGCGGCATTAGAGTCTTTAAAAAGACTTGAGACTGGGGCGGAGGTTCACCTTCCAGCAGGACAACGAGCCTAAACATACAGCTAGAGCTACAATAGAATGGTTTAGATCAAAGCATATTCGTGTGTTAAAATAGCCCAGTCAAAGTCCAGATCTAAATCCAATTGAGAATCTGTGGCAAGACTTGAAAATTGCTGTTCACAGACGCTCTCCACCCAATCTGACAGAGCTTGAGCTATTTTGCAAAGAGTAATGGGCAAAAATGTCACTCTTTAGATGTGCAAAGCTGGTAGAGACACATCCCCAAAAAGACTGAAAGGTGGTTCTGCAAAGTATTGACTCAAGAGGGGCTGAATACAAATGCACGCCACACTTTTCACATATTTATTTGTAAAATATTTTGAAAACCAATTATTATTTCCTTCCACTTCACAATTATGTGCCACTCTATGTGGGTCTATCACATAAAATCCCAATAAAATACATTTACATTTTTGGTTGTAACATGACAAAATGTGGAAAATTTCAAGGGATATGAATACTTTTTCAAGGCACTGTATCACATGGTTATTTTATCTCCAGCAGCTTCCAGGAATCAGGCTACAAAATCCCAACAAAATGGAATACAACCCCCCAGAGTTCTCTTAAATTTCTATACATGCACTCCCCCATGGACCTGTTTGAGATGCGGTGTGCCAATATTGGGAGGGGATTTCAAATGGAATATAGTTTAAGCAATAATTAAAGTGATTCTAAAGGAAAGAGTTAAAAAAAAAAAAAGATAACAAACATGTTATACTTACCTGCTCTGTGTAAAGGTTTTGGCTCCTCCCCCCTACCGAGTACCCTCGATAGCAAGCCTCTTGCTATGGGGGCACTCGAGCAGGCTCACTCCCAAGCCGCCCTCTGTGTGTCTATACACAGCCCTGCCCCCCGCTCTCCTCATTGGCTCACTAGCTGTGATTGACAGTAGCAGGAACCAATGGCTCCCACTGCTGTGTGAGTCAATGGGGAGAGAAAGAACCGAGAGAGACTCTGCTTTCATGCATATTACTGGATTGAGATCAGACTCACGTAAATACACATAGAATACATTAAGGTAAAAAACCTTGAGCTTTAAGAACCACTTTACTAATTTTAATAAACCTCCCAACTTTGGCCCACAAGGCCCTGTTCAAGGTTCATTAACCTCCCTGGCGGTTTTCCCGAGTGTGGCTCGGGGTTAAAATTCAGGACTATTAGCGGTAACCCCGAGCCACACTCGGGATTACATCGCAGGATCCTGGTGTGGCTTTACTCACCTTGTCCCCGGGATCCTGCGATGTCCCCCGCAGTGTCCGTGAGCTCTGTCCTCCTCCGAAGCCTCTCCGTTCCAGGCTCCGTTCCCTGCGAGCGTCGCGATGCATGGGGGCGGAGCCTGGCAGCAAATTCCAAAAATTTGTAAAAATCATAACACATACAGTACTGTAATCTTACAGATTACAGTACTGTATGAAATCATTTCACATCCCTTTGTCCCCAGTGCTTTGGCCCATGCCCTGCATGCAGTTTTATGTTATATATACTGTTCTTTCTGCCTGGAAACTGGAGATTGTCCATAGCAACCAAAAAGTGTCCCTTTACGTCAAAAGTGGCTTTAGACCAGCTAGAAAACAGCGATAGTAAATTGGAACACTTGCAGAATTGAGCGATAGTGAATCGTGGGGAAATTTATTTTATTATTATTATTTTTTTCTTAATTATTTATTTTTATTTATTATATTATAATTTATGTTTTTGTGTTTCAAACTTTATCATACCCGGGATATCTACTAGACTCTTGTTTGGACAGATTTAAGTGTGTTATTGTTAAGAATTACAGACCTACAATATAAAACGCCAAATTTCCATGCAAAATAATTGTACCGTTTTCAGCACCTAAAATCCGAAATAATCATACCGCCAGGGAGGTTAAACCTGATATTGTGACGTTTTTATGATTTTGTAACATTTTCCATGTATGTAAAATCCGATGCTGCATTTTGGTATGCTCAATCCAAAGGGGGGTACTGTGATTGTGCTGAAACATATTGGCTTTCTATAGATAGATAAATAAGACACACAGTGGTGTTTAATAGATACAGGTATAACAATATTATTTCAATATTGATCTGCATTAATATTAATGCAAACTAACATTTCTGACTTCACAGTTGCAGTGCTTTCTGACTGCCACTTGTTGTCTCTAGATACTTTGTAACTTTTGCACACAGAGATGAATGCTGTTGGTTCCAATCATCTACAAGTAACGATGAACATAATGGCGATATAATTGGTGAGATCGCTAACATTGAGTCTAATTTGTACTGCAAAGTAATCGATGGCTAACCCCAGTTTATAAAGAGCATTTTTTACAAAGTCCTCATTGGATCTGTTCTTCTCCAACAAACATGTAAGATGAAAAGCTGAGTAAAGAGTTGGGACTTTAAATGAGGCATGTACAATAAAATACATAATTATTTGTATCAAATTTATTCCATATAATATATATATATATATATATATATATATATATATATATATATATATATATATATATATATATATATATGACAAGACACACAGCACTATGAGTGCCGGTTCACACTAGACGCGGCACGACTTGCAGGTCGCCTCACCGAGGCGACCTGCACACGACTGCTGGGGCGACTTGCAAGACGACTTCTGTATAGAAGTCTATGCAAGTCGCCCCCAAAGTAGTACAGGAACCTTTCTTCTAAGTCGGAGCGACTTGCGTCGCTCCGATTAGAACGGTTCCATTGTACAGAACGGGAGGCGACTTGTCAGGCGGCTAGGTCGCTTGACAAGTCGCCCCAGTGTGAACCGAGCCTGAGTCTTATGGTACATTTCATATATATACATAGAGTCAATACATATATGTACACACATATTCATGCAAGGCACAATCTAACATAATGGTTCAATGTAAGTAACTTAAAAAGCAAAAAATACAAGATAAGAAATAGATATCTAGTCTGGCCATAGATAGGCGTATTGTTACACATATCTGGATGTTATTGTGGATAAAAGATGCATGGGTGTAGCATTCGTAGCTCAACGCGTTTCGTGGCCCAATACTCATTATTTTTATAGGCTTTGGCCACAATTGCTCCAGATGTGTGGTTACCAACCACGAATCGCGTCGAGCTACGGATGCTACACCCATGCATCTTTTATCCACAATAACATCCAGATATGTGTAACAATACGCCTATCTATGGCCAGACTAGATATCTATTTTTTATCTTGTATTTTTTGCTTTTTAAGTTACTTACATTGAACCATCATGTTAGATTGTGCCTTGCATATATATGTGTGTGCATATATGTATTGACTCTATGTATATATATGAAATGTACCATAAGACTCAGGCTCGGTTCACACTGGGGCGACAAGTCGCCTCCCGTTCTGTACAATGGAACCGTTCTAATCGGAGCGACGCATGTATTGACTCTATGTGTATATATATGAAATGTACCATATGACTCATAGTGCTGTGTGTCTTGTCTATATATATATATATATATATATATATTTTATATGGAATAAATTTGATACAAATAATTATTTATTTTATTGTACATGCCTCATTAAAATCCCAACTCTTTACTCAGTTTTTCATTTGAACCAGGGATGGAGATACCTTGACCCTATGGTCGTGGACCTCATTTAAAGTCCCACAGTTTCTCTTATATTATGATTAAATTAGGGATGGAGGTATGCACACTTAGATGGTCCACTCTGCCACACTTAGTTTTTGTGACAGACAGGTTTCCTCTATATGTTTTAGAATCCTACATGATTGTTGGGTCCATACACAGGTTAGATTTCCCATCTATGTTGTATATATATAATTTATTTGTTACTTCACACATTCCTGAACCATGGTTTCATTTACACCATCCTGCTAGGTACAATTTTTCTTGGGAGGTGGGCCGTCATCACCTTGGTGGGGCTGTGTCCTTCTGACAGTTTGGGATCTGAGATGCGTACCCGGGGCCCGCCCCCTCCCTCCTCCGGTTTTCGGCCGAGGGCTCGGGCTGACACCCAGCTGTGCATCGGCGTCACGCACCAGGCACCTCACGCTTGGCGTCCACGAGTTGGGTGTCATGACGCAGGCGCTTTGCGTACATCCATCAGTGGCTGTGCGGTGGAGGGATTTTTTGGCGCCAAGCATCGGGCGAATCCCGCCCGGCTATTGGTGTCCTCTCTTTCCCTCCCACCAGCCTATGTGACGTTGGCGGGATATCATTGGCTGGAATGGAGTACCAGACTCCTTATCATGGGAACAGAATTTGCCTTGTTTTACACGGCCAACACATGCTCGTCCGTTTTTCACACACTCGGATCCCAGGTAACCCCGCTGGCAGGTGGCAATGCCTTTTGCCCCCTTCATTTTTTAACCTTTATTTTTTTCCCCATTTATCCCATTATCCATTTTTGATTTATGTTTTTTAGATGTTTGGGACCATCCATCCCACATATCCTTGGATGGTTTGGTTTTGTTCCAACCCCATTACCAGCATCACTTTCTCTCTGTTCCCTGATGCCATGCCTTCATATGCCGACTCAGCTCCCGTGCTGTTTGTTCGACCCTGGCCCACCATTGGTGATCCTGCCACACCTGAGTCTCATGGATGGATCTGTAAGTATGGGTGGATGTTTTATCATTTCCCCTTAATTTAACCCATATGCTTATCTGTGCAATTAGTCTGACCCAATACTCATTATTTTTATAGGCTTTGGCCACAATTGCTCCTGATGAGTAGTTACCAACCATGAAATGCATCGAGCTATGGATGCTACACCCATGCATCTTTTATCCACAATAACATCCAGATATGTGTAACAATACGCCTATCTATGACCAGACTAGATATTTATTTTTTATCTTGTATTTTTTGCTTTTTAAGTTACTTACATTGAACCATCATGTTACATTGTGCCTTGCATGTATATGTGTGTACATATATGTATTGACTCTATGTATATATATGAAATGTACCATAAGACTCATAGTGCTGTGTGTCTTGTCTATATATATATTTTATATGGAATAAATTTGATACGAATAATTATTTATTTTATTGTACATGCCTCATTAAAATCCCAACTCTTTACTCAGTTTTTCATTTGAACCAGGGGTGAAGATACCTTGACCCTATGGTCGTGGACCTCATTTAAAGTCCCACAGTTTCTCTTGTATTACAACCATGTAAGATGTGTCTAATAACGAGGGATGAGCCGAACACCCCCCGGTTCGGTTCGCACCAGAACCTGCGAACGGACCGAAAATTTGCACGAACGTTAGAACCCCATTGACGTCTATGTGACTCGAACATTCAAAATCAAAAGTGCTCATTTTAAAGGCTAATTTTCATGTTATTATCCTAAAAAGGGTTTGGGGACCCGGGTCCTGCCCCAGGGGACATGTATCAATGCAAAAAAAACTTTTAAAAAAGGCAGTTTTTTTGGGAGCAGTGATTTTAATGATGCTTAAAGTAAAAAAAAAAGTGAAATATTCCTTTAAATATCGTACCTGGGGGGTGTCTATAGTATGCCTGTAAAGTAGCGCGTGTTTCCCGTGCTTAGAACAGTCCCTGCACAAAATGACATTTTTAAAGGAAAAAAAGTCATTTAAAACTGCTTGCGGCTTTAATGTAATGTTGTGTCCTGGCGATATGGATGAAAATCAGTGAGACAAATGGCATGGGTACCCCCAAGTCCATTAACATACACATACCATATACAGGCAGTGCAAACAAGACAGGGGCTGTAGGTTTGTTGTTAAGTAGAATCTGTTTGTAATTTTGAACTGGTACATTTTCAAAGTGTAGCTCCAGCCAAAAAAATCTGTTTTTAAGCTTTTTGGAAAACATAGGGAAGGGTTATCACCCCTGTGACATTTGATTTGCTGTCTGTGCTCCTCTTCATAAGATTTCACCTCATTTTTGTCCCAATGACAAATGTTTTTTGAAAATTTGGGGTTTTTAGTGAAACAAGGATTGGTGATAAAGCATCGGTGTAAAGGAGAAAAGTTTTTCCCATATTAACTCTTACAGGAGAGAATTTCCCTTCCTATGGGGTAGATTTCATCTCACTTCCTGTTGTCTCCTTCCGTTTGCAAGTAGGAGTCGTTTGTAAGTTGGATGTTTGAAAGTAGGAGCCTGCCCTATATACTCTGCAGAAATTTGGGCCTTAGGTGTTGTTGTGGCCACAACACTGTAAGCCCTCACAGGGCCCTGCTGTGAAAATTTTAGATCAAGAATTGTAATTACATGCCCCTGTTGAACAGGGGCAGAAAAATTGGGCCTTTGGTGATGGTGGTGCTGGTGCCACAACACTGTAAATCCTCACAGTTACACTTGGTGGGCGCAGAAACAGGCCCTGCTGTGAAATATTAGTTCAATAATTGTAATTACATTCTCCTGTTGAACAGGGCCAGAAAAATTGGGCCTTTGGTGGTGGTGGTGGTGCTGGTGGCACAACACTGTAAGTCCTCACAGTTACTCTTGGTGGGCGCAGAAACGGGCCCTGCTGCGAAATATTAGTTCAAGAATTGTAATTACATGCCCCTGTTGAACAGGGCCAGAAAAATTGGGCCTTTGGTGGTGGTGGTGCTGGTGGCACAACACTGTAAGTCCTCACAGTTACTCTTGGTGGGCGCAGAAACGGGCCCTGCTGTGAAATATTAGATCAAGAATTCTAATTACACGCCCCTGTTAAACAGGGGCTGAAAAATTGGGCCTTAGCCACTGGTGCTGTTGCCACAACAATACAACCCTTCACAGATACTCTAGTTGGGGCGCAGGAACTAGCCCTGCTGCAAAGAATTGCATCAAAAATTGTAATTACATGCCCCTGTTAAACAGGGGATTAAAAATTGGGCCGTAGGCACTGGTGGCGGCGCCCAGAACCAAAATTGTCCTTACAAGCTATCTGCATGATCATTGAGGAGGAAGAGGATAATTACTCAGCATAACAGGATAGTCACTCAGCATCAGCATAGGCAGTCTTTGAAGGGATCTGACATTTCCAAAAAAAATTACTCAGTTACATCAGCATCATGTGCTTGGTATCTGGTGGTGATCCAAGACTGATTCATTTTTATGAAGGTCAGTCGATCGACCGAGTCGGTGGACAGACACACCCTGTGATCGGTTACAAAGCCTCCAGCAGCACTGAATGTGCGTTCTGAAAGAACGCTGGATTCAGGACAGGCCAGTAGCTCAATTGCATACTGTGCAAGCTCTGGCCAGTGATCCATCCTCAAGACCCAGTAACCCAGAGGATTTTCGGTGGGAAAGGTGTCTAAGTTAGATCTTGCCCCTAGGTATAAAACAGACGCTGGCGATGGTTGCTGGAACCGATCATACCTTGGGGCTGCAGACTAAAAAATTGTCTGAACGCATCGGTCAGACGGCCACCTTCTCCACCACTCCTCCTTTGACTGACCGAAGCCTCAGCAACACGTTGTCCAGAAACATGAGTTTGTAACCTCCCAGTCTCTGGGAACGCATTGCACAGACCTTTCTGCAAGGCCTCCCGAAGATGTTTCATCCTCTGCTCCCTCTGCAACGGCAAGATAAGGTCCGCAACCTTACCCTTGTAACATGGATCAAGCAGGGTTGCCAGCCAGTATTGGTCCTTCTCCTTGATACCACGAATACGAGGATCCTTCCGCAGGCTTTGCAGGAGCAGGGAGGCCATGCAGCATAGGTTTGCTGAGGCATTCGGTCCGGAGTCCTCTGGGTCACTAAGGACGACATGATTCGCAGCCACCTCCTCCCAGCCACGTACAAGTCCATGTGTTTCTTGGGACTCTAAATGATCCCTTAAAGACTGCTGCTGATGCTGAGTGCCAGGCTCCACCTCCATAATGACACAATCCTCCTCCTCCTCTTCGTCCTCTACCTGTGTGATCGGCGGGCACGCAGGAACACTGTCTGGATAAAGGGGGCCTTCAGAGCTAAGGAAGTCCTCCTCTTCCTGTCTCTGTTCTGCCTCAAGTGCCCTATCCATTATTCCACGCAGCGTGTGCTCCAACAGGTGGACAAGGGGGACAGTGTCACTGATGCATGCACTGTCACTGCTCACCATCCTCGTGGCCTCCTCAAATGGTGACAGGACAGTGCATGCATCCCTGATCATGGCCCACTGGCGTGGGGAAAAAAAAACAAGCTCCCCTGACCCTGTCCTGGTGCCATAGTCCCACAGGTACTTGATGGCCCTCTGCTGCATGTGCGTTGGTCAAACAGTTCGAGGGACTCCTTAGGAGGACATGGTGGGGCTAGGTAAGGAGTCACTGATGCCATTGAGCCGAGGGAAGAGGCCGTGTTGGCAGCTGCTTTGCCAGACAAAGTTCCCTGAGCATGGGTGAGGGAGGATGAGGAGGATGAGGACGGCTTGGTCATCCACTCTACCAAGTCTTCCGCCTGTTGCGGCTCAACAAGGCCAGCTGCCGAAAAAAAGGCCAAGCGTGTCCCACGGCCACGTGCTGATGAGGATGCACCGTCTCCACGACCAGCACCGTTGCCTCTAGACACAGAGCCTGCTTGCCCTCTTTTATTGGCTTGTGACTGTCTGCTTCTCCTTGTTGGCCTTCCAGACATGCTAATGGCCTGTAGCTGCACTAAGCTGGGATATATATATATATATATATATATATATATATATATATATATATATATATATATATATATATATATATACTGCAGCTAGCAAAATCAACTGCCTGCCTACAGTATGAGAACACCACCAACCTTCTACAGGTAACTTTAGCTGAACAGTGCAGAGGTCGCACTACACTAACGTGTAAATAATTTAGCTGCCTGCGGTAGTGATAGGATCAGGAAAACACCACCAACCTTCTACAGGTAGCTTTAGCTGAACACTGCGCAGAGGTCGCACTACACTAACTTGTAGCTTTAGCTGAGCACTGTTCAGAGGACGCACTACACTAACTTGTAGCTTTAGCTGAACACTGTGCAGCGGTCTCACTACACTAACTCGGAGCTTTAGTTGAACACTGTGAGGAGGACGCACTACACTAACTTGTAGCTTTAGATGAACACTGTTCAGAGCACGCACTACCCATAACTTGTAGCTTTAGCTGAACACTGTGCAGAGGTCGCACTAAACTAACTTGTAGCTTTAGCTGAACACTGTGCAGAGGTCGCACTACACTAACGTGTAAATACTTTAGCTGCCTGCTGTAGGGATATTTTAGCTTGCTGTCCACCATTTTAGCTATAAAAATATGTATCCAATTTAGAATAATATGTATATGTGACGTTTATCAAAAGTTAGTTTCAAATTCTTGTAAATGGCCTGACTTCTTTTAAATGACGTGTAAGTCCTTTCCTGTTAGCCTTTTCCTGTTGTTAGTTTCTATATGAGTTATTAATATTCTGTTTAAACATCCTGTATGTCTGTAACTTTACCATATATTAATGAAGGGGTTGGACTTTTGTTTTGTTGTGCCCCAAGGCCGCTGCTGAGTCATCCATGCATCCCTCCAGCCAGGACCTCTCCACCACGGCCCTTCAATAATCCTCCACCCTCCTGCCTGGTTATTTCTGCTCTCCACATTACTATACAGTGTTGATCAGTACTGCTGCCACAACCACCCACTATCCAATCAGCTTTCACTGTTCATCATCTGCTGTTCCTCCTTTATGAATCAAGGACTTCCAGCATTGTTTTGTAGCTTTATTATGAAACCATTCCTGTTTAATTATCTTGAATGATTTCACAAGCTTACTGTGAGTGGCTGGTTGTGTCAGGTGGCCATCTGTGTCTGCATATGACTGTCTTGTCTTTTTAATGGTGATGGTACCTGTGTTCACAGGATATCTTTGGATTGGTGTCAATAGTGAGTTTTTTTCAATAAATAGTACTTACTCAATTAAATTTGACTCTTGCATGTTCCCCTTTTTATGAATTCACTTTTTCTTTTGTTTTCTTGTTATATGCTGTATGAATTCTGAGGAACACACCTACTATTGATCGGTGTTAGCAACTGTCATTAATCTTATACAGACGCGGCTATATTATACCCCTAGTCTGTTATAATCTATATTTAACTACGCAGTGTTTTGGTTCTTTTATGATCAGTTTTTTTGCTCATTGTATTAATGAAGGGGTTGGACTTTTGTTGTGATGTCATGTTGGTTATATAAGTGAAATACGTAAGTAAAAGATTAGATCATTCTGACTGCATGTACTGACTGTGTGTCATAATTTCTTGTCGGAATGGTCTCCAGATCTGAATGGGTTTGAAGGAACACTCTAGTTAGGATGTCATATGAGGGTTCACTTGCTTTTAGAACATACATACACTCCAACAGCTTTGGTGTCAGAATGTGGGGTGGTCATTATTCATGGGATGATCATAATCCAAGTTTCTAAGTCTGATTTAATTATTATTATTTCTTTCACCGTGACTTTTAGTTTAAAAGACCATTTCAGTATATGGGATTAACAGAAGGTGTAGTGTTAAAAACATTTATGCAAATGTATGAACCTCGGTAGAAGTCCGTTCGGGTGACGGAAGTGTAAGGAACTCTGAGAAAAAAGGAAAGGACTCTGAGTAGTCCAAGGGGTTCTGAGAAGCCCAAAGTAATATAATACAGTACTGTAAGAAGTTTGATAAAGATATCTGATAGAGTGTGCCAGAAAAACCCAAACCTCTTTGCTTGCCTTTATGTCGCTTAGAAGTAAATAAGGAGATAAAATAAGTAGATAAAATAAGGTAATCTCTTTGTCTGCGTGGAATTTGTCAGGTGTCATAAGTAGGGATGAGCTTCGAGTTCGAGTCGAACTCATGTTCGACTCGAACATTGGCTGTTCGCAAGTTCGCCGAACAGCGAACAATTTGGGGTGTTCGCGGCAAAATTCGAATGCCGCGGAACACCCTTTAAAAGTCTATGGGAGAAATCAAAAGTGCTAATTTTAAAGGCTAATATGCAAGTTATTGTCATAAAAAGTGTTTGGGGACCTGGGTCCTGCCCCAGGGGACATGGATCAATGCAAAAAAAAAGTTTTAAAAACTGCAGTTTTTTCAGGAGCAGTGATTTTAATAATGCTTAAAGTCAAACAATAAAAGTGTAATATCCCTTTAAATTTCGTACCTGGGGGGTGTCTATAGTATGCCTGTAAAGGGGCGCATGTTTCCTGTGTTTAGAACAGTCTGACAGCAAAATGACATTTTGAAGGAAAAACCCATTTAAAACTACCCGCGGCTATTGCATTGCCGACAATACACATAGAAGTTCATTGATAAAAACGGCATGGGAATTCCCCAAAGGGGAACCCCGAACCAAAATTTAAAAAAAAATTACGTGGGAGTCCCCCTAAATTCCATACCAGGCCCTTCAGGTCTGGTATGGATATTAAGGGGAACCCCGGCCAAAATTTAAAAAAAAAAATGACGTGGGGTTCCCCCTAAATTCCATACCAGACCCTTCAGGTCTGGTATGGATTTTAAGGGGAACCCCGTGCCAAAAAAACCCAAAAAACGGCGTGGGGTCCCCCCAAAGATCCATACCAGACCCTTATCCGAGCACGCAACCTGGCAGGCTGCAGGAAAAGAGGGGGGGCGAGAGTGCGCCCCCCCTCCTGAACCATACCAGGCCACATGCCCTCAACATTAGGAGGGTGCTTTGGGGTAGCCCCCCAAAACACCTTGTCCCCATGTTGATGAGGACAAGGGCCTCATCCCCACAACCCTGGCCGGTGGTTGTGGGGGTCTGCGGGCGGGGGGCTTATCGGAATCTGGAAGCCCCCTTTAACAAGGGGACCCCCAGATCCCGGCCCCCCCATGTGTGAAATGGTAAGGGGGTACTTACCCTTACCATTTCACTAAAAAACTGTCAAAAATGTTAAAAATGACAAGAGACAGTTTTTGACAATTCCTTTATTTAAATGCTTCTTCTTTCTTCTATCTTCCTTCATCTTCTGGTTCTTGTGGTTCTTCTGGCTCTTCTGGTTCTTCCTCCGGCGTTCTTGTCCAGCATCTCCTCCGCGGCGTCTTCTATCTTCTTCTCCTCGGGCCGGTCCGCACCCATGGCATGGGTGGGAGGCTCCCGCTCTTCTCTTCTTTTTTTCTTCTCTTCTTCTCTTCTTCATTTTCTTCTCCGGGCGGCTCCGTACCCATGCTGGCATGGAGGGAGGCTCCCGCTGTGTGACGGCGCTCCTCGTCTGACAGTTCTTAAATAATGGGGGGTGGGGCCACCTGGTGACCCCGCCCCCCTCTGACGCACGGGACATGAGGGGACTTCCCTGTGGCATTCCCCGTGACGTCACAGGGAAGTCCCGTCAAGTCACCGTGCGTCAGAGGGGGGCGGGGTCACCGGGTGGCCCCGCCCCCCGTTATTTAAGAACTGTCAGGCGAGGAGCACCGTCACACAGCGGGAGCCTCCCTCCATGCCAGCATGGGTGCGGAGCGGCCTGGATAAGAAAATGAAGAAGAGAAGAAGAGAAGAAGAGAAGAAGAGAAGAAGAGAAGAAAAGAAGAAGAGAAGAGCGGGAGCCTCCCCCCCATGCCATGGGTGCGGAGCAGCCCGAGGAGAAGAAGATAGAAGACGCCGCGGAGGAGATGCTGGACGAGAACGCCGGAGGAAGAACCAGAAGAGCCAGAAGAACCAGAAGATGAAGGAAGATAGAAGAAAGAAGAAGCATTTAAATAAAGGAATTGTCAAAAACTGTCTCTTGTCATTTTTAACATTTTTGACAGTTTTTTAGTGAAATGGTAGGGGTAAGTACCCCCTTACCATTTCACACGGGGGGGGGGGTGGGATCTGGGGGTCCCCTTGTTAAAGGGGGCTTCCAGATTCTGATAAGCCCCCTGCCCGCAGACCCCCACAACCACCGGCCAGGGTTGTGGGGATGAGGCCCTTGTCCTCATCAACATGGGGACAAGATGTTTTGGGGGGCTACCCCAAAGCACCCTCCCAATGTTGAGGGCATGTGGCCTGGTACGGTTCAGGAGGGGGGGCGCACTCTCGTCCCCCCTCTTTTCCTGCGGCCTGCCAGGTTGCGTGCTCGGATAAGGGTCTGGTATGGATTTTTGGGGGGACCCCACGCCGTTTTTTTTTTTTGGCGCGGGGTTCCCCTTAAAATCCATACCAGACCTGAAGGGTCTGTTATGGAATTTAGGGGGAACCCCACGTCATTTTTTAAAAAAATTTTTGGCCGGGGTTCCCCTTAATATCCATACCAGACCTGAAGGGCCTGGTATGGAATTTAGGGGGACTCCCACGTCAATTTTTTTTTTATTTTGGTTCGGGGTTCCCCTTTGAGGAATTCCCATGCCATTTTTATCAATGAACTTCTATGTGTATTGTCGGCAATGCAATAGCCGCGGGTAGTTTTAAATGGGTTTTTTCCTTCAAAATGTCATTTTGCTGTCAGACTGTTCTAAACACAGGAAACATGCGCCCCTTTACAGGCATACTATAGACACCCCCCAGGTACGAAATTTAAAGGGATATTACACTTTTATTGTTTGACTTTAAGCATTATTAAAATCACTGCTCCTGAAAAAACGGCTGTTTTTCAAACTTTTTTTTGCATTGATCCATGTCCCCTGGGGCAGGACCCAGGTCCCCAAACACTTTTTATGACAATAACTTGCATATTAGCCTTTAAAATTAGCACTTTTGATTATTCATGTTCATGTCCCATAGACTTTAACGGTGTTCGTGTGTTCGAACGAACTTTTTTCCTGTTCGCATGTTCTGGTGCGAACCGAACAGGGGGGTGTCCGGCTCATCCCTAGTCATAAGGTAAGATGACACCTCTCCACTGCATTGTATTGTCATTGTATTATAATGAAACGTAGAGTGATGTTACAATATTTGGTGATGTATTGGTGCTGACTTTTAATGATTTATATATGAATGCTTTGACTCTAAAGTATAAGATATATATAGTTGGCAGGATGATTCTGGCATTGATGCAGTGAGTAAAAATATTTTATTTTCCTTGCTGTAATCAGATCTTCAGTGTCATCTTAGGGAAAGTACTAAAAAAAAAAAAAAAAAAGTCTCAAAAGTGTCCTGATCGTATTATTGGTTTACACAAATTTGTGTATCATGAAGGATTGACAGTGAAGGGAGTAATGTCACTTATTGGAAGAGCAGGGGAGACTTATCTGTCCCCGGTCTTTGAAGTGTTGTGACATTAGGGAAGTTTTTGCCATTCAAAATATGGGTAGAGCGTTAATACTTTTTTAAGGTAATACATAAATTGGTGAGGCTAACTTTTGATTAAAACATGCTATTTGAATAATTCTTTTTGCTACTGACATCTCTTGCAAAGGGGAAGTCAGGTGCAAAATTTGGACATTTGGCTTTTTGCCAACAGGGTTCAAGTACTAATATCTCACTGACTGTAATAGATAGTGGGGAATTGTTTGCGGCATTAGTACTACCGCAATTGAAGGCACTGTTTAAACCTGTTGGCATACTGCAAAAGGAGAAAAGAGACTCAGTATCTAATTAGAATGTTTAGAAAGAAAAAATAAATATGTATGTTGTGGAGATCGGCTGGACCGAGGCTCCCTATAGTATCCTAGCCCATACATTGTTTATGATGGGTTTAGCAGAGTCATGGGATGGTAAATTAAGGGTTAAATCAACCTTCTCTATGCCTGTACCATATGCCCTAGCTCCTGCCCTAGTTCCCTGTGCCCCGCCACCTCCATCTTACATACCACAACGCAGAAGTTGAAAGCTTCAGAGGCTGCACACGCTGTAGAGGGTCAGAATACAAAACACGCAGTTTTAAAACAAGCAGAAAGCACAGAGGAAAAAAAAGAGGAAGTAACTACGCAGTTAGTTAATGCTCTAGGTTTCCTTTCATGACACAAGACGCCGGATTTAACACTTAGGCTATGTTTCCACTATTGCGTCCCCAAAGTCGCGCGATTTACACTGCATTTGTGCGTTGCGATTTGTGTTGCGTTTTGTTGCGACTTTAATAACGACTTTGTGCGACTTGGATGTTCTGCGATTTAGTCCTAGTGATGTAATTCCTTATCCTGCTTATTTATTTCCCCTTCCTCTTTCGTTGTCACGTGTTGTATGTTTGTTAGCAAACATGTTGGCTATGCAGTATGTTGGGTCAGCAGTCATTTTGGCTGCTGTAGCAGCATTTATAGATCAAGAAGAGGAGGATAACCGGAGGAGGAGAAGGCATCGGTTTTGGATACATCCCATCATCGCCCAAAGGGAAGTGAGAGGCCAGTTTGGGGTCCTTTACAATGACCTGCGGGCTCATGAAGAGAAATTTTTCAACAATACAAGGATGTCAATTAGAAGGTGAGAACATTTTTTGATGTCAACTTGCAAATGCTGCCAGATATATTTATGAAAATGTGTATATGCCTGGTCAGTATGACTCTTTTTAGTATTTTTAGATTTGAATAGCTCGAAGTATTAACTAGAACCTGATCAAATTGTTAGATAAATGGAACTCCATTTGTAAATGTTTGATTTTTACATGGTCAGTGTAGATACTAGCCATATTTTTTCTCTTTACAGTTTTGATGAATTGTTGGCTTTGCTCTCTAGTCATCTAGAGCGCCAAAACACCAGTTTCAGAAGGAGTATTCCATCTGTTGAAAGACTCATAATAACATTGAGGTAAATTTTCATACCTACTGTTTCTTCTTCTTAACTCCTATGTGGCTTTTGGAGATCCACATCATTCTTTCATCATCTTTACATGAAGTCCAAAAATAAATACTAGCATGTAATTGTGCGTAAGCTTGTTTTTACAATCTTAACTCTGCCTCTACATTACCTGTGTCTTTCTCCTGCTCCTCTTCTTCCTTCTTCACTTCCTCAGGCACCTCCTTCCTAGCTCTTTTTTTTTTGGTTTATTGATGTAGCTTAGTGTCAATATGTATCATTATCCTAAAATGTATGTACTTTTCCATTTTAGGTACCTGGCAACTGGACATTCCTTTTCCAGTTTGCATTATGAGTTTTTGGTAGGCAAAACTACTGTCAGCAATATTGTCCACGATACCTGCCGAGACATCTGGAATGTCCTTAGGGATTTGGTTCTGAAGAAGCCCACTTCCGAAGATTGGTGCAAGAAAGCGGAACTTTTCTGGGATCGTTGCAATTTCCCAAATTGTCTAGGGGCAATTAACGGCAAACATATGAGGGTACTGATGCCCATTGGCAGTGGAACAAAATACTTTAATTACAAAAAATATTTTTCGTTTGTCTTACTTGCAGTGGCATTATTGTTTCAGCTATATAGACATTGGATCATATGGCAGCAGCTCAGACTCCAGTATTTTCCAAAGATCTTCCTTTGGAAGAATGTTGCGGGAAAATGGTCTGGACCTGCCACAGGACTGTCCGTTGCCAGGAACAAATGGGCCGCCAATGCCATTTGTGTTTGTTGGGGATGAGGCCTTTGCTCTCAGTGAGCATCTATTAAGGCCTTATTCAAATCGGTGTTTGAGTGAAGAGAAGCGAATCTTCAATTACCGGTTAACGAGGGCAAGACGAGTGGTAGAATGTTCTTTTGGCATTTTAGCAAACAAGTGGCGTTTGCTACATACCCCCATTAATTTAAAACTGGAGAATGCAATATCTGCAGTAAAAGCAGCATGTGTTCTTCATAATTTTGTTAGAATTCGTGATGGCTATCTTTTTGAAGATTCCCTCATGCACGATCTGGAAGGTGCACAATGGAGTGCCAGTAGGGGCACCACCAATGGTGCCAGTGTGCGTGAGGGATTCTCATCTTATTTTCTGTCTGCTGCTGGTTCTGTCCCCTGGCAGCAGGATGCCATAGCATAATGTATGTCATGCATTTTCTGTGAATATTATTTAGATGTATGTTATGTTTAATTGCATCCAAAAGCAGAATTACAGGTATTTACCTCAATTTCTAAAAAAGGATAATCAGAAAATGCACAATGTAACCCAAATAATTTTTATTTTCTGTTTTTTTGTGCAGGAAAGCACCCAAAATTTTTTACTTATGTGTTTGGGTGAACTACACCATTTTTTTTATTTTTTACCAAGCACAACAAATAGTTAAATAATAAAATATTTCTCTCTGAAAAACACCAAAATAAAAATATTTCAAAAATAAAATAAAAATATCTGAATCTTTTTTACAAGACAACTCTTTTTGCAAGAAGGCAAAAATAAAGAAATACGTTCCATGAACTTAAAAATTCAACAGTTGTTGTTTTGGCCTCCTCAACCAACCAAAAAATAGAGAACAAGTCGTAAACACACATCAAAAATAATAGTAAATTACAATTGCTCGTATGTTTTGTTTTCAGTGGTCCCGGAAACTGAACTATTGGTTGGTCCAGGGAAATCCACTGATGGACCAGGGTAATATTTCCGGTCCAGAAAAGGCGGAACATGACTGGGTGTAGGCTGCCTAAGTTGGTGAGTGGTTGGGGGGCCAAGGGTAGAGGTAGTGGGGTCAGGAATTGGATGCAACATGCGTGGCCTTGAGGGATTCAGCATATTACCATACTGGTCACAGTATGGACGGTTTATTGGTGGAGCATACTGTGTACTTGGAAAGTGAGTGTATTGTTGATAAGGGGGATATTGGGGAAGGGGGGGTTTCATATATGCTGAGGATGTTGTTGGCCCCTCACCCACAAATGATTGAGCAGTTGACATTAAAGCCATCCTGAGTGCATATTTTTTCTCAGGGGGTACCTGTTTACATATGCCTAAAATTACAGTGAGAAATGCTGTGTCTTCACACTGGTTTTCAGCCATTTTAGTGGACATCTGACTGACTACATCTAAAATTTTCTCCATGGGTTTCACAGGCCGGGCACTGCTCCTTGAAGACCTTCGCAAAGGCCTAGAGACATTGCTAGGTCCTGGTTCAGCATCCTCCTCATTCATTGAGTTTTATGTTGACCTTGATTCATCTACGAACAGTTCCTTGTCAACATTGTCTTGGAATTGTTCTTGCTCCTCCTCCTCCGCAGCTTCCTCTGCCTCATCTTCTGCTGCCAAACCCTGTGTGCTGTCTTCCCAGCTTGCTTGGGTTCTGAAATACAAATCACATATTTTTTAAGTAAGCATTACTATTTGATATGTAGAATTCGTAACATATGCCTGCTGATAACTTACTCTCGCATTTCCAACACTGGTTTCAAAAAATCAAGATCCCCGGCATGGGCATATGGGGCTAATCTTTTTGAGCCGGAACCACTCCTTCCTTCTTTTAATTTGCGTAAGTACCGGTTGTAGCAGTCTTTGAGACTTCTCCATCGAGTTTGTAACGAGTGCACTACAAAATATAAAGCAAATAATACATTTAAAAAAAAATCTTTAGTGACTGCCTATAGGTCATTCATTTGCTAGGCTGCATAATTGATATGGATGGTGTTAAAACAACCACTAAATATATTACCCATGACACCTACATAATTTGACATGTGCTGGAGGATGTTGACAGGGCCATCTTTAATATTATTTAATATTATTAGGACCGTGGTCAAATATTTGCTGGCCCACACACACAGATTTACTTTCCTGCAGCCACAGGTAACAGGAAAGTAACTATATAAATTCCACCATCAACACAGATAGTGTTGACAGGGGATTCCCTCCTGCCAAACCATTGTGATCTCCTGCCAGGAGAAGCGGTCCCCACCAAGAAAACACAGTGCACACACCCATTGGTTATAGAAAGTGCTAAGCAGCATATATCAACCACTTACTTTTTGTAGAACGTTCTGTGGCTGAGAAAGAGTCCCAGGTCTCATAATATATGCGAGCCACCTCCAACCATGCTCTCTCCTTCTTTGCATGATCTTTGTAACCTGGATCTCTGAGGTCATATATTGCCGGACGTTGTCTGACAAGCCGAATAATTTCCTCATTGTCATGCTCTTGTCGCTTATTTTTTTTAGCCCTAGGCATGCTTCCTGCTGTCTTCCACACTCACATACATCAATATAGGAAGTGATGTATTTGGGAGGAGCAGAGATCATGTGCTTCCGTAGACTTCCGTGGAAGTCGCAACAAAGTCGCGGTGTCAGACATGTACATACGACTTCATTGCGACTTAATACCTTTCTATGGAGAACAAGTCGCACCGAAGACGGAACAAAGTAGTGCAAGAACCTTTTTTCGAGTCGCTGCGACTTGAGTCGCACCAATTAGAACGGGGACCATTGAAATACATGGGTTTTGACTTGTCATGCGACTTGACATGTGTCAAGTCGCAAAATAAGTCGCACTAGTGGAAACAGAGCCTTAGTCCTCATGCACACAGGCTGTTAAAATAACGTTATGAAAACGCCAGTATCTTTGCAGTGATTTTTTTAAACTTTTTTCAGCTTTTTTCAGCGTTTTTGCAATAGCATTTTTTAGCGTTTTTGAGCATTTTTCCGCGTTAGCGTTTTTTTTTTTTTTCAAATGTTTTTTTTTTTTTCAATGGATCAAAAACGTTAAAAAACGTTGGTGAATGACGTTTTTGAGCGTTTTTCAGCGTTTTTCAGCGTTTTTCAGCGTTAGAGCGTTTTTACAGCTGAAAAACGTCTCTCAGAACCCACTGGTCCTGGGTTTTTTTTACAGCTTAAAAACGCCTATGCCACTTGCAGCTCAAAAACGCCTAGGTGGGCATGAAGCCATAGACTAACATAGACGGGCCTTTTTAAGCTGCAAAAAAAGCTCAAAAAAGCAGCTGTAAAAACGTCCGTGTGCATGAGGACTTAAGATGAAATGCAGTCTTTTAATACAGACTTATCTCGGTAACCTTGTCCCTAAATATGCACTTACTGTGAGACAGCAGATGTCAGACTGGGCTACAAAGAGTATGACTGACTTTCAAGGAAAAAAAAAAAAAAAACAAACAAAAAAAAACAGTTGAGTATTTGTGCTTACAAAAGGAGAAAGAAGAGTCAGTCATAAAAGAGCTGCGGCTCTGAATGGGTCTGCCCCGCCCACTTAATAGGAAGGACATGCTCACCTTCCTAGGTATGATTGGTTACTGCAGCCAATGGATACCTGACTGCTCTTTCAATGACAATATATTGAGACAAGCAATGTCTTTGAAGCAATGTCTCTAAATGTCTGATATTGTAAAATGGTCTGATGAAATGTTAAATGTTTTTGCCATATTGCCATGTTTTGCCATGTTGAAATGTGTAATGGTTACCACCCGAGCCTCGGCCTCCTTGAATATGGCAAAATGTTTTACTTGTTTGCCAGGGAAAATTGCAGAACCATGGCGGAAGTACTGGCCCAGGAACATAGTGGGAGACTGTGCCCTGTAGTTTTTTTCTCAAAGATGGTCCCGGTGCGCTCTAGCGTCCTGTGCCATGGTGGTTGAGATGGCCACTTCTTTCACTCTGGGACACGACACCACACTTCACATCACTTACAATGTGTCAATCTTGTTGAAAAATGTACATACACAGCACATGTCTGCTCAGAGGTTGAGCGGATATGAGGTGATTTTGCTGTCCAATCCAAAATTGCACATCAAATTTGCTTCTCTCACTGCAGGCCCAGCACCCATTTTAAACGCCCTTTTAGGATTAAAAAGGAGAACAGGATGAGGTTGTGCCATAACATGACTGCATAAACCTCATTCACCAAGACACAACACCCAGGTCTGATTTATCTTCCACAGCACTACCAGGCACACAGAATGTTTTTGTGGATGGTTCTTGCTCTAGGCTATAGTACACTGCAGAGCACACACAGGCCAACAGACAGAGATAGCCAGGGGAAATGAGCAGGTCTGGCTGACCTTGCTGCTAAATAAGATGCTATGTTACAGACAGCAGACATCCAAATTGCTATGCTGATACCTGACCTATCCCCATTTGAAAAGTCACTTGCAGATCCCCAGGATTATGCATCAAATTATGAGTTAAGGGACTGGAATGGAAAGGATGTGTAGAGAGATCCAAGGGCTGGACTTCTCTGCAAAGAGGGGAAACCATGTATACCAACAGCAAGTGCATTCACAGTACCACGGAATAGGCCACGCAGGTATACAAGTCACGGCTTATTTCACATACATGCCCAAACTAGGCAAAAGACAGGAATATCTTTTGATAATTGTGGACATGTTCTCAAATGGTCCAACTTTTATAGCCAGGGTCTGCCAGGACTTGGTAAAAACTCTCAAGATAGAATGGAAGTTTCACATTCCCTACCACCCTCCAAGTTCAGGAATAGTAGAAAGAATGAATAGAACAATAAAAGACAAGATAAGAAAGGCCACAGGAGGAACCTTTGCCAACTGGAGAAGGGTCCTCCCAGCAGTCCTGGGAGAAATAAGTTTTTTGAAGTTTTGATGAGTAGATTTTTCCCCACCCCATAGGCCAGAGCACCTTTAATGGTAGAAAAGGGAGATTTAGACTTAATACAGGAAGAATATGTAAGAAAACTGGTTGAAATATTGGATACAGTCAAAGAAATGTTGCTCGCACCTCTCTTTTTTCTTCACAGGAAGCTACTCACCTCTTCAAGGAGGGAGACACCGTGGTGGTCCAACAGCTGAACAGAAATAAGGAACAAAAGTATCCCTTTGGACCTCCTACTATGGTGATTGCAGTGATCAGAACGGCTATCCTGGTGGAAAACTGCTAGTCCGGGATCCATGCCAGCCGAGTGAAAAAGGTTGCCCAAAGCCCCAAGAGCAGGAAGGAGATCCTTAATACAGGAGGCCCTCAAGCAGAAGTCCAAGCAGATGAAGGAGGACTTCCTGGAAAAGCAGGTCCGGCCAGAGAAGATGACCTCGCTTATTTCACCACAGACTTCTGGCAAAACATTTTGCTTCCTGTTCCTGATCACCCTGATAGTGTTCCCGCCCACTTGGATCATCACTAACTGTATTTGCCACCCTGAAGACTTGGGTGGCATTAAAAGTATTTGTGGAAACACACGTACATAGAAGAACATTACAGTGATACAAGTTAGAAACAAGAGAGACATTGAGGATAATTTTGCTGATAAAATGCTTTTGCTAAAATTTATATATGCTTATGTTCAGAAATCAGGATTTCAGAAATGTTGGATTTGTGGCAAATTGCACCTTAGCACTGTTAGGATACCCCTAATGGCTATACCTTTAAATATTACTCCCCTTTTAAAAGGAAAGATTCCCCTTGACCTTTTGAATGTCAGCAGAAGAACTAATGACACCATTTCCTTTCACATCATCAATAGAAGTCATAATCCTACCTGGTGTTTTAATGTAGGGAATTCTACTAGAAATGCTCATACCTGTAGTCAATCGGTTTTTAACATTTCTAATTGCTATGCCCCTAGTGGGAAGTCTTGTTCTTTATATCAAACACACCATGATGAGAACCGAGTACGGGCTGATTTTAAAAAGACTCTTGCCTCTGAAAATGATAGTAGTAAATCTGTACAGCATTTGTTTCAGGTTCTGGCAATAGTTACAGCAGTAGATCAAGAGACTGCTGTGAATACGCCCTTCTTGTTTGGTAACCACAATTATGTTTGTTGAGTAAAGACTTGTTATCCCTGGATTCCACAAGGGGTCCAGGGCTGGTGTTACCTGGCCTCACTGGTGCCCATAATGGGGGTGGTAGGTGATAGCGATGGGAGTCATTTACTTGAAGCTAGTATACACCCAAGGTTTCCATTAAAACACTTTGTAACAAGAGAGAGTTATTCCTTGAAAAGGATATGGCCTGGGCATGGTTCCCTTCCTGGGCAGGATGGGGAATAGATTTGATGAAAAGGTTGAATAATTATTTAGGAATTATTGATAAGATGATGGAAAAGAACTCTGATGACATTTCTAAACTTAATGTTGAAACTAGGGCTATTAGAAAACAACTAGAATTGCATGACTTAGCCATTGAAAGCATGAGTTCAGCCCTTACAGCATTATGTGACATGACTGAGGATTATTAATGTTGTACTTGGGTACACAATACCAGTATAGAGGTACCAGACTATTATGATGTGATAGCTCAGCATAGAAAAGAGGTGGCCAAGCTGCAACAAGAGGCTCGCAACATAGCCCAGACCAGGAGTCCTTTTGGAAATGTTGATTTTGGATTTGGAGGGATATTCTCTTCGATAAGGGATATTGCCATAATTTTGATCATGATTGTGTTCTTTTTCCTTTTCCTTTATCTTGTGTATAAGCTTATTATGTGCCTTAATAATAGAGCCACTCGCATTTCAGATCCCTCATCTCCCAATAAAACTTATCTCAGTATGTATCATCAGAAGCAGGCTGAGAATACCACCATGATAGGGAAGTGAGATCATACATTTATGATCAAAGAGGGGATTGTAGGGATATTTTATCTTGCTGTCCACCATTTTAGCTATAAAAATATGTATCCATTTTAGAATAATATGTATATGTGACGTTTATCAAAAGTTAGTTTCAAATTCTTGTAAATGGCCTGACTTCTTTTAAATGACGTGTAATGCCGCGTACACACGGTCCTACTTTTCGTCTACAAAAGTCCAACAGACGCTGATGGACTAAAGCTGGCTGGTAATCCGATCGTGTGTGGGCTTCTCCGGACTTTCAACCGACTTTTTTAGCCTCAAATACGACGTACTTTAGATTTGAAACATGCTTCAAAACTTTTACTTCGTACCTACGACGGACCCCGAAATCCGCTCGTCTGTGTGCTAGTCCGACGGACAAAAAGCCACGCTAGGGCACCTATTGGCTACTGGCTATGAACTTCCTTATTTTAGTCCGGTGTACGTCATCACGTACGAATCCGACCGACTTTTGTGTGGTCGTGTGTAGGCAAGTCCGTTCGTTAGAAAGTAGGCCGCAAGTCCGCGGCAAGTCCACCGAAAGTCTGCCGGAAGTCTGTCCGACAGGCTGTCCGACTTTTGTAGACGAAAAGTACGACCGTGTGTACGCGGCATAAGTCCTTTCCTGTTAGCCTTTTCCTGTTGTTAGTTTCTATATGAGTTATTAATATTCTATTTAAACATCCTGTATGTCTGTAACTTCACCATATATTAATGAAGGGGTTGGACTTTTGTTGTGATGTCATGTTGGTTATATAAATGAAATACGGAAGTAAAAGATTAGATCATTCTGACTGCATGTACTGACTGTGTTTCATAATTTCTTGTCGGAATGGTCTCCAGATCTGAATGGTTTTGAAGGAACACTCTAGTCAGGATGTCATACGAGGGTTCACTTGCTTTTAGAACATACATACACCCCAACACCTGCGGTAGTAATAGGAGCAGTTAAACACCACCAACCTTCTACAGGTAGCTTTAGCTGAGCACTGTACAGAGGTCGCACTACACTAACTTGTAGCTTTAGCTGAACACTGTTCAGAGGACACACTACACTAACTTGTAGCTTTAGCTGAACACTGTGCAGAGGTCGCACTACACTAACTTGTAGCTTTAGCTAAACACTGTGAGGAGGACACACTACACTAACTTGTAGCTTTAGATGAACACTGTTCAGAGGACGCACTACACTAACTTGTAGCTTTAGCTGAACACTGTGAGGAGGACGCACTACACTAACTTGTAGCTTTAGATGAAAACTGTGAGGAGGACGTACTACACTAACTTGTAGCATTAGCTGAACACTGTGCAGAGGTCGCACTACACTAATGCCGCGTACACACGGTCGTACTTTTCGTCTACAAAAGTCGGACAGCCTGTCGGACAGACTTCCGGCAGACTTTCGGTGGACTTGCCGCGGACTTGCGGCCTACTTTCTAACGACCGGACTTGCCTACACACGACCACACAAAAGTCGGTCGGATTCGTACGTGATGACGTACACCGGACTAAAATAAGGAAGTTCATAGCCAGTAGCCAATAGGTGCCCTAGCGTGGCTTTTTGTCCGTCGGACTAGCACACAGACGAGCGGATTTCGGGGTCCGTCGTAGGTACGAAGTAAAAGTTTTGAAGCATGTTTCAAATCTAAAGTACGTCGTATTTGAGGCTAAAAAAGTCGGTTGAAAGTCCGGAGAAGCCCACACACGATCGGATTACCAGCCAGCTTTAGTCCATCAGCGTCTGTTGGACTTTTGTAGACGAAAAGTAGGACCGTGTGTACGCGGCATAACTTGTAGTTTTAGCTGAACACTGTGAGGAGGACACACTACACTAACTTGTAGCTTTAGCTGAACACTGTGCAGAGGTCGCACTAAACTAACTTGTAGCTTTAGCTAAACACTGTGCAGAGGTCGCACTACACTAACGTGTAAATACTTTAGCTGCCTGCGGTAGTGATAGGATCAGGAAAACACCACCAACCTTCTGCAGGTAGCTTTAGCTGAACACTGTGCAGAGGTCGCACTACAGTAACTTGTAGCTTTAGCTGAACACTGTTCAGAGGACGCACTACACTAACTTGTAGTTTTAGCTGAACACTGAGGAGGACGCACTACACTAACTTGTAGCTTTAGCTGAACACTGTGAGGAGGAAGCACTACACCAACTTGTAGCTTTAGCTGAACACTGTTCAGAGCACGCACTACACTAGCTTTTAGCTTTAGCTGAACACTGAGGAGGACGCACTACACTAACTGTAAATAGTCTAGCTGCCTGACTGTGGTACTAATCGGATCAAAAGAACACCAGCAATTTTCTTCAGGTAGCTGTAAATACTGTAACAAGACAAGCCTGCCTGTCAGTAGGAAGATAACAGGAACGGATCTAGCTAAACTGAATACAGTGTGTATATATATATATATATATATATATATATATATATATATATATATATATACACACACACAACACCTGGTGGGATGCATATATATATATACACAATACACTGTAAGTGCAGCTAACTGACTGACTGTCCTGCCTAATCTATCTAACTCAAATGAAATGACACTGTCTCTCTCTCTCCATCTCTCAGCACGCCGGAACACACTACACAGGGCCGCTGTGAAGGCGGCCTTATATAGTGTGGGGTGTGTTCTAAACCCCCTGAGCCATAATTGGCCAAAGCCACCCTGGCTTTGGCCAATTACAGCTCTCTCTGCCGACGGCACTGTGATTGCGGGTCATAGTACATGCTTGGCCAATCATCAGCCAGCAATGCACTGCGATGCCGCAGTGAATTATGGGCCGTGACGTGCCACACGAATTTGGCGCGAACGGCCCATATCGTTCGCAATTCGAGGAACGGTCGAACAGACGATGTTCGAGTCGAACATGGGTTTGACTCGAACATGAAGCTCATCCCTACTAATAACCCCAAAAGAAAGCAGCTTTAAGATCTTCCCTGGATTGTTAATGTATTAATTTTCATTTTTCCTGATAAAATTCAGTTTAGGTGCATTTCTTTCTACTGAATTTCCTCTCTGAATAAAATATTAAATGGGCTTTACAGGCAAAGTTTCCAATATTCTGCAAGTGAAGAAGGTAAGTTTGGGTTCCACACTGAATTTATCAGCAACATCTACAAAGTATATATACAAAATTAAAGTGATTGTAAAGTTTAGGTTTTTTTTTGTAAAAATAACAAACATGTCATTCTTACCTCCTCTGTGTAGTGGATTTGCACAGAGCAGCCCAGATCGTCCTCTTCACGGGTCTCTCTTCTGTGCTCCTGGCCCCCTCCCTTCTGTTGAGTGTCCCCACAGCAAGCAGCTTGCTATGGGGGCACATGAGCCAAGTCACAGCTCCCTGTGTCCATTCAGACATGAAACTGGGGCCCGGCCCCACGCCCTCTCTCTCCTGATTGGCTGACTAACTTTGATTGTCAGCAGCGGGAGCAAATGGCGCCGCTGCTGTGTCTCAGCCAATCAGGAGGCAGAGTCTTGGACAGCCGAGACACTCGTGGACATCGCTGGACAGAGATGGAGCTCAGGTAAGTATTAGGGGTGCTGGAGCTGCTGCTGCACACAGAAGACTTTTTATCTTATTGCATAGAATGCATTAAGATAAAAAACCTTCTGCCTTTACAGCTCTTTTAAGGGCCGCACACACGGGCCGCATGTCAGGTGGCATAGACCGATTCAATAGAAATTGGCAGACATTCGGCCCTTCTGTTGAAGGGGCATGACTGAAAAAGGTCTGCTGATCACCACCCCATCAGCGTTCTCAGCCAGAAATATTATTAGGAAAATATTAAGTATGTGTATGCAATATTTCGTATTAACCCGACTAAAAATGTAAGGAGTGTAGTTCACTTTTTTTTTGGAAATAGCAATCCCAAACAGGATATTGCACTAAACCCCTAGGAAAATAAGAGAACCAGAACCGTCGGTAAGTGTAAGTGTGAGTTTCATAATAAAGTTGGCAGTGCCTCCACCCAGGGCAGGGCCTCTGTGAACAGTGGGGATTCCCTTACTCAGAAATTAAACAGAAATCTAAACAAAGTAATGGGACCAGAGGAACTACTGCAACCAGCATATACCATTATTAATCTCTATCCACAGCGCTGTCCTTCTCATGCTAATATTATCACAGCAATAGTACCGTATATGATCTCATCATATACTGTATGCATTTGTGCATTAAATACAAAACTAATGAAATTGATAAAACAAGAAATAAGTAATTATTAAACCAATTTCATTATTTTGTTTTTAATGCACAAATGCATATATGATGAGATCAGGTATGGTAATATTGATGTGATAATATTAGCATGAGAAGGACAGCGCTCTGGATAGAGATTAATAGTACAAACAACTGCCCAAAATTCTGGCACTTGATAAACAGCAAGCAGTCCAAGGCAAATATTTATGATTTTAAAGTGACAGCGCCTTGGTAAATTTATCAGCATATATACCATTAACCATAAGTATAAAGATAAATCCACAAAACACAATACACTACAGCGCTATCTCTGTGCCAATCCCATGGTCATAGGATATAATTAAGCAACTGAATAAAATAAATAGCCAAAAAAAAAAAGTTGTATTCCCGGATGTTCAGGAATAAATGTCAATAATAAAAAAAGAGGCTGTAAAAGAAAGTGTGGTTTGCTCATGAAACACGTTCCCTTTGGTTCTCATGGCAGACGGACTGGCAGCCCCTCTCTACACTCCCGCTGGAGATACATACTTTGGACGGATATCCGAACACCGGACGAACCATCCCGGCTATAAAGGGCAGCTCAACGCCGGCTCCCTCTGGATAGATCTCAGGCTGATCTCGCTCCCTCTATACAGCTTGCCTTCTTCCTATAATGGATAAAGACCATAGCTCCCGGTTCACACTTGGACTTCCCATCCACTGCAAACTTCATCCCCCACCACACCCGCTTGTGAGTGCCATTGCTGTTTATATCATTTTTTATTCTTTACCAAATTGCGCTTCACTATGCCTTGCGCTTTTTTTCCTTCCCTCTTGTATAAGTATAAAGATGCAGACCCGTATGGAAATAATACAAGCTTTATATAAAAAAAGGTTATTAACAGTACATACATCCAATGTACAAACAGGTATATCAGCAAAAGGAATTTATCTACACTATATTACCAAAAGAATTGGAATAGCTGCGTTTACATGTGCATTAACTTTAAAGGCATCCCTGTCTTAGTCCGTAGGGTTCAATATTGAGTTGACCCACCCTTTGCAGCTAAAACAGCTTCAACACTTCTGGGAAGGCTGTCCACAAGGTTTGGGAGTGTGTCTATGGGAATGTTTAACCATTCTTCCAGAAGTGCATTTGTTAGGCACTGATGTTGGACGAGAAGGCCTGGTTTGCAGTCTTCACTTTAATTCATCCTAAAGGTGTTCTATTGGATTGAGGTCAGGACTCTATGCATGCCAGTCAAGTGCCTCCACCCCAAACTCGCTCATCCATGTTTTTATGGACCTTGCTTTGTGGATTGGTGCGCAGTCACGTTGGAACAGGAAGGGGCCATCCTCAAATTGTTCCCTCAAAGTTGGTAGAAATAAATTGTACAAAATGTCTTGGTATGCTGACGCCTTAAGAGTTCCCTTCACTGGAACTAAAGGACCAAGCACGACCCCTGAAAAGCAACCCCACACCATAATCCCCTCTCTACCCAAGGATTTGGACCAGTGCACAAAACAAGGTCCATAAAGAAATGGATGAGTGAGTTTGGGGTGGAGGAACTTATCTGGCCGGCACAGAGTCCCAACCTCAACCAATAGAACCCGATAAACCATCCAAACATGTGCAGCATCATGGCAGTTGAAGAGTAAACAGAGACCAAGATGACAGCTTCCTTGGCTGAAAATGATAGTTGGGTTTACTTCCACTTTAAGTTGAACAATAGAGGACACCGTCATCGAATTTAATTGTGTTGACTCTTGGTCAGGTGAATAGAAAGGTTTAGGTTTGTTTTTTGCTAGCTTGGGTCAATAGAAAGTTATAAACTCCTTTCTCTTCCCAGCAGTAACAGTTGTAAGTTCTGAAAGCCTTGTAAACATGGAAACCATTGTTCTGAAGTTCAAACAACCTTTTTAAACTCTGCAAATTCTCTGAGTCTTTTAGTTTTTTGTATTAAAAGGTTTATCCCGAGGTTGATCAGTATAATTCATTGTGAAGTTATATGAAATTATTTTTAATTCAGAGAGGCTCTAACAAGGGAAAACCAAAGAATTCAACCCCTTCCCGCCGAGCATATGCAGATGTGCATACTCCGCTTTCGGGGAGTATACCGGGATGATGCTCGCAACTGCAGGCATCATCCCGGTACTGTTTTTTAGACCCCCGATCCCTCCATAAAGAGCACCTGTCACCACCTGTTACTGTCACAAGGGATGTTTACATCCCTTGTGACAGCAAAAAAGTGATCAATTTTTTATTTTATTTTAAACACAAGTTATTAATGTAAAAATAAATAATTTTTTTTTTAAAGCGCCCCCATCCCCGCAAGCTCGCGCAGCAAAGAAAACGCATACGGAAGTCGCGCCCGCATATGTAAACAGTGTTCAAATCACACATGTGAGGTATCGCCGTGATCGTCAGAGTGAGAGCAATAATTCTAGACCTCCTCTGTAACTCTAACCTGTTAACAGTAAAAAAAATGTAAAGCATCGCCTATGGAGATTTTTAGATACCATAGTTTGTCGCCATTCCACGAGTGTGTGCAATTATAAAGGGTGACATGTTCGGTATCTATTTACACGGCGTAACATCATCTTTACATTATACAAAAAGTTTTTTTTTAAATTCATGAAAATGTCCCTTTTTTATATATATAATGTTTGGGGGCTCTAAGTAATTTTATAGCAAAAAATATGGATTTTAACTTCGAGAGTACTCTGATTCAAAGACTGTTGGATCGCCTGGGTATCCGGAAGTCCGGGACGACTCCCTACCACCCACAAAGAGACCCTCAGCCAGAGAGGTTTAACCGGACTTTTCTAAACATGTTGGGGACCCTGACCTCTGAACAAAAACCCTATTGGAGCAGGCACATCACTGCATTAGTACATGCCTATAATAGTACAAAGAGTGATGCAACAGGATACTCCCCCTACCAGTTGATGTTTGGGAGAGAAGCCAGACTACCGGTAGACTTGGCCTTCGGAACCAGCCTGGATCATACCTCAGAGACCTCTCACAGAGGGTATGTGGATAGGTTAAGGAAGAGTCTGAAGACTGCCTACGACAAAGCTCAAGTTATGTCAGACCACAGAGGGAACAGAAACAAGAGGAACTTCGACCTCAAGGTACGGGTTCAGGATCCACAACCTGGTGACCAAGTTCTATTAAGGAATCTAGGCATCCCAGGCAGACATAAATTAGCTGATCGCTGGAAATCACAGCCATATATTGTATGCAGGAGACTTCCAGGACTTCCAGTGTATGAAATTCGGCCAGAGGGAAGCACTGGGCCACTAAAACCTGGCACCATAATCATCTTCTACCCCTCACGGAAGCAGTTAGGGTTACCGCACAAGAGGAGCTGCTATCCACATCAACTGCTGTACACAGACCAGTAACCAGACTTCAGTCTGGGTCTTTAGCTACTGAAGAAGAAACAGGAGAGGAGATGGACATAAGCTGGCTGTGGTCATCTGAAGTGTCAGAATCTGAAACAGACCTTTCACTTCAAGCAGGGGGAGAGAATAATGGAATCCTTAGACCGGAGGCTCCTGAATTTATACCCCAAGGTAGATCAAGAGAAGACCCAGAGGAGTCTCAAGTTTTTCTGCCAGAAACGGATCTAGGAGACTTTAGTGCTGCTTCTGATTCTGGATCACAAGAGAAAGAAGGAGTTGAAGAACATGCCAATCTGGCTGAGACACCAAAAAGACAGAGGACCAAGAGAGTATTTCGTCCCCCAAAGAGACTAATTTACGAGTCATTGGGCGAGTGCTCTGAAGGGACTCAATTCACTGCCAAGAGAAATCCTGAAGGGCCTGATACTCCCATTATTGACTCAGAAAAACTAAACCCCATCTCACCCATTGACACACCTGTACAAGACATCAAGGTGTCAACTGTGTGTGCACAGAACAGCTCCCCATCATATGAAAATTGGTGGGAAGCTCCTCTGTCGGTATTATGCAACCACTTAGAAGCAAAAAATGTGTAATAGAAACAAGATCTTACATATCTTTTGGGACCAAAGAGTTCAAGCAGGGGGAGTGTGTAGCGGCAGCATTTTTGCTATAGTTTAGTAAATAGCACCATCTAGTGGTCAAAATGTGGAATGGACTGCATTTTTATTTCTTTATTCAAGAATGATACGGGAAGTGATTGATTATTTACTTTTGACAAGAATTGACCTACCCAGGATGTCGAGTGTTTTTACCCAGCAGGACTCAGTACTAAAATGCATCCTGGGTAGGCTATAAAAAGGCTGGGAGCGGCCATCTTAGGTCTCTTGGGAACGCATGGCCTGCCTTTGAGGATCTGCGCGGAGGTGTCCAGAGGAGCACGGCCTACACCCATTGCGGAGTGATCCGATCAGCGACCCTGCAGCATATCAGTGAGCTGGACTGACGGCGAGGCAGAGCTGAGAAGGATCCAGCGAAGCCTGTCAGAGCCATCTGAGGGTCCCAGAACATCTCACTGAGCAGAGCAGAGCGGAGCGGCGTAGCAGTGCCAGCCGGCCAGAAACAGGATCGCGTGCACTGGAGCAGAACTGTTCTACCCTGCAGACCTGGTTGGGTGAGAGGGCTACTGCCCAAAGTTTCATTGACGCACTTTTACACACTCGCATCTATAACACAGTGCTGCTGGGACCTGTAGTCCCATAGAGGAGATTCAAGGGATTAAAGACTAAGTTTAATATAGGCCTCAAGCCTGCATTTCACTACAATTCTGGCACTGTGTTATACAAAGTTACTTGCACCGGAGACAGTTGCAGTGCTGCCGCACCACAACGATAGTTCAACATTCAGTTGCTCTGACCCGGGTTTTGTTAACCACTGGATTACAATTTAACCTACACATAGCTAGCAGAAGACAGAAGAAAAGAAGGACTGCCTCTTTTAACGCGAGGCCTTGCATTCTATTGTTCTTCAGAGTTATTGCAATATAAACCAGTGGGAGCTCCCTAGGAATTGGGCTATGCCTTATTAAAATAGTAATTGTTTTTTACATAAACAGAGCATGCTGAGAGTGGGACAGTGCCCATAGTGAAGTCAGTTCACTCTGCCATTGGTCCCATTTTATAGATGCATTTCTAAGCGGTTAATTTAAACAACTTTTGTTTGTGTAGTACTGTTGTGAACTAAATCTGTTGGCTGTCACACTACGTTGGTCTGACAGTACAACTGCTGTAATCACTACCTTGAAGCAGATATAGTAAAATCTTATTCTTGTTTAAGTACTATTGTGTGGAGTATTGTTTCCTTTGAATTGTTAACCAGGTGGAGAGCTGGAGGTCAAAGGTAAAGACAAAAGGTATATTATATTATATATTGTAGAATTGTCTTTAAGTTCCTGCTGCACACTAACATTACACCACAGCTGTGTCAAGGGGATTGAGTCAAGTCATTGGGGGTGGTAAGGCAGAGTACAGGCCCAAATCAAAATATCAGCAGCTCCTTCAAGGGTCAGTGCTACATATATATATATACAGATAGTCTTGTATATATATATATATATATATATATATATATATTTATATATACCGTATTTATCGGCATATAACATGCACAGGCGTATAACACGCACCTTCATTTTAGGAGGGAAGTTTCAGGAAAAGAAATTAAATTTTATATAAAGAACTTTGAAGCAAAATAAGAGTCAGTGCCCATCAATGCAGCCTCACCATTGCCCATCTGCAGCCTGATCACCTGGCCGGGGAGACGGGACTTCCTTTTACAGAGGCTGCTGAGTAAACAGGAGATTCTCACTGTATGTAATCTGACCCCTCCCCATTGCCTCCTAGGCAGCCCAAAGTGTAGTATCAGCGTATAACACGCACACACTATTTGCACCCGATTTTCAGGGTGAAAAAGTGAGTGTTATACACCAATAAATACAGTAATATATATATATATATATATATATATATATATATATATATCCACTGCATACAGTTTAGCTATATCTCACTGCAAGCCGTTCCTGGTGCACTCTTTGTAATATACTTCTGGCAGCCAGGTGATTCAGTTAGCTGCAGTGTATTTAATATATATATGTATATATATATATATATATATATATATATATATATATATATATATATATATATATATATATATATATATTATATATATATATATATATATATATATGTATATATATATATATATATATATATATATATATATATATATATATATATATATATATATATATATCCACTGCATACAGTTAGTTTAGCTATATCTCACTGCAGGCCGTTCCTGGTGTACTGTTTCTAATATACTTCAGGCCGTGTACACAGTACACAGTACTGTGCACCCCTAGTGCAGTTGCTACTACTTTTCTGGTGGTGTACACAGTACACAATACATACAGTGCACCCATAGCGGCTATTAGACTTCTGGGGGTGTACACAATACTGTGCACCCATAGTGCAGTTGCTACTACTTTTCTGGTGGTGTACACAATACAGTACACCCATAGTTGTTATTACACTTCTGTTGGTGTACACAGTACCGTGCACTCATAGTGCAGTTGCTACTACTTTTCTGGTGGTGTACACAGTACACAATACATACAGTGCACCCATAGTTGCTATTAGACTTCTGGTGGTGTGCACAATACCGTGCACCCATAGTGCAGTTGCTACTACTTTTCTGGTGGTGTACACAGTACACAATACAGTGTAGTGTGGTGTTGCAAAACAAAATCCCCATCATGTCCGGAAGGCCACCAAGGAGAGGCAGACGCACACAGGCCACTAAAAGAGGGCAAGTAGGATCTGCGTCTGCAGTCCACAGTGCTGGTCATGGACATGGCGCATCTTCTGCAGGTGGCCGTGGGGCATGCTTGTCCTTTTTTTCTGCTGTTGGGACAGGGGCAGAAAAATTGGGCTTTTGGTGGTGGTGGTGCTACAACACTGTAACCCCTCACAGATAATCTCATTGGGCGCAGGAATGGGCCCTGCTGTCAAATATTAGATCAGCAATTGTAATTATATGCCCCTATTAAACAGGGACAGAAAAATTGGGCCTTAGGCAGTGGTGGTGGTGCCCTAAACCAAAAATATTGTTGGATGCTAGCATCATCAAGATTGAGGAGGAATGGTATAGTCACTCAGCATAGGCAGTCTTCAAGGGATCCCACATCCATATAAAAATCAATCAGTTACATCAGCATCAGGTGCTTGATAGCTGCTGCTGATCCAAGACTGATTCATTTTTATGAATGTGAGCCTATCAAGTGAGTCTGTGGATAGGCACACTCTATGATCCGTTACAAACCCTCCAGCAGCACTGAATGTGCATTCAGAAAGAACGCTGGATGCAGGACAGGCCAGTAGATAAATTGCATATTGAGCAAGTTCTGGCCAGTGGTCCATCTTCAAGACCCAGTAACCCAGTGGATGCTCTGTTGGAAAGGTCTCCAAGTCTGCTCTTGCCCCTAGATATTCCTGCACCATGTAATGCAGACGCTGGCGATGGTTGCTTGAACCGATCAGACCTTGGCCCTGAGGACTGAAAAATTGTCTAAAGGCATCGGTCAGCTGGCCACCTTTCCCCACGGCTCTTCCTCTGACTGAACGAAGCTGTCATGGTTATGCAGTAATCTTTGTCAGCTTACCTCTCCTCCATGTGTTCACTTTTAGAGGCCAACCACTCTCACCTAGCTACTTAAACAATCTCTCCTCAAAGCATGGCTCCACCCCAGCCCCTATCAGGGAACTCTATATTAACCCGTGCACTGCAAGCCTGCCTTGCTGATCAACTGTCAAGGACTATACTCACCGAGGCCGAGATGCCGAGAGCGGCTCGCCCTTACGACCACGCGCACCCGACCCCTGGAGGTGATACAGGGAGTTGGGGGCACGCGGAGGCACGGGCTTCCGGTGGTGACTGAATTCCTGAAGGAAGTCCGTGTAGCCGCTGGGCACTGGAGAAGCTGCAAAACAAGTGGTTAAATGGAACCGGGGTATCAGCTCGGGCAAGTCCGTTATTCAGGCAGAGATCAGGGGTATCAGACAGGCAGAGAGTAACCGTTGAACAAGCAGGGGTCCGGGGTATCAGGCAGGCAAGAGTAGTCCGTTATGCAAGCAGAGGTCTGGGGTATCAGGCAGGCAAAGAGTAGTCCGTTATACAAGCAGAGGTCTGGGGTATCAGGCAGGCAAAGAGTAGTCCGTTATACAAGCAGAGGTCTGGGGTATCAGGCAGGCAAAGAGTAGTCCGTTATACAAGCAGAGGTCCGGGGTATCAGGCAGGCAGAGAGTAGTCCGTTATAACAAGCAGGGGTCAGCACAGGTAACACGCTGGAAAGCAGGAAATGACAGGCACAGGGGACAGGGTACAGCTGACGACAAACCAGCAACCCGACTGGGTGCTGGAGCCGTCAGAAGTAGCCCTCCGGCGAGCGTGTCACCGTGACGCGCCGCCGTGCACCCGCACGGCCACGGCGCACACACGGGGACCGCCGTGCACCCGCGCGCGCCGCACCATTGGGCCGCGAACGGGTGTACGGCGCAGCGTGAGTCCTCCGCGCATGCGCCATGGAACCCGGCGGACGGAGGCGGCTTGTGCCTCCTGACATCAACCTTTGTGTGTTTAATGTCAGGGCTGGCCTCAGCCCTTCCTTCTCTGAGCTGACCGCTCAGCTGTCGGCTAATTGCCAGCTCCCATCTCTCTCCACAGTTACCCAGCTGTTGTTGATTCTGCTCAACAGTCCTGCCTACTTAAAGTTGTCCAGCTCACTTGATCTCTGCCTTCGCCTTTTCAACATCACAGAGACTTTATGCTGCATTCCTGTTGAAGACTTGCTAGGCTGACGTTCCTTCTGGCTCCTGATCCTGCTTGCTGTACTACTACGTTTATCTCTGACTCTGACATTTGCTTGGCTGACTACCGGATCTGGTTACTGAACTCTGGCTTGTTTTGACTACGCTTACTCTGTTTACCTTTTTATTATTATTATTATTAAACAAGTGTAATTTAACATTACATCTGTCTCGGTCTAATTCATGGTTCCTGATAGTAGGCGAAGGCCATGAATTCAGAAGATACAGTCAATTCACTTGTTGGTAATATTTTTTCCAGATTGGATGAGCAAGATCACCACATGGATCAGTTTGCTATAGTGTTACAAACGCTCCTGAGTTGCACGGCTCACCTGGAAACTCCCACTGTGGCTGCTCCGGTACACCATGAGTTGCAGGCCGTCCCTGCTGCTGCGCCAGTCTCTGTGCAGGCACCCACCTCGAGTATTACCTCTATAAGAGGTATGTCTGGTTCCGCTCCGATTCCCCAGCGATTTGGGGGCGATCCAGTTCAATGCAGAGGGTTTCTCAATCAGGTTGAGATTTACTTTGAGATGCTGCCCCAGGCGTTTCCCACGGACAGCAGCAAGGTAGGTTTTGTGATATCTTTGCTTTCTGAGAGAGCCTTGGCCTGGGCAAACCCTCTATGGGAGACGCAAAAACCTGTTGTCTTGAATTACCCTGACTTTGTGGCCTCCTTTAAAAGGGTATTTGACGTTCCCGCATTTTCTGCTTTTGCTGCCAAGTGCCTCATGTCCATCAGAGTAAAAGGACTGTTGCCGACTACGCCATTGAATTCCGTACTCTGGCAGCAGAGGTTGCTTGGAACAATGAGGCCCTCGTGGCTGCCTTTTCTCATGGTCTCTCAGGTTCCATCAAGGATGAGATAGCAGCCCGAGATATACCCACTGAGCTGGAGAGGTTGATCATGTTTGCCATCCTCATTGACTCCAGACTCGGTCAGTGAAGATGAACCCATGCACTTGGGCTTCATGCGGCTTTCAGCGAATGAGAGAGCCTTTAGGAGGAGGGAGAGATTGTGCCTTTATTGTTGCTGGGCAGGTCACATTTTGAAGTCTTGTCCTACCCGTACAGGGAATGCCAGAACCTTGAGGTCCTGTCATGAACAGTCCTTAGGTGGCGTTGTTTTGTCCCCAGTTATCCAGAAGGATAAGCCCCTGGTTTCGGTCACCCTTTGTTGGGCTGAGTCGTCCATCGAGATACAGGCTCTAATCGTATCTGTGGCTGCAGGCCTGTTCATTGATGTTGCCTTTGTATCGCAGCACTCAATTCTGCTGCAGCTGCGTAACACTCCACTTGCCATTGAGGCTCTTGACGGGAGACCTCTACAGCCTGCCCGTGTGACTCATGAGACGGTTCCATTGTCCATGGCCGTAGGGGCTCTTCACCATGAGATAATCCAATTCCAAGTTATTTCCTCACCTAGGTTTCTGCTGGTTATTGGTTATCCTTGGTTACAGAGGCACAACCCCTCTTTTTATTGGCTCCATGCTAAGGTTCTCTCCTGGTCACCACAATGCAGTGAGACATGCTTCCAGAAGGTAGCCAAGGTAGCCACCTCTTTTACTCTCCTCCCTGTCGGAGGAGTACCGCGATTTTAGTGATGTCTTTGACAAAGGTCAAGCTGGTAGTTTACCTCCACTCCGGCTTTATGATTGTGCAATTGTCACGTACCTGGTGGGTTGTGAGCCTGAAGTGCAGAGAAAGACCTCCCTTACAGCTCCCACTCCCGTTCCCCTGGAATGGAGACAGAGGGCCAGGAGTGAAGAGTGGTATGGGTGCCTGGCAGGACCAACGGTTGCTGAAAGACAGTAGTGGTGGCACCCTCTGGAGTCAGGAACCTGAAGAGTAGACTGAGGACAGAGACTGGAATGCAGGACTGGAACCAGGAACACAGCAGGTAATAGCAGACTGGAAGCTGGACTGGAACCAGGAACAACAGCAGGTAATAGCAGACTGGAAGCTGGAGTGGAACCTGAAACAACAGCAGGTAATAGCCTGGAACACTGGACTGGAACACAGCAGAGATAGCCTGGAACGCTGGACTGGAACACAGCAGAAGATAGCCTGGAACGCTGGACTGGAACACAGCAGAAGATAGCCTGGAACGCTGGAACACAGCAGAAGATAGCCTGGAACGCTGGACTGGAACACAGCAGAAGATAGCCTGGAACGCTGGACTGGAACACAGCAGAAGATAGCCTGGAACGCTGGACTGGAACACAGCAGAAGATAGCCTGGAATGCTGGACTGGAACCAGGAACAACAGCGGGCAATAGCAGACTGAAAGCTGGTGTACACAGTGGAGGGTCAACAAGCCGGTGGTCAGTAACGGTCGGACAGCAGAGGTACCAGGGGTAATGCAGAGGGATGGTCAGGCAAGCCAAGAGGGTCTGGTGCAGGCAGATAGCAGGATCGTCAAACAGGAAGCCGGGTCAGATAACAGGATACACAGATCAGATCAGGTAACACTCACAGAACGCTGTAGAGCAGACAGCGGGGAAGGAGTGTGACAGGCAGGTTTAAATAGCCCGCCTGACACCAGCGGGAGTGCGCGCGCGCGTGCCTGTGCGTGACCGCACCCGTGAACGCACCCGTGAACGCGCGCGCATGCGCAATGGAACCCGTGGCCGAGTTCCCGTGCGCCTGGGACGCCGGTTACTGGCAGGATCTTCATGGCATTGCCCCCCCCAAGGGGCAGCCTCCGGATGCCCCTTTGAAAAAATTTCTCTGGATGGGCTGTTTTAAAGGCTTGTAACAGGTCTTCAGCATGCATATTATCCTCTGGTTCCCAAGAATTCTCCTCTGGGCCAAACCCTTTCCACTTTATTAAGAATTGATTTTGGTTACCTCTTTTCCTGTGGTCCATGATAGCCTCCACCTCAAATTCCTCTTCCCCATCTACCGGGATTGGATCAGGAGGATCCGTACTTCGACCTGGAAATGGGTTGGTAATAGATGGTTTAAGCAAGGACACGTGAAAAACTGGATGTACCTTTAGTGAGTCCGGGAGTTCAAGTTCATATGCAACTTCATTAATTCTCTGTTTAACAGGGAACGGTCCAAGAAATTTGGGACCCAATTTCTTGGAAGGGCAGGCCAACCTGAGGTTTATGGTGGACAACCATACCTGATCCCCAGGTGCAAGTAAGAGCTCACCTCGCCTCTTTTTATCGAAGGTTGCTTTGTTGTACTCCTGGGTTCTGGTCATGGTGTCCTGTAAAACTTGGTTGTTAGAGGTAAAGAAATCCAATTTCTCCTGGACTGCGGGTACTGTGCATTCTGGAAGAGAGTTAGGTAAAAATGAGGGGTGGAAACCATAATTCGCAAAAAATGGAGTCTGCTTGATAGCAGAATGAATAGAATTGTTATAAGCGAATTCGGCCAATGGTAAAACAGAAATCCAATTATCTTGGGCAAAGGAAGAAAAACAGCGCAAATATTGTTCAAGGGTCTGGTTTGTTCTTTCTGTTTGCCCATTAGTCTGGGGGTGATAAGCCGATGAAAATGAGAGTTCAATGTCCAAGGTTTTACACAAAGCCCTCCAGAATTGAGAGGTAAATTGTAGCCCTCGATCTGAAACGATATTAACTGGTACCCCATGGAGCCTGATGACCTCTTTAATGAATGCTTGTGCTGTTTCTGTAGCTGAAGGGGTGCCCTTCATTGGGACAAAGTGCGCCATCTTCGACAACCGGTCCACTATGACAAAGATTGAGGTGAAGCCCCCGGCCGGGGGTAGTTCTACAATAAAGTCTATAGAGAGCATTTTCCAGGGTCTATCTGGGACAGGCAAGGGTTTTAGTAGACCCCATGCCTTTGTTTTGTGTCCTTTGTTCCTAATGCAGGTGGTACAGGACTCTACAAACTCTTTACAATCTTTGCGCAGCTGAGGCCACCAGAAGGTGCGCTGAACCAAATCAGTGGTCTTAGCTACACCGAAATGCCCAGCAAGCGCATGATCGTGACAAAGCTCTAGTACTGGAACTCGTAGTGTCTCAGGTATAAAGATCCTACTCTCATGCCACAATAACCCATCCTTAACCTGGAGCTCTGTCTTAATGGAAGATTCCATTCCTGCGGAGGCCTGTTTAATCTGGGAAAGCAGGTTTCCCTGAAGTAGAAGAAAATTCCCTGGAGACAAAATGGTGTCTGGAGGGGAAATCTCTTGAGGTTTGTGAAACATCCTAGACAGGGCGTCAGGTTTGGTATTCTTGGAACCAGGACGGTAGGTGACATGAAAGGAGAACCTGGAGAAGAAGAGAGCCCACCTGGCCTGACGTGGTTTCAACCTTTTTGCAGACCTCAAATACTCCAGGTTCTTATGATCTGTAAAGATTAAGACTGGATGAGCGGCACCCTCCAACAGATAGCGCCACTCCTCCAATGCTGACTTGATTGCCAACAACTCTCTGTCACCTACATCATAATTTCTCTCTGCCGTGGACAATTTACGAGAAAAGAAGGCCACAGGATGCAGTAGGGCCTTGGTTCCCTGTCTTTGGGATAATACTGCCCGTACAGCAATTTCAGATGCATCCACTTCTAGAATAAATGGCAGAGAGGAATCTGGATGCTTTAGTACAGAGGCGGAGGTAAAAAGGCCCTTGAGTGTCTCAAAAGCCTTTTGAGCCTCGGCTGACCAATGGAAGCGTGTACCCTGTTTGGTTAGCTGTGTGATGGGTGCAATGATGGCTGAGAACCCCTTAATAAATTTACGGTAAAAATTAGTGAATCCAACGAATCGCTGGATTCCTTTCTTGTCTGTCGGGACTGGCCAATCTAGGACAGCCGTGACCTTCTGGGGGTCCATTTTAATGCCCTTACTGGAAATGACTAACCCTAAAAATGGAATACTTTCCTGTTCAAATTCACATTTTTCAGCCTTTGCATATAGACCGTGTTGTCTAAGTCGGCCCAATACACTTCTGACGTGCCTGCGATGGGATTCAAGGGAACAAGAGACAATCAATATGTCATCTAGATAGACGATGACAAACAGGTCTAGAAAGTCACGTAACACATCATTAATAAAGTATTGAAATGTGGCAGGGGCATTGCACAGGCTGAAAGGCATCACGAGGTACTCAAAATGTCCATAACGGGTACGAAAAGCGGTCTTCCATTCGTCTCCATCCCTAATACGAACTAAATTGTAGGCCCCACGGAGATCAAGTTTGGTGAATATGGTGGCCGTTCCCAGTCTCTGAAACAGCTCTGGTACTAAGGGGAGAGGGTACCGATTCTTCACAGTAATTTTATTTAGTTTGCGGTAATCCACACACGGCCTGAGGGTTTTATCTTTCTTCTGCACGAAGAAGATGCCTGCACCTGCGGGGGACGTGGATGGACGAATGAAGCCTCTTTTGAGGTTTTCGTCAATGTATTCCTTCAATGCCCCTTGCTCTACCTCAGTTAAGGGAAATATTCTTCCAAAAGGAATTTCAGCACCGGGAAGTAACTCAATGGGACAGTCATAGGCCCGGTGAGGGGGTAACACCTCTGCCCTCTGTTTACTAAATATGTGCAGGAAATCATGATAGGCGGAAGGAATGGATTGATGTAGACTAGGATCTGTATCTAGGCATAACAGAGTAGGGTTCTCCTGGGTGTTCTGGGTTCTGCAGAACTGTTGGCAGTAAGGAGAGGGAAAGGTCACCTCACCCATGATCCAATTTATGTCCGGATTATGGGCCTGTAACCATGGCATGCCGAGAATTATGGGAAACAGGGGTGAAGCGATAATGTCCAGGCGTAGCTGTTCCTGATGGACGTTGGAAATGAAAACGGGGATTGGCATAGTCTCTTGGGTGACAGGTCCAGACTTGATAGCAGTCCCATCAGCTAGATGGATAGAAAGTCCATGGGCTTTAGGTGACAAAGGTATTTGGTGTTGGGTGGCAAAACGAGAATCCATGAAACAGCTGCAAGCTCCTGAGTCAATAATGGCGGTGATTTGTAGATCCTTCCCTGGAAGTTGTAGCAGAAGAGGAAGAGCAAGATGAGTGGTATTTTTAACCAGAGATGTCACATAGTCAGTAGATAGGGATAAACACTTACGGAGTTTAAGGGGACAGTTCCTGACATAGTGCCTGGGTTCCCCACAATACAGGCACAAGTTATTTGCTCGACGACGTTGTCGTTCCTCTGGGGTGAGCGAAGGCCGCAGGACACCTAATTGCATTGGCTCAGGTAAGTTAAACGGTTAAACGTGGAGGTAGGTGGTGTTGATGTTGGGTGATGAGGTACTTTAGGGGTAACCCAAGTTGGACGAGAAGACCCCATAGCTCTCTCAGACCTGCGCTCTCGTAGGCGTCGATCGATCTGGATGGCTAGATCGATTAAAACATTTAAAGTCTGTGGTGTACCTACCCTGGCCAGTTCATCCTTCAGAGGATCAGAAAGTCCCAACCGAAATTGATAACGGAGAGCCGCACCGTTCCAATTAGTATCCGCACTCCACTTCCTGAACTCAGCCACATAGTCCTCTGCTGCTCTGCAACCTTGTTGAAGAGTGCGCAGAGCCGCCTCTGCAGTTACAGATAGCTGGGGGTCATCATATAACTGACCCAGTGCGTCAAAGAAAGTGGAGAGGTTGGTCAGGGATATGTCCTTTTGCTCTAAGAGGCGATGGGCCCAGGTTTGGGGGTCACCAGAGAGTAGAGAAATTACATAGCCCACCTTGGTAGCCTCCAGGGAAAAGGTACGTGGCTGAAGAGCAAAAAATAGTTCGCAGGAGTTGCGGAAGGCTCTGAACTTATGGCGATTTCCGAAGAAACGTTCAGGTGTGGAAACCTTAGGTTCCGGAGGGAGCATCACCACCGTTGAGGAAGGCCCAACTGAAGGAGCAGGAGCAGAGGAAGCTCCCTGGACCCCAATGGGGTTAGACAGGGTTAACACTTGTTCCTCCAGTCTGGTGTATCCTTGCTGTAGATTCTTGACTGCTTCAGTCAATCCTGCCAAGTGTGCACAGAGTTCCTCCATGGGAGACGTTCCCTGCTCAGGCTCAGACATGGCTGTCTGCTACTGTCACGTGCCTGGTGGGTTGTGAGCCTGAAGTGCAGAGAAAGACCTCCCTTACAGCTCCCACTCCCGTTCCCCTGGAATGGAGACAGAGGGCCAGGAGTGAAGAGTGGTATGGGTGCCTGGCAGGACCAACGGTTGCTGAAAGACAGTAGTGGTGGCACCCTCTGGAGTCAGGAACCTGAAGAGTAGACTGAGGACAGAGACTGGAATGCAGGACTGGAACCAGGAACACAGCAGGTAATAGCAGACTGGAAGCTGGACTGGAACCAGGAACAACAGCAGGTAATAGCAGACTGGAAGCTGGAGTGGAACCTGAAACAACAGCAGGTAATAGCCTGGAACACTGGACTGGAACACAGCAGAGATAGCCTGGAACGCTGGACTGGAACACAGCAGAAGATAGCCTGGAACGCTGGACTGGAACACAGCAGAAGATAGCCTGGAACGCTGGAACACAGCAGAAGATAGCCTGGAACGCTGGACTGGAACACAGCAGAAGATAGCCTGGAACGCTGGACTGGAACACAGCAGAAGATAGCCTGGAACGCTGGACTGGAACACAGCAGAAGATAGCCTGGAACGCTGGACTGGAACCAGGAACAACAGCGGGCAATAGCAGACTGAAAGCTGGTGTACACAGTGGAGGGTCAACAAGCCGGTGGTCAGTAACGGTCGGACAGCAGAGGTACCAGGGGTAATGCAGAGGGATGGTCAGGCAAGCCAAGAGGGTCTGGTGCAGGCAGATAGCAGGATCGTCAAACAGGAAGCCGGGTCAGATAACAGGATACACAGATCAGATCAGGTAACACTCACAGAACGCTGTAGAGCAGACAGCGGGGAAGGAGTGTGACAGGCAGGTTTAAATAGCCCGCCTGACACCAGCGGGAGTGCGCGCGCGCGTGCCCGTGCGTGACCGCACCCGTGAACACGCGCGCATGCGCAATGGAACCCGTGGCCGAGTTCCCGTGCGCCTGGGACGCAGGTTACTGGCAGGATCTTCATGACAGCAATTGACCTTCAACTTGGTGCCATACCCCCTTGTGGCTGGGTTTACCCTTTGTCGGTCTTGGAGGATAAGGCCATGGAGGAGTATGTTGCAGACGCACTTTCTCGAGGTTTCATCTGCAAATCCTCGTCTCCTGCTGGTGCTGGTTTCTTATTTGTGAAGAAGAAGAGCGGTGAACTGAGACCTTGTATTTATTATAAAAAGAAAAAACTGCGCTGAAAATAAGTAAATATGCTGCGGTTATAAGTGGGGTACACCAAATAATAATATAGAAAACAAAAAAAGCGCGCTTAACCTTTTACATGTGGGTACCACTGTGGTATAATAAAAAATATTAAACAGTCCTTTAAAGTGCATTAAAGTCCAAAAAATGAATTCAAATCTTCAATGATAAATCAAAGTTGATGAATGCCCGGATGGGACAAATAGAACAGCAAATAGTAAGTAGAATGCTTACCAGATGGCAAGCCAAATCAAACAAGTGGCTTAAACCCAGCCTGGGCCTTTAAGGAACCAGTCCCGGTGCATATGAGCAAAACTTCCACTCGTGAAGGATAAACGTGGATTCATGCGAATTCATCCCAAAAAAAATTGAATAAAAAACATAGTGTAATATTGTCAACAAATATAGAAAAAAAAAAAAAAAGGGAGAGAGAAGCCCTTACACAGTGATGAATCATAAAGGATCATACAAAAACACCCAGTGCCCATAGACGCACACAGGGTCTCTGTGCAAGTGACATATATAGATAGTGGAAATAAACCCAATGGTGAGTATACACAAAAAACTTGCAGGGTTACTGCTTACCAGATGTTAGTAAATTAAGGTGAATAAAGAACAACCACCGCATAGTTGGATGGTAGGAGTAACACAACGTGCCGCAAACCACACCTATTTCCTGCTTACCAGATGGAAGCCTTGGATAGACACAATGACACAGCTTGGGAAACAGCCTCCTTTCACCGTCCGTCTTAACCAAAGCTCCACGGTATCCATATAATAAAGATATGGCAAGATAGTGTAATACCTTTTAAACAGCTTTATTATAAAAAGAGATGCACTTACAAACAAATAAAGGATAACAGCGATGCTGGCCGGCAAACAAACGAACTCCCGTCCTCAAAGGGGCGACGCGGTGACGTCAGCACGTACCTCCCAGACGCGTTTCGTCATAGGATGATGTTTTCAATGGGCAACGGGCAGCGTGCTGAACCACCTTCTAATATACATGTACCAAGCCTCGCATTGAGTTCTGTTAATAGGATGCCGAGGTGCCATCTTGAATAAGGGCACAGCCAGCAATTCCATCAACATTAAAGAAGAACGGTCTGTGAACTCATACAAATGGCCTAAATAGAACAGGGCACAAAAATATACAACACCCAATAGGATGACCAAATAATTAATTAAAATATATAGCATTTGGGCCCAATTAAATTTAGTGGTCCTTAAAATAATTATATTACACACCAATCAAGGAAATGTGGATCAAAATTGAATAATAATAAGTCTGAATGGAAGAATATTGATAAAAAATATATATGAGAAATAAAAAATAAAAAATAAAAAATAAAAATACAAATAAAAAATATAAGAGTTAAAATATAAATTAAAAATTAAAGTTAAATACAATTTCAAACCTGGGTGCCAGCAGAGGAAATTTGGGAGACCCTCATAGCCATGGGTGTACCCAAATGAACTAGTCCTTACAGTCAAAGGTGTTCATATAAATTAAAAAAATATAAAATTTGAATTATTGAACCCCATAGGGGAAATAAGGACAATAAACTGAAACCATATTGGTAAAAGGAGCATTAATCGGCTCTAACAGTTGAATGGACCCTCGGTTGAATAAAGCAATTGGATTCGATGACCCAAAAAATAAAATTGAAAATTATTGTATTGATTATAGGGGTCTCAATCGTTTCACGATTAAGAATGCCTACCTGATGCCGTTGATTACAGAGTTATTTGACCGCCTCAAGGGAGCAACGGTTTTCACGAAACTTGATTTGAGAGGGGCATACAATCTCGTGCGGATAAAGGAGGGCGACGAGTGGAAAACTACGTTTAATACCAGAACAGGCCATTATGAGTACCTCATAATGCCTTTTGGCCTTTGTAATGCCCCGGCAGTTTTCTAGGAATTTATTAACAATATCCTCCGAGATTTGTTGCAGTTATGTGTGGTGGTTTATCTTGATGATATCCTCATATTTTCCAAGTCCCTGGAGAGCCACCATACAGATGTCTGTCGTGTGCTTCAGAAACTAAGAGAAAACAATCCCTATTGTAAACTGGAGAAGTGCGAGTTCCATCGTGAACAGGTTAAATTCCCGGGCTATGTCATTTCCACTGCTGGTTTTTCGTTGGACCCAGAGAAACTTTTGGCAGTCCTACAATGGCCCCGACCAGTGGGTTTACATCCTCTGCAGTGTTTCCTGGGCTTTGCCAACTATTATTGAATGTTTATTCGTAACTTCTCGTCTCTGGTCAAGCCCCTGACTGATATGACCAGAAAGGAAGGTAACCCACAGAGTTGGTCTCCAGAGTCCATTAAGGCCTTTGAGAGTCTCAAGGCTGCCTTTGTTTCTGTTCCTGTGTTGGCACATCCTGATCATATCTTGCCTTTTATCCTAGAAGTTGATACTTCTGAGACTGGAGTTGGCGCCCTTCTGTCTCAACGTCCTAACTCTGAGAGCGCTATGCATCCGTGTGGCTACTTTTCCAAGAAATTCTCACCTGCAGAGTGCAATTATGAGATCGGTGACAGAGAGCTGTTGGCGATCACTTTAAAATGAATGGAGACATCTCCTTGAAGGTACCACTGTGCCGGTTCTCATTCTTACTGACCATAAGAATCTCACATTCTTGTCTGAGGCTAAGTGCCTCTCTTCCAGAAGGGAGTGATGGGCTCTTTTCTTGTCGAGTTTTAATTATATTGTCTCATTCTTACCCGGTACTAAGAATGTAAGGGCTGACACCTTGTCACGACAATTTTCCTCCACTTCCAAGTTGGAGTCGGTTCCGGTTCTTGTGATTCCTCCTGATCGTATCCTGGCTATGGTTCGCACCAGTCTAACTTCTCCTTTGAATGACAAAATTCTTGCTGCTCAGGTCCATGCTCCTCCTGAGAAATCCTGAGTGACCGCTGCTTTGTCCCAGAGAGTCTCCGACTTACCATTCTCCCAAGGCAGCTGGCCACCATGGTAAGAATCAACTCGTTTGGGCCATTTCCCAACAATTCTGGTGGCCTAGTCTACGTGCCGATGTAACTGCCTTTGTATCTGCCTGTTCCGTGTGTGCTCAGAGTAATGCCCCGTACACACGGTCGGACTTTGTTCGGACATTCCGACAACAAAATCCTAGGATTTTTTCCGACGGATGCTGGCTCAAACTTGTCTTGCATACACACGGTCACACAAAGTTGTCAGAAAATCCGATTGTTCTGAACGCGGTGACGTAAAACACGTACGTCGGGACTATAAACGGGGCAGTGGCCAATAGCTTTCATCTCTTTATTTATTCTGAGCATGCGTGGCACTTTGTCCGTCGGATTTGTGTACACACGATCGGAATTTCCGACAACGGATTTTGTTGTCGGAAAATTTTATATCCTGCTCTCAAACTTTGTGTGTCGGAAAATCCGACCGTGTGTACGGGGCATAAGACTCCACGACACCAGTGGGCCTCCTACAACCCATACCCAATGGAGAGAGGCCCTGGACCCACCAGTCTATGGATTTCATTGTGGAGTTACCGAACTCCCAAGGTAACACTGTTATCCTTATGGTGGTTGACCGGTTCTCAAAGATGTGTCATTGTATTCCACTTAAAAAGCTGCCCACTTCTAAGGAACTGGCTTCCATTTTTGCTCAGGAGATCTTTCACTTACATGGACTACCCAAGGTGATTGTCTCGGACAGGGGTAGTCAGTTTGTCTCCTGGTTCTGGCGAGCCTTTTGTGCACAGTTGGGAATTTAGCTTGCTTTCTCCTCTGCATATCACCCGCAGTCTAATGGGGCCGCAGAACGAGCCAATCAGTCGTTGGAGCAATTCTTACGTTGCTATATTTCTGACCATCATAACAACTGGTCAGACACCTATTACCGTGGGCAGAGTTTGCTCACAACAGTGCCTTGAATTCTGCTTCCCGATTGTCCCCGTTTATGGCGAATTATGGTTTCCAACCTTCCATGTTGCTTGACTCATTTGTTCCACAGAGTATTCCTGCGTTAGAGGAGCATCTCCGTAATCTTCGATCCACTTGGGCTCAAGTTCAGGAGGCTTTGCAACATGCTAACAATAGGTACAGACTCCATGCTGACCGCAGACACCTGCCTGCATCTTCCTATCAGGTTGGGGACAGAGTCTGGCTGTCGTCTCACAATCTCTGACTTCATGTTCCTTCTATGAAGTTTGCACCTCGTTTTATTGGGCCTTTCTGTATCCTTTGCAGGATTAACCCAGTGGCTTACGCCTTGGACCTTCCTCCTAGTATCTCAAATGTGTTTCCCGTCTTCTTATTGAAACTTTTGGTCTGCAATCGCTTTACCACTTCGGTGCCACATCCTCACCCTATACAGGTTGAGAACCATGAGGAGTATGAAGTACAATCCATTGTTGACTCCCCTAGGTTCCGTGGGCGCATACAGTACCTGGTGCATTGGAAGGGGTACGGTCCGGAGGAACACTCTTGGGTCTCATCCTCAGACGTATATGCCCCTGTCCTCCTCCATGATTTCCATAGACGTTTTCCCCTCAAGACTGGTGGTCGTTGAGGAGGGGGTACTGTCGGTGCTGGCCTCAGCCCCTCCTTCTCTGAGTTGGCCGCTCAGCTGTCGGCTAATTGCCAGCTCCCATCTTTCTCCACAGTTACCCAGCTGTTGTTGATTCTGCTCGTCAGTCCTGCCTACTTAAAGTCATCCAGCTCACTTGATCTCTGCCTTCGCCTTTGTCAACATCACAGAGACTTTATCCTGCATTTCTGTTGAAGACTTGCTTGGCTGATGTTCCTTCTGGCTCCTGATCCTGCTTGCTGTACTACTACGTTTATCTCTGGCTCTCTGACATTTGCTTGGCTGACTACCCCGATCCGGTTACTGAACTCTGGTTTGTTTTGACTACTCTGTTTACATTATTATTAATATTATTATTATTATTATTATTATTATACAAGTGTGATTTAACTTTACTTCTGTCTCAGTCTGATTCATGGTTCCTGATATTTTAGCTTCCGTATGCATCTTGCTGTGTCTTCTACGTCTGATTCCAGTTACCAATCTTGACTTGTTCTCGACTATCCCTGCCTGCTTGTGACCCTGACCTATGGCGTGTTCTATGTTTATCCTTGTCTGCTAGTCGCCCCGACCTTTGGCTTATTCCCTTACTATCTCTTTCCTCCTGTATCCTACTGTGGGCATGAGCTGGGAGACCCTGGGGGTCGCGACCTGGAGCCAGTTGCAGCCCAGTGCATCCTCACCACTAGTGGTTCTGGTGAACACCTGCTGGCTCTTAGACTCCACGCCCTGGGGAATCTTACGCTCTAGCCCCTGTGGGATTTGTGTTGGTGCTCCAGCGGACCTGCCTTCCTTGACCACCTAGACTCCCATCCGCAGCAGTCAGCCATAGGGCCCACTACCTTTATGGTGCACTCCTGACCCCAATGGTGTGCATCTGTCACCTGGCCTTAGGTGAACTGACAGAAGCCTCAGCAACACGTTGTCCAGCACCAGGAAATTGTAACCTCACAGGGTCCGGAAATGCATTGCACAAACCTTTCTTCAAGGCCTCCTGAAGAGGTTTCATCCTCTGCTCCCTCTACGAAGGCAGGATGTGTTCTGCAACCTTACCCTTGTAACGTGGATCATGAAGCGTTGCCAGCCAGTAATGGTTCCTTTTCTTTGATACCATGAATCCTAGGGTCTTTACTCTGCATGGCCTCCCTGATTCTGCAAAGCCTGCAAAAGTTTGCAGAGGCATCCGATTCTGAGTCCTCTGGGTCACTAAGGATCACATGATCCGTAACAATCTCCTCCCAGCCGCCTACAACTCCTTGGTTTTCTGGGGACTGAAAACCATCCCTTGAAGACTGCCACTGAGTGTTATCCTCCACGTCCATGCTGACACAATCCTCCACCTCCTCCTCCTTCTCATCTTCTTCCTGTGTGTTTGACGGGCCTGCAGGAGTAATATCTGGATAAAGGGGGCCTTGAGAGGTAAGGAAGTCCTCCTCTTCCTCCCTCACTGTTCTGCCTCAAGTGCCCTGTCCATTATTCCATGAAGCGTGTGCTCCAACAGGAAGACAAGAGGGACAGTATCACTGATGCATGCATTGTCGCTGCTCACCATCCTTGTGGCCTCATCAAATGGTGACAGGACCTTGATCAGTAGCCACTGTCATGGCGAAAAGAAGTCAAGCTCCCCTGACCCTATCCTGGACCCGATACTCACACAGGTACTCATTGATGGCCCTCTGCTGTGTGTACAGCCGCTGCAGCATTGCTAATGTTGAGTTCCACCTGGTGGACCTGTCAAAAAATGAGGCGGTTGGTGGGCAGGTTGCATTCCCTTTGAATGTCAGCCAGCCGAGCACTGGCATTGTATGGCCGTTGGAAATGACCACAGGCTTTTCTGGCCTGCCTCAGGAGATCTTGTAAGCTTGGGTACCTGCTCAAGAACCGCTGCACCACCAAATTTAGGATGTGTGCCAAACATGGAACATGGATCAAGTGTCCCTGTCAGAGGGTGGAGAGATGGTTGGTGCCATTGTCGCATACAACCATTCCTGGCTTAAGCTGGCATGGTGTCAACCACCTCTGAGCCTGTCCCTGCAGTGCTGACAGAATCTCTGCCCCAGTGTGGCTCCTGTCCCCTAAGCAGTGGTTTAACCTTAAACTACGTAGAGGGTTCTTTACTGTAAGAGCGGCAAGGATGTGGAATTCCTTTCCACAGGCGGTGGTCTCAGCGGGGGGCATCGATAGTTTCAAGAAATTATTAGATAAGCACCTGAATGACCGCAACATATATACAATGTAATACTGACATATAATCACACACATAGGTTGGACTTGATGGACTTGTGTCTTTTTTCAACCTCACCTACTACTATGTAACTCATGCACTGCATGGCATCTTTTTGCCTGAGTGTTTGCGTAGCCCCTTGAATGCTTACAGGGCACCGCTGGTTTAGAGAACAAATCTGTAGAAGAGGCCATAGAGGAAGAAGAAGAGGAGGGGGTGGAGGAGAGAGCTGTGGCAGAATCACCGCTAGCATTTTGGAGGCATGGTGGCGGAACAAGCTCCAACAATACTGAACCCTGTCCTGCATCCTTCCCAGCTGCCAGCAAAGTTACCCAGTGCGCCGTGAAGGAAAGGTAACATCCCTGCCCATGCCTGCTAGACCATGAGTCTGCGATAATATACACCTTACTGCTGACTGCCCTGTCCAACAAGACAAAAACATTGCCTTCCACATGCCGGTAGAGAGCTGGAATGACCTTCCGTGAAAAGAAATGGCGTTTTGGAACCTGCACCTGAGGTACAGCACATTCCACAAACTCACGAAAGGGGGCAGAGTCTACCAGCTGAAAAGGCAGTAGTTGCAGCGCTAGCAATTTGGCCAAGCTGTCATTCAAGCTAGCATTCAGACTGTGAGCATGTGGGTGGCTGGGACCGAATTTCTTTATACGGTTTAGCAACTGGGGTAGGGAAATTTGCCTGCTAAAATCAGATGGTGGTGTACTGCTAGCAGATTGGCTGCAAGTACTTGGGACACCCATTGCTATACCTTCATTCCTCTCAGTGCAGGTTTTCGAGAGGACTGGAGTAGGGTTGGAGATCCCAGATGAGGAGCAAGGAGAAGTCCGCTTTTGCTTTGGTGTGGGTCTTTCAAGTGTTGTTGCCAACGGATATTGTAATTATGAATATATTTAATTTATATTTAATTTATTTATATTTAATGAATATATTTAATTTATATTTAATTTATTTATATTTAATGAATATATTTTATTTAGCTTTTATCTATGTAGGGCGGAACATATTATCTTCACAGAAATCTCTGGTAGACCAGACAAGTCAGTGCCTAGGTGTGTGTATACAAACAATAGGATCCAAACTGTTTTACACATACTCACTTCAAAGGATCCCATGCTGGGATATGCAATGAAGGGAGGCCAACCCGTAATCAATACTTAACTAACCGGGAAAATTCAAGTTAAGCTCCTGCTCAGAATAGTCACCAGGATCTGCATTAAAAGGGGCTGACTTATGCAAAATATAGGGATTGGAGATGTAGCCAGTCCTTAACCAGGAATAGGGAAGCTCACCAATCAGAGCCACGCTATGCCAACCAATGAGGCATCAGCATGTAATGATATACACAGACAAGATGGGAGGGAAACACACACTTTTATGGGAGAGCAACCATCAGAATGGAAACTTGGTGCAAAGGGTAATTATGGTAAAGGTCTGCATTTTACTTGTAACTAGGGATCAGCTTCGAGTTCGAGTCAAACCCATGTTTGACTGTTTGTCGAATTGCGAATGATATGGGCCGTTCACAACAAATTTGAGTAGCGCATCATGGCCCATAAATCACTGCGGCATCGCAGTGCATTGGTGGCTGATGATTGGCCAAGCATGCACTATGACCCGCATGCTTGGCCAATCACAGCGCCGTCTGTACAGAGAGCCGTAATTGGCCAAAGTCAGGGTGGCTTTGGCCAATTATGGCTCAGGGGGTTTAGTACACACCCCACACTATATAAGGCCGCCTGCATGCCAGCCCTGTGTAGTGTGTTCCGGCGTTGAGAGAGAGATAGAGAGAGAGAGAGAGAGAGAGAGAGAGAGAGAGAGAGAGAGAGAGACAGTGTCATTTGATTTAAGTTAGATAGAGTAGGCAGGAGAGTCAGTTAGCTGCACTTACAGTGTATTGTGTATATATATGCATCCTAGGTGTTGTATATATTATATAGTGTATATATATATACACTGTATTCAGTTTAGCTAGATCCATTCCTGTTATTCTCTTCCTGACAGGCAGGCAGGTGTTTTTTAATGTATTTACAGCTACCTGAAGAAAATTGCTGGAGTTCTTCTGATCCTATTAGTCCTATTAGCTACAGTATTTACAGTTAGTGTAGTGCGTCCTCTGCACAGTGTGCACCTAAAGCTACCTGAAGAAAATTGGTGGTGTTCTTCTGATCCAATAGTACCGCAGGCAGCTGCAGTATTTACAAGTTAGTGTAGTGCGTCCTCTGCACAGTGTGCACCTAAAGCTACCTGAAGAAAATTGGTGGTGTTCTTCTGATCCTATTAGTACCGCAGGCAGCTGTAGTATTTACAAGTTAGTGTAGTGCATCCTCTGTACAGTGTGCACTTAAAGCTACCTGAAGAAATTTAGTGGTGTTCTTCTGATCCTATTAGTACCGCAGGCAGCTGCAGTGTTTACAAGTTAGTGTAGTGTGTCCTCTGCACAGTTTGCACCTAAAGCTACCTGAAGAAAATTAGTGGTGTTCTTCTGATCCTATTAGTACAATACCGCAGGCAGCTGCAGTATTTACAAGATAGTGTAGTGCATCCTCTGCACAGTGTGCACCTAAAGCTACCTAAAGAAAATTGGTGGTGTTCTTCTGATCTTATTAGTACCCCAGGCAGCTGTAGTATTTACAAGTTAGTGTAGTGTGTCCTCTGCACAGTGTGCACCTGAAACCAAAAGACAATTGCTGTTGTTCTGCTCCTATTAATACCACAGGCAGGCAGCTACAGTATTTACAGTTAGTGTACTTTGTCCTCTGCACAGTGTGCACCTAAAGCTACCTGAAGAAAATTGGTGGTGTTCTTCTGATCCTATTAGTACCACAGGCAGGCTGCTGCAGTATTTACAGTTAGTGTACTGCGTCCTCTGCACAGCGTGCACCTAAAGCTACCTGAAGAAAAATGATGGTGTTCTTCTAAACCTATTACTACCACAGGCAGGCAGCTGCAGTATTTACAGTTAGTGTACTGCGTCCTCTGCACAGTGTGCACCTAAAGCTAACTGAAGACAATTATTGTTGTTCTGATCCTATTAATACCACAGGCAGGCAGCTACAGTATTTACAATTAGTGTACTGTGTCCTCTGCACAGTGTGCACCTAAAGCTATCTGAAGAAAATTGGTGGTGTTCTTCTGATCCTATTAGTACCGCAGACAGCTGCAGTATTTACAAATTAGTGTAGTGCGTCCTCTGCACAGTGTGCACCTAAAGCTACCTGAAGAAAATTGGTGGTGTTCTTCTGATCCTATTAGTACCGCAGGCAGCTGTAGTATTTACAAGTTAGTGTAGTGCGTCCTTTGCACAGTGTGCACCTAAAGCTACCTGAAGACAATTGCTGTTGTTCTGCTCCTATTAATACCACAGGCAGGCAGCTACAGTATTTACAGTTAGTGTACTGTGTCCTCTGCACAGTGTGCACCTAAAGCTACCTAAAGAAAATTGGTGGTGTTCTTCTGATCCTATTAGTACCGCAGGCAGCTGTAGTATTTAAAAATAGCAGTCTATGCAAATGACATCAAGGAGATTTTCAAATCCTTTCAAAGTAAAAACACCACCACCGTGTACTTCTAAGCAGTAGTGACAATCCACCATAGTAGTTGAGCCTGCTTACCAGATGGCAAGCATAAAAGGGCAAGTGGCTTTAGCCCAGCCAAGGCCTTTTAGCTTGCTGGCGCTCCCGGTGTTCATGTGGGGGGTAAATCTCCAGGCTCGCTTGCGTTGTCACGTATCACCATTCAACACGAGAAACACGGATAACCCAGAAGGAAGAAGAACTCACCATAGTATAAAATCCTTCAGATATTTATTAAAAAACATGTAGTCACTTACAATTAGGTTAGCAGAATTGCATATACGAAAAGCCGGCCGGCATGCAAACAAACGGAGCCCGTTCTCTCACTCCGAAAGCGTGGTGACGTCAGTGCGTACCTTCCCAGGCGCGTTTCGTCATCATCTGACGTTGTCAATGGGGAACGGGCAACGCAGCGACTCACCACAATATAAAGGGAGCCAAGCCTCGTTCTGAGCAACGAGCATCCAGGCGCCATATTAAGTGTGGGAAAAGATTCCCTTAGTTTACGGACGTCCTGAGAGGGTGTGCATCGCTACACACATCCATCCCAAAAACGGACAACAACCTTACCCAATTAAACACATTATTGGTATCTGTCACAACCTTATAAATAAAAAGTTGGATATAAAAAATGTAATTGGAGTTTTATATGATAACATTAAACAAAACCGCTACTATCCCAAACTGAAATGTGTATGAAATACACATAAGGAAACAGTTAAAGTTACTAAGTGAATAGTGATCAGCATATATTGACAGGAAAAAATCCTGTACTGTAATAAGTATTCTCTCATAATGTTACGGTTATATGCCAATAAATCAAAAATGTAAATGTGTAAAAAATTAATAAAAAAATTAATAAAAATTTTTTAAATATATAGAATTTTGATATATTATGTGAACTAAATTTTGAATATTAGTCATGAAACCAATTTTTATAAAAATTAATTAGTTGATCATGAACATATATCGTGCTGTGTGTTTGTCTAATTAAATCACAAACCAGAGCGGTGAATGAAAGCATAGTGTATGATGTCCCTACATCCTCCTAATTATGACCCTAGAGGTTACCAACAAGGTTTTCCTTCTAATAGGACACCCCCCACAGAGGTAGGGGAGGATGGCCCTATTCCAGCCAGCGAGGTGGGGGTTATAATACAGCCTACCCTGAAACCTGGAGAGGCGGACATAATGGAAATTCAGGATACCAATCACCAGGTTATGGCCATTCAGGTTTTGAACCAGAATGGGGGAGCAATATTCCAAAATCTAACAGCTTTTTCCCACTTATGGATAGGGAAGGACCTGATGGTAGTTTCCCTCATGATCTTTCCCAGTCTTATAGTTTTGGTGGGAGGGGTATTTCCACGCCTTCACTCAAAAACCCTAATGGACCAGCACCTCGTAATGAGGCAGTGGCCTCCTTGGACCAGACAAGTTGGGGTTTTCACAAAACCAACCAGGGTATAAAAAGACAGGGAGAAAGAGGAGAGGAGTCAGAGGGGGGAGGCGGTTACAAACAGCAAAAAAGACCCAGAAAATAACAGGGAAGGGGATTTTTAACCTAAGTTCTAGAACATTGACTGATCCTGAAAAAGCCATTCTTGATAAAGGTCTGAAATTTGTCCCGCCTACCAAGCTGGACAAATTCCATACATATATGGACATCCATAGATTTGTTAGAAAGTTAAATATAAAACGCTATATGGCTAGTAATCCCATTAGAGATAATGTGACGTTGGAGACAGGAATTGTTCACTCGGGGCTCTCCAACACCTCATTATTTAACCCCCCTGGCATTAGCACCCGCACTCAAAGTATTTAGAGATATTCTGTTGAAGGATTTGGACCTTTTGGAGGTCAAGAGCGCTAAACTCAACAAAACCTTGCAAGAAGGCCTTGATTCTCTTTGTAAGAATAAGGATTTGGTTATAAGACCCGCGGATAAAGGGGGAGGTATTGTAGTTCTTGATCGACAAGACTACATGACCGAGATGTATAGGATTTTGGATGACCAAAGCACTTATACAATACTCCCCTCTGATCCCAAAATCAAATATGCAAAGGCATTACAGAAAATTGTCGATAAGGGGTGCCGTTTGGGCATTCTTAATCAAAAGGAGAGCCTATATCTGGTTCCCAAGGCCGCACGCACACCCACAATCTATTATTTACCGAAAGTTCATAAGAGTCTCGTCTGCCCCCCGGGACGCCCAAATGTGAGTGGCATTGATTCACTCACTTCCCGGGTGGGCAGATACGTAGACTTTTATTTACAACCCCTTGTACAGAGGTTGCCATCATATATTAAAGACTCCAGGCATGTCATCAGGCTACTCTCTGGCATTGAAGTCAGGGCTGGGATGTGGATGGTTACGGCTGACGTATCATCCTTATATACCATAATCCCACACTTGTTGGGTTTGGGGGCGGTTAAACATTTTCTCGATAGAGATTCTGGCCTTTCATCCAATCAGGTGGAATTTATAATGGAGTTGCTGGAATACGCTGCCTCCCATAATTACTTTTGGTTCGATAACAACTTTTACAGGCAAAACACGGGAGTGGCTATGGGGGCTAAATATGCCCCTAGCCTGGCGAACCTCTTCATGGGGAAATGGGAGGAGGATGTCGTCTATGCTCGCGAGGTACCCCAGATTATTCTGTGGGCGAGGTACATAGATGACATCCTCCTCCTATGGGATGGTGAACAAGTGGCCTTGCAGGAATTTATGGTTTTTCTTAATACTAATCAGAGGGGCATTACTTTAAACTATGAGATGAGTCAGACTAGCATTAATTTCCTAGATTTAAAAGTCTCTATCAGTGAGAACAATATCGTCACATCAACTTTTTTCAAGGAGACCGACAGGAATTCATTTATACCTGTGGACAGTTGCCATCACCGTCCCTGGTTGGAGTCGGTTCCAAAAAGCCAATATCTTCGCCTTAAGAGGAACTGCTCTAGTCAGATCCAATTCACTGAGCAGGCGAATGTTCTCACGGATAGATTTTTGGAAAAGGGATACTCTGAGGAATTCCTGGTGACGACCCTGGAAAGGGTCAAGGAAGTGAATAGAGATGATTTATTGGTAGAAAGGGGGTCTCGCACCAAGGATGATTTTTCCTCTGGTGTCCCCTTTCTGACCACATACTCTCTACAGCACAATTCCATTAGGAACCTTATACACAAACACTGGCACGTGGCACGTAGTGACAGGATACTGAATAAGGTGTTGCCAGAAAAACCTTGAGTCATTTTTAGGAGTGTGCCTTCGTTACGGAACCAGTTGGCCCCTAACATTCTGAACCCACCAATTTCTAAACCCAGTTTTTTTGATCATTTAAAGGAATTTTATCAATGTAGAAGGTGTAGGGTCTGCGCATACAGTGTATGTCCACATAGACGGACTACCACTTTTTCTTCTAATAGTACCAAACAATCATATACAATTAAACCATTTATTACCTGTACTACGGAGGGGGTAGTATACATGTTGCAGTGCCCTTGCGGCCTGCAATATGTGGGCAGGACCAAGCGACCTCTTCAGGTCCGCCTCAACGAACACATCACTAATATTAAAAGTGGCTTTAGGAACCACTCTGTATCAAAACATTATTTACAAGTGCATGACAGAGACCCCTCCAATACAATTTTTCTGGGTATAGATAGGTATAGTCCCCATTGGAGAGGGAGTTCCTTAGTTAGGGAAATATCGAAGTTAGAAATGGTCTGGATCCATAGATTAAGAACATATGCACCCTATGGGCTAAACATCGATACCGACATCAACGCTTTTATTGACAATTCATGATTTTCCTAACATTGTAGATTTTAAGGATTTGGTCCATAGTGTTGAATTTTCATTTTTATCTGCATTTGCACTTTTATCATATTCGATTTTCCAATAATTTTGTTTTTTGGGGTTTGTGAACTCGATCTGAATTATGAGTATGCGGGTGCCTTCCCCCCTCCCTTTCGATGGTAGGGTTTATATTATGCAATATTGCCTATGGCGGTGTTTTTGACACCTGTATCATTATAGCACCTGATCGGGAACATAATGATTTAACCGGTGGAGCACGTATCACCTTACACATTCATAAGAATCTTTAAAGAGATTTCCGATGATGATCGGAAATTCTTTTTGCTGATTTATATTTTATCATTCACTGTACATCATACACTATGCTTTCATTCACCGCTCTGGTTTGTGATTTAATTAGACAAACACACAGCACGATATATGTTCATGATCAACTAATTAATTTTTATAAAAATTGGTTTCATGACTAATATTCAAAATTTAGTTCACATAATATATCAAAATTCTATATATTTAAAAAAATTTTATTAATTTTTTTATTAATTTTTTACACATTTACATTTTTGATTTATTGGCATATAACCGTAACATTATGAGAGAATACTTATTACAGTACAGGATTTTTTCCTGTCAATATATGCTGATCACTATTCACTTAGTAACTTTAACTGTTTCCTTATGTGTATTTCATACACATTTCAGTTTGGGATAGTAGCGGTTTTGTTTAATGTTATCATATAAAACTCCAATTACATTTTTATATCCAACCTTTTATTTATAAGGTTGTGACAGATACCAATAATGTGTTTAATTGGGTAAGGTTGTTGTCCGTTTTTGGGATGGATGTGTGTAGCGATGCACACCCTCTCAGGACGTCCGTAAACTAAGGGAATATTTTCCCACACTTAATATGGCGCCTGGATGCTCGTTGCTCAGAACGAGGCTTGGCTCCCTTTATATTGTGGTGAGTCGCTGTGTTGCCCATTCCCCATTGACAACGTCAGATGATGACGAAACGCGTCTGGGAAGGTACGCACTGACGTCACCACGCTTTCGGAGTGAGAGAACGGGCTCCGTTTGTTTGCATGCCGGCCGGCTTTTCGTATATGCAATTCTGCTAACCTAATTGTAAGTGACTACATGTTTTTTAATAAATATCTGAAGGATTTTATACTATGGTGAGTTCTTCTTCCTTCTGGGTTATCCATGTTTCTCGTGTTGAATGGTGATACGTGACAACGCAAGCGAGCCTGGAGATTTACCCCCCACATGAACACCGGGAGCGCCAGCAAGCTAAAAGGCCTTGGCTGGGCTAAAGCCACTTGCCCTTTTATGCTTGCCATCTGGTAAGCAGGCTCAACTACTATGGTGGATTGTCACTACTGCTTAGAAGTACACGGTGGTGGTGTTTTTACTTTGAAAGGATTTGAAAATCTCCTTGATGTCATTTGCAAAGACTGCTATTTTTTTCTTAGCGCAGCTTTTTACAGGACTATTTATTTTGGTGTAATCGCACTATATGCTGCTGCTGTTTTGTATTTGTACTTTCTGGTCAAGCGCGGTTCTCTCCATTTATATGTAGTATTTAAAAGTTAGTGTAGTGCGTCCTCTGCACAGTGTGCACCTAAAGCTACCTGAAGACAATTGTTGTTGTTCTGCTCCTATTAATACCACAGGCAGGCAGCTACAGTATTTACAGTTAGTGTACTGTGTCCTCTGCACATTGTGCACCTAAAGCTACCTGAAGAAAATTGGTGGTGTTCTTCTAAACCTATAAGTACCACAGGCAGGCAGTTGCAGTATTTACAGTTAGTGTACTGCGTCCTCTGCTAGTATTTACAGTAATGCCGGGTACACACGATCAGACTTTACGGCATACTTGGTCCGGCGTATGGGATTTCGTCGGACAATTTGATCGTGTGTGGGCTCCAGCGGACTTTGTTTTCTCAAAAGTTTGTCAGATTTATGCCGCGTAAACACGAGCGGACTTTACGGCAGACTTTGCCCGGCGGACTTTTCAACGGAATTTACGATGGACATTCTGAATGAATGGAATTGCCTACACAAAATCAACCAAAGTCCGTCGAATTCGTACCTGATGACGTACAACCGGACTAAAATAAGGAAGTTCATAGCCAGTAGCCAATAGCTGCCCTAGCGTGGCTTTTTGTCCGTCGAACTGGCATACAGACGAGCGGACTATTCGACCGGACTCGAGTCCGTCGGATAGATTTGAAACATGTTTCAAATCTAAGTCCGTCCAACTTTTGAGAAAACAAAGCCCACATACGATCGAATGATCCGACGAAATCCCGTCCGCGGGGCAAAGTCTGCCGTAAAGTCCACTCGTGTGTACGCGGCATTAGATTTGAAACATGTTTCAAATCTATCTGACGGACTTGAGTCCGTTCGAAAAGTCCGCTCGTCTGTATGCTAGTCCGATGGACAAAAACCCACGCTAGGGCAGCTATTGGCTACTGGCTATAAACTTCCTTATTTTAGTCCGGACGTACGTCATCACGTACGAATTTGTCAGACTTTGGTTGATCGTGTGTAGGCAAGTCCGATCATTCGGAAAGTCCGTTGTAAAGTCCGTCGAAAAGTCTGCCGGGCAAAGTATGCCGTGAAGTCCGCTCGTGTGTACGTGGCATTAGTGTACTGTGTCCTCTGCACAGTGTGCACCTAAAGCTAACTGAAGAAAATTGGTGGTGTTCTTCTGATCCTCTTAGTACCACAGGCAGGCAGCTGCAGTATTTACAGTTAGTGTAGTGCGTCCTCTGCACAGTGTGCACCTAAAGCTACCTGAAGAAAATTGGTGGTGTTCTTCTAAACCTATTAGTACCACAGGCAGGCAGCTGCAGTATTTACAGTTAGTGTACTGCGTCCTCTGCACAGTGTGCACCAAAAGCTACCTGAAGAAAATTGGTGGTGTTCTTCTGATCCTATTAGTACCGCAGGCAACTGTAGTATTTACAAGTTAGTGTAGTGCGTCCTCTGCACAGTGTGCACCTAAAACTACCTGAAGACAATTGCTGGCGTTTTTCTGATCCTATTAATACCACAGGCAGGCAGCTGCAGTATTCGCAGTTAGTGAACTGTGTCCTCTGCACAGTGTGCACCTAAAGCTACCTGGAGACAATTGCTGGTGTTCTTCTGACCCTATTAGTACCACAGGCAGGCAGCTGCAGTATTTACAATTAGTGTACTGTGTCCTCTGCACAGTGTGCACCTAAAGCTACCTGAAGAAAATTATTGGTGTTCTTCTAAACCTATTACTACCACAGGCAGGCAGCTGCAGTATTTACAGTTAGTGTACTGCGTTCTCTGCACAGTGTGCACCTAAAGCTACCTGAAGACAATTATTGTTGTTATATTCCTAATAATACCACAGGCAGGCAGCTACAGTATTTACAGTTAGTGTACTGTGTAATCTGCACAGTGTGCACCTAAAGCTACCTGAAGAAAATTGGTGGTGTTCTTCTAAACCTATTAGTACCACAGGCAGGCAGCTGCAGTATTTACAGTTAGTGCACTGCGTCCTCTGCACAGTGTGCACCTAAAGCTACCTGAAGACAATTGCTGTTGTTCTGCTCCTATTAATACCACAGGCAGGCAGCTACAGTATTTACAGTTAGTGTACTGTGTCCTCTGCACAGTGTGCACCAAAAGCTACCTGAAGAAAATTGGTGGTGTTCTTCTGATCCTACTAGTACCACAGGCAGCTGTAGTATTTACAAGTTAGTGTAGTGCGTCCTCTGCACAGTGTGCACCTAAAGCTACCTGAAGACAATTGCTGTTGTTCTGCTCCTATTAATACCACAGGCAGGCAGCTACAGTTTTTACAGTTAGTGTACTGTGCCCACTGCACAGTGTGCACCTAAAGCTACCTGAAGAAAATTGGTGGTGTTCTTCTGATCCTATTAGTACCACAGGCAGGCAGTTGATTCTGCTAGCTGCAGTATCAGTATATATATATACATCCCAGCTTTGAGCAGCTGCATCTCACTGCAGGCCATTAGTATATCTGGAAGGCCAACAAGTAGAGGCAGACATTCACAAGCCAATAAAAGAGGGAAAGCAGGCTCTGTGTCTAGAGGCAACAATGCTGGTCGTGGAGACGGTGCATCCTCATCAGCACGTGGCCGTGGGACACGCTTGTCCTTTTTTTTTTCGGCAGCTGGCCGCGTTGAGCCGCAACATGCGGAAGACTTGATAGAGTGGATGACCAAGCCGTCCTCATCCTCCTCATCCTTTCTCACCCAGGCTCAGGGTACTTTGTCTGGCAAAGCAGTTGCCAATGCGGCCTCTTTCCTTGGCTCAATGGCATCAGTCACTCCTTCCCTAGCCCCACCATGTCCTCCTGAGGAGACCCCCGAACTGTTTGACCACAGTGTTGGGTACATGCTCCAGGAGGATGCCCAGCATTTTGAGGGCTCCAATGATGGTACCCAGCTAGAGGAAGGCAGTAACGTGAGCTCAGAAAGAGGGGGTGCCCAAGAAGGACAGCAATGTGGCAGTCATTTTCCCCCAGCTGCAGCATATTGCCAGCTTTGCTCCAGTGATGAGGAGGAAGGGGATGATGACTCACTGACTCCACGTGGGTGCCAGATAGGAGAGAGGAGGAGGAGGAGGCACATCTCCAATGAGGCAGGATGCCCTCCAGGGGCCAGCTTAAGGGCAGCACACTGACTGCATCACACCGCAGAGCTCCGCATGTGCAGGGCACTGCTGTTTCTGCACGTTATTCCAAAAGTTCTTTGGTGTGGGCCTTTTTTGAGAGAGTGCGTCAGATCCCATCGCTGCTATTTGCAACATATGTCTCAAGCGTATCTCGCGTGGCCAAAACATCACCTGCTTGGGCACCACATGCTTGACCAGACATATGTCGACCTGCCATGCAGTTCGTTGGCAAGCGTACCTAAAAGACCCACACCAAAGAACAAAGCGGACCTCTCCTTGCTCCTCATCAGCTGGGATCTCCAACCCCACTATACCTTCAGTCCTCTCTGAAACCTGCACTGAGAGGAATGAAGGTGTAGAATTAGGTGTGTCACAGCCAAGTACTTGCGGGCAATCGGTACACCTACGTCAGATTGACTTCGAAAGAAGTTTACTCCCAGCCATCCACATGCCCAGCGGTTGAATGCTAGCTTGGCTAAATTGCTAGCACTTCAACTGCTGCCTTTTCAGTTGATAGACTCTGCCCCCTTCCGTGAGTTTGTGGAATGTGTGGTTCCTCAGGAGCAGGTTCCCAAACGTCACTTTTTCTTACGGAAGGCGATTCCGGCTCTCTACCGGCATGTGGAAGGCAATGTCTTGGCCTCGCTGGACAGGGCAGTCAGCGGTGAGGTGCATATTACCGCTGACTCATGGTCCAGCAGGCATGGATAGGGAAGTTACCTATCTTTCATGGCACACTGGATGACTCTTCTGGCAGCTGGGAAGGATGCAGGACAGGGTGCAGTAGTGTTTGAGGTTGTTCCGCCACCACGCCTCCAAAATTCTACTAGTGGTGATTCTGACACACCTCTCTCCTCCACCCCCTCCTCTTCTTCTTCCTCCATGGCCTCTTCTTGTGCTGATTTGTCCTCGGAACCAGCAGGGCTCTGTAGGCATTCAAGGGGCTACGCAAGCACGCAGACAAAAAGATGCCATGCGGTGCTGGAGCTGGTGTGCTTGGGGGACAGGAGCCACACTGGGGCAGAGATTCTTTTAGCTCTGCAGGGGCAGGTTCAGAGGTGGTAGATGCCACACCAGCTTAAGGCAAGGTATGGTGGTTTGCGACAATGGCACCAACCTCCTCTCCGCCCTCCGACAGGGAAAACTGACCCATGTGCCCTGTTTGGCTTACGTCCTTAACTTGGTGGTGCAGCAGTTCTTGGGCAGGTACCTAGGCTTACAAGATGTCCTGAGGCAGGCCAGGAAAGTCTGTGTGCATTTCCGCAGGTCATATAATGCCAGTGCTCGGCTGGCTGACCTCCAAAAGGAAATTAACCTGCCCAAGAACTGCCTAATCTGTGACATGCCCACCAGGTAGAACTCAACGTTGGCCATGCTTCAGCAGCTGCACACGCAGCAGAGTGCCATCAATGAGTACCTATGCGACTATGGCACCAGGACAGGGTCAGGGGAGCTTGTTTTTTTTCCCCACACCAGTGGGCTATGATCAGGGATGCATGCACTGTCCTGTCACCATTTGAGGAGGCCACAAGGATGGTGAGCAGTGACAGTGCATGCATCAGTGACACTGTCCCTCTTGTCCACCTGTTGGGGCACACGCTGCGTGGAATAATGGACAGGGCACTTGAGGCAGAACAGAGGCAGGAAGAGGAGGACTTCCTTACCTCTTAAGGCCCCCTTTATCCAGACAGTATTCCTGCGTGCCCGCCAATCACACAGGAAGAGGAGGAGGAGGAGGATTGTTTCAGCATGGAGTTGGAGCTTGGCACTCAGCATCAGCAGCAGACTTCAAGGGATCATTTACAGTCTAAAGAAACCCATGGACTTGTACGTGGCTGGGAGGAGGTGGCTGCGGATCATCTCGTCCTTAGTGACCCAGAGGACTCTGGACCGAATGCCTCAGCAAACCTACGCTGCATGGCCTCCCTGATCCTGCAAAGCCTGCAGAAGGATCCTCGTATTCGTGGTATGAAGGGGAGGGATGATTACTGGCTGGCAACCCTCCTTGATCCACGTTACAAGGGTAAGGTTGCAGACCTTATATTTCCGTCGCAGAGGGAGCAGAGGATGAAACATCTTCGGGAGGCCTTGCAGAAATGTTTGTGCAATCCTCTTCCTCCTCAATTTTCATGCTGATAGCTTGTAAGAACATTTTTGGTTCTGGGCACCGCCACCAGTGGCCAAGGCCCACTTTTTCTGCCCCTTTTTAACAGAGGCGTGTAATTACAATTTTTGATGCAATAATTTGCAGCAGGGTTCATTCCTGCGCTCCAACTATAGTATCTGTGAGGGGTTGCAGTGTTGTGGCACCAGCACCAGTGCCCAAGGCCCAATTTTTAAGCCTCTGTTTAACATGGGTGTATAATTACTATTTTTGATGCGATACTTTGCAGCAGGGCTCATTCCTGCGCTCCAACTATAGCATCTGTCAGGGGTTGCAGTGTTGTGTCACCAGTGCCTAAGGCCCAATTTTTCTGCCCCTGTTCAACAGGGACATATAATTACAATTCTTGATCTAATATTTCACAGCAGGGCCCATTCCTGCACCCACCAAGAGTAACTGTGAGGGCTTACAGTGTTGTGGCAACACCACCACCAAAGGCCCAATTTTCTGCCCCTTTTCAACAGGTGCATGTAATTACAATTCTTGATATAATATTTCACAGCAGGGCCCATTCCAGCGCCCACCAAGAGTAACTGTGATTACTTACAGTGTTGTGGCACCAGCACCACCACCACCACCACCAAAGGCCCAATTTTTCTACCAATGTTTAACAATGGCATGTAATTACAATTCTTGATCTAATATTTCACAGCAGGGCCCATTCCTGTGCCCACCAATAGTAACTGTGAGGGCTTACAGTGTTGTGGCAACACCAACACCTAAGGCCCCAATTTCTGCAGAGTATATAGGGCAGGCCCCTACTTTGAAACATCCAACTTACAAACGACTCCTACTTGCTAACGGAAGGACAACAGGAAGTGAGATGAAATCTACCTCTAGGAAGGGAAATTCTCTCCTGTAAGAGTTAACATGGGAAAAACGTGTCTCCTCTTCACTGATGCTTTATCACCAATCCTTGTTTCACTAAAAACCTCAAATTTTCAAGAAACATTTGTCATTGGGACAGAAAGTGAGGTGAAATCTTCTGAAGAGGTGCACAGACAGCAAAATAAATGTCACAGGGGTGATAACCCTTCCCTATGTTTTCCAAAAAGCTTAAAAATAGATTTTTTGGCTACACTTTAAAAATGTACCAGTTCAAAATTACAAACAGATTCTACTTAACAACAAACCTACAGTCCCTGTCTTGTTTGCACCGCCTGTATACTGCTCTTCAGAGTATATAGGGCCTGGGGGCCCCACACCTTTCCTTTTTTAATTTGGGTGCGGGGTTCCCCTTAATATCCATACAAGACCCAAAGGGCCTGGGGGGGAGGGGGTACCCATGCCGTTTGTCTCACTGATTTTCATCCATATTGACGGGACCCGACATTACATTAAAGCTGCAAGCAGTTTTAAATTACTTTTATTCCTTTAAAAATGTAATTTTGTGCAGGGACTGTTCTAAGCACGGGAAACACGCGCCACTTTACAGGCATACTATAGACACCCCCCAGGTACGATATTTAAAGGAATATTTCACTCTTTTTTCACTTTAAGCATCATTAAAATCACTGCTCCCCAAAAATTGACCGTTTTAAAACTTTTTTTTGCATTGATACATGACCCCTGGGGCAGGACCCGGGTCCCCAAACCCTTTTAAGGACAATAACTTGCATATTAACTTTTAAAATTAGCACTTTTAATTTCGAATATTTGAGTCCCATAGACTGTAATTACGGTTCTAAAGTTCACGCAAACTTCCGGTCCGTTCGCAGGTTCTGGTGCGAACCGAACCGGGGGGGGTGTTCGGCTCATCCCTACTTGTAACTAAATATGTTTGCAGATCAATGTTTTCAGGAAAGTACTCTGTATTCCTTCATGTAATTCTCTTATTTTAACCTAATATTTTCTCTTGGTGTAGACTATAGATAGATGGTTGTGTATTAAATAGACTTTCAACTACTCACCAATAAATGTTGTTATTGTGTTAAAGCTTTCACTCATGGTCAAAGAACTCTCATTTAACCCAAATCATATCTGAGAGATATTAAATCTACAATATAGTATACAGAAAAAAACTGCAGGGGAGGTCGTCATATGTCTGGTCAAGCATGTGGTGCCCAAGCAGCTGCTGTTGTGGCCACGCTTGATCCGCTTCAGACATAGGTTGCAAACAGCAACGGTGCGATCTGCTGCACATGTGTCCAAAAAGGCCCACACCAAGTCGTGCCTCCTCCTCCTCTTCTATTCTATCAGGCACCCGAGTAGAGTCAGTGACCTCATTATCCCCTTCCTCCTCGTCACTAGAGCAAACTTGGCACTATGCTGCAGCTGCGGGAACATGACTGCCAGTTTCTTGTCCTTCTTGGGCATCACCTCTCTCTAGGATCACGTTACTCCCTTCCTCAACCTGGGAACCAACATTGGAGCCTTCAAATCGCTGCGCATCCTCCAGCAGCATATACCCGACACTTTGGTCGAATAGATTGGGTGACTCCTCCCTGCATGATGGTTGGGCAATGGAAGGAGTGACTGTGGACAAGGAGCCGGTGGAATAGGCCGCTTTGGCAGCTGCATAGGAAGGAAAACTACTGGGTGACAGAGGATGAAGAGGATGAGGACAGCTTTGTTATCCACTCCACCAACTCTTCTGCATGTTCTGGTTTAATAACACGGCCAGCAGCAGAAAAAAAGGGCAAGCAGAAGATGCACCATGTCCATGACCAGCACTGTTGACTGTAGACACAGAGCCTGCTTGATCTCTTTTAGTGGCCTGTGAGCGTCTGCCTCTCCTTGGTGGCCTTCTGGACATGATGTATATTTTGTTTTGCAACACCACACTACACTGTATTGTGTACTGTGTACACCACCAGAAAAGTAGTAGCAACTGCACTACGGCTGCACTATATTGTAATTACAATTTTTGATTTAATATTTCACAGCAGGGCCCATTCCTGCACTCAGCAAGAGTATCTGTGAGGCTTTACAGTGTTGTGCCACCACCACCACCACCGCCTAAGGCCCAATTTTCTGCCCCTGTTTAACAGGGGCGCGTAATTATAATTTTTGATCCAATATTTCACAGCAGGGCCTGTTCCTGTGCTCAACAAAAGTATCTGTGAGGCTTTACAGTGTTGTGCCACCACCACCACCACCGCCTAAGGCCCAATTTTTCTGCCCCTGTTTAACAGGGGCATGTAATTACAATTCTTGATATAATATTTCACAGCAGGGCCTGTTCCAGCTCCCACCAAGAGTAACTGTGAGGGCTTACAGTTTTCTGGTACCACCGACACCTAAGGCCCAATTTTCCACAGAGTGTATAGGGCAGGCCGTATAGTATATACAGGCGGTCCCCTATTTTCAAACATCCGACTTAAAAACGACTCCTACTTAGAAACAAAGGGAGACAAAAGGAAGTGAGAGGCAATCTTCCCCTAGGAAGGGAAATTTTCTCCTGTAAGAGTTAATATGGGAAAAGTGTCTCCACTGATGCTTTATCACCAATCCTTGTTTCCCTAATAACCCAAAATTTTCAAAATCCAATTGTCATTGGGACAGAAAGTGAGGTGAAATCTTCTGAACAGGGGCACAGACAGCAAAAAAAAAAATGTTACATGGGTGATAACCCTGCCCTATATTATCCAAAAAGCTTAAAAATAGATTTTTGGGCTGGAGCTACACTTAAAAAATGTACCTGTTCCAAATTACAAACAGATTCAACTTAACAACAAACCTACAGTCCCTATCTTGTTTGTAACCCGGGGACCGCCTGTATACTGCTGTTCAGAGTTTATAGGGCCTGGGGGCCCCATGCCTTTTTTTTGTATTTGGGTGTGGGGTTACACTTAATATCCATACCAAACGCAAAGGGCCCGGTAATGGGCTGGGGGGGGGGGGCAACATTACATTACAGCCGCAAGCAGTTTTAAATGACTTTTTTTCCTTTAGAAATGTCATTTTGTGCAGGGACTGTTCTAAACATGGGAAAAATGTGCCACTTTACAGGCATACTATAGACACCACCCAGGCACGATATTTAAATGAATATTACACTTTTATTGCTTCGCTTTAAGCATTATTAAAATCACTGCTCCTGAAAAAACGGTCATTTTTAAAACTTTTTTTTGCATTAATACATGTCCCAATGGGCAGGCCCCAGGCCCCAAACACTTTTTTATGACAATAACTTGCATATTAGCCTTTAAAATTAGCACTTTTAATTTTTTTACGTTCGAGTCCCATAGACTTTAACGGGGTTCTCGTGTTCGCACAAATTTTTGGTCTGTTTGCATGTTCTGCTGCAAACTGAACCTTGGGGTGTTCGGCTCATCCCTAGCTGCTGTCCAGGACCCATCCCTGCCATCCTGTACAACACTTATCAATTTAATCCCTTCTATATTTTTCTCCTCATAAACTTTTAATAATGTTTAGGTATTGAACCTGATAATGTTTTTTTTTTTTTTTTATGTTTTCTAATATGTTATCCATTAACTGTATCTGATATTGTATTTTTAAATAATCTTTATCCATATTCTGATGAAAGGCACACAGTAAATGTCCTGAAATGTGTTGGTTATCAATAAATAGATAAAAAGATATATTGTGTACATAAAAGGTTTACAATATTGCTCCAAGACAAGTCAACACACATTTATATTCTGAATGATCTTTATTAAGATAGCGATATTTGTTAACACAATTTAGCACAGATTGATGCAAAATAACATTGCTGACTTTAGCGCAGCTGCTGTGATTTCTGGCTGCCATTAGTAGGTCATTAAATAATTCTATTTGGCTCCAATCATCTACTCCCCTTTGCATCCTACAATGACTAGAATAGCTTTATAATCAATGATATCACTGACATTGCGTCTCCTCTGCACTGCACAGTAATCAATGACTAAACCCAGCTTACCAAAGGCGGTTTTCACAAACTCCTCATTATATTTAAAATAATGGAACCGTTCGATCCCTTTGATAAAGTCACGTGGGTGTGACGCAATGCATCAGGGTAGGAGGAGCCAGGTGCCGACGCTTCCCGGGGATGGCCGTACCCGGAAGCCTGAGTGTCTCTGCTGTTATTTCGCTGACATTTCCAGTTTTTAATGTAAGTTACTACTTTTTTTAATAAACTTGTATTGGAAGTACTTCACTATGGAAGCATCTCCTTCTTCATTGTCATTCTGGGGTCGGTGGGAGCGCTGGTGACTAGTTAAAGAATCTGACCCAGGTACACCCTTTGGAAGAGGGGGACGGCTGCTGGAGCACCATCCCTTACAGAGGAATATTAACCACTTGCCTGACTTGGCCCACTGGGGGCCGCTGATAGAGGTGAGAGGCTGGGGGAAACACCTGTGTGCTGCACCAGTTTTTCAAGTATATGAATCCAGCACAAAGTCACGCTACTGGCATGTTAATATCAACCATTTGTATGGACATTATGAATCACATTGCATGAAGCATTACAATTTTGGACTTGATCACAGTTTATTGTCACAATTTTTTTTCGGATCTGTCGGGTATGCACGTCTCTGCACCTATGTCACGTTTTTGCACTTGATCACTTTCTATTTTTTATATGTGATATAGAGTTGCATTTTATATTGCATTACAGTCTCCATCAGTAATATTTATTTATTTTGTGTAGTATATTTTGTTTTCATTTATTAAGCTGAAGAATATTTTGCACAATGTATGACACATTTTGAGGAATTGCTAATTTTCATCATTTTTTGACTGTGTTTTAAGTAGCACCTACAGTCACAGTTTCACACAGTGTGATTGAGGAACACTTGATTTATTGGATGATACATAGTCTATTTTGTTTTATTTACCGTTATTCATTATTTTTGTTGATTTGACTGCCCCCTAATGGGTGAAGTGATTATTGTCTATTAAGAGTTTTGAGTATTGAGCAGTAAGGAAGCATTGAGATTTTTTAGTTTGGGATTTACATCAAGTGGTAAACTTAGACTAGCGCCACATAATTTTGACCTTTATTACGCTACTTATTAGGCTCTATGATTATTGTCTATTAAGAGTTTTGAGTATTGAGCAGTAAGGAAGCATTGAGATTTTTTAGTTTGGGATTTACATCAAGTGGTAAACATAGACTAGCGCCACATAATTTTGACCTTTATTAATGGAACCGTTCTGCTCCAGCAAACCAGTAAGTTGCATCTAATAGCGAAAGAAGTAACAGTTGGCCTCCAGGTTTTAGCAGCTTTATGATCTTCTCCAGATTCTTCATGTATTCATCTTCATTTTTACTGATAACTTCCAGTATCGATGCACTGATAATGCAATCAGCAAGTGGTAGTAGCACCGGGGAAGTTATGTTTTCCTGTTCAAAATCACATTTCAAAATCTGCATGATGGACGACCTTAGGCGCATTTCTTTCTCCTGAAGTTGACCTCTGAAAGAAAAAAAAAACATAATATGGACATTACAGGAAATATTTCAATATACAGTGATGTGGCGTGATAAGCAATTCTGCCAAAATTCAGTTAAACTGTAATTTGACAAGTTAAAAGTATGGGACGACACCCTCGAAGCAGCAGATGATGGAGTATCAAGTCTCCTGGTGCTGTTGGACCTCAGTGCAGCGTTCGATACAGTGGACCACAACATCCTACTCATCCGCTTCACAGAAGTAGCAGGAGTCACAGATTCAGAGCTACAATGAATTGCATCCTTCTTAGAAAATCGTTCTCATGGCGGCGTGGCCAGCAGCGGAAGGAGATGGCCGCATAAGGAGAGAGCTCCATGAGAACCAGCGGTACCGGCCCGTATAAAGCGACGATCGAAGCCAGCAAACTAGCAGCATAAAGCTCCAGAGGTCCCAGCAACACACAGCCGGCGATGGGTAAGAGAAAACCCACGGGGGGACCCCGCAAACTAACAGACTTTTACCCCTCGGCAAGCACGCCGGAGATCCAAGATGGCGCCGCCGCTCACAGGCAGCAGCGCGCCAGGCAGTCAGACACCAGGGGAAATAGGAGAGAGGATAGCAGACCCCCGTCCTTCTCTCCAGGCCACAGTAGCCGCTCCTCTACATGCAATACCCCATCCGAGAGCCCACAGAAAGCGGCACCTAAACGCTCATCTGCCCACACATATGCTTGGGAAAGGAATGAGGATAATTGTACATCCTATGACAGCACAACTGAATTCATAGACCAGATTCAGGAGTTCCCAACATCTGGACAGCCCCTGAGTGATACTACAATGAAAGAGATGCTGGTCTCTTTACGGGGGTCCATGCACAGGGACCTCATGGACTGCATATCGCAAATAAAAACCGACATTAATGACATTGGGGAGAGAGTTAGCCACATGGAGGACAAAATGGCAGAATTTTCAACGGCACATAATGAGTTAGTGGATGCACATAATGAAAAAGAGGAGGAGTTGGAAGCTTTAAAAAACAAAATGGTGGACCTAGAAGACAGGTCCCGCAGAAATAATGTCAAACTGTGGGGGGTAGCGGAGTCTGTACCTCCCTCCGAACTCCGGAACTATGTACAGCAACTAATTAAAGAGCTACTTCCTGACACGCCAGATGGGGAAATCACGGTAGATCGAGCTCACAGACTACCTAAGCCACAATACCTACCAGAGAAAGTACCCTGCGACGTCATAGCTCGCATAAATTTTTTCACGTCAAAGACGATTTAATGCGTTTTGCAAGGCAAAACTCCCCACTACCCAACCCGTACTCAGGCATAAATATCTATGCTGACCTCTCCCAGCACACAATGCTAGCAAGGAAGAAGCTAATAACACTAACAAAAATATTGCGTAACAACAAACTTCCATACTCCTGGGGCTTCCCCACAAAAATTCTTGTAACTAAAGATGGCCACACATTCGCTATCAGATCTTTAGAAGAAGGCCTCCAGCTGTCAAGAAAATGGGGGCTTCTCCCAATAACTGAGGAAGACATCCCTACCACCAAACCCCCAAGGAGTATATCCCCTGAATGGAAATCAAACAAAGACACTTGACTGACCTCCTACACAATATAAAGAAACAACTTACTCATAGTTTGCCCACTAATCTTTAGGTCTGAAGCTGGTTTATAGGAGCATGTACCCCCAAGTGTTCTTATGCGATCTTACTCGCACTTTGAGGAAAACCTCCTCACTTTTTTAAGTTTTGTTTTTTGTTTAAAAGTTGACGTTTTTTACCTTTTATTTTCTGTTCTACCACTGGCAACCATCTACGGCAAGCTTGATGACAAAGATCTGGAGTATAATCTCTCTGCAACTCCATCCCACTTGAGTGAGCATCCTACAAGCAAATCAAAGACACCTCTAACCGCAGGTACTTTTATATTCTACATCACATATCACATTTTGAATGCAACTACAAACAAGCACTTAGCTCATCGAACAAATGGTCCTTAATTTCGTGACCATCAACGCACATGGTCTCAACATACCATTCAAAAGAAGGGCAATGTGGCAGCAAGCAAAATCCCTGAAGAGCGATGTACTATGCATCCAAGAAACTCATGTTGTCCAACAGAAGCATCCCTTATGCAAAGACAAACAATTTCCGCACATTTTCATGGCCTCAGGCCCAAAAAAAAAAGCTGGTGTGTTGATAGCTATAAATCAAAATGTAGCATTTAAATTACAGGATGTACTATATGACAAAGCTGGAAGATACATTATTTTAGTGTGTGAACTAAACAATACCTGGTATACTATTATCAATGTATATGCTCCAAACCAGGGGCAACTGTCCTTTTTGGGTGCCCTCAAGAAAAAAGTTGGGAGCATCAAAAAAGGATTAGTATTGTACTGTGGGGATTTCAATTGTGTTCCTAATAGACAAATAGATTGTTCATTTCCACATAAATCTAAAGCTACACGAATTGAACTCCAACCCTTCTTACATTCCTGTGATCTATATGATGTATGGCGTTGTGTCAAGTCCAGTGAAAAAGATTTTACTTACTACTCAGCTTCCCATAAGTCTTATTCAAGAATCGACTTATTTGTAGCTGATTTACATTGCCTGAATAATGCAGTATCAGCTAAAATCCACCCAATTACTTGGTCTGATCACGCTCCCGTGTCCCTCTCAATTAAGGAAAATAATGTAGTGCCACCTACACATCTATGGCGGAACAATATATCAATTTTGAAAAATCCTAAACACAGGGAAGGTTTGTGTGATCGGATCAAGGAATTCTTTCAAATTAATGATACTCCGGATATAAATATTTTTACGCTGTGGTGCTCACATAAAGCTTTTAGTAGAGGCCTATTACTACAGGCAGCATCAAGGGAAAAAAAAAAAGAGATTAAAAAGTTTTACCACACTAATGACTAAACTTTCATCCCTAGAACAACAGCACAAAGCAAATCCCTCCTCCCAAACAACTACAGAATTAAACCATACAAGACAAGAGATTAGAACCTATTTAATTTTAGATCATCAGTATCACCTGCAAAAATTTAAAGCCACACATTATACCCAAGGAAACAAAGCGGGCAAATTTTTAGCGGCCTATATTCGCAAAAAACAGCAAAAGTCCAAACTATCATATATTAAAGACCCTATTACGTCACAGATAGTATAACACCCTAAAGATATAGCAAATGCATTTTGCAATTACTATAAACAACTATATAATTTAAAAACAGACCCATCAACGCCACAACCTACTAATACAGGGATCAATAAGTTTCTCCACTCAGTCAACCTCCCTACCCTAAATAGTGACCAGCTAAATTATTTAAATTCCGCAATATCAGAAAATGAAATAGCTCAGGTAGTCAACTCCCTACCCCAAAACAAATCGCCAGGTGCAGACGGCTTTTCTGCCGAATACTACAAAGCCTTTTCTGATATTTTAGTGCCGTATATGAATAAACTCTTCCACAAAGCTACTGTTGATAGCACATTCCCAGAAGAAATGCTCCAAACCATCATAGTAGCCCTTCCTAAACCAGGGAAAAAACCAGATGCCCCACAAAACTTTAGACCCATATCCCTACTTAATACTGATTTAAAAATTTACTCAAAAATTCTAGCTAATCGCCTAGCAGAAGTAACCCCCCACTTAATCAAAGCAGACCAAGTAGGTTTTGTTAAAGGAAGGCAAGCTCCAGATGGAACCCGTAGGATGTACAATCTCCTTAAAATAGCGGAAATGAGGAAGGTGCCCACAGTGTTCCTGACATTAGATGCCGAAAAGGCGTTCGATCGGGTCCACTGGGGGTACCTACTGGCAACACTTGCTAAATTTGGTCTTGAGGGTCCTATCCTTTCCGCCATATCAGCACTGTATACAGTCCCAACCGCACAAGTATATACTTCGAATGCTATGTCTAACAAATTCTATATAACAAACGGGACCCGCCAGGGTTGCCCTCTATCGCCACTGATATTTTCTCTGGTGATGGAACCCCTGGCGGAGACCATTAGAAAAGATAAACACATCAAGGGTATCAAGGTTTCAGACATGGACCACAAGATAGGTCTATTTGCTGATGACGTGGTATTAACACTAACCACACCAGCCACATCTCTTGCAAGAACCCAACATATTCTCAGCGAATTTGGGAAAATATCATATTATAAATTGAATATCAGCAAATCTTCAATCCTTCCTATACATATTAATAACCCTAACCTTAAGAAACTAAAAGCTGAGTTTCCTTTTGTATGGGCCCATAAATATTTAAAATATCTAGGGATAAATCTAGCGTACCCCTCTAGCTCCGTATACGACCATAACTACCCTTCTTTGATAAACACCATTAAAAATGATCTTACACATATCTCCTCGCATGAACTTTCATGGATAGGGAGGATAGCCGCGTTTAAAATGACTGTTCTACCAAAAATATTATATTATTTTCGCACCATCCCCATCACATTACCCGACCACTTTTTTACTATAATCGATAAACTATTAAGGAAGTTCATATGGGCTGGTAAAATAGCAAGACTATCATACTCCACGCTACAAAAACCAAAATACAAAGGTGGAATAGGATTTCCCAAAATACGTAACTATTATGTAGCAGCCATTTTGGATCAAGCCAAGTCTTGGTTTCATCAAACAACAGATAAACTGTGGGTGCAAATTGAAAAAGCAATAGTTCACCATAGGGACCTACCATCACTTCTTCTAGCTACATTAACAAATAGACCATTGTTTTATCCTAACTTTCCTTCTATCACTGCAACAGTCAAAGCTTGGCAAATATTTAACGCTCACACTGATAGTAACAAAACCAAAAGAGAACAATCACCTTAGGCATGTATGAATTCCTTCTCCCCTCCTTAAAAATGAATGAAAAACACCTCCCGAAAAATACGACATATGCACAATTTAAAGATCAAAGTCCAGCAACACTCTCATTTGCAAACATTCAGCTATACCATTATCATATAAAATACCCACATCCCTATGTCAGTCATAATCCGGAAGTATGGACATACCTCACCACATCCCACAACAAACCTAAAGGTCTCTCATGGTTCTACAAAAATATACCCAATACGCATAATCAGGCTAAAACAGTGGGCATGCTAAACTGGGAAAAAGATCTTAAAAGCAAATTTGCTTTATCCGAATGGAACAAAGCTATTCAAACCACTTACCTATACTCTCATTGTACTAACCACTGGGACATCTCCCTTAAAATACTATATATAAGCTACTTAACACCAATGAGAATTTCACAAATCTTTAGTAGTTCTGATAAATTATGCTGGCGGAAGTGTGGCAATAAGGGAACGATATACCACATTTTGTGGGAATGTAAGTCTGTGAGAAGTTTCTGGACTACAGTTTTCTCCCTAATGGCAAAAATCACAGGAACTGTAATCTCCCCCCAACCCTGCATTAGCTCTTCTCAACTTGGGGATAGATAAGATACCCACAAAGCATAGAAACATAACTACCCACATCTTGATAGCTGCACGCTTATCTATTACTTCAAAAATGGAAATCAGATACTATATCAAACATTAGTGAAGTAATAAATAGAGTAAACACCCATTATAAGTATGAAAATTTTTTTGCTTACTCAAATAATTTACTAGCAAATGTACAAAACGAATGGGCTCCATGGTGCGCATGTTTTCCAGAGGCTTCTCACTGATATCCTGACGCAGTCAATCTAGCTGGTTTAAAAGCCGGTGGTAGGATGTTGTCATTATAATTTTATGTTTAGTTTTATGTTCCTTTCTTTATTTTAGAATAGTTTTTGTTCCTAATTTTCCCTTTTCTTTGTACTCTTCCTCATTATATATTGGTTCGTTATGGGAAAGCTCAACACTTATCCGTATATATGAACCCATACTTTTTTGATGGTGAATATCTTAAGAAATTCCAGGTTACCTATATCTTTACACATAATTGTTTGTAACACAAACACTTTAAGAGAAAATTGAGGAAATCGAGAAACAGCCATTTTATAAGCTTGATTGTGCTAATGAATGGGGGGGAGGGGGTACCCTCCCGGACACAGTTTGTTCCCAGATGGGGTGTCTGGGGGGGGTGACCCATAATCCCTGACCTGTTCCTGTTAAATAACGGATTTAGTCCGGAATACTTAATTTCATCTCATTTAATAATAAATTATCGTGTAAAGTACACCAAGATATATAAATCCACATACTGGATTCTCTTATGTTTATAGTAAGAACCAAGAAACGTATTCTGTATCTACTAACTGCTAAACTATACTGTATTGTTCTACTGTTGTTAAAGTGGAAATCTTAATAAAAAACAATGAAAAGAAAATCGTTCTCAGACAGTGAAACTAGGAGCCTTCACCTCTGAAACCCAGGCAATCTCGTATGGAGTCCCTCAAGGGTCACTTTTATCACCAGTGCTCTTCAACATCTACATCCGTTCTCTCCTCAAAATCATCAGAAAATCGGACTTCTGCTACCACTCATACGCTGACGACACGCAACTCTACTTTCGCATCACCAGACAAAAATACCATTATCAGCAACTAGAAAAATGCCGCACATTGATAGACTACTGGATGACCACTAGCTACCTCAAACTCAACGGATCCAAACAGAGCTTCTTCTACTACACGCAAACCAAAATACAAAAAAAAAAAAGAACCCCACCATCTTTGGACAGACCATCGCCCCAAGCACCAAAGCCAAAAGTCTTGGAGTAATTTTTGACTCAGAAATGTCAATGGATGCACAAATTGGATCAGTAGTCAGCGGATCTCACCATCTTCTTCACCTGCTACACAGACTCATCCCCTTCATTCCAAAAGAGGACAAAGCAGCAGTAGTTGGAACTATCATTAACTCCCGACTCGACTATGCAAACTCCCTCTACACCGGACTACCTAAATACCAGATTGCACGCCTACATCTCATCCAAAACACTGCAGCAAGACTGATAACAGGAAAAACACCCTGGGAATCCATTTCCCCATCCCTGAGGAGCCTACATTGGCTAACTGTAAAGGATCGGATCACATTCAAGACCCTCTGCCTCACCCACAAATGCCTACAAGGAAACTTTCCTCAATACCTATGCGAGAAAATAAAACACTACATACCTAATCGCAGTCTTCGATCAACCAACCAAAACCTCCTCCACATTCCCAAATCCCGCTACAAATCAAAGGGAGAACGAAGATTCGCAGTCCAAGGACCACGGCTATGGAACACTCTACTGACCAACATCCGTATGGAAGAAAACCATCAGGCCTTCAGGAAAAAACTCAAGACCTACCTCTTCGAACAAGCTGGACCACACAGGACGGACCAAGCACCATGAGGCGATTTAGTTTGCATTTGCAGCGCTATACAAGTAATTCATTCATTCATTCTAAAATAAAATTGTCATACTAGTGTAGCACTACCCCTGTAGGAGTTGCTAATAGCAGGGTTTCCCACTACTGCACAGCCAGTCACACAGCATTTCCTTCTTGTAGCCAGACACAGTGATCAGACATTTGGCTTGTGTTTTTGTTGTTTTATTAGGGGATGATAACTTGGATGGGGTAAGGGCAGGGCTGTCTGAATAGCATCATGGGCCCCTGGGCAAAGTAATGCACTAGGACCTCTACCAGTTTGCCTCAATTTACGCACCTACTTTCAAGAAATAAAGTATGAATAGTTCATAGACTTAACCACTTGCCGACCGCCTCATGCCTATATACGTGAGCAGAATGGCACGGGCAGGCAAAATCACGTACCTGGTACGTGATTGCCTTCCCACGTGCGGGGGGTCCGATCGGACCCCCCCCCGGTGCCAGCTGCGGTCGGCATTTGGCTGGGAGAAGTGAGAGACGAGGGGGAGGCCATCCGATCGTGGCCCCCCCCTCGCGATCGCTCCCAGCCAATGAGAAACATCCTCTGCCTCTGTATAGTACACAGAGGCAGAGGATGTGATGTCATCTCTCCTCGGCTCGGGAGTTTCCGTTCCGGCCCGAGGAGAGACGACATGTAAGTAAGTGCACAACACACACACAACACAGTAGAACATGCCAGGCACACTAAACACCCCGATCCCCCCCCCCGATCGCCCCCCGATCCCCCCCAATCACCCCCCCCCTGTCACAAACTGACACCAAGCAGGTTTTTTTTTTTTTTTTTTTCTGATTGCTGCATAGTGTCAGTTTGTGACAGTTACAGTGTTAGGACAATTAGGGTTAGCCCCCTGTAGGTCTAGGGTACCCCCCTACCCCCCCTAATAAAGTTTTAACCCCTTGATCACCCCCACGTCACCAGTGTCACTAAGCGATCATTTTTCTGATCGCTGTATTAGTGTCGCTGGTGACGCTAGTTAGTGAGGTAAATATTTAGGTTCGCCGTCAGCGTTTTATAGCGACAGGGACCCCCATATACTATCTAATAAATGTTTTAACCCCTTGATTGCCCCCTAGTTAACCCTTTCACCACTGATCACCGTATAAGTGTTACGGGTGACGCTGGTTAGTTTGTTTATTTTTTATAGTGTCAGGGCACCCGCCGTTTATTACCGAATAAAGGTTTAGCCCCCTGATCGCCCGGCGGTGATATGCGTCGCCCCAGGCAGCGTCAGATTAGCGCCAGTACCGCTAACACCCACGCACGCTGCATACGCCTCCCTTAGTGGTATAGTATCTGAACGCATCAATATCTGATCCGATCAGATCTATACTAGCGTCCCCAGCAGTTTAGGGTTCCCAAAAATGCAGTGTTAGCGGGATCAGCCCAGATACCCGCTAGCACCTGCGTTTTGCCCCTCCGCCCAGCCTAGCCCAGCCCACCCAAGTGCAGTATCGATCGATCACTGTCACTTACAGAACACTAAACGCATAACTGCAGTGTTCGCAGAGTCAGGCCTGATCCCTGCGATCGCTAACAGTTTTTTTGGTAGCGTTTTGGTGAACTGGTAAGCACCAGCCCCAGGCAGCGTCAGGTTAGCGCCAGTACTGCTAACACCCACGCACGCACCGTACACCTCCCTTAGTGGTATAGTATCTGAACGGATCAATACCTGATCTGATCAGATCTATACTAGCGTCCCCAGTAGTTTAGGGTTCCCAAAAACGCAGTGTTAGCGGGATCAGCCCAGATACCTACTAGCACCTGCGTTTTGCCCCTCCGCCCGACCCAGCCCAGCCCACCCAAGTGCAGTATCGATCGATCACTGTCACTTACAGAACACTAAACGCATAACTGCAGCGTTCGCAGAGTCATGCCTGATCCCTGCGTTCGCTAACAGTTTTTTTGGTAGCGTTTTGGTGAACTGGCAAGCGCCAGCGGCCTAGTACACCCCGGTCGTAGTCAAACCAGCACTGCAGTAACACTTGGTGACGTGGCGAGTCCCATAAGTGCAGTTCAAGCTGGTGAGGTGGCAAGCACAAGTAGTGTCCCGCTGCCACCAAAAAGACAAACACAGGCCCGTCGTGCCCATAGTGCCCTTCCTACTGCATTCGCCAATCCTAATTGGGAACCCACCGCTTCTGCAGCGCCCGTACTTCCCCCATTCACATCCCCAACCAAATGCAGTCGGCTGCATGAGAGGCATTTTTATGTCCTCCCGAGTACCCCTACCCAACAAACCCCCCCAAAAAGATGTTGTGTCTGCAGCAAGCGCGGATATAGGCGTGACACACGCTATTATTGTCCCTCCTGTCCTGACAATCCTGGTCTTTGCATTGGTGAATGTTTTGAACGCTACCATTCACTAGTTGAGTATTAGCGTAGGGTACAGCATTGCACAGACTAGGACACACTTTCACAGGGTCTCCCAAGATGCCATCGCATTTTGAGAGACCCGAACCTGGAACCGGTTACAGTTATAAAAGTTACAAGTTTGCAAAAAAAACACAAACAAAAATAAAAAAAAATAGTTGTTGTTTTATTCTCTCTCTCTATTCTCTCTCTATAGTTCTGCTCTTTTTTACTGTATTCTATTCTGCAATGTTTTATTGTTATTATGTTTTATCATGTTTGCTTTTCAGGTATGCAATTTTTTATACTTTACCGTTTACTGTGCTTTATTGTTAACCATTTTTTGGTCTTCAGGTACACCATTCACGACTTTGAGTGGTTATACCAGAATGATGCCTGCAGGTTTAGGTATCATCTTGGTATCATTCTTTTCAGCCAGCGGTCGGCTTTCATGTAAAAGCAATCCTAGCGGCTAATTAGCCTCTAGACTGCTTTTACAAGCAGTGGGAGGGAATGCCCCCCCCCACCGTCTTCCGTGTTTTTCTCTGGCTCTCCTGTCTCAACAGGGAACCTGAGAATGCAGCCGGTGATTCAGCCAGCTGACCATAGAGCTGATCAGAGACCAGAGTGGCTCCAAACATCTCTATGGCCTAAGAAACCGGAAGCTACGAGCATTTTATGACTTAGATTTCGCTGGATGTAAACAGCGCCATTGGGAAATTGGGGAAGCATTTTATCACACCGATCTTGGTGTGGTCAGATGCTTTGAGGGCAGAGGAGAGATCTAGGGTCTAATAGACCCCAATTTTTTCAAAAAAGAGTACCTGTCACTACCTATTGCTATCATAGGGGATATTTACATTCCCTGAGATAACAATAAAAATGATTTAAAAAAAAAAAAAAATGAAAGGAACAGTTTAAAAATAAGATAAAAAAGCAAAAAAATAATAAAGAAAAAAAAAAAAAGCACCCCTGTCCCCCCTGCTCTCGCGCTAAGGCGAACGCAAGCGTCGGTCTGGCGTCAAATGTAAACAGCAATTGCACCATGCATGTGAGGTATCACCGCAAAGGTCAGATCGAGGGCAGTATTTTTAGCAGTAGACCTCCTCTGTAAATCTAAAGTGGTAACCTGTAAAGGCTTTTAAAGGCTTTTAAAAATGTATTAATTTTGTTGCCACTGCACGTTTTTGCGCAATTTTAAAGCATGTCATGTTTGGTATCCATGTACTCGGCTTAAGATCATCTTTTTTATTCCATCAAACATTTGGGCAATATAGTGTGTTTTAGTGCATTAAAATTTAAAAAAGTGTGTTTTTTCCACAAAAAATGCTTTTGAAAAATCGCTGCGCAAATACCGTGTGAAAAAAAAATGAAACACTCACCATTTTAATCTGTAGGGCATTTGCTTTAAAAAAATATATAATGTTTGGGGGTTCAAAGTAATTTTCTTGCAAAAAAAAAAAAATTTTTCACGTAATCAAAAAGTGTCAGAAAGGGTTTTGCCTTCAAGTGGTTAGAAGAGTGGGTGATGTGTGACATAAGCTTCTAAATGTTGTGCATAAAATGCCAGGACAGTTCAAAACCCCCCCAAATGACCCCATTTTGGAAAGTAGACACCCCAAGCTATTTCCTGAGAGGCATGTCGAGTCCATGGAATATTTTATATTGCGACACAAGTTGCGGGAAAGAGAGACAAATTTTTTTTTTTTTTTGCACAATGTTGTCACTAAATGATATATTGCTCAAACATGCCATGGGGATATGTGAAATTACACCCCAAAATACATTCTGCTGCTTCTCCTGAGTACGGGGATACCACATGTGTGGGACTTTTTGGGAGCCTAGCTGCGCACGGGACCCCGAAAACCAAGCACCGCCTTCAGGCTTTCTAAGGGCGTAAATTTTTGATTTCACTCTTCACTGCCTATCACAGTTTCGGAGGCCATGGAATGCCCAGGTGGCACAAAACCCCCCAAAATGACCCCATTTTGGAAAGTAGACACCCCAAGCTATTTGCTGAGAGGTATAGTGAGTATTTTGCAGACCTCACTTTTTGTCACAAAGTTTTGAAAATTGAAAAAAGAAAACAATTTTTTTTTTCTGGTCTTTCTTCATTTTCAAAAACAAATGAGAGCTGCAAAATACTCACCATGCCTCTCAGCAAATAGCTTGGGGTGTCTACTTTCCAAAATGGGGTCATTTGGGGGGATTTTGTGCCACCTGGGCATTTTATGGCCTTCAAAACTGTGATAGGTAGTGAGGCGTGAAATCAAAAATTTATGCCCTTAGAAATCCTGAAGGCGGTGATTGGTTTTCGGGGCCCCGTACGCGGCTAGGCTCCCAAAAAGTCCCACACATGTGGTATCCCCATACTCAGGAGAAGCAGCTGAATGTATTTTGGGGTGCAATTCCACATATGCCCATGGCCTGTGTGAGCAATATATCATTTAGTGACAACTTTTTGTACATTTTTTTTTTTTTTTTTGTCATTATTCAATCACTTGGGACAAAAAAATAAATATTCAATGGGTTCAACACGCCTCTCAGCAATTTCCTTGGGGTAAAAATATATATAAAACACAAAGCGCTGTGATGCTAAATAGCTGATAATTACACATAAAACCAAGTGAGGCTGCTATCAAAAGAGAGTGTTTTCAGAGTCACTTAAAAAGAATAAATAATGATATTTGAAGCGCTTCACAATGTGCATGAAAATGAATATATAAGATTAAATATAAATATAAATAGTCAAATAAATCCAGCGGTGAGTAAAAATTCCTAAAAAATCCAGCAATCAAAATAGTGTAAAATTATAAAAAATTAGTGACACCAAATGTGTAAAAAATTCACATAAAAAATCCACATAAAAATAAATATATAGGGATGTATTCAGAAGGTTCAATTGTACAGGTGTAGAATCCTGATTGGTATAGAGCTTTTGATCACTAGCAAAGCTGTTTAAAAACACTTGCTTAATTAAGGTGCTCATTGATAGTACCAATGTGTTTTTTGCTTCTATTCACAACCAATGTGAGAATCATAAACAGGCAGATAAGAGAAAAAAACAATCATTGTGCAATAGTTAGGATACCAAGGTACACAGGCAAACTTCAATCCACTCACGTGTGCCTTATAATGATAAGGCATATGCAGGTTTTACTATAGCAGTCAGCCGCTTTAGACAGGAGCAGATTCACTGCAGTACACTGTGTGAAACTGCTGATCTGCACAGAGCTTCCTTGGCTCCTCCCACGCGTTACATCACAGTCACGTGACTTTTTCAAGGATCTTGAAAAAGTCACGTGACTGTGATGTAACGCGTGGGAGGAGCCAAGGAAGCTCTGTGCAGATCAGCAGTTTCACACAGTGTACTGCAGTGAATCTGCTCCTGTCTAAGGCGGCTGACTGCTATAGTAAAACCTGCATATGCCTTATCATTATAAGGCACACGTGAGTGGATTGAAGTTTGCCTGTGTACCTTGGTATCCTAACTATTGCACAATGATTGGTTTTTTCTCTTATCTGCCTGTTTATGATTCTCACATTGGTTGTGAATAGAAGCAAAAAACACATTGGTACTATCAATGAGCACCTTAATTAAGCAAGTGTTTTTAAACAGCTTTGCTAGTGATCAAAAGCTCTATACCAATCAGGATTCTACACCTGTACAATTGAACCTTCTGAATACATCCCTATATATTTATTTTTATGTGGATTTTTTATGTGAATTTTTTACACATTTGGTGTCACTAATTTTTTATAATTTTACACTATTTTGATTGCTGGATTTTTTAGGAATTTTTACTCACCGCTGGATTTATTTGACTATTTATATTTATATTTATTCTTATATATTCATTTTCATGCACATTGTGAAGCGCTTCAAATATCATTATTTATTAATTTCCTTGGGGTGTCTACTTTCCAAAATGGGGTCATTTGGGGGGGTTTTGTACTGCCCTGCCATTTTAGCACCTCAAGAAATGACATAGGCAGTCATAAACTAAAAGCTGTGTAAATTACAGAAAATGTACCCTAGTTTGTAGACGCTATAACTTTTGCGCAAACCAATAAATATACGCTTATTGACATTTTTTTTACCAAAGACATGTGGCCGAATACATTTTGGCCTAAATGTATGACTAAAATTTAGTTTATTGGATTTTTTTTATAACAAAAAGTAGAAAATATCATTTTTTTTCAAAATTTTCGGTCTTTTTCCGTTTATAGCGCAAAAAATAAAAACAGCAGAGGTGATCAAATACCATCAAAAGAAAGCTCTATTTGTGGGAAGAAAAGGACGCAAATTTCATTTGGGTACAGCATTGCATGACCGCGCAATTAGCAGTTAAAGCGACGCAGTGCCGAATTGTAAAAAGTGCTCTGGTCAGGAAGGGGGTAAAATCTTCCGGGGCTGAAGTAGTTAAACATATATTCATTAGTACTTTAGATAAAATTGATTTTACAAAAAGGAAAACATTCCATAAATCAAAGAATAATCAACACAAAGGGCAGAGTACAGTGGGGAATGCAGAAGGGCACAGTACAGGAGGGGTCTGGAGGGCACAGTATAGGTTCTGGGACGCTTCCCGGGACACGGCCATCTTGGGACAGTTTAGTAAATAGCACGACCTGCATTCTTCCCAGCTTCCAGCAGAGTCACCCAATGCACGGTGAAACTTAGGTAACGTCCCTGTCCATGCCTGCTGGACCACGAGTCAGCGGTAATATGCACCTTAACGCTGACCGCCCTGCCCAGCGAGGCATGGACATTGCCTTCCACATGTCGGTAGAGAGCCGGAATCACCTTCCGTGAGAAAAAAGTGGCGTTTGGGTACCTGCCACTGAAGAACTGCACATTCCACAAACTCACGGAAGGGGGCAGAGTCTACCAACTGAAAAGGCAGCAGTTGAAGTGCTAGCAATTTTGCCAAGCTAGCATTCAACCTCTGGGCATGTGCATGGCTGGGAGCGAACTTCTTTCGGCGGTGCAGCAGCTGGGGCAGGGAAATTTGCCTGGTACAATCTGACGTCGCTGTACCGAAAGCAGATTGCCCCCAAGTACTTGGCTGTGACACACCTAATTCTACACCTTCATTTCTCTCAGTGCAGGTCTCAGAGAGGACTGAAGGTATAGTGGGGTTGGAGATCTCAGCTGATGAGGAGCAATGAGAGGTCCTCTTGTTCTTTGGTGTGGGTCTTTTAGATACGCTTGCCAACGGCAGGTCAACATATGTCTGGTCAAGCAGGTTGTGCCCAAGCGGGAGATGTTTTGGCCACGTGGGATACGCTTAAGACATATGTTGCAAATAGCAGCGGTGCGATCTGATGCACTCGTCTCAAAAAAGGCCCACACCAAAGAACTTTTGGAATAAAGCATAGAGACAGCAGCGCCCTGCACATGTGGAGCTTTGGGGTGTGATGCAGTCAGTGTGCTGCCCTTAGGCTGGCCCCTGGAGGGCATCCTGCCTCTTTGGTGATGTGCCTCCTCCTCCTCCTCTCTCCTATTAGGCACACACGTTGAGTCAGTGACCTCATCATCCCCTCCCTCCTCATCACTGGAGCAAACCTGGCAGTATGCTGCAGCAGGGGGAGCATGACTGCCAGATTGCTGTCCTTCTTGAGCACCCTCTCTGTCCGTGCTCACGTTACTGCCTTCATCTAGCTCAGTATCATCATCAGAGCCTTCTAAACGCTGGGCATCCTCCTGGAGCATGTACCCAACACTGTGGTCAAACAGTTCGAGGGAATCCTCAGGAGGACATGGTGGGGCTAGGGAAGGAGTCACTGATGCCATTAGGCCGAGGGAAGAGGCAGTGTTGGCAGCTGCTTTGCCAGACAAAGTACCCTGAGCATGGGTGAGAGAGGATGTGGAGGATGAGGATGGCTTGGTCATCCACTCGACCAAGTCTTCCGCATGTTGCGGCTCAACACAGCCAGCTGCTGAAAAAAAGGCCAAGCGTGTCCTACGGCCACGTGCTGATGAGGATGCACCGTCTCCATGACCAGCACTGTTGCCTTTAGACACAGAGCCTGCTTGCCCTCTTTTATTGGCTTGTGACTGTCTGCCTCTTCTTGTTGGCCTTCCAGACATACTAATGGCCTGTAGCTGCACTAAGCTCGGATATATATATATATATATATATATATATATATATATATATATATATATAATACTGCAGCTAGCAAAATAAAACTGCCTGTCTGTAGTATGAGAACACCACCAACCTTCTACAGGTAGCTTTAGCTGAACACTGTGCAGAGCTTGCAAAAAACTAACTTGTAGCTTATTTAGCTGCCTGCGGTAGTGATAGGATCAGGAAAACACCACCAACCTTCTACAGGTAGCTTTAGCTGAACACTGTGCAGAGGTCGCATTACACTAACTTGTAGTTTTAGCTGAACACTGTGAGGAGGACGCACTACACTAACTTGTAGCTTATTTAGCTGCCTGTGGTAGTGATAGGATCAGGAAAACACCACCAACCTTCTACAGGTAGCTTTAGGTGAACACTGTGCAGAGCTTGCAAAAAACTAACTTGTAGCTTATTTAGCTGCCTGTGGTAGTGATAGGATCAGGAAAACACCACCAACCTTCTACAGGTAGCTTTAGCTGAACACTGTGCAGAGCTCGCACTACACTAGCTTGTAGCTTATTTAGCTGCCTGCGGTAGTGATAGGATCAGGAAAACACCACCAACCTTCTACAGGTAGCTTTAGCTGAACACTGTGCGGAGCTCACAAAAAACTAACTTGTAGCTTATTTAGCTGCCTGCGGTAGTGTTAGGATCAGGAAAACACCACCAACCTTCTACAGGTAGCTTTAGCTGTACACTGTGCAGAGCTCGCACTACACTAACTTGTATTTTTAGCTGTACACTGTGAGTTGGACGCACTACACTAACTTGTAGCTTATTTAGCTGCCTGCGGTAGTGATAGGATCAGGAAAACACCACCAACCTTCTACAGGTAGCTTTAGCTGAACACTGTGCAGAGGTCGCACTACACTAACTTGTAGTTTTAGCTGAACACTGTGAGGAGGACGCATTACACTAACTTGTAGCTTATTTAGCTGCTTGCGGTAGTGATAGGATCAGGAAAACACCACCAACCTTCTACAGGTAGCTTTAGCTGAACACTGTGCAGAGCTCGCAAAAAACTAACTTGTAGCCTATTTATCGGCCTGCGGTAGTGATAGGATCAGGAAAACACCACCAACCTTCTACAGGTAGCTTTAGCTGAACACTGTGCAGAGCTCGCAAAAAACTAACTTGTAGCTTATTTAGCTGCCTGCGGTAGTGATAGGATCAGGAAAACACCACCAACCTTCTACAGGTAGCTTTAGCTGAACACTGTGCAGAGGTCGCATTACACTAACTTGTAGTTTTAGCTGAACACTGTGAGGAGGACGCACTACACTAACTTGTAGCTTTAGCTGAACACTGTGCAGAGGTGGCACTACACTAACTTGTAGTTTTAGCTGAACACTGTGAGGAGGACGCACTACACTAACTTGTAGCTTTAGCTGAACACTGTGTACTACACTAACTTGTAGCTTTAGCTGAACACTGATCAGAGGACGCACTACACTAACTTGTAGCTTTAGTTGAACACTCTGCAGAGGTCTCACTAAACTAACTTTAGCTTTAACTGAACACTGATCAGAGGACGCACTACACTAACTGTAAATAGTCTAGCTGCCTGACTGTGGTACTAATAGGATCAAAAGAACACCAGCAATTTTCTTCAGGTAGCTGTAAATACTGTAACAACACAAGCCTGCCTGTCAGTAGCAAGATAACAGGAACAGATCTAGCTAAACTGAATACAGTGTATATATATATATATATATATATATATATATATATATATATATATATATATATATACACACACAACACCTGGGATGCATATATATACACAATACACTGTAAGTGCAGCTAACTCACTGACTGTCCTGCCTAATCTATCTAACTTAAATCAAATGGCACTGTCTCTCTGTCTATCTATCTCTCTCTCAACGCCGGAATACACACTACACAGGGCCGCCGTGTAGGCGGCCTTATATAGTGTGGGGCGTGTACTAAATCCCCTGAGCCATAATTGGCCAAAGCCTCCGATACATGCATTGATACATGTCCCCTGGGGCAGGACCCGGGTCCCCAAACACTTTTTATGACAATACCATGCATATAAGCCTTTAAAATTAGCACTTTTGATTTCTCCCATAGACTTTTAAAGGGTGTTTAAATTTGCCGCAAACACCCTAAATTGTTCGCTGTTCGGCGAACTGGCGAACAGCCGATGTTCGAGTCGAACATGAGTTCGACTCAAACTCGAAGCTCATCCCTACTACCCAGGACCCTCAAACAGAGGAACTCTGGGAAAGGGGAGAGGAATCCCCCTCAGAGTACCGGGATGAGGATGACTCCTCTTCTAAGGAATCAAGTGGGGAAGGATCCTCCTCAGCTCCACAGGCTGAGAAATTGCTGGTGCAATCTCTTACTGAAATAGTCCACTCCACATTTAAGTTACCCGTAACTGAGTCGGTTGAAAAACCCACGACTTGTTTGGGTTCACTGACGCCTCCTCAAGCTGCGCATGCTTTTCCTGTTCATGTCTTACTGGAAAAGCTTATTTATTCTAAGTGGGATCACCCAGATAAACATTTTTTCCCTCCTAAAAAGTTTTCAACACTTTATCCTATGGAGGAAACATTCACAAAGATGTGGGGTATACTGGCAATTGATGCCGCTATATCCTCTGTGAGTAAAAGTCTGACTTGTCCTGTTGACAACGTTCAAATGCTTAGGGATCCAAATGATAATAAATTGGAATTCCTGTTAAAAAAAATGTTTTCCTTGGCAGGTTCAGTAGTTCAACCTGCAGTGGCGGCAATTGGGGTATGTCAATCCTTGAGAGACCACTTAAAGCATGTGCTCAAGGTTTTCCCTGAACAGCAGGCCCGGGAGTTAGCCAACCTGGCAGCGGCTTTATGTTTTGCAGTTGACGCAATCAGAGATTCTATCCTTCAGACCTCTGACCTTACGCTTGGGTTGATGCATATGCATAGAATCTGAAAAATTGGTCAGCCGAAACACCATAAAAAAGGTCCTGGCTGGTTTTCCCTTCCGTGGTGTAAGGCTGTTTGGGGATGATTTGGACAATTATATCCAAAAAATCTCAAGTGGCAAAAGTATCCTTTTGCCAGTTAGGAAAAGGAGTAAACGTCCCACATTTAAACAGGCTCTTTCTCCAGTTTCGGGGGCATCAGCCTCCAAGCGGTCGTGACGGCCTCCACCGTCAGGTTCAAGAGGTAAAACTCAGAGTCAACCCCAGGGACAAAAGAAGTCCTGGGGGAGGAAATCTACAAGACAGAACGCTAAAACCTCTTTATGAAGGGGCGCCCCTGCTCATTCGAGTGGGGGGAAGACTGCTACAGTTCTCAAGGGTCTGGCAGGAGGATTTTCAAGACATATGGGTGGTCTCCACAATAACTCTAGGTTACAAACTAGAGTTCCGAGAATTCCCATCTCCTCGTTTCCTCAGATCAAAATACCCAGAGAAAAAGAAGTCTCTCTTTCAAGCGTTGGAGCGACTTTTGTCGCAAAAGGTAATCATGGTGGTTCCCTTGCAAGAGCAGGGATTGGGGTTTTGTTCAAACCTTTTCACGGTGCCAAAGTCAAATGGAGATGTCAGACCCATCCTAGATCTCAAGGATCTTACATATATAGTTACATAGTAGGTGAGGTTGAAAAAAGACACAAGTCCATCAAGTTCAACCTATGTGTGTGATTATGTGTCAGTATTACATTATATATCCCTGTATGTTGCAGTCATTCAGGTGCTTATCTAATAGTTTCTTGAAGCTATCAATGCTCCCCACTGAGACCACCGCCTGTGGAAGGGAATTCCACATCCTTGCCGCTCTTACAGTAAAGAACCTTCTACGTAGTTTAAGGTTAAACCTCTTTTCTTCTAATTTTAATGAGTGGCCACGAGTCTTGTTAAACTCTCTTCTGCGAAAAAGTTTTATTCCTATTGTGGGGTCACCAGTACGGTATTTGTATATTGAAATCATATCCCCTCTCAAGTGTCTCTTCTCCAGAGAGAATAAATTCAGTGCTTGCAACCTTTCCTCATAACTAAGATCCTCCAGACCCTTTATTAGCTTTGTTGCCCTTCTTTGTACTCGCTCCATTTCCAGTAGATCCTTCCTGAGGAATGGTGCCCAGAACTGGACAGCATATTCCAGGTGTGGCCGGACCAGAGCCTTGGTAAGTGGGAGAATTATCATTTTATCTCTGGAGTTGATCACCTTTTTAATGCATGCCAATATTCTGTTTGCTTTGTTAGCAGCAGCTTGGCATTGCATGTCATTGCTGAGCCTATCATCTACTAGGACCCCCAGGTCCTTTTCCATCCTAGATTTCCCCAGAGGTTCTGCCCCCAGTGCATAGATTGCATTCATATTTTTGCCACCCAAATGCATTATTTTACATTTTTCTACATTGAACCTCATTTGCCATGTAGTCGCCCACCCCATTAATTTGTTCAGGTCTTTTTGCAAGGTTTCCACATCCTGCGGAGAAGTTATTGCCCTGCTTAGCTTAGTATCGTCTGCAAATACAGAGATTGAACTGTTTATCCCATCCTCCAGATCATTTATGAACAAATTAAATAGGATTGGTCCCAGAACAGAACCCTGGGGAACCCCACTACCCACCCCTGACCATTCTGAGTACTCCCCATTTATCACCACCCTCTGAACTCGCCCTTGTAGCCAGTTTTCAATCCATGTACTCGCCCTATGGTCCATGCCAACGGACCTAATTTTGTACAGTAAACGTTTATGGGGAACTGTGTCAAATGCTTTTGCAAAATCCAGATACACTACGTCTACGGGCCTTCCTCTAGATGGCAACTCACCTCCTCCTCATAGAAGGTTAATAGATTGGTTTGGCAAGAACGATTCTTCATGAATCCATGCTGATTACTGCTAATGATACGGTTCTTATTACTAAAATCTTGTATATAGTCCCTTATCATCCCCTCCAAGAGTTTACATACTATTGATGGTAGGCTAACTGGTCTGTAATTCCCAGGGATGTATTTTGGGCCCTTTTTAAATATTGGTGCTACATTGGCTTTTCTCCAATCAGCTGGTACCATTCCAGTCAGTAGACTATCTGCAAAAATTAGGAACAACGGTCTGGCAATCACTTGACTGAGTTCCTTAAGTACCCTCGGATGCAAGCCATCTGATCCTGGTGATTTATTAATGTTAAGTTTCTCAAGTCTAATTTTAATTCTGTCCTCTGTTAACCATGGAGGTGCTTCCTGTGTTGTGTCATGAGGATAAGCACTGCAGTTTTGGTTACTGAAGCCCCCCGATTCACTTGTGAAGACTGAGGAGAAGAATAAATTCAATACCTTCGCCATCTCCCCATCCTTTGTAACCAGATGTCCTTCCTCATTCTTTATAGGGCCAATATGGTCTGTCCTCCCTTTTTTACTGTTTACATACTTAAAGAATTTCTTGGGATTTTTTTTGCTCTCCTCTGCTATGTGTCTTTCATGTGCTATCTTAGCTGTCCTAATTGCACCCTTACATTTCTTGTTGCATTCTTTATAAAGTCTGAATGCTGAGGATGATCCCTCAACCTTGTATTTTTTGAAGGCCTTCTCCTTTGCTTTTATATGCATTTTTACATTGGAGTTAAGCCATCCAGGACTTTTGTTCACTCTTTTAAATTTATTACCCAATGGGATACATTGGCTAATGCCCTTATTTAATATGCTCTTAAAGCAAACCCATCTCTCCTCCGTATTCTTTGTTCCTAATATTTTATCCAAATTTATGCCTTTTAGCAAGGTTTGTAGTTTAGGGAAGTTGGCTCTTTTGAAATTCAGTGTCTTTGTATTCCCTTTATGTTTCCTAAACCGGTTCCTAAAAATTTGATCTTTTCGCATGGAATCAATTCGATCAGTAGTCTCCTACAAGGAGGAGAACTTCTGGCATCAATAGACATCAGGTATGCATACCTGCATGTACCTATTTTCCCCGCTCATCAGAAATATCTGTGTTTCCAAGTGGAAAAACGTCATCTTCAGTTTGTAGCTCTGCCTTTCGGTCTAGCTACTGCACCTTGGGTGTTCACAAAGGTCCTGGCTCCTCCTCTGGCCAGATTAAGGGCTCAGGGTATAATGGTTATAGCGTACCTAGACAACCTGCTCTTAATAGACCGGTCAGTAGCCCGCTTAGACCAAAGCTTGGTCACCACAGTCAACTACCTGAAATACCAAGGTTGGGTCCTCAACCTAGAGAAGTCTTCTTTAAAACCAGTAAGAAGACTAGAGTGCTTGGGTCCGGTCATAGATACAACCCAGAAGAGGGTATTTTTACCCCAGGCAAAGATCAGTGCTATAAAAGAGCTGGTTCTGGTAGTCAGGGCAAAGAAGGGTCCTTCTATTCGCCTTTGCATGAGATTGTTGGGAAAGATGGTGGCTTCATTCAAAGCGGTTCCCTATGCTCAGTTTTATTCAAGACTGCTGCAAAACAGTATCCTGTCTGCCTGTAACAAGAAAGTCCAGGCGCTAGATTTTCCGCTGCGCTTGTCACCAATAGTGCGTCAGAGCCTCACTTGGTGGTTGGTACCCGAGAATCTGCGAAAAAGGGAAATCCTTTTTACCAGTTACCTGGAGGGTGGTAACAACAGATGCCAGCCTTTCGGGTTGGGGAAAAGTTCTGTAAGAGACGACTGTCCAAGGGAAATGGTCCAAAACCAAGAGAACCTTACCCATCAACATTCTAGAGATTTGTGCGGCGTACCTAGCCCTAAAGGCCTGGACATTCAGGTTGCAGGGTTATCCTGTCAGGATCCAATCCAACAATGCCACAGTAGTGGCTTATATCAATCACCAAGGGGGCACCAGGAGGTAAACCAGATCCTAATCTGGGCAGAAAAGCATATGCCATGCATATCGGCAATCTTCATTCCAGGGGTAGGGAACTGGCAGGCGGACTACTTAAGTCCCCAGCAGTTGTTCCCAGGGGAATGGTCTCTTCACCCCAACACCTTCCTGGCTATATGCCAAAGATGAGGTATCCCGGATGTAGATCTGTTTGCATCCAGGTTCAACAACAAGATCGACAACTTTGTGTCAAGAATAAGGGATCCACTTGCATGCAGGACAGATGCGTTGGTGACTCTGGGGCATCAGTTCTCACCGATTTATGCATTTCCTCCTATTCTGCTGCTACCACGACTTCTTTGCAGGATCAAACAGGAAAAGAAGTTGGTGCTTCTGGTGGCCCCAGCGTGGCCCAGAAGATCTTGATATGCAGAAATAGTGAAGATGGCAGTAAGATCCCCTTGGACCCTACCACCACGTCTAGACCTGCTATCACAGGGACCAGTCTTCCATCCTACCTTAGGAATGCTAAATTTAATGGTTTGGCTATTGAAACGTACATTCTGAAGAGTCGCGGGCTTTCAGGCTCAGTAATTTCTACCTTGATTAACACAAGGAAAGGCTTCCAGAGTCATTTATTATACAGTCTGGAAGGCATATGTTTCCATGTGTCCAGGGGTTGGCATCCCAGAAAGTATGTCATTGGAAGAATCCTTGCTTTTCTGCAAATAGGGTTAGAGATGAAGCTGGCCTCAAGGGCCAGATATCAGCCTTGTCGATATTGTTTCAACATCCGCTTGCTTCGCATTCTTTGGTCCAAAGCTTTATACAGGGGGTAACGCTGCTTAATCCACCGGTTAGAGCTCCCCTGAACCCCGGGGACTTGAATTTAGCTCTGTCGGCATTACAGAAATAGCCTTTACGACATATTCCCTTGCTCCTTTTGACAAGGGAGCTAATTTTCTGGTAGCCATTTCTTCTGCAAGAAGGGTATCAGAATTGGCGGCTTTTTCTTGTAAAGAGCCATATTTAATTATTCATAAGGATAGAGAAGTATTACATCCTCATCCTAGCTTTCTAACGAGGTGGTTTCAGGTTTTCATCTAAACCAGGATATTGTTCTGCCTTCATTTTTTCCAGATCCCTGTTCTACGGAAGAAAAGACACTACATTCTCTGGAGTGAGAGCGGTCAAAACCTATTTTGGAAGTGACTGCTCAGATTCGCAAAACTGATGTTTTGTTTGTGTTGACTGGAGGTCCTAAAAAAGGACAGGAAGCATCGAAATCTACCATTGCTAAGTGGATTCGACAGGTAATTGTTCAAGCTTATGGTTTGAAGAGGAAAGTTCCACCTTTTCAAATCAAAGCGCACTCCACCAGGGCTGTTAGTGCTTAATGGGAAGTGCATCACCATGCCTCCATGGCTTAAATCTGCAAGGCCGCAACTTGGTCTTCAGTCCATACATTCACCAGATTCTGTCAGGGGGATGTAAGAAGGCATGAGGATATCGCCGTTAGGCGCAGTGTACTGCAAGCAGCAGTATAGGTCCTCAGGTCTGATGGCACCCTACTTTTGTTTGTGTCTCCCTCCCCTCAGTTGGCATTGCTCTGGGACATCCCACATAGTAACTAGGGATAAACCCGATGTTTGAGTCGAACGTAAGTTTGACTCGAACATCGGGTGTTCGCCTAATAGTGAACAATTTGGGGTGTTCGCGGCAAATTCGAACACCCTTTAAAAGTCTATGGGAGAAATCAAAAGTGCTAATTTTAAAGGCTTATATGCATGGTATTGTCATAAAAAGTGTTTGGGGACCTGGGTTCTGCCCCAGGGGACATATATCAATGCAAAATAAAGTTTTAAAACGGCCGTTTTTTCGGGAGCAGTGATTTTAATGATGCTTAAAGTGAAACTAGGGATGAGCCGAACACCTCCCGGTTCGGTTCGCACCAGAACTTGCGAACGGACCGATAGTTTGCGTGAACTTTCAAACCCCCGTTAAAGTTTGGGGACCCGGGTCCTGCCCCAGGGTACATGTATTAATGCAAAAAAAAGTTTCAAAAACAGCCGTTTTTTCAGGAGTAGTAATTTTAATGATGCTTAAAGTGAAAAAATAAAAGTGAAATATTCCTTAAAATATCATGCCTGGGTGGTGTCTATAGTATGCCTGTAAAGTGGCAAGTGTTTTCCGTGTTTAGAACTGTCCCTGCACAAAATGACATTTCTAAAGGAATAAAAGTCATTTAAAACTGCTTGCGGCTTTAATGTAATGTCGGGTCCCGGCAATATGGATGGAAATCATTGAGAAAAAAGGCATTGGTATCCCCCCAGCCCATTACCAGCCCCTTTGGGTCTTGTATGGATATTAAGGGGAACCCCGTACCCAAATTAATAAAAGGAAAGGCGTGGGGCCCCTAGGCCCTATACACTCTGAACAGCAGTATACGGGCCGTCCAAACAAGACAGGGACTGTAGGTTTGTTCTTAAGTAGAATCTTTTGAACTGGTACATTTTTAGTGTAGCTCCAGCCAAAAAATCTATTTTTAAGCTTTTTGGAAAACATAGGGAAGGGTTATCACTCCTGTAATCTTTGTTTTGCTGTCTGTGCACCTGTTCAGAAGATTTCATCTCACTTTCTGTCCCAATGAAAATTGGATTTTGAAAATTTGGGGTTTTTGGTGAAACAAGGAACTCTTACAGGAGAGAATTTCCCTTTCTAGGGGTAGATTTTCTCTCACTTCCTGTTGTCTCCTTCTGTTTGAAAGTAGGAGTCGTTTGTAAGTTGGATGTTTGAGAGTAGGGGCCCTATATACTCTGCAGAAATTTGAGCCTTCGGTGTTGGTGTTGCCACAACACTGTAAGCCCTCACAGTTACTCTTGGAATGGGCCTTGCTGTGAAATATTAGATCAAGAATTGTAATTACATGCCTCTGTTGAACAGGGTTGGAAAAATTGGGCCTTTGGTGGTGGATAGGGATGAGCTTCGTGTTCGAGTCGAACCCATGTTCGCCTCGAAAATCGTCTGTTCGCCCGTTCGACGAATTGCGAACGATATGGGCCGTTCGCGCCAAATACGTGTGGCGCGTCACGGTCCATAATTCACTGCGGCATCGCAGTGCATTGCTGGCTGATGATTGGCCAAGCATGCACTATGACCCGCATGCTTGGCCAATCAAAGCACCGTCTGAACAGAGAGCCGTAATTGGCCAAAGCCAAGGAGGCTTTGGCCAATTATGGCTCATAGGATTTAGTACACGCCCCACACTATATAAGGCTGCCTGCACGGCGGCCCTGTGTAGTGTGTGTTCCGGCGTTGAAAGAGATAGACAGAGAGACAGTGTCATTTGATTTGAGTTAGATAGATTAGGCAGAACAGTCAGTTAGTTAGCTGCACTTACAGTGTATTGTGTATATATATGCATCCCAGGTGTTGCATATATATATATATATATACACTGTATTCAGTTTAGCTAGATCCGTTCCTGTTATCTTACTACTGACAGGCAGGCTTGTCTTGTTACAGTATTTACAGCTACCTGAAGAAAATGACTGGTGTTCTTTTGATCCTATTAGTACCACAGTCAGGCAGCTAGACTATTTACAGTTAGTGCAGTGCGTCCTGCTCACAGTGTTCAGCTAAAACTACAAGTTAGTGGGGTGCGTCCTGCTCACAGTGTTCAGCTAAACCTACAAGTTAGTGGGGTGCGTCCTGCTCACAGTGTTCAGCTAAACCTACAAGTTAGTGCGGTGCGTCCTGCTCAGAGTGTTCAGCTAAAACTACTAGTTAGTGCGGTGCGTCCACCTCAAGTGTTCAGCTAAACCTACAAGTTAGTGCGGTGCGTCCTGCTCACAGTGTTCAGCTAAAACTACAAGTTAGTGCTGTGCGTCCTGCTCACAGTGTTCAGCTAAACCTACAAGTTAGTGTAGTGAGACCTCTGCAAAGTGTTCATCTAAAGCTACAAGTTAGTGCAGTGCGTCCTGCTCACAGTGTTCAGCTAGATCCGTTCCTGTTATCTTCTTACTAACAGGCAGGCTTGTCTTGTTACAGTATATACAGCTATCTGAAGAAAATTACTGGTGTTCTTTTGATCCTATTAGTACTACAGTCAGGCAGCAAGACTATTTACAGTTAGTGCAGTGCGTCCTGCTCACAGTGTTCAGCTAAAACTACAAGTTAGTGGGGTGCATCCTGCTCACAGTGTTCAGCTAAACCTACAAGTTAGTGGGGTGCATCCACCTCACAGTGTTCAGCTAAACCTACAAGTTAGTGCGGTGCGTCCTGCTCACAGTGTTCAGCTAAAACTACAAGTTAGTGCTGTGCGTCCTGCTCACAGTGTTCAGCTAAACCTACAAGTTAGTGTAGTGAGACCTCTGCACAGTGTTCATCTAAAGCTACAAGTTAGTGCAGTGCGTCCTGCTCACAGTGTTCAGCTAGATCCGTGCCTGTTATCTTCTTACTGACAGGCAGGCTTGTCTTGTTACAGTATTTACAGCTACCTGAAGAAAATTGCTGGTGTTCTTTTGATCCTATTAGTACCACAGTCAGGCAGCTAGACTATTTACAGTTAGTGCAGTGCATCCTGCTCACAGTGTTCAGCTAAGACTACAAGTTAGTGGGGTGCGTCCTTCTCACAGTGTTCAGCTAAACCTACAAGTTAGTGGGGTGCGTCCTGCTCACAGTGTTCAGCTAAAACTACAAGTTAGTGTGGTGCGTCCACCTCACAGTGTTCAGCTAAACCTACAAGTTGGTGTAGTGAGACCTCTGCACAGTGTTCATCTAAAGCTACAAGTTAGTGCAGTGCGTCCTGCTCACAGTGTTCAGCTAAAACTACAAGTTAGTGCTGTGCGTCCTGCTCACAGTGTTCAGCTAAAACTACAAGTTAGTGTGGTGCGTCCACCTCACAGTGTTCAGCTAAACCTACAAGTTGGTGTAGTGAGACCTCTGCACAGTGTTCATCTAAAGCTACAAGTTAGTGCAGTGCATCCTGCTCACAGTGTTAAGCTAAGACTACAAGTTAGTGGGGTGCGTCCTTCTCACAGTGTTCAACTAAACCTACAAGTTAGTGGGGTGCGTCCTGCTCACAGTGTTCAGCTAAAACTACAAGTTAGTGTGGTGCGTCCACCTCACAGTGTTCAGCTAAACCTACAAGTTGGTGTAGTGAGACCTCTGCACAGTGTTCATCTAAAGCTACAAGTTAGTGCAGTGCGTCCTGCTCACAGTGTTCAGCTAAAACTACAAGTTAGTGCTGTGCGTCCTGCTCACAGTGTTCAGCTAAAACTACAAGTTAGTGTGGTGCATCCACCTCATAGTGTTCAGCTAAACCTACAAGTTATTTTTTTGCGAGCTCTGCACAGTGTTCACCTAAAGCTACCTGTAGAAGGTTGGTGGTGTTTTCCTGATCCTATCATTACAAAAAAGCTACAAGTTAGTTTTTTGCGAGCTCTGCACAGTGTTCAGCTAAAGCTACCTGTAGAAGGTTGGTGGTGTTCTCATACTACAGGCAGGCAGTTGATTTTGCTAGCTGCAGTATCAGTACATATATATATATATATCCCAGCTTAGTGCAGCTACAGGCCATTAGTATGTCTGAAAAGGCCAAGAAGGAGAGGCAGACAGTCACAAGCCAATAAGAGAGGGCAAGCAGGCTCTGTGTCTAGTGCTGGACGTGGCGACGGTGCATCCTCATCAGCACGTGGCCGTGGGACACTCTTGGCCTTTTTTTCGGCAGCTGGCCGTGTTGAGCCGCAACATGCGGAAGACTTGGTCGAGTGGATGACCAAGCCGTCCTCATCCTCCTCATCCTCTCTCACCCATGCCCAGGGTACTTTGTCTGGCAAAGCAGCGGCCTCTTGCCTCGGCTCAATGTCATCAGTGACTCCTTCCCTAGCCCCACCATGTCCTCCTGAGGAGTCCCTCGAACTGTTTGACCACAGTGTTGGGTACATGCTCCAGGAGGATGCCCAGCGTTTGGAAGGCTCTGATGATGATACTGAGCTCGATGAAGGCAGTAACATGAGCACGAACAAAGGGGGTGCCCAAGAAGGACAGCAATCTGGCAGTCATGCTCCCCCTGCTGCAGCATACTGCCAGGCTTGCTCCAGTGATGAGGAGGGAGGGGATGATGAGATCACTGACTCAACGTGGGTGCCTGATAGGAGAGAGGAGGAGGAGGAGGCGGCACATCACCAACGAGGCAGGATGCCCTCCAGGGGCCAGCCTAAGGGCAGCACACTGACTGCATCACACCCCAAAGCTCCACATGTGCAGGGCGCTGCAGTCTCTGCGCGTTATTCAAAAAGTTCTTTGGTGTGGGCCTTTTTTGAGACGAGTGCATCAGATCGCACCGCTGCTATTTGCAACATATGTCTCAAGCGTATCTCACGTGGCCAAAACATCTCCCGCTTGGGTACCACATGCTTGACCAGACATATGTTGACCTGCCATGCAGTTCGTTGGCAAGCGTATCTAAAAGACCCACACCAAAGAACAAAGAGGATCTCTCCTTGCTCCTCATCAGCTGAGATTTCCAACCCCACTAGACCTCCAGTCCTCTCTGAGACCTGCAGTGAGAGGAATGAAGGTTTAGAATTAGGTGTGTCACAGCCAAGTACTTGTGGGCAATCTGCTTTTGGTACACCGACGTCAGATTGTACCAGGCAAATTTCCCTGCCCCAGCTGCTGCACCGCCGAAAAAAGTTTGCTCCCAGCCATCCACATGCCCAGCGGTTGAATGCTAGCTTGGCAAAATTGCTAGCACTTCAACTGCTGCCTTTTCAGTTGGTAGACTCTGCCCCCTTCCGTGAGTTTGTGGAATGTGCGGTTCCTCGGTGGCAGGTACCCAAACGCGATTCCGGCTCTCTACCGGCATGTGGAAGGCAATGTCCATGCCTCGCTGGACAGGGCGGTCAGCGGTAAGGTGCATATTACCGCTGACTCATGGTCCAGCAGGCATGGACAGGGACGTTACCTAAGTTTCACGGCGCATTGGGTGACTCTGCTGGCAGCTGGGAAGGATGCAGGACAAGGTGCAGTAGTGTTGGAGGTTGTTCCGCCACCACGCCTCCAAAATGCTGATTGTGACACACCTCTCTCCTCCACCCCCTCCTCTTCTTCTTCCTCCATGGCCTCTTCCTCGGAACCAGCGGTGCTCCGTAGTCGTTCAAGGGGCTACGCAAGTACGCAGGCCAAAAGATGCCATGCGGTGCTTGAGCTGGTGTGCTTGGGGGACAGGAGCCACACTGGGGCAGAGGTTCTGTCAGCTCTGCAGAGGCAGGTTCAGAGGTGGTTGACGCCACGCCAACTTAAGGCAGGAATGGTGGTTTGCGACAATGGCACCAACCTCCTCTCTGCCCTCCGACAGGGACAAATGACCCATGTGCCCTGTTTGGCTCACGTCCTTAACTTGGTGGTGCAGTGGTTCTTGGGCAGGTACCCGGGCTTACAGGATGTCCTGAGGCAGGCCAGGAAAGTCTGTGTGCATTTCCGCCGGTCATATAATGCCAGTGCTCGGCTGACGGACCTCCAAAAGGAGTTTAACCTGCCCAAGAACCGCCTAATCTGTGACATGCCCACCAGGTGGAACTCAACGTTGGCCATGCTGCAGCGGCTGCACACGCAGCAGAGGGCCATCAATGAGTACCTGTGCGACTATGGCACCAGGACAGGGTCAGGGGAGCTTGTTTTTTTTTCCCCACGCCAGTGGGCCATGATCAGGGATGCATGCACTGTCCTGTCACCATTCGAGGAGGCCACAAGGATGGTGAGCAGTGACAGTGCATGCATCAGTGACACTGTCCCCCTTGTCCACCTGTTGGAGCACACGCTGCGTGGAATAATGGACAGGGCACTTGAGGCAGAACAGAGGCAGGAAGAGGAGGACTTCCTTAGCTCTCAAGGCCCCCTTTATCCAGACAGTGTTCCTGTGTGCCCGCCGATCACACAGGAAGAGGACGAGGAGGAGGAGGAGGAAGATTGTGTCAGTATGGAGGTGGAGCCTGGCACTCAGCATCAGCAGCAGTCTTTAAGGGATCAGTCCCAAGAAACACATGGACTTGTACGTAGCTGGGAGGAGGTGGCTGCGGACGTTGTCGTCCTTAGTGACCCAGAGGACTCCAGACCGAATGCCTCAGCAAACCTACGCTGCATGGCCTCCCTGATCCTGCAAAGCCTGCGTAAGGATCCTAGTATTCGTGGTATCAAGGAGAAGGACCAATACTGGCTGGCAACCCTCCTTGATCCACGTTACAAGGGTAAGGTTGCGGACCTTATCTTGCCATCGCAGAGGGAGCAGAGGATGAAACATCTTCGGGAGGCCTTGCAGAAAGGTCTGTGCAATGCGTTCCCAGAGACTGGGAGGTTATAAACTCCTGTTTCTGGACAACGTGTTGCTGAGGCTTCGGTCAGTCAAAGAAGGAGCGGTGGAGAAGGTGGCCGTCTGACCGATGCGTTCAGACAATTTTTTGGTCCGCAGCCCCAAGGTATGATCGGTTCCAGCAACCATCGCCAGCGTCTGTTTTACATGGTGCAGGAATACCTAGGGGCAAGATCAGACTTTCCCACCGAAAATCCTCTGGGATACTGGGTTTTGAGGATGGATCACTGGCCAGAGCTTGTACAGTATGCAATTGAGCTACTGGCCTGTCCTGCATCCAGCGTTCTTTCGGAACGCACATTCAGTGCTGCTGGAGGCGTGGTAACCGATCACAGGGTGCGTCTGTCCACCGACTCAGTCGATCGGCTGACCTTCATAAAAATGAATCAGTCTTGGATCACCACCAGCTACCAAGCACCTGATGCTGATGTAACCGAATAATTTTTTTTGAAATCTCAGATCCCTTCAAAGACTGCCTATGCTGATGCTGAGTGACTATCCCTGAGTAATTATCCTCTTCCTCCTCAATCATCACGCTGATAGCTTGTAAGAACATTTTTGGTTCTGGGCGCCACCACCAGTGCCTAAGGCACAATTTTTCAGCCCCTGTTTAACAGGGGCGTGTAATTACAATTTTTGATGTAATACTTTGCAGCAGGGCTCGTTCCTGCATTCCAAATAGAGTGTCTGTGAGGGGTTGCAGTGTTGTGGCACCAGCACCAGTGCCTAAGGCCCAATTTTTCTGCCCCTGTCTAACAGGGGCGTGTAATTACAATTTTTGATGCAATACTTTGCAGCAGGGCTCGTTCCTGCGTTCCAACTAGAGTGTCTGTGAGGGGTTGCAGTGTTGTGGCACCAGCACCAGTGCCTAAGGCCCAATTTTTCTGCCCCTGTCTAACAGGGGCGTGTAATTACAATTTTTGATGCAATACTTTGCAGCAGGGCTCGTTCCTGCGTTCCAACTAGAGTGTCTGTGAGGGGTTGCAGTGTTGTGGCACCAGCACCAGTGCCTAAGGCCCAATTTTTCTGCCCCTGTCTAACAGGGGCGTGTAATTACAATTTTTGATGCAATACTTTGCAGCAGGGCTCGTTCCTGCGTTCCAACTAGAGTGTCTGTGAGGGGTTGCAGTGTTGTGGCACCAGCACCAGTACCTAAGGCCTAATTTTTCAGCTCCTGTTCAACAGGGGCATGTAATTACAATTCTTGATCTAATATTTCACAGCAGGGCCCTGTGAGGGCTTACAGTGTTGTGGCCACAGCAACACCTAAGGCCCAAATTTCTGCTGAGTATATAGGGCAGGACCCTACTTTCAAACATCTAACTTACAAACGACTCCTACTTGCAAACGGAAGGAGACAACAGGAAGTGAGATGAAATCTACCCCTAGGAAGGGAAATTCTCTCCTGTAAGAGTTAATATGGGAAAACAATTTCTCCTTTCCACTGATGCTTTCCAATCCTTGTTCCACAAAAAAACCCAAATTTTCAAAAAACATTTTTCATTGGGACAAAAAGTGAGGTGAAATCTTCTGAAGAGGAGGAAAGACAGCAAAACAAATGTCACAGGGGTGATAACCCTTCCCTATGTTTTCCAAAAAGCTTAAAAAAGATTTTTTGGCTGGAGCTAAACACGTTAAAAATGTACCCGTTCAAAATTACAAAGAGATTCTACTTAACAACAAACCTACAGTCCCTGTCTTGTTTGCACCGCCTGTATACTGCTGTTCAGAGTATATAGGGCCTTTCCTTATTTTAATTTGGGTGCGGGTTTCCCCTTAATATCCATACAAGACCCAAAGGGCCTGGTAATGGACTGGGGGGTACCCATGCTGTTTGTCTCACTGATTTTCATCCATATTGCCATGACCCGACATGACATTAAACCCGCAAGCAGTTTTAAATGAGATTTTTTCCTTTAAAAATGACATTTGGTGCAGGGACTGTTCTAAACACGGGAAACACGCGTCACTTTACAGGCATACTATAGACACCCCCCAGGTACGATATTTAAAGGAATATTTCACTTTTTTTTTTTTACTTTAAGCATCATTAAAATCACTGCTCCCGAAAAAACGGCTGTTTTTAAAAGTTGTTTTTGCATTGATACATGTCCCCTGGGGTAGGACCCGGGTCCCCAAACCCTTTTTAGGACAATACCATGCAAATTAGCCTTTAAAATGAGCACTTTTGATTTTGAACGTTCGAGTCCCATAGACGTCAATGGGGTTCTAACGTTCGTGCAAACTTTCGGTCCGTTCGCAGGTTCTGGTGCGAACCGAACCGGGGGGTGTTCGGCTCATCCCTAGTCTCCAACATCTACGCACCTAATAACCCCACTAAGCTGTTCTTTAGTGAACTTTCAACATGGATCCTTAGTGACCCAAACCTCCCACATATAGTCGGCGGAGACTTCAACTCCACGATTCACCTGATAGATGACAGATCCACTCCTAAACGCTCACACTCCCCCCCAGACTACGATACGCAAACTCTTCTGGCCTCCACGATAGAGTCCCTCCATTTACACGACATCTGGCAACTCCGGCACCCAGCTGACAGAGAATTTACTTTCTATTCCAACCCCCATAACATTTTCACCAGAATTGACTATTTCTTCTGCTCAGACGACCATATCCCACTGATCTCCGACGCTGACATTCACGACATTGCCATATCTGATCACGCACCTATTTTGATCACGATGGACAACCCTGAATTGCACTCGAATCCTAAAATATGGCAAATATCCCATCTTACCTCCACAATAACTCTGACTTCCGACACTACATGGAAAATGCCTGGTCAGAATATACCTCCAATGCTGCATACTCTGACAACCCCAATCTATTTTGGGAAGCAGGCAAAGCCTTTCTCAGAGGCCGTGTAATCTCCTATGCTGCTTCTTTTAAGAGAAACACACTCAAAAATTACAAATTAGCCAGCTCCCGACTGCACCAAGCCCAACGAGCACTTTACATAAACGACTCCACTGACAACAGGAAGACATGGCAGTCAGCAAAGCAATCTTTTGACACTTGGGCTGAAACCCTGGAACTGACAAAAAAAGCATATATGAATGCTACACTCCACAAATTCGGCAATAAGGCAGGTAAACTCCTGGCCAAGCTATGTAAGGGACCCTACCGCCCGACCTATATTACATTCCTCCGAGGCTCATCGGGTAACATCAAAACCACTCAGAAAGACATAAACGAAGCCATGCTATAATACTGCTCCTCCCTTTATGCGCCAGACCCCATAGATACACCGACAGCATATTCTTTTCTTGAAAAGGTAACCCTCTCTCAAGTCTCTTCTTCTCAGTTAGATGCTCTAAACGCTCCTATCTCCCTCCATGAAATTTCCATTGCTATCAAAAACCTAGCCCCATCTAAAGCCCCAGGCCCAGATGGCTTTACGGGTGAATTCTACAAGTCCTTACAATCACTCTCAGAACCCACACTCCACAAAGTCTATCATCACATATGGTCAGGGGGCTCATACCTACCCACGGGTAACCAAGCCATTATCAAATTACTGGCCAAAAAAGATAAAGACCCTCAAGAACCAGGCTCATATAGACCTATTTCACTCCTAAACCTGGATGTCAAGATCTTTTCCAAAATTATTGCCACTAGATTAGCCGACATCATACCCTCTCTGATACACCCTGCCCAATCATGGTTCGTGAAAGGCAGAACTGCCACCATGAATATCAGAAAGGTGATGATGGCCCTTGAACATGCCAAATGTAACCCAGAGGGAAATTATGCTATCATTACCCTAGATGCGGAGAAAGCCTTCGATAACGTTAGTTTCGAATGGCTTTCCATGGTCATGACTAAAATGGGATTTTCAGGCCCTTTCGCCCATCTTATAAACACCATGTACACCGCTCTGGCAGCTAGACTGGTAGCGGCAGCCTCCTCTCGGAGGAATTCCGCCTCCACAAAGGCACTCGGCAGGGTTGCCCCCTATCACCACTCCTTTTCAATATTGCTTTAGAACCCCTGTCTAGATATTTGTCCCACGTAGCCCCACTAAATGGCATTCCCATCGGTAAACACAAGCTTCGTACCTCACTCTTCGCAGACGATGTCCTTATATTCTCACATCTTCTGACATGCTCACGATTAAATCAATTTTTTACTAATTTAGGTCATGCTCGGGCCTACGCATAAATTACAACAAAAGTGAAATCCTCCCCATAGGTGCCATTTCCAACCCTTCCTGGACTCTGAATTCCATATTCTCTGTCGCACAATCCCACATCACTTACTTAGGCATAAAAATAGGGAAATTGCCCTCCTCTCTCTATCATCTGAATTATCCCCCACTACTCAAAAAAATCTCTCAAGAACTAGACAACTGGATGGATCTGCCTCTTTCGCTACTGGGAAGATGCCATCTAGTGAAAATGGTCAGTTTCGCCCGACTACTCTACCCACTACAAACCATTCCCTTACTTTTACATCATAAAAACACAAAAATTCTCAATAATGCCATCTCCAAATTCCTGTGGCGAAACAAGCGACCACGCATTGCATTCACGAAGTTATATCTTCCGAGGTGCGAAGGAGGTATTAGTCTCCCTAATGTCAGAACCTACAATCTAGCCTGCCTCTTGAGGATAAGTTTAGACTGGGTAGCTCAAACATCTCGTTACTCCAATTTCCCCCTGGAAACTGAAATGGTTCACCCATACTCCTTGGTAGCTCTTCTTCACTGCAAGTGGAAATCCATTCCTCCGCCCTTTCAACACAACCTCCTACTCCGGGACACAGCAATTGCTTGGAGGGAAATCCGGAAAAGCCTTAAACTCTCACCTTTCATATCTAGCCACCTTCCAATACAAGGAAACCTGTGTTTTCCCCCAGGTATGGAACCCCAGCTGTATGCCACCTGGCAGCAGAAAGGCCTTACCAACTTTTCCTCGCTTTGCGACTTAGAGTCTGGTCGCCCCATCCCTTTCCAGTCCCTAGCTGAGAAGTTCCAACTTCCCCAGTCACACATCTTCTACTATGGTCAATGCATCAGCTTTCTGAAAAATGCTTGCAGAGAAGATCACAAAAGATTCAAGCCGTCTTTCTCGAACTCTCTTCTCTCAAAGGGCTCTTACAAAATTTCAGACATATACCAGCCTCTTCTCCTGAAATCCATTCCTTCTCTAGAATCCTCATCAGCAGCCAATTGGGCAAAAGACTTCCCAGACACCGACCTAGTAAACAAATTTCTTCAAGGCCTCAACACCATTCACAAACTGGTGCCCAACGAATCTTGGAGGGAAACCCAACTGAAGATTGTCCATCGGGCTCATATACCTTTCCTCTCAAACAAACAAGCGCAAACCGCCCCCATATTTCCCTTATGTCAACACCCCAGACCTTCACTGACCCATCGCTTCTGGTCGTGTACTTACATCTCTGCCTTTTGGGACCAAGTCCTATCTTACATATTTGAGGTGACCCTGCTGAAATTACCTAAAGACCCTCTACTTCTCATCTTCGGTCACTGGGACCCCCAGCTATTACCCTGGTCACCCAACTCTACCCCCTCTTGCAAGATTGGACCCTGATATGCCTCCTACTCGCTAGAAGAGCTATCCTGAAAAACTGGATCTCCAACGTTTGCCCAAACACCTCTCAAATCAAAAGAGATCTCCTACAACTACTCTATAAAGACAGGATCAACATGGACTTAACGCATGAAAGGACCAACTCCCGCTTCTACCACAAATGGCGTGCCTTTATGGCTTCAACACTCACTGCTTCGGATATAGTGAACTTCGAGACATTCTCGTTCTCCTATCATGACCCCTCCCCTACACCTTAGACGGAGTGCTTCCTCCAAACCAAGGATCTGCAACACAAGGAATCCAACTCACACCAAATACTACAATATTGTGCAAGACCTCTTCTCGCCCATCAACCTTCTATCTTCCCCCTATACGGGTAGGGGGTGACCGTAAATGTTATTGTTATTACTATTAAAATCATAGTTTCATTTTCACTGTCTACCCACAGGCTACAGTGTTTATCCAAAACATGAACTTGGTGTTCAATTTTTCCTACCCCCCCCCCCCCCCCTTTCTGTACATTTTGTTTTTTCTTGCTTTTCTCCACTCACTTCCCTCCCCACCCCATACCGAATTTTGGATACACCCATCAACATCCTTCTGGTAATCTTAGGGATCCCCCCCACCTAGATCCATCCAGTTATTTCTTCTTTCTCCAATAGAAGGTTACCATACTACCCCATCCCCCAGGCTACTTATCTTTGTCATTGTTCTGTATCTCTACTGCATATCAGATTAATGCTTTGTTTTGTTGTACAAAATGCACTGATACTTTTAATGCTATACCCTGTATGTTGCATCTTTCAATAAAATCTATTTAAAAAAAAAAGGCTATATTACTAAGGAGTGTAAGAAAAGGGCCACATGCAGCGTGTGCAAAGGACGCCATCCTACACCACTACATGAAGAATGCCCAAAGAAGGATAAATTCTCAATACCTAAAGATGCCGAGGAAGGGGGCGCATGCGCGGTGCAGAGGAAGATGGACGCCTGATACAGTAGCTCCGCTACACCCGGGACTCTATAGGCTTCCTGAGGGCCATAACCAGCTCAAACTACATTACTTTTTGCACCCCTCAAGCCACATATGCTTGGTGCATGCCGTCGAAGCGAAGGAAATCTCAGGGCTCCTCTCAGAATATCTTAACTCACTATCTCCTCCGCACGCGGGAACGCTACAGCATGGCCCAAGATGGCGCCGCAGGAAGAGGGGACTCTCCGGCTCCATCCACTCCGTCGCAGCCGGACCTCTCTCCTAACAAGCACAGTTCAAGTGAGTACCACCCCACCCTTTCTAAGGCGGACTTGGACAGCAGTCTGGAGGCCATGTACACAAAACTGGCAACCAAATTCCAAACGGAGCTGCATAAAACCTCCCATACTCTGTCGCAAGAGATAGCGGCCCTGGGCTCGCGTACTGAGCTGCTCGAAACCAAACACGATGAGCTAGCCTTGGCTTATAATGACCTCAGTCGTGACCACGAATCTCTATCTTTAGCCCTCAATGCAATACAGGCCCAAGTCGAGGATCTCGACAATAGAAATAGACGCAACATTCTGAGGCTCAGAGGCATCCCTGAATCTGAGACAGAATTAATTCCAACTGTGATCCGTTTATTCAAGTCACTTCTCCCTGACTACGAATCTGCAGCCTTCAAGTGTGATCGCATCCATAGGGCCCTCCGCCCTAAACCACCTGATGACAAGCCCCCCAGGGATGTGATCCTCTGTATGAAGGACTTCCTCACTAAAGAAGAAATCCTGAGGGCTGCCCGTAATAATCAACGTATAACTCTGGACAATCACACTATTCAGATTTACCCAGATATTTCCCCAGCAACTCTAGACAGACGCAGAGGCCTGAAGGAGGTCACTACAGTGCTTCAGTCTGCACACATTCGATACAGATGGGGATTCCCGTTCAAACTGCTGGTCCCGCATAATGGTACCACGTTTGCCGCTTCCTCTCTTCGCGAGGGCCAAGAAATCCTGGTGAAGCTTGGCTTCCTGGATGCTGCTGCGATACGTCGCCTTCCATCAACACCCCGTCCAGCTCCCATCTGGCAAACCCCTCCACCCAGGAGAGACAGAAGGAGGATTCGTTATGAAGCCGGAGAGGGCCTCGCAGAACAACTACGCTAGAAGTTCCCTTGAGATGTTCAGCACCGCAAATTCTTCTTTTCCACGGATAGTGGCCGTCCCTCGGTGCCGCGATATGTTCTCCCCACCCAGCAAAGTAACCCTTTTTCCCTTTTTTTCTTGTGCCTTGGGGCGCTGTAAGCCCTATTGACTACACACTCTGCAACCCCACTTAGGGGAGCTGCAGTCCTGCTGGGTACGAGACCTAGTTGTTTCGCTTGTTAATTATTTGTTTTTTTATCAGGTAAAAAGGTTTTTTTTACAACCTTCACTGATCCGGTTTGGATGTTTGACTTTATGTCCTTTTCTAGTAGCCTGATTCTGGGCCTTTTTTTCTTTATGATTTTCTGTCTTTTTAAAAAAAAAAAATTTTTTCGTTTTTTTGGTCAGTCAATTCAGTACCTAAAACACGGGTTCTTTATATATATTGCTAATGATCCTTGTACATTTAAGATTCATATCTTTATACACTATTATTGCATTTTATTGAATACTGTAGTGGCGGTACCCCTGCTTGACTTCTTATACCTTAGATTACAAGCTCAGCTTACCCTCCACATAGGCTTTACCCTAAATTTTTTCAGTTGTGATAGTTCGACTATGATACATCATGGTTATCACCTGTATTTCCCATAATGTGAAGGGATTCAATTCCCCTGTCAAAAGACACAAAGCCTTTGATCAATATAATCATCTAGGCGCTAAGATTCTCCTAATTCAGGAAACTCATTTCTCACATACCTCACACCCAAAATTCCTTCCCAGGAATTTTCCCCAATCATTTTACTCACTTCATTCAACCAAAAGCAGGGGCGCCGCCATACTATTACATGCCTCCTTACCAATGGAAGTAAAGCATTGCCATAAAGACAAGGATAGCAGGTTCGTCATTATTAAAGGGATGATCCACAACAAAGAAATAACCATAGCCAGTGTTTACACCCCTAATGACGCGCCTGCATCCTTTTTCAAATCCTTCTTTGACAAGTTGGTCTCTTTGAACTCGCCCCATATGATAATAGGGGGTGACTTCAACTTAGTGGCTAACCCAACACTTGATAGATCCTCCTCCACGATCTCCTCTAAAGCCTTCCCAAGGTCTCTTTCACAAGGTCTGGTTGATCACCAGCTAATAGATACCTGGAGAACGCATAACATGGGACTAAAAGAATACACCTTTTACTCGCATCCACATAATAGTTATGCTAGGTTGGACTATATTTACACTACCCCCATCATTTTAGCCAACTCATCGAATGCCACGATCCAACCTTGTGTCTGGTCAGATCACCATGTCACCTCTTTCACTACACAATTTATAGGCCTCGCTCCCACCCCACACACCTGGAGATTGAACAAAGCTTTGCTCTCGGATTTAGTGGCTGAATCCGAGACTGCTAAGTCCATCGAGGAGTACTTTTCCTTTAATGATCTCCCAGAAACCCCACCTGCTATAATTTGGTCTGCCCATAAGGCAGTTATAAGGGGAAAGCTTATCAGCATTGCCTCTTCCCATAATAAGATGCATAGACAAAAAATCCTTGACCTCACGACAGAATTGGACCGTTTATATAAAAACACCGCTCTGTTATGCTTGGAATCCACTAGGAAAACCATAGACCAAAAGAGTCTAGAATTAAACTCTCTCCTATCCTCCAAGACTGAGAAAGCCTTTAGATGGTCCAAAGCCAAATTTCTGTTGCATAATAATACCACTTCAACTCTTTTCGCCAGGAAACTTAACCAGTCCTACCTCCCCACACATGTATACAAATTGACCTCTACATCTAGTCTTTCCACCTCTCATCCCAAGGAAGTGCTTCACATTTTTGAACGCTTCTACTCCTCCCTCTTAGCGCCAGTTCAAACCCCTCCCACTAGTACTGAAGACACTTGGTTTCAAAATGTCCCTATACCTTCCCTCTCCCCCACACAAACAGAGAAACTTAACGCCCCCATTAAAACTTCAGAAGTTCTTAGAGTGATTAAATCCCTTAAGGTCGGCTCTGCCCCTGGCCCTGATGGTTTTTCAGCCATATACTATAAAAAATTTGCCACCCTTCTAATCCCCAGCTTAGTACAGTTATTTAACTGGGTCCTACAAGGGGGTAGTTTCCCAGATGAAATGTTGTTGGCAAACATGTCCTTGATCCCCAAACCCAATAAAAATCACTTACTTCCTCAAAATTACAGACCAATTTCGGTCATGAATAATGACTTAAAGATTTTTAGCAGAATTCTAGCGGACAGGTTGGCATCTATTATTTCCTCCCTTATTTCCCCCTTCCAATCAGGATTTATACCCCACAGATTTATAACTGATAACATCAGGTTAGCTTCCAACATAATTCAGGATGCAAATCAGACCTCCAGGAGACTCTTCATGCTCAGCCTTGACATACATAAGGCGTTTGATAGCGTCTCCTGGAACTACCTTTCCATCCTCCTGCAACGTATGGGCTTCTGCAATGAATTTTTACACGGGTTCCATGCCCTCTATATTAATCCCAAAACTCGCATTAAGATTCCGGGCTGTTACTCTGAATTTTTTTCAGTAGGTCGGGGCACTAGACAGGGGTGTCCACTTTCCCCCCTGATTTTCGCCCTTGCCCTGGAACCCCTAGCCATTGCCATACTCACCAACCAAGATATTTCAGGGTATTCCAAAGGTGCCTCTACATACAAATTTTGCATGTACGTGGACAATGTCCTCATGTTCTTAACCAATCCCCTCATCTCCCTCCCTAATCTCCTACGGACCCTGTCAAATTTTGCTGGAGTCTCTGGTCTTAAGATCAATGTCACAAAATCGGTGGCCCTACCGGTGGGATTTTCTCCACCGGAACTCCAACACCTTAAAGACACCTTTCATTTTATGTGGGCAGATACCCACCTATCCTATCTGGGCATCTGTTTGACGGGAGAGTTCAGCAAACTTTTTGAATTCAACTACCCTCCTATGATCTCCAAACTGAAAAGAACTCTGAAAATGTGGTCCCAGCTTCACATCTCCTTTATGGGTAGAATTACAGCCCTCAAAATGGTGATCCTCCCCAGGTTACTCTATCTCTTTAGATCCCTCCCAATTAGAGTTTCCAAATCCTATCTACTAACCCTTCAAGCACAACTTAATAAATTTATTTGGCAGGACAAACCCTCCAGATTTGCTAGGGACACCCTTTACCGTTCTGCTAAAAGTGGGGGATTGGGGGTCCCTCGAATTTGGCTTTACTACCTTGCCAGCAGATATGCTCTACAAGCCCAATGGAATATTCGAAATTCTAAGGTCCCGTGGGTCAAATTTGAACAAGACTCTATTTCTCCCCTATTTCTCCCTGGGATAATGTGGTCCTCTATCCCCTCCCTCCCAGATATTTCCTCCAAAAATATGGTTGTGTTCCTGGGGTTAAAACTTTGGAACTCATACAAATATAGGTTCAACCTCTCTACTCAGTCCCCTCAGCGAGCTTCCTTTCTCGGTGACCCTAGATTCCCTCCAGCTTACTATCACCCAGAGTCATTCCAAGAATGGACACAACACAATCGAATCACTTTGGGCGATTTCCAGGTTAACTCCAAATTCACCACATTTTCGTCATTAAAAACCCGATTCAATATTCCAGACAGGGAATTCTTTCGCTTCCTTCAAATACGTCACTTTTTTCAACAACATTACCCCACCCCTTCAGAGGTGGACACGTCCCTATATGAGGATCTATGCCATGAGGCCCCCCGTCAGCGGGGCCTTATCTCACTGATCTATAAAATTTTGGAAACAGCTGTAGATGTCCCGTCCCTGAAATACAGGTCTCAATGGGATCAAGAACTAAACCTAGATCAGGATGCTATAGACTGGGAAAGAGGTTGGTTAAATATACGTAAATGCACCAAATCCCTAGCCATTAGGGAGACAGCTATAAAACTCACGACAAGATGGTACTATACCCCATCCCGTATCCACAAAATATACCCACAAACTTCCCCTAGATGTTTCAGGGGGTGCACACTTTTGGGTTCATACATGCACATTTTCTGGGAATGTGAAAAACTTTAACCTACCTGGAAGGAAGTCTTGAAACTGGTGGATAGACTGGTGGGTCACCCCATCAGTCTCACTCACCTCCACTGCATCTTTTTCCAAGACATCCCTGAAATACCAAAACCTCTCTTGAGGTTAATTCACTCAATCTGTATAGCCATGATCTGGTGCACAGCTTTTCACTGGAAATCCGCTGCTGTCCCATTCGCACAAATTATTGCACGAATTGATTGTATGATGATATCCGAGCAAATATTTCACACATTACATGACTCTATTCCTGCATATAATGCCAAATGGAATCCATGGTTCTTATTAAGGCTTCAAGATTGAGCACTCCTGACCAAAATTATTGTTTCTGGTTTGGTTTTCTTTTTTCTTCTTTCTTTTTAGTTTTATAATTATTACACACCCAACCTTTAGGGTATAACTTCTCCTTTTTGGTACTTTGTGTAATTCAGGAGAATATCAAGTTTAATAAATGGTTCTTATTGTGACAGATCACTCTGTACTTGTATCCTCATGACATATATTATACCCTGAAGGTATTGAATATCCTCATTTTCAATGTATGTGAACTCTTTCTTTTTCTTTAATAAAATCTTTTGAAAACAAAAAAAAAGATGCTGAGGAAGAAAAGAAAGCATCGGTATTCTCTTGCAGAGTGAGGGAAAGCAACGGCACATCAATGGTTGTACCAGTGTGCATTTCAAATCCTAAAAAGAAGAATAAGAAGCCTATGCACTACTGGATGCCCAAAGCGATGTCACCTTCATTGATCAAGAAATCTGCAAGAAATTACAAGTGGCTACAGAACCAGTGAAGCTCAAACTCACCACAATGATGGGGAGAGACACATTAGTGAACAGTCAAAGGGTCAAAGGATTGAGAGTTAGAGGACGTCATTCAAACCTCACATTGGATCTACCTCCAGCTTATACGAAAGACGATATACCTCTAGATCAAGATCGCATACCTACCTGTGAAACAGCTAATAAATGGGAACACTTATCTGTCATATCCCATGAAATGTCCCCGCTGAAGGAGTTTGGTGTTGGACTGTTGATAGGTTATGATTGTCCCAAAGCTTTGGTGCCCACGAAGGGTAATCACAGGAGGAAAGGGTGAATCCTATGATGTTCAAACTGATCTAAGATGGGTCGTTGTTGGAGGAAAACAGCAGATTGCAAACTCAAGACAGGTGACAGGATTGTGTCATTGAATATCTGTCCAAAAGTTACTAGCTGTAAGTTCAGCGGCAGTAATCAAGATCCTTGAATCTGACTTTGCAGTCATAAGTTCTAAAGAAAAGAGTGTATCAGAAGAAGACAAAAAGTTCATATACATTCTAGAAGAAAGTATTCAACAGAACCGAGGTTATCTTGAAATGCCCTTACCTTTTAGAGAACGACCTCGTATGCCAAATAACAAAAATCTTGCCCTATCGAGATTGAAATGTTTGAAGAAAAGGATGGGAAGAGATCTCAAATTCAAGCAGGATTATTTGAAATTCATGGAAGGCATCCTTGAAGAAGGACACGCAGAAAGGGTTAATAACCAACCTAAAGAAGGAGACGTGTGGTACATCCCACATCAAGGTGTTTACCACCCAGAGAAACCAGATAAGATTAGAGTAGTATTTGATTGCTCAGCAAAGTATGATGGTGTTGCATTGAACAATCATCTACTGAAAGGACCAGACCTTACAAACACTCTGCCTGGAGTACTCTGTAGATTCAGAAAGTATCCTGTAGTGGTCATGTGTGACGTTGAAAAGATGTTCCACCAGTTTCATGTGAAGAATGAAGATAGAGACTTCCTGAGATTCCTATAGTGGGAGGACGGAGATACAGATACTGAGCCAGCAGAATACAGAATAAAAGTACACTTGTTTGGAGCAGCGTCATCTCCAGGTTGCACCAATTATGGTATGAAAAAAAAATGAAAAGGATTGCCCATCAGCAGCGAATTTTCTTAAGAAAAACTTTTACGTAGATGATGGTCTTATAAGTTTAGAGTCCTCAGAATCTGCAATCAAACTAGTGAAAGAAAGCCAAGAGTTATGCTCAAGAGGAAACTTGCACCTTCACAAATTCATCTCAAACAACAGAGAGGTACTGGAATCCATCAGTGACACTAAACGTGCATCAACAATGAAGAATGTAGTTCTCAATTATGATCATCTTTCAGTTCAGAATGTACTTGGATTGGGATGGAATGTAAAGAATGACAAGTTTTTTGAAACATCCTTGAAAGAAACAGTTGCAACTAGACGTACCATTCTTTCCGCAGTGGCTTCTATATATGATCCATTGGGATTCTTGGCACCAGTAATCCTAAAAAGCAAGAGAAATACTACAAGAATTATGTAGACGGAAGTTGGGATAGGATGAACCCATACCTGAAGATTTGAGGCCAAGGTGGGAGGCTTGGATAAAAGACTTACAAAATTTGAAAGAAGTTTGGATACCTAGATGTTATGTACCTCATGATTTCGGGAAGTATAAGAAAATAGAACTTCATCACTTTTCAGACGCCAGTAGTTATGGTTATGGACAGTGCTCCTACATCAGAGTGATAAGAGAAGAAAAAATACACTGTGCCCTGGTTATGGGAAAGATCAGAGTCGCACCTACCAGTATTCAGACAATATCAAGACTTGAACTGACAGCAGCTGTTGTTTCACCATCAGTAAGCAAGTTTCTGAGAGAAGAAATAGAGTTAAAAATAGATGAAGAATATTTTTGGACAGACTCGCAAGTTGTCCTAGGATACATAAACAAACGAAGCTCGAAGATTCCATGTCTTTGTCGCCAACAGAGTTCAGAAAATTTGGGAAATAACACTTCCGGAACATTGGCATCACATTGATACAAAGCATAACCTGGCAGAAGTAAAAATTGTACAAACATTGAGCACTGCCACCAAGTGTCAAGATGACATACGTGAAAGACTAGCCAGATGTTCAAAATGAAATACAGTCATAAACGTAGTAGCTCGAATTCAACGTTTGACAAAGGGAATCAGAAAGATGGAATCATTGAATGTAGAGGAAAGGATGAAAGCTGAAGAAACAGTAATAAGACTAATTCAACAGAGATTCTATAGTGAAGAGTTAAAAAGACTTAGTCAAGAACCCAAAAGGCTTCCCAACAACTACCCATTGTACAAGCTTAATCTTGTTCTACAGGATGGTATACTGAAGGTGGGAGGGAGACTGGAAAATGCATCGTTACCCAGCAGAGTGAAGCATCCAGCAATTCTACCCAAAAATTCTACCTTCACAAGATTGATTATCGATCACTACAACAACATCCTTGCATCAAGGAAGAAGTTTTACCCAGAAATGTTTGAGAGAAGGTGGTTACTGGATAGTAAAAGGAAGCAAAGTTATAGCAAAGTATATAAGTAAATGTGTAACCTGTAGAAAGGCACGTAGACCTACCGAAGAACAAAGAATGGCAGATTTACCGGTAGATCGTGTAAACCCATCACCACCATTTCTTTATAGTGGAATGGATTGTTTCGGCCCATTCATCACCAAGCAAAACCGCAAGGAGTACAAGAGATATGGACTAATATTTGCATGTCTAAGCTCCAGAGCAATTCATCAGGAAATGTTAGAAGATATGTCAACTGATGCATTCATTACAGGGGCGGATCCAGGGGGGGGGCAATGGGGCAATTGCCCCCCCCCCCCCCCAGAAAATAGTACTGACTCCAAGGCTTTCTCCCTCCGCCACCTCACCAGATTTGCATTACGAGGCTTCTAAATGCAGCTGCAGGGACTTTATTTCTGCTTCCCCTGGCTCTCCCAAAGTCCCAGGTGGCCTAAAATATATCCCCTGAGGGCCAGTGGCATCACTATGGTGATGTGACACCGAGGCCTCTGCTACACACTGGCAGATTTGCAGCACAGCGGTGCGAGTGTCACTTCACTTCCCTGTCAGGCGGAATGATCTCCACCCGACAGGAGCTTCCTAGTCCCAGCTGGTGTGATGTCACGATTCAGAGGCGGCAGGATTGAAGACAAGATGGACCTGTAGCCAGAGCCCAGTGCACTGCAAGTAAGTGAGCACTTAGCTAAGGAATTGTCATGTTAATTAGCTACGGCAGGCATTGTTATGTTAATTAGCTACGACGGGCATTGTTATGTTAATTAGCTACAGCGGGCATTGTTATGTTAATTGGCTACGGCGGGCATTCTTATGTTAATGAGTTAACACCTGAAGAGGTTAACGCTTTGGGGGAGGGGAGGGGGGTTAAATAATTTACAATGGTATTTGTAATATGGCACATGGAGGGGGTTAATGTACTCACTGATGTATTACTGACCAGTGGCAATTAACCCCTCTGTGCAACATTAATGACAGTGGCACTATCAATGTTAATTAACCCCTTTTATGCTACAGCATGAAGGGGTTTATAAACACTGCCACTAGTGCCACTAATGCAGCACAAAGGGGTTAATTAATTGCCACTGGTCAGTAATACATCAGTGAGTACATTAACCCCTTCCATGTGTCATATTACAATTACCAATCATCATCATCATTATCATCATGATAATAACACAGTACAGGTGCGTTGAGCCACAGCCCCTGTATTGTGTGACTATCATGATAATAATGATGATATAGAATGACAGAAAAATTCATCTTTAGGCTTCATTTACACAGGGCGTGCAGCAGACATGCGTCTAACATGCAGGGCTGTCTTTTACTGGCTTGGGGATGCATAAAGTGTTACATGCATCCCAATGCCAGCATCCCATTTATTTCTACTGTGACACACAGCCGCTTTATCCCAATATGTCATGCGTGTGGATCCCAGAATGCAGGCAGGGTTTATTCAAGGACCTGCACCAGCATGTCATATTGGGATATAGCGGCTGTGTGTCTCAGTAGAAATAAATGGGATAAACCACCCCGCTAGCGGCCAAATAGCGGCGCTAAAAATAGCGCCGCCTTGCCGACGCCCGCCCCAGTGTGAAAGTAGTCTTATTTTCTGGCAGTGCCCCTCCCGAGACTAGACTCTGGATCCGCCCCTGATTCATTAATGCCTTGAGATGTTTCATAGCCATTAGAGGTACTGTCAGAAAGCTTAGATCTGACCAAGGATCTAATTTTGTCTGAGCAAAGAATGAATGAATAGAAGAAAGCTCTAAAAGAGATCGATAAAGAAAGGGTAACTGAGTATTTGTTGCAGAATCAATGTGATTTTTATTTGAATGCTCCACATGCAAGCCACACAGGAGGAGTTTGGGAAAGACAAATCGGAACTGTAAGAAATGTGTTAAGTTCAGTGTTGAGAAAGAGCTCCGGAAGAATAGATGATGCTTGACTTAGGACCCTATTCTATGAAGTAATGTCTATGGTTAACAGTCGTCCACTTACAGTTGACAACATTAATAATCCAACAAGTTTGGAACCTTTAACTCCCAACCATCTACTTCACCTTAAGTCTGATTACATACAACCACCACCTGGCAAGTTTACTAAAGAGGATTTATATGCCACAAGGAGATGGCGAAGAATTCAATATCTATCAGAACAGTTTTGGAATAGATGGAGGAAAGAGTACTTAGCCAATCTTACATTAAGAAGTAAATGGCAAACACCCAGAAGAAATGTAGTTTGGTAGATGGTGACATAGTATTAGTGAAAGAAGAAGATTTGCCTAGAAGTCACTGGAAATTGGTCAAAGTTCTAGAAGTTCAAAAGGATAAAGACAGACTAGTATGAAGAGCATTGTTACAAATAGGAGACTCAAAACTTGACAAAGAGGGAAAACGTCTCACTATTCCACTCAGGTTGGAACGTACTATACAGAAGTTATTTGTTCTACTTGAAAGTGATAAAAGTTGAGAATCTGATGGAAAATTCCCTAAATTAATGTTCAAACCCTACTATATAGAACATAGAATTATAGGTAATTTTGGTGGGAGTGTAGCTGGCCAGCTAAGACCTGTCCTAGGTTGCTAATGTGACTTACATCCATATACAGCTAAACCTGCTATAAACCTTAATATAGTTTATATGCTAACATGTGAGAAATAAAAGCAAAATTGAAACCAAAAAGCATAGAGTTAAGTCTTTGTGACTCATCATGGAGTTTTTGGCCAATCACAGCCACTCTCACACTGAGCAAGAGTTTTGGCCAATCACAGCCAGCCTTACACCTATTATTTTGTCTGGAAATTACCCAGCACATTGCTAGATCTCATTATATCAGAGAGAGTGGTCCTGAACAGATTGCAGATCCAGACAGTTTTATGGAAGCAAGTGGCCAAAATAGGTATTTAATACAGTTATATATGTTACTATTGTTAAATAATGTGATTAGAACTGTATACTGAACTAGTTAGGTGTTCACTTGTAGTTCCACCAAACCAAACCAAACAAACGTTCAAACAACAAACAAACGTTCAAACATCATAGCAAACGTTCAAACAAGCAAACAAGCGTGCAAACTGCAAATTGCAATATTAAGCAAGTAAAACTATTTCTTAAGTCTCAGATATACCTCTCAGAGAGATCATAAAGTGTCTAAGGAACTTTAAAGTGAAAGTACAGATACTGAAGAGAGAAATACATCTACCATTTTATGTAAAATGACAAGATTGAACAGTTGAATCGCCATTTTGTTATACTTTATTCAACGCATGTTTGTACATGCACTGCCTGCTGCTAAATTGTCAGTGTTATATATGAAGAAAAGCTGAAGTTAATAAAGAAGATATCATAGAGGCTTGGTGTGCTCTTTAACCACTTCAGCCCCGGAAGGATTTACCCCCTTCCTGACCAGAGCACTTTTTACAATTTGGCACTGCGTCGCTTTAACTGCTAATTGCGCGGTCATGCAATGCTGTACCCAAACAAAATTTGCGTCCTTTTCTTCCCACAAATAGAGCTTTCTTTTGATGGTATTTGATCACCTCTGCCGTTTTTATTTTTTGCGCTATACACGGAAAAAGACCGAAAATTTTGAAAAAAAATGATATTTTCTAATTTTTGTTCTAAAAAAAATCCAATAAACTCAATTTTAGTCATACATTTAGGCCAAAATGTATTCGGCCACATGTCTTTGGTAAAAAAAATGTCAATAAGAGTATATTTATTGGTTTGCGCAAAAGTTATAGTGCCTACAAACTAGGGTACATTTTCTGGAATTTACACAGCCTTTAATTTATGACTGCCTATGTCGTTTCTTGAGGTGCTAAAATGGCAGGGCAGTACAAAACCCCCACAAATGACCCCATTTTGGAAAGTAGACACCCCAAGGAAATTGCTGAGAGGCATGTTGAGCCCATTGAATATTCATTTTTTTTGTCCCAAGTGATTGAATAAAGACAAAAAAAATTACAAAAAGTTGTCACTAAATGATATATTGCTCACACAGGCCATGGGCATATGTGGAATTGCACTCCAAAATACATTCAGCTGCTTCTCCTGAGTATGGGGATACCACATGTGTGGGACTTTTTGGGAGCCTAGCCGCGTACGGGGCCCCGAAAACCAATCACTGCCTTCAGGATTTCTAAGGGCGTACATTTTTGATTTTACTCCTCACTACCTATCACAGTTTTGAAGGCCATAAAATGCCCAGATGGCACAAACCCCCCCAAATGACCCCATTTTGGAAAGTAGACACCCCAAGCTATTTGCTGAGAGGCATGTTGAGTCCATTAAATATTTTATATTTTGACACAAGTTGCGGGAAAGTGACAATTTTTTTTTTTTTGCACAAAGTTGTCACTAAATGATATATTGCTCACACAGGCCATGGGCATATGTGGAATTGCACCCCAAAATACATTCTGCTGCTTCTCCTGAGTATGGGGAACATGTGTGGGACTTTTTAGGAGCCTAGCCGCGTACGGGGCCCCGAAAACCAATCACCGCCTTCAGGATTTCTAAGGGTGTACATTTTTGATTTCACTCTTCACTGCCTATCACAGTTTCGGAGGTCATGGAATGCCCAGGTGGCACAACCCCCCCCCCAAATGACCCCATTTTGGAAAGTAGACACCCCAAGCTATTTGCTGAGAGGCATGGTGAGTATTTTGCAGCTCTCATTTGTTTTTGAAAATGAAGAAAGACAAGAAAAAAAATGTTTTTTTTCTTTTTTTAATTTTCAAAACTTTGTGACAAAAAGTGAGGTCTGCAAAATACTCACTATACCGCTCAGCAAATAGCTTTGGGTGTCTACTTTCCAAAATGGGGTCATTTGGGGGGGTTTTGTGCCACCTGGGCATTCCATGGCCTCCGAGACTGTGATAGGCAGTGAAGAGTGAAATCAAAAATTTACGCCCTTAGAAAGCCTGAAGGCGGTGCTTGGTTTTCGGGGTCCTGTACGCGGCTAGGCTCCCAAAAAGTCTCACACATGTGGTATCCCCGTACTCAGGAGAAGCAACAGAATGTATTTTGGGGTGTAATTTCACATATTCCCATGGCATGTTTGAGCAATATATCATTTAGTGACAACTTTGTGCAAAAAAAAAAAAAATTGTCTCTTTCCCGCAACTTGTGTCACAATATAAAATATTCCATGGACTCGACATGCCTCTCAGCAAATAGCTTGGGGTGTCTACTTTCCAAAATGGGGTCATTTGGGGGGGTTTTGAACTGTCCTGGCATTTTATGCACAACATTTAGAAGCTTATGTCACACATCACCCACTCTTCTAACCACTTGAAGACAAAGCCCTTTCTGACACTTTTTGATTACATGAAAAAATTATTTTTTTTGCAAGAAAATTACTTTGAACCCCCAAACATTATATATTTTTTTAAAGCAAATGCCCTACAGATTAAAATGGTGGGTGTTTCATTTTTTTTTTCACACAGTATTTGCGCAGCGATTTTTCAAACGCATTTTTGGGGGAAAAAAGACACTTTTTTACATTTTAATGCACTAAAACACACTATATTGCCCAAATGTTTGATGAAATAAAAAAGATGATCTTAGGCCGAGTACATGGATACCAAACATGACATTCTTTACAATTGCGCACAAACGTGCAGTGGCAACAAAATAAATACATTTTTAAAAGCCTTTAAAAGCCTTTACAGGTTACCACTTTATATTTAGAGAGGAGGTCTACTGCTAAAATTACTGCCCTTGATCTGACCGTCGCGGTGATACCTCACATGCATGGTGCAATTGCTGTTTACATTTGACGCCAGACCGACGCTTGCGTTCGCCTTAGCGCGAGAGCAGGGGGGACAGGGGTGCTTTTTTTTTTTTTTTTATTATTTTTTTTTGCTTTTTTATCTTATTTTTAAACTGTTCCTTTCATTTTTTTTTTTTTTTTATCATTTTTATTGTTATCTCAGGGAATGCAAATATCCCCTATGATAGCAATAGGTAGTGACAGGTACTCTTTTTTGAAAAAATTGGGGTCTATTAGACCCTAGATCTCTCCTCTGCCCCTCAAAGCATCTGACCACACCAAGATCGGTGTGATAAAATGCTTCCCCAATTTCCCAATGGCGCTATTTACATCCGGCGAAATCGAAGTCATAAAATGCTCGTAGCTTCCGGTTTCTTAGGCCATAGAGATGTTTGGAGCCACTCTGGTCTCTGATCAGCTCTATGGTCAGCTGGCTGAATCACCGGCTGCATTCTTAGGTTCCCTGTTGAGACAGGAGAGCCAGAGAAAAACACGGAAGACGGTGGGGGGGGGCATTCTCTCCCACTGCTTGTAAAAGCAGTCTAGAGGCTAATTAGCCGCTAGGATTACTTTTACATGAAAGCCGACCGCTGGCTGAAAAGAATGATACCAAGATGATACCTAAACATGCAAGCATCATTCTGGTATAACCACTCAAAGTCGTAAATGGCGTACCTGAAGACAAAAAAATGGTTAACAATAAAGCACAGTAAACGGTAAAGTATAAAAAATTGCATACCTGAAAAGCAAACATGATAAAACATAATAACAATAAAACATTGCAGAATAGAATACAGTAAAAAAGAGCAGAACAATAGAGAGAATAGAGAGAGAGAGAGAACAATAAAACGACAACTATTATTTTTTATTTTATATTTTTGTTTGTGTTTTTTTTTTTTATTACACTTTTTTTGTAACTGTAACTTTTATAACGGTAACCGGTTCCAGGTTCGGGTCTCTCAAAATGCGATGACATCTTGGGAGACCCTGTGAAAGTGTACCTAGTCTGTGGAATGCTGTACCCTACGCTAATACTCAACTAGTGAATGGTAGCGTTCAAAACATTCACCAATGCAAAGACCAGGATTGACAAGAGGGACAATAATAGCGGGTGTCACGCCTATATCCGCGCTTGCTGCAGACACAACATCTTTTTTGGGGGGGTTAATTGGGTAGGGGTACTCGGGAGGACATAAAAATGCCTCTCATGCAGCCGACTGCATTTGGTTGGGGATGTGAATGGGGGAAGTACGGGCGCTGCAGAAGTGGTGGGTTCCCAATTAGGATTGGCGAATGCAGCAGGAAGGGCACTATGGGCACGACGGGCCTGTGTTTGTCTTTTTGGTGGCAGCGGGACACTACTTGTGCTTGCCACCTCACCAGCTTGAACTGCACTTATGGGACTCGCCACGTCACCAAGTGTTACTGCAGTGCTGGTTTGACTATGACCGGGGTGTACTAGGCCGCTGGCGCTTGCCAGTTCACCAAAACGCTACCAAAAAAACTGCTAGCGATCGCAGGGATCAGGCCTGACTCTGCGAACGCTGCAGTTATGCGTTTAGTGTTTTGTAAGTGACAGTGATCGATCGATACTGCACTTGGGTGGGCTGGGCTGGGCCGGGCGGAGGGGCAAAACGCAGGTGCTAGCAGGTATCTGGGCTGATCCCGCTAACACTGCGTTTTTGGGAACCCTAAACTGCTGGGGATGCCAGTATAGATCTGATCTGATCAGATATTGATCAGTTCAGATACTATACCACTAAGGGAGGTGTACGGTGCGTGCGTGGGTGTTAGCGGTACTGGCGCTAACCTGACGCTGCCTGGGGCTGGGGCTTGCCAGTTCACCAAAACGCTACCAAGAAAACTGTTAACGATCGCAGGTATCAGGCCTGACTCTGTGAACGCTGCAGTTATGCGTTTAGTGTTTTGTAAGTGACAGTGATCGATCGATACTGCACTTGGGTGGGCTGGGCTGGGCCAGGCGGAGGGGCAAAACACAGGTGCTAGCAGGTATCTGGGCTGATCCCGCTAACACTGCGTTTTTGGGAACCCTAAACTGCTGGGGACGCTAGTATAGATCTGATCGGATCAGATATTGATCCGTTCAGATACTATACCACTAAGGGAGGCGTATGCTGCGTGCGTGGGTGTTAGCGGTACTGGCGCTAATCTGACGCTGCCTGGGGCGACGCATATCACCGCCGGGTGATCAGGGGGCTAAACCTTTATTCGGTAATAAACGGCGGGTGCCCTGACACTATAAAAAATAAAGGAACTAACCAGCGTCACCCGTAATGGTTATACGGTGATCAGTGGTGAAAGGGTTAACTAGGGGGCAAGCAAGGGGTTAAAACATTTATTAGATAGTATATGGGGGTCCCTGTCGCTATAAAACGCTGACGGCGAACCTAAATATTTACCTCCCTAACTAGCGTCACCAGCGACACTAATACAGCGATCAGAAAAAATGATCGCTTAGTGACACTTGTGACGGGGGGTGATCAAGGGGTTAAAACTTTATTAGGGGGGTACCCTAGACCTAAAGGGGGCTAACAGTAACTGTCCTAACACTGTAACTGTCACAAACTGACACCAATACAGTAATCAGAAAAAAAAAAAAAACCTGCTTGGTGTCAGTTTGTGACAGGGGGGTGATTGGGGGGGGGTCGGGGGGCAATCGGGGGGGGATTGGGGTGTTTTGTGTGCCTGGCATGTTCTACTGTGTGTGTGTGTGTTGTGCACTCACATTACAGTCTTCTCTCCTCGGCCCGGAACGGAAAATACCGAGCCGAGGAGAGATGACATCATTTCCTCTGCCTCTGTGTACAATACAGAGGCAGGGAAATGATCCCATTGGCTGGGAGCGATCGCGAGGGGGGGGGCCACGAATGGATGGCCTCCCCCTCACCACCGATCGCCGGGGGAGATTTGCCGACCGCCGCAGGCACCGGGGGGGTCCGATCGGACCCCCCACCCGCGGGCAGGCAAGGACGTACAGGTAAGCCCATTTGCCTGCCCGTGCCGCTCTGCCGACGTACATCGGCGTGCGGCGGTCGGCAACTGGTTAAACCTACTGCTTCCATAGAGCGGCCCTAGAGGAATTATAGAGCAAGAGATAGTCTTGTTTGGACTAAAAGGTCAGAAATTAAAATTCTTCTAATGCCACAGCGCATAAGGTACTATATAGTGCTGCGCTGCCACACCAACATGGACCAAGACAGCCGAGTCATGCCCAGCCCCTCCCAGTAATTTATCAACACGGTCCACCACATGCCGAACCCTGGCACCAGGGAGACAGCAAACCATTTGGTTGAGGCGATCCTGGCGATAAATTATTTTATCAATCCTTCTGATTATAGAATCCCCTATTACCACCAACTGTCTGGGCCTACCTGCACTCCCCTCACTAGATGGGTTGCTCACCTGACTGTTAGGGGTAGCAGTGACATCCAGGGCCGCCACCTCTGTGTTTGCCACCTCCACAGCTTTACTCAACTTGGCAAATTTGTTTTGATGTTCGTTATTGGGCAGAGCCAACCTGAATGCCCATCTGGAAGGCAATTGTGCGCAATAAAGTATTTAGTGAAACACAAGACTATTCCTGTATATGCTATTAGCTAGCACTAACAGAAATAGATATCTGTGAAATAGTGGTATCGGTTGAGAATATGAAAGTGACGAGAAAGAAGGGGTAATAAGTGAAGTATACCCTACAACAACTGACTATAGTTCCATATAATGGGAAAGAGCAGTTTCATATATAGGGAAATCCGTGAACCAATAGTAGTGTTGAATTACTAGAACAGAAAACCCAATAGTGCTACAAACATTAATAAGTGATAATACCAAAAAGTGGACAGATAAAATTACGATGATGAACAAGAAGAACAAGAAGAACAAGAAGAACAAGAAGAAGAAGAAGAAGAAGAAGAAGAAGAAGAAGAAGAAGAAGAAGAAGCATTTAAATAAAGGAATTGTCAAAAACTGAAGGGCCTGGTATGGAATTTAGGGGGACTCCCACTTCATTTTTTTTTTTTTAATTTTGGTTCGGGGTTTCCCTGTGGGGAATTCCCATGCCGTTTTTATCAATGAACTTCTATGTGTATTGACGGCAATGCAATAGCCACGGGTAGTTTTAAATGAGTTTTTTCCTTCGAAATGTCATTTTGCTGTCAGGCTGTTCTAAACACGGGAAACATGCGCCCCTTTACAGGCATACTATAGACACCCCCCAGGTACGAAATTTAAAGGGATATTACACTTTTATTGTTTGACTTTAAGCATTATTAAAATCACTGCTCCTGAAAAAACGTCTGTTTTTAAAACTTTTTTTGCATTGATCCATGTCCCCTGGGGCAGGACCCAGGTCCCCAAACACTTTTTATGACAATAACTTGCATATAAGCCTTTAAAATTAGCACTTTTGATTATTCATGTTCGTGTCCCATAGACTTTAACGGTGTTCGCGTGTTCGAGCAAACTTTTTTCCTGTTCGCATGTTCTGGTGCAAACCGAACAGGGGGGTGTTCGGCTCATCCCTACTGACAGCTGATCACGTGGTACCCCCTTACCATTTCACACAGGGGGGGGGCGGGATCTGGGGGTCCCCTTGTTAAAGGGGGCTTCCAGATTCCGATAAGCCCCCCGCCCGCAGACCCCCACAACCACCGGCCACGGTTGTGGGGATGAGGCCCTTGTCCTCATCAACATGGGGACAAGGTGTTTTGGGGGGCTACCCCAAAGCACCCTCCCAATGTTGAGGGCATGTGGCCTGGTACGGTTCAGGAGGGGGGGGCGCACTCTCGTCCCCCCCTCTTTTCCTGCGGCCTGCCAGGTTGCGTGCTCGGATAAGGGTCTGGTATGGATTTTTGGGGGAACCCCACGCCGTTTTTTTTTGTTGTTTTTTTTGGCGCGGGGTTCCCCTTAAAATCCATACCAGACCTGAAGGGCCTGGTATGGAATTTAGGGGGACTCCCACTTCTTTTTTTTTTTTTTTTTTTTCTTTTTAGTTTTGGTTCGGGGTTTCCCTGTGGGGAATTCCCATGCCGTTTTTATCAATGAACTTCTATGTGTATTGACGGCAATGCAATAGCCGCGGGTAGTTTTAAATGAGTTTTTTCATTCGAAATGTCATTTTGCTGTCAGGCTGTTCTAAACACGGGAAACATGCGCCCCTTTACAGGCATACTATAGACACCCCCCAGGTACGAAATTTAAAGGGATATTACACTTTTATTGTTTGACTTTAAGCATTATTAAAATCACTGCTCCTGAAAAAACGGCCGTTTTTAAAACTTTTTTTTGCATTGATCCATGTCCCCTGGGGCAGGACCCAGGTCCCCAAACACTTTTTATGACAGTAACTTGCATATAAGCCTTTAAAATTAGCACTTTTGATTTCTCCCATAGACTTTTAAAGGGTGTTCCGCGGCATTCGAATTTGCCGCGAACACCCCAAATTGTTCGGCGAACTTGCAAACAGCCAATGTTCGGGTCGAACATGAGTTCGACTCGAACTCGAAGCTCATCCCTAGCTGTCAGCCAATGACAGCTGATCACGTAATGTAAACAGAAGCAAGTAATAGGCTTCTCTTTCTCATGCTGAAAGCGTGAGGAGAAAAAATAAAAGCTGATTACTGGCTTCTGTAAACGGGACATCAGTCACTCTCACAGAGAGGCACTGCGCCTCATCAGTGCCCACCAGTGCTATAAGTACTGCAAAGCAGTGCTCACCTACCAGTGTCTATCAGTGCCACCTTTCCGTGCCACCTATTAGTGCCACTTATCAGTTGCCACCTTTCAGTGCCACCTATTAATGCCACTTATCAGTAGGGATGAGCCAAACACCCCCCTGTTCGGTTCGCACCAGAACTTGTAACTAGGCAAAAAATTAGTTTGAACACGCAAACAACGTTAAAGTCTATGGGACAAAAACATGAATAATCAAAAGTGCTCATTTTAAAGGCTTATATGCAAGTTATTGTCATAAAAAGTGTTTGGGGACCTGGGTCCTGCCCCAGGGGACAAGGATCAATGCAAAAAAAGTTTTAAAAACTTCAGTTTTTTCGGGAGCAGTGATTTTAATAATGTTTAAAGTGAAACAATAAAAGTGTAATATCCCTTTAAATTTCGTACCTGGGGGGTGTCTATAGTATGCCTGTAAAGGGGCGCATGTTTCCCGTGTTTAGAACAGTCTGACAGCAAAATGATATTTCAAAGGAAAAAAGTCATTTAAAACTACTCGCGGCTATTAATAAATTGCTGGTCCGACAATACACATAAAAGTTAATTGATAAAAACGGCATGGGAATTCCCCACAGGGGAACCCTGAACCAAAATTGAAAAAAAAAAATGACGTGGGGGGTCCCCCCAAATTCCATACCAGGCCCTTCAGGTCTGGTATGGATATTAAGGGGAATCCTGGCCAAAATTTAAAAAAAAAATGGCGTGGGGTCCCCCCTTAAAGTCTATACCAGACCCTTCAGTTCTGGTATGAATTTTAAAGGGAACCACGTGCCAAAATTTAAAAAAAAAAAGCGTTGTGGGGTCCCCCCCAAAATCCATACCAGACCCTTATCCAAGCAAGCAACCTGGCAGGCTGCAGGAAAAGAGGGGGGGACGAGAGAGCACCCCCCTCCTGAACCATACCAGGCCACATGCCCTCAACATTGGGAGGGTGCTTTGGTGTAGCCCCCCAAAACACCTTGTCCCCATGTTGATGGGGACAAGGGCCTCATCCCCACAACCCTTGCCCGGTGGTTGTGGGGGTCTGCGGGCGGGGGGACTTATCGGAATCTGGAAGCCCCCTTTAACAAGGGGACCCCCAGATCCCGGCCCTCCCCCCTGTGGGAAATGGTAAAGGGGCACAAAAGTACCTCTACCATTTCACAAAAAACTGTTAAAAATGACAAGAGACAGTTTTTGACAATTCCTTTATTTAAATGCTTCTTCTTTCTTCTATCTTCTATCTTTTTTTCTTCTATTTTCTATCTTCCTTCGGTTTCTTCCTCCATCTTCTTCTTCTTCTGGTTCTTCCTCCGGTGTTCTCGTCCGGCATCTCCTCCGTGGCATCTTATCTTCTTCTCCTCGGGCCGCTCCACATCCATGATGGCATGGAGGGAGGCTCCCGCTGTGTGACGCTTCTCTCTTCATCTTTTTCTTCATCTTTTCCTCTTCATCTTCTTGTCTTCATCTTCTTTTCGGGCCGCTCCACATCCATGATGGCATGGAGGGAGGCTCCTGCTGTGTGACGCTTCTCTTCTGACAGTTCTTAAATAACGGGGGGCAGGGCCACCCGGTGACCCTGCCCCCCTCTGACACACGGGGACTTGACGGGGACTTCCCTGTGGCATTCCCCATGACGTCAGAGGGGGCAGGGTCACCAGTTATGTAGTTGACTGTGTAGTTGAAACGCGTAGGGCCAGCTCTCTCAGCTTCCCACATTGCCATCTTTTATACTTTTTATCTGTTCGTGATCACCTGTATTTTGTATGTTTTTTTGGACATTAAAAACCCCATTTGATCTACACTATGTGGAGTTCCCCTTTTTCTTCCTCCATGGGCCCACTGAGAATTATCCTCTCTTGACCTACCTGTTCCGGAACTGGAGATCGGGTGCACCGGAGGTCTAATGTCTGCCCAAGACAACCACCCCTCATTGGTGATCGAGACCCAGAGGACGCCATCCGGCTGGATATCCTGGACAAAACACCCCCTTATGCCTGATAGACGCACTGCCATACGGTAGATGCGTCCTACTGATCCGGTAAGGGTACCCATCTTTTCTTCTTGAAGTTTTGTGTGCTTTGGTATTTGTGGCCGCCTTCCCATTCGAGTGTCCATAGTCCCCCCAGGTTACATTGTATCTTCACCTTTTTGGAGAAGACTTCCACCTACCTCACTATTTATGAACTTTTGTGTTTGTCACATCTTGCATAGACATTATTTTGTCCATTTGTAGCAGGTCACTGCTTATATATATTTTTGATGCTTGTCATTATATGTCACTTTGTTTCATACGAGTACACTATATTATATTTATGCATGTAGGTTTAGCGCTGCACTATATTATTTTACATTTTGGGAACTTGGTTTGTTGTGTGCTAGCAGCTATTGTTTTTTAGTTTGTCTCACTGGATAGCGCAGCATTTCCTTTTTAGTTCCCTTGTTAAAGGGGGCTTCCAGATTCCGATAAGCCCCCCGCCCGCAGACCCCCACAACCACTGGGCAAGGGTTGTGGGGATGAGGCCCTTGTCCCCATCAACATGGGGACAAGGTGTTTTGGGGGGCTACCCCAAAGCACCCTCCCAATGTTTTTTTTTTTGTTTTTGTTTTTTTTAATTCTTTTATTTTCACACTGAGTGGGTACAACCAGTTACATATTGATTTATATAACAGTGTCAGAACCAAGCATACATAATACAAGAGTAAGTTTGTAATCAAAGATAACAGAAACAATAGGGTCAAGATATATGATAACTGACATTTGCACCACAGTCAAAGTTTGTGGGGATTATACCCCCGCATAACACTACTGCCAAAGTATGGGACCTCGTGCTCTATCATCCTCGTTGCTTGATTCGGTACTGACTCCCTTAAGTGTTAGATTGATCACTCAGTGATAGATAATATTTTCTCATAAAAAATAATAGAAATAATAGGGTAGGGAGCTGAATGGCTATGAAGCCCAGACATGGGACCACATGAGAAGGTAGATGGTTTTAGGATTTTCTTTGTATCTGGCCATAGGGAAACCCATGTATGAGAATGCGTTATAAAGAGACTAATACCCCCATGGGAAAATTAAGAAATATGACCGGGATAAGGGGGGGGGGGGAGGCAAGGAGGGGAGAGGAAATAGGAAGGGGATTGGAAGCGGGAGGTTAAGATATTAGAGAGAAAGAGTACAGGAAGTAAGAGAATATGAAATATGAGATATGAGGTGTAATGACCCCTGCCTGAGGTGTATAACCGGTTCATTCCGTTAACTGGATTGCGCCATTTCCTGAAGATATGTTTCCGTGTATATAAAGTGCTGCCAGGGTCTCCAGGTTTCCCTGAAGATCTCCTCCCTATTGTGTAGGGTAGCCGTAAGGTCTTCCATGTCCCTTAATTCATTTACTTTCGTAAACCACAGGGATTTCGCCGGGGGTCTCTCCGATTTCCAGCACAGGGGAATGCATGCCTTTGCGGCATTCAGGAGTTGGATGGTGAGAGAGGTCTTATATTTTTTTATGGGTCGTTCTGACAGATGAAGCAGACAGGCTGCAGGGTTCCCCTCTAGGGAGACACCTGTGAGGTGTCCGATTGTGCGGGCCACCTCTATCCAGAAAGGAGCAAGTTTGGAACATGACCAGAAGATGTGCAACATCGTCCCCTCCTCAGCACCACAGCGCCAGCAGAGGCTGGGCACCCGAGGGAAGAAGCGATGTAGAATGGTAGGGACCCTGTACCAGCGTGTCGTGATTTTGTAACAAGTTTCTTGCACCCTAGTCGCAATGGAGGATTTCTGGGCAAAATAGAGAATTTTTTGTCTCTGTACCTCGGTGAATTGGATTCCCAGTTCCTCCTCCCATTTAGTGAGAAACGGGGGTACGTATCCTTCCTCTGGTTGGGTTAGGGATGAGTATATCAGTGAAAGGCAATGTCGTATCGGTTCCCCACGATGGCAAATAAGCTCAAGTTCAGTTAGTTTGCGGGTAATGCCCGGTTTCCATAGATAACTGCGTAGAAAATTCCGCAGCTGTAAGCTGCTCCAGAAATCTAGGGGGGGGTCTGTCACTAACGTCCCGGCATTTAGGGAAATTTGGCCATTGGGTTCCATGAAATCATGTACGCACAGCCTGGTGCTCATTGCGAGTCGCTTAAATTGAGGGCTCTGCAAACCAGGTAGGAACTCCGGATTACCCAGAATCGGCACCATGGGGGACGGCTGTGGGGATACAGATGAGCGCCGAAATGCATCTCTGGTCACCGTTAAAGTACTGCCAAGAGTGGGGTGTTCAATGATATCTTTGGGTAGTGGTGTTGTAATCCAGGGCCAGCTCCTGGCCAAACCCCCGGAGTCCTCCTCCTCCATTGCAACCCAGTGTTTCGCCTCCGCATGGCAGTGCCAGTCCACCAACCTAGTTAGGTGGACTGCTCTGTAATAGGCCTTAATGTCCGGCAAGCCCACCCCACCCCTACTTTTCGCCAAATGGAGAAGTTGGAGTTGTATTCGTGGTTTGCGGTGGGACCAGACAAACGCCCGGAACATGGAGTCAATTCGTTTGAAGAACGCTGGAGGCAGTCGGATGGGGAGTGCCTGAAGCAGGTATAACACCCTTGGCAACAAAGTCATCTTCAGGGCACGGCATCTGCCGAACCACGTCAGCATCAGGGAATGCCAGTGTAGTAGGTCAGTTTTAAGGCGTAGCAGTAATGGATCAAAGTTGGCCGAGTATAATTCCGCTGGGTCGGACGTAATGTCAACTCCCAAGTAGCGTATAAGCTTGGTTGCCCATTTTAGTTGAAAGGTCGAGCGTATACGTTGGGCAGTTCCTGTGTCTACCGTTATGTTGAGGATGGAAGATTTGGTTAAATTGATCTGAAACGAGGAGAGAGTACCGTATTCTTGAAGGGATTGTAGCAGGTTGGGGAGAGAAGAAAGTGGTTCCGTTAGAAAGAAAATAAGGTCGTCCGCAAAGGCGGCCACCTTATGGGAACCTGAGGGTTTCGGGTAGCCTTCAATGTCAGAGTTCGCCCTTATTGTGCACAACAGGGGTTCCAGGGACAGGATAAAGATCAGAGGGGAGAGGGGGCAGCCCTGTCGGGTACCATTGCGGATATCAAAGAAGTTTGATCTTGTCTCGTTGACCCTAACCGACGCAGTGGGGTGGGTATACAAGGAGAGTATCCATTGTAACATGGATGAGCGAAGACCTATGTGCTCTAGAGTTGCCCGGATAAAGGACCAGTTAACGCGGTCGAAGGCCTTCTCCGCGTCGGTTGACAGCAGGAGAAGGGCCTTTTTGGTGGTCTTTGCCGCATGTATCAGATTGATGACTCGAATCGTGTTGTCTCTAGGTTCACGTAGCGGCACAAAGCCTGCCTGGTCTCTGTGAATCAAATTCGGTATGTGGGGAAGCAGCCTATTAGCTAAAATCTTGGCAAAAAGTTTAAGGTCCGAATTCAGGAGTGCAATTGGACGGTAGCTCCCACAAAGTGATGGGTCTTTACCCTCTTTCGGAATAAGGGAGATATATGCCCTTAGGGTGTCTATTGGGAAGGCATTCCCTTCCGTGAGGGCGTTAAGGGCAGAGACCAAGGGTTTCGACAGTATATCAAAGAAAGTTTTGTAATACACCGGGGTTAAACCATCAGGGCCAGGGGCCTTTTTCGGTTTCGAGGAAGCCAGAGCCACGCCCAGTTCTTCAACCGTCAGGGGTTCCTCCAGTGCCTCCCTCACTTCATCTGGTAGTGATGGCATGCCTGAGGCAGCTACATACATTTGGGGGGACTGCCTGCCCTCCAAAGGGGAGTCCCTAGGTTCCGTTCTTTCTTAGAGGCCTGTATAGAAGGAGCGGAACTCCTCTGCTATATCTGAGGAGGTATTTAGCTTCCGCCCCAAGGATGACTGTATGTGTGGGATATATGTTTTCGTGCGAGGGCCCTGCAGGCCTCTGGCCAGGAGAGATCCAGGTTTGTTTGAGAACTCAAACATGGTACGTCGCGCCCACGCCAGTTTTTGTTTGGTCTTATGGAATAACAGAGTACAGAGTTCCTCACGGGCCTTCTGTAGGTCCCGGAGGGTTGCGCGGGCAAGACTAGCTTTATGTATTCTCTCTAGTTTGCGAATTGATGCTAGGAGTTCCTCTGTACGTTTCAGCCTATCTCGCTTGAGGCGGGTTCCTATTTTGATCAGTGCACCTCTCACAACCGTCTTGTGAGCTTCCCAGACCACAAGGGGGTTGGGGACTGACCCCTCATTGACCGCAAAGTATTCCCGTAGAGCGTTCAGTATCTCCGCGCGGGTTTCCTCTGATTGAAGCAGTGCTTCATTCAGTCGCCAGGATGGAGGAGACCTATTCATTGATCCCAATTGAAGAGTCAGATGGACCGGTGCATGGTCAGAGAAGGATATGACATCTATGGACGTTGAGACCACCTTGTCAAGATCCTTATGTGACAGCAACAAATAGTCTAACCGTGAGTAGGTGTGGTGCACCTGGGAAAAGAATGTATAATCTCTGTCTTGGTTGTGAAGCAACCTCCACGGGTCGACTAGGTGCAAGGTGTGAAGGTCCGTCTTGAGGCGCCTCAAACGAGAGTAGGACATGTGCGAGGCTCCTCGTAAGATGTCTAATGTCGGGTCCATGGCAAAATTAAGGTCTCCGCCAAAGATCAGCATCCCCTCTGAGAACTCCAAGAGCTCAGAGAGTAGCCTGCGCAGAAACTGAGGGTGATTCACATTGGGGAAATAAACATTTGCGAATGTGACCTGCACATCAGACACCCTTCCCTTTAGAAGAAGAAAACGGCCCTGCTCGTCTGTCCGCTGTGCCTCAAATACCCAAGGAACGGACCCAGCCAGGATGATGCTGACCCCTTTTGACTTGGAAATCGGAGAGACACTATGGTATGCTACAGGAAAGGCCCCATTAGTCAGCCTAGGTATAGAACCTGCACGGAAGTGCGTCTCCTGCAAAAAAGCTACATGTGTTTTGCCCCTACGCAGGTCAGCCAGTAGCTGTGAGCGTTTTTCCGGTATATTGAGGCCCCGCACGCTTAGAGAGGTGATCTTAAGGTGACCCATCGTGTCTTCTGGCAGGGAAATGGTTGGCAGTATATGTATGGGAAACTCCCACAAAGAGAACCCCTTTCAGGCAGAGGCCAGATAGAGAGGAGAGCAGAACAGCTAGAGGGGAGCAGTAAAGTGAAGAAGGGGGGGGGAGGGGGGAAGGGGTGAGAAGGGTGAGCGATTCCTGTCGTAGACTAACTATGGGCCCCTGTTGCACACTCAAGGTGTCCAGTCAGGGGACCGCCCTAATGTGGGGGTGGAAGGTGCGTCGAGATCTATTCGAGAATAAGTAGAATTTAGGCAGAAGTTTGAGTAAACATATAATGCGGAGATGTGGGGGGATAGCGCCTCTGAGAGTCATGTTATTGCTAATACGAGAACTAACACCGCTAAACAAGGCCGCCAGGCACCCTCCGCCATGACCACTTAGTGACCGCGTCTCCGAGGGGACCGCGGACGCCACACCGGACCCCATCACCTGTGCAATCACATAAATACTGCCGGCATGGTCCGCAATGGCGCCCTACGGTGCAGCCCGCAGCGCAGAACCAAGAGTCCTGTACCTTTTATATCAAGGAGTACCGAAGTGAGCCCTGAAGGGCAGAATCAAACCCAATATTATAAATGTAAAACAGTAAGATGAGAACATAATGAAATAAACCGTTATAAGAGTCATAACAGAGCATAACAGGTAAAGCATGTTGCCTGCAATTGTCATATCCCCAGGGTTATTGTACATTTCTAAGCCATGAAACTATAAAGCTACCCCCCCCCCTCCCACTGCGCAGTTACCTGCCTATCCTCCCAGAGGAAGCTAAGGGGTGGAAAGGGTCCTAGGGGAACCCCGGGTGGCTGACAGGACTTCCAATGAACCAATAAACTATTGGGGAGGGGGGGGGACGCCGGGAGATAGACCGGGCCTCCAGGGGTAATATCTAAGGTTGTGGAACCCACCTGTCTAAAAATCAACATCTCAATGTGTCAAGATTAACAGCCCGATTGCCGTCTCCCCCCACTCCATCCGTCTCCCCCAGCCGGCCACCAGTGGTGAGTCCGTATGGGGGCAGCGGCGTGCAGGCAATCAGGCCCGGATTACTAGTAGACTGAATTGACCCATCACCTCCCCGAGCAGGCTAGCAAGAGTCAGTTGACAATCTGTAGTTTCCCATAGGGGTTCAAAGGCATATCTTGGGGACACAAGTCCTGAGAATGTGTTATGTATGGCAGTCAACTCAGGCATGGGGTGTTGTCTAACGAGACGGTTTCCCCGGCCTCCTGTAGGTGTGGAACTAGAGTTCTTGGTGTACCCGGGGAGGTGATGTAGTGTGAACGTTCATCTTGTCTTACCAGTCCTTGGGATGAGATGGGTGGTTAAGCTTCGGAAGACCTCGGGTGAGGTCTGACAGTCTCTCGGCTGGTGGCACGCGAGCGCGGTCTACGGACTCGTTGCAGCCTGGGCAAGGGTGGGCCCAGGGCCTCCAAGGATAGCAGGTAGTCAAACCAGTTGGGGACACTTATAGCCGGCTTGGCTAGGAAGCTGAACAGGTCTGGGAGTTGGTCCGGTGAGCGTAGGTAGAATTCTGCTCCTCGCCTCCGCACGATGAGATGGAAGGGGTGACCCCAGCGATACGTCGCCTCTGCCGACCGGATTACCTCCAGCAGAGGTCTCAAAAGGCCTCGCATTGCTCTTGTCTGCCTGGAGGCGTCCGGATAGATTCTGATCAATGCTCCATCAAAGTCAATTGGGCCACGTTCCCATGCCAAGCGCATGATCTCCTCTTTAATGGTAAAAAAGTGCACTCTGCAAAGGACATCTCGTGGAAGGTCTGTGGCATCAGGATCCTGGGGATCAGCAGGGGGTGTCCTGGGTCCTGGGATACGGTGGACCCTGTCCAGCTCTAGCTCTGCAGCAAGCGGTTTTCCGAGCACCTGGTTCAGGATAACTGCCACAGTTGCGCGTAGGTCTGAGCCCATGGTGGCTTCAGGGATGCCACGGAGGCGCAGGTTATTGCGTCTGCTCCTGTTCTCGCCGTCGTCTAGCTTCAGTTGAATGTCAACAAGATGGCGGCGAAAGCCACGCTGCTCCTGTTCTATGGCAGCAATGCGGGCATCAGAGGTGGATGCAGAGGTCTCCAGCACAGTGACCCTCTCTTCCACTGTGTCCATCTGTTGGCGCAAATCATGCAGTTCCCTGGACAGAGCATTTACTATGGTTGTCGCCATTTCCTGCAGGTCCTGCCTTGTAGGTAGGCCAGACACTATGTCTTTAAGAGAGCCCTCCACAGCGTCACCTGGCTCCCTTGTGTGACTGCAGCTGAGTGAAATGTCAGTAATGGGAATCACAGGGGACAGTATGGGGGAGGCTGACCTGTTATCCGAGGCGGCTCGATCTCCCCCAGCAGTGAGTTCCGGCTGGGTGCCCTTCTTGGATGAGACGGCGGCGCTCGTCGGAGGCACACGCGGTGGCGCCATCTTGGCCGGCGCGGCGGGGGACGAAGCTGCGTGCTGTCTAAGGAAGTAGTGGGTTATTTTGGATCCTTTCTGACCCCCCAAGTCCAGCGGGTGTTTGCGGTCCCCTGGCATGAAGTCTGGCTCTCACTGTCACGGTTTGCTGGTCTTTCTCAGGGCTTCCCCGCACAGAGCTCCGAGGTGTGCGTCCTCACTCTGCCATCTCTCGGCAACGCCCCCCCCAATGTTGAGGGCATGTGACCTGGTACGGTTTGGGGGGGGGGGCGCTCTCTCGTCCCCCCTCTTTTCCTGCAGCCTGCCAGGTTTTGTGCTCGGATAAGGGTCTGGTATGGATTTTGGGGGGACCCCATGCCGTTTTTTTTTTTTAAATTTTGGCCGGGGTTCCCCTTAATATCCATACCAGACCTGAAGGGCCTGGTATGGAATTTAAGGGGACCCCCACGTCATTTTTTTTAAATTTTGGTTCGGGGTTCCCCTGTGGGGAATTCCCATGCCATTTTTATCAATAAACTTTTATGTGTATTGTCGGACCGACCATTCATTAATAGCCGCGAGTAGTTTAAATGACTTTTTTTTCCTTTTGAAATGTAATTTTGCTGTCACTGTTCTAAACACGGGAAACATGCGCCCCTTTACAGGCATACTATAGACACCGCCCAGGTACAAAATTTAAAGGGATATTACACTTTTATTGTTTCACTTTAAACATTATTAAAATCACTGCTCCCGAAAAAACGGCCATTTTTAAAACTTTTTTTTTGCATTGATCCATGTCCCCTGGGGCAGGACCCAGGTCCCCGAACATTTTTTATGACAATACCATGCATATAAGCCTTTAAAATGAGCACTTTTGATTTCTCCCATAGACTTTTAAAGGGTGTTCCGCGGCATTCGAATTTGCCGCGAACGCCCTAAATTGTTCGCTGTTCGGCGAACAGCCAATGTTCAAGTCAAACATGAGTTCAACTCGAACTCGAAGCTCATCCCTACTTATCAGTGCAGCCTTATCAGTGCCTCCTGATCAGTGCCCATCAGTGCAGCCTATCAGTGCCCATAAGTGCAGCCTCATCAGTGCACATCAATAAAGGAGAAAAATTACTTGTTTGCAAAATTTTATAACAAATTATGAAACCCCAGTAGTGATTAAATACCACCAAAAGAAAGCTCTATTTGTGTGAAAAAAATGGAAAAAATGTCATATGGGTACAGTGTTGCATGACCACACAATTGTCATTCAAAGTGCAACAGCGCTGAAAGCTGAAATGAGCAGGAAGGGGGTTTAAGTTCCCAGTAAGCAAGTTGTTAATGTGCAATTCCAGTAAGTACAAGATCTCTGTACTTTTCTCTTCTACATGTTAATGGGCCAATACCAGCTGCTTATGAAACACAAGCCTGCTGAGATTTTTTATTACACCTCCCTTATCAAAGGGCCAAAAAAATGTACCCCTATTGACTTCAACACATTTGAAATCCTTTGTCTGCATTGGTGACACCCAAGCTGATGTCTATCAGAAAAACTAGAGAGCTGGAACTGCTCAACTCCAAGGAGAGATTTATCCAAGTTCTAAATATAAGTTACAGATTGAGCTATTGAAGTAGAAGTTCAATCAAATACTCTCTAAACTTCAACCAGCTCCCACCTCCATTCTAAGCCCTATATTAACTACCCTATAAAGAAAAGATGTCTATACGTACCTATTCTGAAGGTGCTCTGGTCCAATCACATGATCTCCCTAGCAGCCGGCTTCCATGGAGAGGAGAGATCGCCGACAATGGCTGCAGTGCCTGGGTGGTGACATCACCCATAGGCTTCACGTTAGAGGAAAATGGTCTGGTTGGTCACATGATTGGCTCCCAGAGCCGGCTTCAGTGTATTGGAGGGACAACCAACTAAGGATGCCCCATAGTAAGCCTATAGGTTACGAGTGATCACCGCTCAAGGTTGGTCTCCACCTGTACCACCTCCACTGCATACTACCAGGTGCTGGCCCTATTTGTTATGTGCTTCACAGTAGAGGAAAAGGATCTGGTCGGCCACACATCCAATAAAATCACCTTAATTTAGATATATTCCAAATAGACACTCCACAATGTACAGTCGAGGGAAAATTGCACACCAGCTAGTGCTATTTTCCCTCAATTGTACATTGTGGAGTGTCTATTTCAGAATATGTCTAAATTAAGGTGATTTTATCAGATGTGTGGCCGACCAGACCCTTTTCCTCTACTGTGAAGCCTGTAATGGACAGGGCCAGCACCTGGTAGTGTGCAGTAGAGGTGGTACAGGTGGAGACCGACCTTGAGCGGTGATTACTTTTCACCCATAGACTTACTATGGGGCATCCGTAGTTGGTTCGGACCGGAGGGCCCTCAGAATAGGTAAGCATAGACATCCTTCCTTTACAGAGTAGTTAGTATATGGCTTAGAATGGGGGTGAGAGCAGGGTTAAGTTTAGATTTGACTGGACATCTACTTTAAACAATGTGAATAGGCTTTTTCAGCACAGTAGATGAGGGGAGCCTGAATACAAACATTATAAAGAGCTGAGAGCTCCATCTGCTGGATGAAAACATAGATTTTAACTTTTCAAATACAAGATTTTAAAGTTACCTGACTAAAAACATGAAAAAAAAGTTTGTATTTTAAACAAATTAGAAAGGGGACAAATCACCTTGTTCCTTCTAACTCAGCTGCGGCTGATGATGTATGCGACCAATCATATGCTCCGGTACGGTCATGTAGCCATTTGCTCAATTCCATGATACATTTTTCTTGGAATTTTAATAGGACTATTTTCTTGAAGGAATTGGAGGCGGAATAAAGATGGTGAATGAAGGAACCAAGGCTGATGTCAATCAAAAATGTAACCAACTCGACCTGGAGGAATATTAGAGATTCAGATGTTATCTTACCCAAAACTAATTTCACTGCCAAAAAAGAGATTTCACACTTTCATAACATTTGGCATTTATTGACACTGCTAGATGAAAATTGTCACAGTTCTAGCCAGAACAGAGGCTGTTGGAGAAGACTGTATGCAAGCCTGTTGCCTTTTGATTATGGGCCCTGGATTTTCAATGGATTCATTCTGTTGGGACACATCCTGTGAGGAGATGCTGGTGTCATCAACCTGTGTTTATGTTAATTGAATGAGCTAATGATATTGTCCTCTATACAATGTAGGAGACGGGACGACTGCTATTGTGTTGATATAACTGTGTGAGGCTCGGTGACCACAAGTCTGGGCGAAAGGTCATGTTTCACTCACCTAGGCTGTATAAAGGATTAGATAATTAGCTCATGTTAATTAGGTTACGTTTGTATTGTTAAAGTAATCTTCTCCTGTGTATATAAGACTGTATTCTGGTTCTGAATAAAGTGAGTTCTTGGTAGCAACAAGCAAGTGTCGCCTTGTTTGTGCTCGCAGAGGTTGGGATATCTGTATACAGACTGGGAGTTAGTGGTATATGACGGAAGCACTCAAGCGGAGTGTGGGACGTTCCGTGACATTGGTGGCAAGCAGCGGGAAAGCTTCCTGAAGTCTGGGTCATCCAAACCTCCAACTGGATCCAAGATCAGCATAGCAGAATTCAGTCACCCCAGCGGAGATATGGACCTGGCATCAGAATTCCCGGGGCTGCTGCAGATCATCCTTTCAACGTACACCAAGACTGTGTCTGAGGATGAATACCTGGAGCTTAGGCAGCAAATTCGGGTGGAGCTCTGGATGGCAGCCCTCCGTCTCGCTGGTATAAAACAGGGCAAGTGCTTTCCAACCCAAGAGCAACGGGCCAGTGACCAACGGGCATTACGGATGGCATTCCTGGGAGAGCAGCCCCAGGAGCAATGGGTGACTGAGTTGGACAGGTTGGTCCAGCAGGAGATAGAGCTGGACAATCGTTATCGGGCTCTGCAATGGCACGCAGAGGAGGGATATTTAGGGGAGACGACAGAATGCTCTCCAGAGGGATATGACTTTGGCGGCCCTGGATTGCTGTGGGAGAACCTTACAGATCTTTTTATGTTTGGCGATGAAGGGGAACCTGACCTTGAGGACCTGAGAGATTATAGAGAGTCTATGCTCGGTCTTGCAGGGGTCTCAGAGCTCAAACCTGATTTGGACCATTTGCTAAGGAAGGAACAGCATCTGGAAAGGGCATACAGGAAACTGCTAGAACACGTTCAGCAGCATGCCAGAGAATCGGCAGTGGAAAATCCGGAGATTGCCATCCCCAAACCTGAAGTGCTGACAACAGGGCAGAGCTCTGCTAACCTCTGCCCAGCACTGATAACATCTTCTGGGTTCCATGGACAGGAGATGGTGAACCTATATCCCCAGACATCAGTTGCAGAGACATGGGACTTGATAGACTTTTCTGCTGAGGAAGAACAACCTGATGAGCCTCCAGCAGAAGAGCTGCTATCAGGGCCAAAGTTCACTGTGTTCTGCCCAGCACCAACAGTGGCTTCAGCCTTCTTGAGAGAAGAGGTAGTCGGCCTTTCTCCCACAACACTGACAGGGACATGTGATTTTCTGCCAGCAGCATCTATGGAGTTAAAACAAACTTCTCCAGCTGAAGATCTGGTAACTGAACAGAGGGTCCAAGACCTCTGTCCCACACTTTTACCACTTCCAGAGACTGGGGATTTAATAGACGTTTCTGTAGAGGAGGAACCACCTAGCAAACCCCCAACAGAAGTGCTGGCAACCGGACAGAGGGTCCAAGACCTCTGCCCCACACCTGCAGCAATTGTGGAGGCCCAAGGTGAGGAGGTGGCAATCTATCGTGAGCTGCAGATCAGGATCCAAGGAGAGAATGCAATCATCACCTCACAACTGCAGCTTGATCTGGTGTCGGTTGATGGGGCTTCAGTCCCCACCTGTATACCCCAGGGATGGTGGGCAGTCGGCCCAGATCCCCAACAGCAGGATGGAGTGAGCCCAGTCCCCCTGTCTTCTCTCCAGCGGCAGAAAGGATTCCAGGGAGAAGGGCCAGTCCGGGCCTCTCCCCAGCGGCAGATATGTTCTCTGAGAGAGGCAGAGGTTGGCTGGGTGAGTAATACTCTGTTTGGAACAATTTATTTGGGGTACTGTGTGGGTACAGGCAGTAGAGGACCGGAACTACTTACTAACTTCGGAGTCAACCCGTCTGGGGTCTCCTCCTATGTTAGTCTCCTGCCGAAAGGGGAGAAATGTCACAGTTCTAGCCAGAACAGAGGCTGTTGGAGAAGACTGTATGCAAGCCTGTTGCCTTTTGATTATGGGCCCTGGATTTTCAATGGATTCATTCTGTTGGGACACATCCTGTGAGGAGATGCTGGTGTCATCAACCTGTGTTTATGTTAATTGAATGAGCTAATGATATTGTCCTCTATACAATGTAGGAGACGGGACGACTGCTATTGTGTTGATATAACTGTGTGAGGCTCGGTGACCACAAGTCTGGGCGAAAGGTCATGTTTCACTCACCTAGGCTGTATAAAGGATTAGATAATTAGCTCATGTTAATTAGGTTACGTTTGTATTGTTAAAGTAATCTTCTCCTGTGTATATAAGACTGTATTCTGGTTCTGAATAAAGTGAGTTCTTGGTAGCAACAAGCAAGTGTCGCCTTGTTTGTGCTCGCAGAGGTTGGGATATCTGTATACAGACTGGGAGTTAGTGGTATATGACGGAAGCACTCAAGCGGAGTGTGGGACGTTCCGTGACAAAAATAGCTTTAAAAAATTGTTCCCAACCAATATATAATATGGCTCTGGGATTTCCTTCTAGGCCCAGCCTTATATGTCACATTATCCTCCATATATGAAAACACCAGATGAGCAAGGAGCTGAGAGAGAGAGAGAGAGAGGGTAAGGAGAGTATAAAGGGGTCAGAGGGCCATTTGCAGAGAAACAGTCACTTTGCTCTACATCTGTTCTGATCATTTAGGCTCCATTCACACTTGTGCGACTTCAAAATTGTGTGATTTCCACTGCGACTTTGCAGTGTGACTTGATGCGGCTTTTATGCCATGTTGGATGAGTGCGACCTTGTTGCACCTTTGGCTTTGACCATGTGACTGCGTGTACTCTACAAAGTCGCACACACATGTATATGATGCAGGTGCAATTTCCATGCGACTTTTGAGGGTTTACATTGAAGTCTATGGGCCTCAGGTTGCATGAAAATCTGACCAAAGTAGTACAAGAACTACTTTAAAGTCGCTGTGACTTTAAGGCCTCATGCACACAGGGTGTTAAAAAAAAACAAGCTGCAAAGCCAGTACCGACATCAGGAAAAATGCGCTTTTACAAGTGTTTTGCATTGGCGTTATTGGTGTTAATGCACACAGAGTTCCTTTTTACATTAGAGTTTGCAGGATTCCCCCTTACATGCTGCGTTAGCATTTAGCAGCTTTTCTCTGCCATCTTCTATTTTCCACTCCCAAGTCCAATTACTACAGCTTAAAAACGCTTGATGCGGTTTAACGCTGTATACAGCATTAACATGCATTTAGCCATGTCAGGCATTTTTTCAGCTGTAACGCTGCTGCTCAAGAACGCACTGGCCTGGGTTTTTTTGCAACTTGTAAAACTCCTATGCCACTAAAGGCTCCTAAAAGCCTATGTGGACACATAGAATAACATGGAGAGATGTTTAAATCTGTAAAAAAAAAAAAGAAAAATGCATGGCGCTCCTAAAAGCAGCAGGAAAAACACCCTGTGTGCATGAGTCTTAAGTCGCACAAATATGAACGGTAATCATTGGAAAACATGAGGTGCAACTTAGCATGTGACTTTGAGGTCCAAAGTTGCATGACAAGTCGTACAAGTGTAAACTGGGCCTTTAAAGATAGACAACAAATATGATAATGTTTGTGAATTGACCTTTTGCAAGCAAATACATTAAAAGTGATAATATAATGATTAATGCCGCATACACACGGTCGGACTTTCTGACGGGAAATGTTCGATGTGAGCTTGTTGTCAAAGTCAGATCGTGTGTATGCTCCATCGAACATTTGCTGTCGGGATTTATGGCCACAAATGTTTGAGAGCAGGTTCTCCAATTTTCCGACAACTTCACTTGTTGTCGAAAATTCCGATTGTGTGTACACAAGTCCGTTGCACAAAAGCGCACACATGCTTGGAATCAAGCAGAAGGAGCCACACTGGCTATTGAACTTCCTTTTTCTTGGCTCGTCGTACATCTTGTCATCGCGTTCTCACGTTCGGAATTTCCAACAACATTTGTGTGACCGTATATGTAAATAGTGTACTAAAGGGCTGATATGTGAAATATATCTAAAAAGATGTAAAAAAAATACGGTAGTATAAATGAAAAATATGAAATGAAAAAATGAAAAAAAAAATAGGTAATAACCAAATAATCAAGCTGCACCCATGTGAAAAGTGTTCTGATATCACAAAAATATGAATAAATCTACCAATGAATAGTGCGCTAAAAATTAACTTCCTATTTAGGTGAAAAATATTGAATGTTGTTGCAAATAACCAATAATTTCCTTAGAAATACAAAACCGTGTGCATAAGGCAGATATCAATACCATAAATATCAACCTGCATAAGATATAATCAATCTGAAATGTAAGGGCAAAGAAAAAAAAAAAATATATATCTATATCTATATCTATATCGTTGTAGGTTAGCATAGGGAAAAAAACCTGAAAATCTGTACACAAGTCCAAAGTAAAAGCACGCATGCTTGGAATCAATGCTCACCAAACACGACATTATCAGAAGGTGCCCAAAGGGTGGTGCTCAAGAGCTGAAATTCTACATTGTACGTCACTATGTTCGTGTTTGTTGGCCGTCAATTGTGTGCCGTTAGTTTGCAAGACAAGATCCTGGCACACGCCCTTCAGACAAAAGTCTGGCGCTCTGTTGGCCAACAATCCAATCGTGTGTACGAGACTTTAGATTTATTAACAACATTAGTCTTTTTTGTTAAAAACATCAATATAAGCTGTACATACCGGTGCTGAACTGATAGTGAATCATCACTATTGGAAATTTTAAAAAAATCATCTGCTAAGACCATGTCCTCCTTATTAGAGAAATATAAATCCAGAAAACTTCTGGAATCCATTCCATGTACATGATAGAGTTTATGTGTTGTGGAATCCATTGTCCTGCAACGCTGAATTTCACCTCTTTAATTTCTGCTTTTAACTAAACTTTGTTGGAGTTCTATTTATATTCTTCTGAAATAAGTTGGTTAAATTTTATTGTAATATAATCATAAATATATTTATAAAGCAGTCATGGGAATAGTGCTGACTGAGGTATGATTGCCATCTGAGTTTGCAAAGGTTTAACCACTTTAAGACCAGGCTTTTTTTTTACATTTGTTGTTTTCAAGTAAAAATCTGTATTTTTTGCTAGAAAATCACTTAAGACACCCAAATATTATACAGTGGGGAAAATAATTATTTGATTCCCTATTGATTTTGTCAGTTTGCCCACTTACAAAGAAATGAAGGCTCTATTTTTTTATCATAGGTGTATTTTAAATGATAGAGACAGAAAATCATCCAAAAATCCAGAAAAACCACATAAAACAAATGCTATAAATTGAGTTGCAGTTCAGTGAGTAAAATAAGTATTTGATCCCCATGCAAAATACGACTTAGTACTTGGTGGAGAAAACCATGTTGGCAAACACAGAGGGAAGACGTTTCTTGTAGTTGGTTACCAGGATTTAGTGTTGCCAACCCCCCAAAGTTCAATTTACTGGCAGGATGCCAAAATTTACAAACAGTACCAATTTTTTACTTGCAAAATTCATGAAATTTACTGACAGAGCCAATTTTTTAATGACACTACAAAAGTAACTAAAATGACACTTTTCAGTGCTAAACAGTGCAAAGATCAATATTTACACTATAAACATGTAGCTAGTGATATTAGTAAAGTTTTTAAGTTAAACAAATGTCAAAAACACAGAGTTCCTCCTTACTAGGGATGAGCCGAACACCCCCTGTTCGGTTCGCACCAGAACATGCGAACGGACAAAAAATTTGTTCGAACATCATTACAGTCTATGGGACTCAAACATGAAGAATCAAAAGTGCTCATTTTAAAGGCTTATATGCAAGTTATTGTCATAAAAAGTGTTTGGGGACACGGGTCCTGCCCCAGGGGCATGGATCAATGCAAAAAAAAAGTTTTAAAAACGGCCGTTTTTTCAGGAGCAGTGATTTTAATAATGCTTAAAGTGAAACAATAAAAGTGTAATATTTCTTTAAATTTCGTACCTGGGGGGTGTCTATAGTATGCCTGTAAAGGGGCGCATGTTTCCCGTGTTTAGAACGGTCTGACAGCAAAATGACATTTCAAAGGAAAAAAGTCATTTAAAACTACTCGCGGCTATTAATGAATTGTTGGTCCGACAATACACATAAAAGTTAATTGATAAAAGCGGCATGGGATTTCCCCACAGGGGAACCCCGAACCAAAATTTAAAAAAAAATGGCGTGGGGGTCCCCCTAAATTCCATACCAGGCCCTTCAGGTCTGGTATGGATATTAAGGGGAACCCCATGCCAAAATTTTTTAAAAAATGGCGTGGGGGCCACCCTAAATTCCATACCAGGCCCTTCAGGTCTGGTATGGATTTTAAGGGGAACCCCGCGCTAAAATAAAAAAAAATGGCGTAAAAATCCATACCAGACCCTTATCCGAGCACGCAACTTGGCAGGCCGCAGGAAAAGAGGGGGGGACGAGAGAGCACCCCCCTCCTGGACCGTACCAGGACACATGCCCTCAACATTGGGAGGATGCTTTGGGGTTCCCCCGAAAGCACCCTGCTCCCTATATTGATGGGGACAAGGGCCTCATCCCCACAACCCTCCGGTGTTTGTGGGGGTCTGCGGGTGGGGGGCTTATCGGAATCTGGAAGCCCCCTTTAACAAGGGGACCCCCAGATCCCAGCCCCCCTGTGTGAAATGGTAAGGGGGTACAAAAGTACCCCTACTATTTCACAAAAAAAGTGTTAAAAATGACAAGAGTCAGTTTTTGACAATTCCTTTATTTAAAGTCTCTTCTTCTTTCCAACTTCTTTCTTCTATCTTCCTTCAGTTTCTTCCTCCATCTTCTTCTTCCTGCTGTTCTTCCTCCGATCCTCTGCTTCTTGCTCCGGTGTTCTCTTCCAGCATCTTCCTCCGCGGTGTCTTCTTCCCTTCTTCGTTCTCCGCATCCATGATGAGAGGCTCCCACTGTGTGACGCTTCTTGTCTTCTGACACTTCTTAAATAATGGAGGGCAGGGCCACCCGGTGACCCTGCCCCCCTCTGACACACAGGGACTTGACGGGGACTTCCCTGTGGGTTTCCCCGTGACGTCAGAGGGGGCAGGGTCACTGGTTGGATTTTGAGGGGGACCCGCATGCCATTTTTTTTTAAATTTTGGTGCAGGGTTCCCCTTAATATCCATACCAAACCTGAAGGGCCTGGTATGGAATTTAGGGGGACCCCCACGCCATTTTTTTAAAAATTTTGGTTCGGGTTCCCCTGTGGGGAAATCCCATGCCGTTTTTATCAATGAACTTATATGTGTATTGTCAGACCGACAATTCATTAATAGCCGCGAGTAGTTTTAAATGACTTTTTTTCCTTTTGAAATGTCATTTTGCTGTCAGACTGTTCTAAACACAGGAAACATGCGCCCCTTTACAGGCATACTATAGACACCCCCCAGGTATGAAATTTAAAGGAATATTACACTTTTATTGTTTCACTTTAAGCATTATTAAAATCACTGCTCCCATTGAGTGCGCATGCGCGAGAGCTCCGTAATGGCCGCTTAAGCCCGGAGCTCCGCACCACCCCAGACCGACGAGCGGCATACCTCCAGCCACAGCCAGCGGAGGACCCACCCGAGCACTCCCTCCGCTTTGAGAACAGCGGGGGATCACGGTGAGATGTCCAGTGCACAGGCACGGCGCGATCTAGGCCCGCAATTTGCAGCGGTGGCGGCGGAGGGGTGTACCAAGATGGCTGCCGGCAATGATTCCACTAGGCCGCACTCAGCCACACAGCACAAGGGGCTGGAGCAAAGACCTATACTCACCCCCCCATCCTGACCTATGCCCAGGCAGCCCAGGGAAGCCCCAGCACGCTCCAGACTGGTCATCAGGGCCTGCAGCAGCATCAAGCCCCACAGGGGACCCAAAGAGAGACACACAGCAGTGGGCAGGGGGAAGATGGCGCCTTTCCCTCAGATATACCCCCTCAACCCCCCCTCATCAGCAGGCACTTCACCTGGATACTCGTTTAAAGACATCTCTGCAATCCAAGAAGAGCTGGGAGGGGCTGGGGAAGACCCGGCTGTCATGGTGCACGTTGGCACCAATGACAAAGTCAGAGGCAGATGGAGTGTCCTAAAGAACGATTTTAGGGACTTAGGTGCTAAATTGAGGAAAAGGACCTCCAAGGTAGTATTCTCAGGAATACTACTGGTACATCGAGCCACACCAGAAAGGCAGAGGGAGATTAGGGAAGTAAATAAGTGGCTGAAGAGCTGGTGTAGTAAGGAGGGGTTTGGGTTCCTGGAGGACTGGGCCGACTTCTCAGTCGGTAACCGGTACTATAGAAGGGACGGACTGCACCTAAATGAGGAGGGTGCAGATCTGCTGGGAATGAAGATGGCCAAAACGTTAGAGGGGTTTTTAAACTAGGCGATGGGGGGAGGGTCCAGAGACAGTGATAGAAAGCGCGGAAGATATTCCAGAGGGTAGTATTGGGGGCATTAGTGGTAGGTTAACCAAAGCACAAAAACACAAGGTGAGTATAGTAGCAAGTCCTAGTTGCAATTTTGAAACACCCAATACAAGGACAATATGCGACCGGTCTAAACTATGTGGCATGTTCACCAATGCCAGGAGCATGGCAGACAAGATGGGTGAACTAGAGATACTGTTGTACAAGGAGGATTTGGATTTTGTGGGAATTTCAGAGACCTGGTTCAACAGCTCTCATGATTGGCTGGCAAACATTCAAGGGTATACCCTATACCGCAAGGATAGAGAGGGTAAAAAAGGGGGAGGGGTATGCCTATATATCAAGAATAATGTACAAGCGAATGTGAGAGATGATATCACTGAGGGAGCTAGAGAGGAGGTGGAATCCTTATGGGTAGAGCTCCAAAGGGATGAAGCTAAGGGGAAAATAATACTGGGAGTATGCTATAGGCCCCCTAACCTGAGGGAGGAAGTGGAGACGGATCTCCTATCACAAATTGGATTAGCAGCAAGGATGGGAAGTGTTATCACAATGGGGGATGTTAATTATCCAGACATAGACTGGGCGGAGGGAACCGGGCATTCATTTAAGGCTCGCCAGTTCCTTAATGTCTTGCAGGACAATTTTATGGGTCAGATGGTAGACGCACCAACTAGAAATAAAACCTTACTGGATCTACTGATTACCAACAATACAGACCTGATCACAGATGTGGAAATACGGGGCAATTTAGGTAACAGCGATCACAGGTCAATTGGTTTCAGTATAAATCACACAAATAGGAAGCATAAAGGCAATACAAAGACACTGAATTTCAAAAGAGCCAACTTCCCTAAACTACAAACCTTGCTAAAAGGCATAAATTGGGATAAAATATTAGGAACAAAGAATACGGAGAAGAGATGGGTTTGCTTTAAGAGCATATTAAATAAGGACATTAGCCAATGTATCCCATTGGGTAATAAATTTAAAAGAGCGAACAAAAATCCTGGATGGCTTAACCCCAATGTAAAAATGCATATAAAAGCAAAGGAGAAGGCCTTCAAAAAATACAAGGTTGAGGGATCATCCTCAGCATTCAGACTTTATAAAGAATGCAATAAGAAATGTAAGGGTGCAATTAGGACGGCTAAGATAGAACATGAAAGACGCATAGCGGAGGAGAGCAAAAAAAATCCCAAGAAATTCTTTAAGTATGTAAACAGTAAAAAAGGGAGGACAGACCATATTGGCCCCATAAAGAATGAGGAAGGACATCTGGTTACAAAGGATGGGGAGATGGCAAAGGTATTGAATTTATTCTTCTCCTCAGTCTTCACGAGTGAATCGGGGGGCTTCAGTAACCAAAACTGCAGTGTTTATCCTCATGACACAACACAGGAAGCACCTCCATGGTTAACAGAGGACGGAATTAAAATTAGACTTGAGAAACTTAACATTAATAAATCATCGGGACCAGATGGCTTGCATCCGAGGGTACTTAGGGAACTCAGTCAGGTGATTGCCAGACCATTGTTCCTAATTTTTACAGACAGTCTATTGACTGGAATGGTACCAGCTGATTGGAGAAAAGCCAATGTAGCACCAATATTTAAAAAGGGCCCAAAAAACATCCCTGGGAATTACAGACCAGTTAGCCTAACATCAATAATATGTAAACTCTTGGAGGGGATGATAAGGGACTATATACAAGATTTTAGTAATAAGAACAATATCATTAGCAGTAATCAGCATGGATTCATGAAGAATCGTTCTTGCCAAACCAATCTATTAACCTTCTATGAGGAGGTGAATTGCCATCTAGATAAAGGAAGGCCCGTAGACGTGGTGTATCTGGATTTTGCAAAAGCATTTGACACAGTTCCCCATAAACGTTTACTGTACAAAATAAGGTCCGTTGGCATGGACCATAGGGTGAGTACATGGATTGAAAACTGGCTACAAGGGCGTGTTCAGAGGGTGGTGATAAATGGGGAATACTCAGAATGGTCAGGGGTGGGTAGTGGGGTTCCCCAGGGTTCTGTGCTGGGACCAATCCTATTTAATTTGTTTATAAACGATCTGGAGGATGGGATAAACAGTTCAATCTCTGTATTTGCAGACGATACTAAGCTAAGCAGGGCGATAACTTCTCCGCAGGATGTGGAAACCTTGCAAAAAGACCTGAACAAATTAATGGGGTGGGCGACTACATGGCAAATGAGGTTCAATGTAGAAAAATGTAAAATAATGCATTTGGGTGGCAAAAATATGAATGCAATCTATACACTGGGGGGAGAACCTCTGGGGGAATCTAGGATGGAAAAGGAGCTGGGGGTCCTAGTAGATGATAGGCTCAGCAATGGCATGCAATGCCAAGCTGCTGCTAATAAAGCAAACAGAATATTGGCATGCATTAAAAGGGGGATCAACTCCAGAGATAAAACGATAATTCTCCCGCTCTACAAGACTCTGGTCCGGCCGCACCTGGAGTATGCTGTCCAGTTCTGGGCACCAGTCCTCAGGAAGGATGTACTGGAAATGGAGCGAGTACAAAGAAGGGCAACAAAGCTAATAAAGGGTCTGGAGGATCTTAGTTATGAGGAAAGGTTGCGAGCGCTGAACTTATTCTCTCTGGAGAAGAGACGCTTGAGAGGGGATATGATTTCAATTTACAAATACTGTACTGGTGACCCCACAATAGGGATAAAACTTTTTCGCAGAAGAGAGTTTAATAAGACTTGGGGCCACTCATTACAATTAGAAGAAAAGAGGTTTAACCTTAAACTACGTAGAGGGTTCTTTACTGTAAGAGCGGCAAGGATGTGGAATTCCCTTCCACAGGCGGTGGTCTCAGCGGGGAGCATTGATAGCTTCAAGAAACTATTAGATAACCACCTGAATGACCGCAACATACAGGGATATGTAATGTAATGTAATACTGACACATAATCACACACATAGGTTGGACTTGATGGACGTGTGTCTTTTTTCAACCTCACCTACTATGTAACTACGTAGCTCTTCTCCAAATTTTCAGCACTATTAGAAAAGGGTCTGGCTAATAAAGCCACCCAGATCACTAATGCTATTAAAACGGACCTTTCTAACCTGGGCTCTAGAATTGAGGCTATGGAAGACAAAATCGACCACACGGTCGCTAGAACCAACCAGAATGCCGCACATATCCAGACAGTCCAAGAACAACTGGACACAGCCCTATTAAGAATCGACGAACTTGAGAACAGGTTCAGGAGGTATAATTTTAGAATAAGAGGCCTCCCGGAGTCCTTCACGGATATCCCCCTCATGGTGCAGGACTTTATCTCAGAGCTCATCCCTAATATTCCGCCACACAGGCTAGAGCTGGACAGGGCTCACAGGGCTCTGGGACCCCCGAGGAAAGATGGCTCCCCAAGGGATGTAATAGTAAAACCGCATTTTTATGTGGTCAAAGAGGAGGTAATGAGACAATCACATTTGAAGCCTAAGCTCCAACATCAGGGTCACCAAATCCAGGTTTTTGCAGATCTGGCTCAGTCCACCATACAAAGAAGACGTACCCTCAAACCCCTCCTTTTGGTCTTGATGGAACGAGACATCAAGTACCGCTGGACATTTCCCTTTGCCGTGAAGTTTTCATTACAAGGCAAGACCTATGCTTTCTCCAACTTCCCGGACGGTGAGAGACTGTTCCTCTCCCTCAAACTAATCTCCCAGGAAGCCCCCATGGAACTTTTCTCTTCTTCATCGGGTTCGTACAAACGCCCTCCTCCAGGCAGCCCAGTCTCCCCTCTCTGGATCAAGGGCCCTTCTAAAAGGAGTAAGGACGGAAGACCTCCATAACAGAGTTTCAATATGAAAAATGGGGGGAGTTTGGGACTTTATATGAAGCACCATAAGTGCCTCCATCCCGCGGGACTTTGAGTGAAGCACCCTAAGGTGCCTCCATCCCTGTAATGCGTAATAAAAAAGGAAGTTTGGGACTTTATATGAAGCAATTGAGTAGTGGAGGTGGATTACAATATAAACATATTTATTTAGTAGCATGAATTTATATACAAAAAATATATATAAAAGAGTATTTCATATCATATATACAGGGGAGACATGCACAAAGGCCGAGTATGTAAAATGGAAAAATACATGCATAACATCATATGATCGAAAAAATGAATACATACATGCATAAAAATAACATATACATGCCAATAGCAGCAGGCCTACCACCGGCACATGCACCCACATGGTACATCTGTATCCACCAGATGATATAAAAAACATCATGTATTAAAATTAGATAAATATCAATCCATATGGGGTATATGGCTGCAGCATCATATAAAGCTCTACGCGTTTCGTGGGTATTCCCACTCGTCAGGAGCGGATGCGTCAGACATTTCTATGGAATAAAAAGATTTGATTTAAGGAACCGTACTTCTCAAAAAAGTTCAAAAAATGTTTATATTAGTATGGGTGGTTAACCACTGACACTCACCAACCCAGGCATAGACCGCAAAGTGGAGTGATCGGAGCAGGGCTGGCCGAGAACATGGCCTCAGGGCGGGAGCTGAGGCGGCATAATACAAGATTGCAGCATCGGATAGGACAAGAGCTAGAAGTATGGATGGGAGCTCCATGTAGCCAAGAAAGTAATGTGTACTCAATGGGGCAAGGATGTCTGGGAACAAAAAGATATATGTGTAAATATAATATATTTGTCATAATATATGATAGGAGATGGTGATATAAATACATGAACCCAGTACAGCTCCATATAGAAGGTGTATAGATAATATGAGAAAGGTAAAGAAGATGCAAATAATGCCCAAGAATGTGAAAGTATCTGTGTGTAAAAGTGGTGAGCATGAACATAACACAGATTGTGGTGAAAGTACTGATAAGAATACCATGTGGAATCAAGGGCAATAGTGTGAACAGAAAGCAAATCCACCAAGAGGGAGAAAAGATAAGAGAGAGTGAAGATTGAGAAAGCAAAGGAGAATGCCTACCCTAATGCCGCAACAGAACAACCCCCAGCAGATGGTATAGCTGGTGTGTGGGGACCCCAAAGGAGAACTGATGAATGAAGCAGTTCGCCTGAATAGGGGATGTAATCATGCCGCCAACGCCACGCTGATGAACCAATGGAGGTGAGGGAGCCGCACCTGAGGTGAGTAGCACTCAACAACCGACGCGGAGACCTCCCCATACCAGGACACAAGATATTATGGCTAGACGCCGGAGCCATGACCTCATTTCTGACGTCAAGCGCACGGAGTGAAGCCGCCACACAGAACAGCGTGACAAGCGTGGCGCCGATGCGCAGAGCTGCAGACGCCCCGTTCTCCAAAACATTAGGTGCAGGGGGAGAAGGGGGAGAGCCCGATGAGCGCATCGCAGCTCCCGCGATAGAGGTGGAGCCCAGCCATGTCCAAACACCGATCCATCCACCCACGTCAGACCATGACCAGGCAGAGGGAGTGTGCATGGAACATCTGATTGGAGGCAGTCCGTGTGAGTGCATGAAACTTAGTGGAGAAATTGCTGCCTATAAAAAATGACATGTGCAAAGCATGGAAGCATGGATGTTAAATAAACAATATGGAAAAATCTTTGTATTGGCAAAATGTTTTGAACCTTAATGAAGGTACCCTATAAATGAGGGTGAACCTCACACTGGTTCTGTTGCGGCATTAGGATAGGCATTCTCCTTTGCTTTCTCAATCTTCACTCTCTCTTTTCTTGTCTCCCTCTTGGTGGATTTGCTTTCTGTTCACACTATTGCCCTTGATTCCACGTGGTATTCTTATCAGTACTTTCACCACAATCTGTGTTATGTTCATGCTCACCACTTTTACACACAGATACTTTCACATTCTTGGGCATTATTTGCATCTTCTTTACCTTTCTCATATTATTTATACACCTTCTATATGGAGCTGTACTGGGTTCATGTATTTATATCACCATCTCCTATCATATATTATGACAAATATATTATATTTACACATATATCTTTTTGTTCCCAGACATCCTTGCCCCATTGAGTACACATTACTTTCTTGGCTACATGGAGCTCCCATCCATACTACTAGCTCTTGTCCTATCCGATGCTGCAATCTTGTATTATGCCGCCTCAGCTCCCGCCCTGAGGCCATGTTCTCGGCCAGCCCTGCTCCGATCACTCCACTTTGCGGTCTATGCCTGGGTTGGTGAGTGTCAGTGGTTAACCACCCATACTAATATAAACATTTTTTGAACTTTTTTGAGAAGTACGGTTCCTTAAATCAAATCTTTTTATTCCATAGAAATGGCTGACGCATCCGCTCCTGACGAGTGGGAATACCCACGAAACGCGTAGAGCTTTATATGATGCTGCAGCCACATACCCCATATGGATTGATATTTATCTAATTTTAATGATGTTTTTTATATCATCTGGTGGATACAGATGTACCATGTGGGTGCATGTGCCGGTGGTAGGCCTGCTGCTATTGGCATGTATATGTTATTTTTATGCATGTATGTATTCATTTTTTCGATCATATGATGTTATGCATGTATTTTTCCATTTTACATACTCGGCCTTTGTGCATGTCTCCCCTGTATATATGATATGAAATACTCTTTTATATATATTTTTTTGTATATAAATTCATGCTACTAAATAAATGTTTATATTGTAATCCACCTCCACTACTCAATTGCTTCATATAAAGTCCCAAACTTCCTTTTTTATTATAACAGAGTTTCAAGGTTCTTTTTTATTCACCCAGATCTTCCACGGTCATTTCTGTTTGGGACTGTTCCCCTCTGTTGATTGAGCTTATGCTCACCCTTCTAATTTCACGGCCCAATCGGGGCCCTGGAAACATGACACTTTCTTACCACTAAAGCTTTGACACTGCCTGCAGCTGTGGATCACCGAAGTGAATCGTCTACGGAGAACTGTCCCCGTGCTCCCTTAACCTCTCAGAAGCGAGAGGAAGGTTTAGTTTCAATTCGCACTGGGGATTTGAACCCTGGAACTTTTGATCTCCATAGTACTTAGCAAGCATCCCCTACCCAGATCCATGATCATGGTTGTAGTTAGCCCAGGGCTAGTGGTTATTAAATTTTTTGTGTTTTGATAGCTCCTATTCTTTTTTTATTTTTCTTGAATGCAATTATTGGTCTAAGGTTGCAGTTCAATTTAGCATTGAACAAGCTGAAGATCTTATGCACAATTTACGTTACAGTTACTCAGAAGTGGGGGTCCAGGGTGGTACCCTTGCGCCTCCTCTCACTCCGAGGGAACCTAATGTGCTCCCGCAGAGTGAGACTTCTCTCACCCACTATGGACGAGAGAATATTTAAAATGGAGACTAAGCGGTCAGAAACACCACTGCCCTCCAGTTAGAGGACCTTTGATACTGTTTTTGTTTTTTTGTTTGTTTGTCTCTCTATCTTCCCTCTATTCTTTCTCATCACTTCTTTCTCTTCTAGCTGGCCATCTGGGGTTGCCCTGGAACCTCCCGCACACAGACATAGGTCGGATCCCTCATCCCACCACCCTATCTATGAATACACCTCAACACGAGGTAAGTGGCTGCTGGGCCGGTGATCACTTCTCCCTCTGTTCCCATGGCTGATTTGTCTTCTAAGGGACTAGATCTCAAGGTGGCTTCTCATAACACTCAAGGGCTCAATTCTCCTAGGAAAAGGAGAGTAGCTTTTGACCATTACAAATCCCTCAAACTTGATGTAGTGCTCCTGCAGGAGACGCATTTCCCGATTCGGTACAGTCCCAAGTTCCTACATTCCTACTACCCATCATTTTTCCTAGCCAAGGCTCCTAACAAAACCAAAGGTGTTGCAATACTTTTTTCTAAGAACAGTAAATTTAGCCATATTTCTGACCTTAAAGATCCAGAGGGACGGTTCATTCTTGTAAAGGGCACTCTGGAGGGAGTACTATACTCCATAATCTCTTATTATGCCCCTAATAAGGGTCAAGCAACTTTCTTCCAGAACCTCTTTGCAACTCTCAACCCCCTCCTTGAGGGCAAAGTCATATGGGGAGGGGACTCAAATGTAGCGTTTGACCAGGGCCTAGACAAAAATAAACCACTCAAAGAAAGACTAACACGCCCCACAAAACTAAGCACCAGAATAGCTAAAATGATTCACTCCCAAGGCTTGGTAGATATCTAGCGGGAACTAAATCCCACAGGTAGGGACTTCACACACTTCTCCTCTCCCCACCAGACCTACGCAAGGATTGACCACATACTCATTCCAACTAACCTTATCCCCCTATCCTCCAAAGCTAAAATCATAGACATAGTCTGGTCGGACCACTCGCTGGTCCTCCTGACTATGAAAAATGTCCTGTCGCGGAGCGGGGGCTCTTATTGGAGACTGAACGAGTCTCTCCTGGGAGATCCAGTTAATGCCAAGATGATAGTAGATGCTATCAAGGAATACTTCAGAATAAATGATGTGGGAAACATCTCCCCCGAAACCCTTTGGGCAGCCCACAAGGTCACAGTCCTTGTTGAGCTCATCAGATTAGCTACTCAAGTTAAAAAGGAGAGACTGATAGACATTCATAGACTAGAGCAAAAATGTATTACTTTGAAAATCGATCACAAAAAACACCCATCTAGGGAGCTTAATGAAAAACTAGATGTGATCAGACTGGAACTCAATCTAGCTTTAACGGCAAAAGCCGAAAAACATATTAGATGGAGCGGAGCTAAATTTTACTGCCACAGGGACAGAGTTGGGACGATGCTAGCTACGAAACTCTCCCCCAAGTTCCACTCTCACACTTTCCCCAAATTGCGCATAGCGGGCCAGCCACCAACGGCCAACCCATCTAAAATCATGAAAGCCTTTCACGAATTTTATTCTGAATTATACAAAACCACACAAAAACCGAGAGACATCTCAATCGCTTCCTTTCTCTCGAATCTTCAACTGCCCTCTCTATCCAAGGACCATAGAGACCTTATGGAGGAACCCTTTACCTCGGACGAGATAAGGGAGGTTATTAAAAACCTTAAGGCAGGCACGGCCCCGGGTCCGGACGGCTTGTCTGTCCCTTATTATAAGAAGTTCGGGGATATACTGGCCCCCCATATGGCAACATTTTTTAACTCAGGCTCTCCCATGGATCCACATTTGAACATGGCTTTCATAGCAGTTATTCCCAAACCCAATAAGAATCATGAAGAAGTAGAGAACTATAGGCCCATTTCTCTAATCAATAATGATCTCAGGATACTCACTAAAATTTTAGCCAGCCGTCTCACCTCCTTTATCAAGCAATATGTCCACAAAGATCAGGTAGGATTTATCCCGGGGAGGCAGGGCCCAGATCAAATCAGGAGAGCGGTGGACATTGTCTCCATTCTCCAATCTAATTGGGAGGGGGGGGGCCCCAAACAGGCAGGAATGCTGTTGTCTTTAGATTTGCATAAGGCCTTCGACTCGATCAAATGGCCTTACCTTTTTTCCCTCCTGGAGAGCTAGGGTTTCGGGGCCGGCTTTTTAGGGACTTTGCGATCCCTCTACTCCAACCCGGCAGTGGTACTCCGACTGCAAGGCCAATATTCCAAACCCCTCCAAATAGCGAGGGGGACGAGACAGGGTTGCCCTCTCTCCCCTCTGATATTCGCCATGGCCATAGAAACACTTGCGATAGCTATTAGATCAAACCCAAATATTTACGGAGTATCCTGTGGGGAACAAGTCCACAAATGTGGGCTCTTCGCTGACGATATGCTCCTTTTCATAACGTCTCCTACCACATCACTCCCAAATTTGTGCAAACTGTTGAAAGAGTTCTCTAGTATCTCAGGCCTTAAGGTCAACTATTCTAAATCATCGGCTTTAAATATCTCCCTTCAGACAGAAACAGTATCCGCACTTCAAAGCTCTTTTGACTTTAAATGGAATGACCAATGGATAGATTATTTAGGAATGAAACTTTCAGCAAAAACGGAACAATTATATCCCTTGAACTTCCCTCCAATGTTCCGCAAGTTAGCGTCTGATCTGGGAACATGGTCCAAGGGAGAGATTTCCTGGTTGGGCAGAATTCATGCAGTGAAGATGACGCTTTTGCTCAGACTCCTATACCTATTCAGGGCCATTCCGATAAACATTAATAAGGAACACTTGACCAAATTCCAAAAAAAGATCACCAAATTTATCTGGGGGGAGGGGACATAGATTTCAACAAAAAACCCTTTTCCTTCCTAGAACTCAGGGGGGCATGGGGGTTCCTCAGCTTTTTTGGTACTATCAAGCCGCCAGGCTAGCCCAACTCTCCACGGTTAGGGATGAGCCGAACACCCCCCGGTTTGATTCGCACCAGAACCTGCGAACGGACCGAAAATTTGCACGAACGTTAGAACCCCATTGACGTCTATGGGACTCGAACGTTCGAAATCAAAAGTGCTCATTTTAAAGGTTAATTTGCATGGTATTGTCCTAAAAAGGGTTTGGGGACCCGGGTCCTACCCCAGGGGACATGTATCAATGCAAAAAAAACTTTTAAAAACTGACGTTTTTTCGGGAGCAGTGATTTTAATGATGCTTAACCACTTCAATACAGGGCTTTTATACACCCTTCCTTCCCAGACCAAATTTTAGCTTTCAGCGCTCTCACACTTTGAATGACAATTACTCAGTCATGCTACACTGTACCCAAACCAAATTTTTATCATTTTTTTCTCACAAACATAGCTTTCTTTTAGTGGTATTTAATCACTGCTGTTTTTTTTATTTTTTGCAATATAAGCGAAAAAAGAGAGAAATTTTTGAAAAAAAAACACTTTTTTTTAGTTTTTATTGTAAAATTTTGCAAATAAGTAATTTTTCTTCATAAATTTGGGCCAAAATGTATACTGCTACATATCTTTAGTAAAAATAACCCAAATTAGTGTATATTATTTGGTCTCTGTGAAAGTTATAGAGTCTACAAGCTATGGTGCAAATCATTGAAAAATGATCACATCTGATCACACCTGATGTACTGAAGGCCTATCTCATTTCTTGAGGCCCTAACAAGCCAGGAAAGTACAAATACCCCCCAAATTACCCCTTTTTGGAAAGCAGACATTCCAAGGTATTTAGCAAGAGGCATGGTGAGCTTTTTGAAGTTGTAATTTTTTCCCACAATTCTTGGAAATTTTTTTTTTTTTTTTTTTTTTTTTTTTTTTGCACAAAATTGTCATAATAACAAGTTATTTCTCTCACACAGCACATGCATACTTGCAATGACACCCCAAAATACATTCTGCTACTCCTCCTGAGTATAGTGATACCACATGTGTGAGACTTTTACACAGCCTGGCCACATACAGAGGTCTAAAATCCAACTAGCACCGTCAGGCATTTTACGAGCATAAATTGCACATCTCATATGATGACAACCTATCACACTTTTGAAGGCCCTGGAGCACCAGGACAACGGAAACGCCCACAAAATGACCCCATTTTGGAAAGCTAACACCCCAACGTATAATCTATGAGGCATAATTAGTCTTTTGAATGGTTCATTTTTTTCCCGAAGTTTTTGGAAACTGTGGAAAAAAAAATGAAAACGCATTTTTTTTACACAAAGTTGTCCATTCATAAGATATTTACAACACATAGCATGTACATAGCAAAAATGACACCCCAAAATACATTCTGCTACTCCTCCTGAGTATGGCGATACCAAATGTGTGAGACTTTTACACAGCCTGGCCACATACAGAGGCCCAACATTGAAGTAGCAGCTTCAGGCATTCTAGGAGCATAAATTACACATCTCATTTCTCAACCACCTATTACAATTTTGAAGGCCCTGGAGCACCAGGACAATGGAAACACCCACAAAATGACCCCATTTTGGAAAGCTAACACCCCAACGTATAATCTATGAGGCATAATTAGTCTTTTGAATGGTTCATATTTTTCCCGAAGTTTTTGGAAACTGTGGGAAAAAAATGAAAACGCATTTTTTTTTACACAAAGTTGTCCATTCATAAGATATTTCCAACACATAGCATGTACATAGCAAAAATGACACCCCAAAATACATTCTGCTACTCCTCCTGAGTGTAGCGATACCAAATGTGTGAGACTTTTACACAGCCTGGCCACATACAGAGGCCCAACATTGAAGTAGCAGCTCCAGGCATTCTAGGAGCATAAATTACACATCTCATTTCTCAACCACCTATTACATGTTTGAAGGCCCTAGAGCACCAGGACAACGGAAACGCCCACAAAATGACCCCATTTTGGAAAGCTAACACCCCAACGTATAATCTATGAGGCATAATTAGTCTTTTGAATGGTTCATTTTTTTCCTGAAGTTTTTGGAAACTGTGGAAAAAAAATTAAAACGCATTTTTTTTACACAAAGTTGTCCATTCATAAGATATTTCCAATACATAGCATGTACATAGCAAAAATGACACCCCAAAATACATTCTGCTACTCCTCCTGAGTGTGGCGATACCAAATGTGTGAGACTTTTACACAGCCTGGTCACATACAGAGGCCCAACATTGAAGTAGCAGCTCCAGGCATTCTAGGAGCATAAATTACACATCTCATTTCTCAATCACCTATTACAATTTTGAAGGCCCTGGAGCACCGGGACAATGGAAACACCCACAAAATGACCCCATTTTGGAAAGCTAACACCCCAACGTATAATCTATGAGGCATAATTAGTCTTTTGAATGGTTCATATTTTTCCCGAAGTTTTTGGAAACTGTGGGAAAAAAATGAAAACGCATTTTTTTTTACACAAAGTTGTCCATTCATAAGATATTTACAACACATAGCATGTACATAGCAAAAATGACACCCCAAAATACATTCTGCTACTCCTCCTGAGTGTAGCGATACCAAATGTGTGAGACTTTTACACAGCCTGGCCACATACAGAGGCCCAACATTGAAGTAGCAGCTCCAGGCATTCTAGGAGCATAAATTACACATCTCATTTCTCAACCACCTATTACATGTTTGAAGGCCCTAGAGCACCAGGACAACGGAAACGCCCACAAAATGACCCCATTTTGGAAAGCTAACACCCCAACGTATAATCTATGAGGCATAATTAGTCTTTTGAATGGTTCATTTTTTTCCTGAAGTTTTTGGAAACTGTGGAAAAAAAATGAAAACGCATTTTTTTTACACAAAGTTGTCCATTCATAAGATATTTCCAACACATAGCATGTACATAGCAAAAATGACACCCCAAAATACATTCTGCTACTCCTCCTGAGTGTGGCGATACCAAATGTGTGAGACTTTTACATAGTCTGGCCACATACAGAGGCCCAACATCCAAGTAGCACTGTCAGTTGTTCTAGGAGCATACATTACACATAAATTCCTGCCAACCTATCACATTGTTGAAGGCCCTTCATATTTCTAACACATAGCATGTACTGTAGAAGCCAATTACAAACCAAAATACATTCTGTTGAGTAAAGGGTAAAGAAAAGATTACCTGCAGTTTTAGTAGTGCAGTGGTCCACAGAGAAGAGCATCGGTCCAGGCAGCAGGCAGGAACGTGGACAGCGACAGCAAAACAGGCAGCAGGCAAGAATAGTCAGTACAGGTAGAGATGTCAGCACAGCCAAAGCATTAGTCCAGATAGCAGGCAGGGATGTGGTCAGCAGCAGCAAAAGGATCAAAGGATCATCCATGCAGCAGGCAGGAATACTGTCCATAGTTAGTACATGCAGCAGGCAGAGGTATGGTCAGCACAGCCAGAGTATTTGTCCAGGGAGCAGGCAGTACCATCAAGCTTAGGGCATTGGTCAGGAAAGAATGGGGACAGGGGTAGAGGCTTCTCCCACCCAAATCGCTTTGAAGCCTCCGGGCAACCAGACCCTGTTATGGGAACACAGAAAACCAAAAACTGGTTTTCTGAACTCCGAACACTATTCTGGAGCCCCTCACATATGTGAGACCCCTGTGTAGGAGGGTGAAAGATCAATCCAAGGGGCAGGCAAAAACATGGTCAACAGGCCGAGGTCAGTGCAGGTAAAAGGCAGAAATAGACGGTAGACAGAGGCATAGTCGATACAGTCCAGGGTCAGTTCACGTGAAAGGCAAAAACATGGCGGAAAAACAATGCAGACGGTAGGCAGAGGCATAGTCGAGAAACAGGCCAGGGTCGGTTCACATGGAAGGCAATAATATGGTTGGTTGAGGAAGGTAAATATTCAGGACAGAAATTAAAAACGGGGAAATGGCAGTATTAGAAATATGGACTAATAATTTTCCAGAGTGTGATATCGCCTGAAGCATTCTCCGATGCAAAGGCCAGGTTGGGAGGGACAGTCAGTACAATGGAAGCTCGTATCTTTCCTAATTCCTCTTTTGGTGCACACCCGACATTTTTTTTGGCGTCGTCTTCCGGATCCTGTTGGTGGAATATGGTCTGGGAAATGGCGCTCATGTAGTCTGCTGACAGAATCGGAGCGAATGCTTTCTGGGGGGGATACTTGCTGATAAATCAGGGCAGTGACAATGTCTTCAATAAACTTTATTAAGGTGGTGGGTGTTTCTGTGGATTTTTGGTATATTATGAAAGAATTTAATGAAAAATGAAAAAAGTAAATTGCGACTTTTTTGTACCAGAATAATGATTTTCTTGTTGAAAGATAGGGCTGCAACAACTGATCGTTTAAATCCACCCCCCCCATGTATTTATTGTACTCAGTGATACAGGTAGGCTTGCGAACGGTACCGCGTCTTCTGTGAAGTTCCACCGAGGTGTCATCGTGGATGGTGGACATGATGTACACGTCTTTTCTATCCCTCCACTTCACAGCCAACACTTCTTCGTTCCTCAAGCTTCTCGATTCCCCCCTTGGAATGTTTGTGGTGACAAGACACTGTGGGAAGCCCTTTCGGTTTTTTCTAGTTGTACCACAGGCCAAAGTTTGTTTGAGATGTAGGTGGCGGAGAAGGGGCAAACTCGTATAATAATTATCCATATAAATATGGTACCCCTTTTGGAGGAGTGGGAATGCCAACTCCCAAACAATTTTCCCACTTATTCCCATATACGAGGGACACTCAGGGGGCTGGAGCTGGGAATCTTTCCCTTCGTACACGCGGAATGCGTACACATAACCGGTGGCACTTTCACAAAGCTTGTTAAGCTTCAAGCCATACCTCGCCCTCTTACTGGGTATATATTGTTTGATTCCCAGCCGGCCTGTGAAATGCACCAGGGATTCGTCCACAGATATATTTTTTTCAGGGACATAAACTTCGGCAAACTTCTGGGAAAAAAAATTAATTAGGGGGCGAACTTTATATAATTTGTCAAAGTTTGGGTGATTTCGGGGGGGGCACTGTGAGTTGTCATTGAAATGCAAGAAGCGCATTATGATTTCGTATCGGGACCTGGACATGGCTGCTGAAAAAATTGGCATATGGTGGATGGGTCTGGTCGACCAATACTTATGAATTTCATTTTTTTTTGTAAGCCCCATGTTCAGGGTTAGGCCTAAAAACAATTTTAGCTCCACTACTGTTAGCGGTCTCCACTCAAAAGGGCGGGCATAGCTGGAGCTGGGGTTGGCTGCAATAAATTGTTGGGCAAACAGATTAGTTTGGTCCACGATGCCTTGAATCCAATCGTTTGGGAAAAATAAATTAAAAAAATCCATTTGTGTAAATCCTGCAGTGTTGACCTGCACACCCGACTGTGCTGTAAAAGGGGGGATCGTGGCTGACCCTGTGGTAGAAGGCAGCCACAATGGGTTTGCCAAGGAATCTGGAAGATGGGTTTGGGCCCTACTTCTTTGGCGTCCACTTGTGCTGGGTCTTTCCTCCTGGGGTCTACCGCCGCTGGCACTGCTGGTAGCTGCCTGGTTTTCAGATCGTCGTCTTTTTGGACGGACTACTTCCTCCTCTAAATCTGATCCAGATGTGCTGCCTTCGGGGGGCTCATATTCCGAATCAGAACCAGAATCTGAACTGAGCGGTGAGAGCTCCCCGTTGCTCTCATCGGTCAGACTCAGGATCTGGTATGCCTCTTCTGGGGTGTACATCTTTCTGGACATAGTGGCTGACTGGCTGTATGTACTCTGGTGGCAAGTGATGAGGTGGCGGGTACTCTGGTGGCAGATGATGAGGTGGCGGGTACTCTGGTGGCAGGTGATGAGGTGGCGGGTACTCTGGTGGCAGGTGATGAGGTGGCGGGTACTCTGGTGGCAGGTGATGAGGTGGCAGGTACTCTGGTGGCAGGTGATGAGGTGGCGGGTACTCTGGTGGCAGGTGATGAGGTGGCAGGTACTCTGGTGGCAGGTGATGAGGTGGCAGGTGATGAGGTGGCAGGTACTCTGGTGGCAGGTGATGAGGTGGCAGGTACTCTGGTGGCAGGTGATGAGGTGGCGGGTACTCTGGTGGCAGGTACTCTGGTGGTGAGGTGGCGGGTACTCTGGTGGCAAGTACTCTGGTGGCAGGTGATGAGGTGGCAAGTACTCTGGTGGCAGGTGATGAGGTGGCGGGTACTCTGGTGGCAGGTGATGAGGTGGCGGGTACTCTGGTGGCAGGTGATGAGGTGGCGGGTACTCTGGTGGCAGGTGATGGACAGGTACTCTGAGATGACAGGTACTTTGAGGTGACAGGTACTCTGAGGTGACAGGTACTGAGGTGACAGGTACTGAGGTGACAGGTACTGAGGTGACAGGTACTCTTTATTTAGGAGGGGCGATCTGGGCACAGTAGTACATGTAATTAGTAACTCACTGTTAGCTGATCTCTTCTCCTCACACTGGATCGGTGTGTGAGGAGAAGAGCCCAGCAACAGCAGTTACTGTGTGACTGTGTGTTTGTTTACATTAGTGACCGGCTGTGATTGGACACAGCCGGTCATGTGATGCAGAGCCATGTCATTGGCTACAGTGATCGGGGCTGAGCTGTATCCAGGGGAAAAGCCTCAGCCCCGATCACCGCTCTGATCACTCCTCTTCCGCCGGAACCCGCCTCATACACGCTTCCCAATGCCGCTCTGCATCCGCCGTTACCGACGCTCCGCCGCCCGCCGCCCGCCGCCGCCGCCGCTTCAATACCCCCATCGGGGAACGGCTGTGTCCTGAGGGACACAACGGTACCCCGATCGCCGCTCTGCGGGCCCCCAGGGGCCCGCAGTAGCGGCGGAAAGCCGAGGCCGTCATATGACGCCCACCCAGGATGGGAGATCCCATCTGTGGACGTCATTTGACTATGGCCGGGTATTGAAGCGGTTAAAGTAAAAAAAAAAAAAGTGAAATATTCCTTTAAATATCGTACCTAGGGGGTGTCTATAGTATGCCTGTAAAGTGACGCATGTTTCCCGTGTTTAGAACAGTCCCTGCACCAAATGTCATTTTTAAAGGAAAAATCTTATTTAAAACTGCTTGCGGGTTTAATGTAATGTTGGGTCCTGGCAATATGGATGAAAATCAGTGAGACAAACGGCATGGGTACCCCCCAGTCCATTACCAGGTCCTTTGAGTCTTGTATGGATATTAAGGGGAACCCCGCACCCAAATTAAAATAAGGAAAGGTGTGGGGCCACCAGGCCCTATATACTCTGAACAGCAGTATACAGGCGGTGCAAACAAGACAGGGACTGTAGGTTTGTTGTTAAGTAGAATCTGTTTGTAATTTTGAACGGGTACATTTTTAACGTGTTTAGCTCCAGCCAAAAAATATTTAAGCTTTTTGGAAAACATAGGGAAGGGTTATCACCCCTTTGACATTTGTTTTGCTGTCTTTCCTCCTCTTCAGAAGATTTCACCTCACTTTTTGTCCCAATGACAAATGTTTTTTGAAAATTTTGGATTTTTTGTGGAACAAGGATTGGAAAGCATCAGTGGAAAGGAGAAATGTTTTTCCCATATTAACTCTTACAGGAGAGAATTTCCCTTCCTAGGAGTAGATTTCATCTCACTTCCTGTTGTCTCCTTCCGTTTGCAAGTAGGAGTCGTTTGTAAGTTAGATGTTTGAAAGTAGGGTCCTGCCCTATATACTTAGCAGAAATTTGGGCCTTAGGTGTTGTTGTGGCCACAACACTGTAAGCCCTCACAGGGCCCTGCTGTGAAATATTAGATCAAGAATTGTAATTACATGCCCCTGTTGAACAGGAGCTGAAAAATTAGGCCTTAGGCACTGGTGCTGGTGCCACAACACTGCAACCCCTCACAGACACTCTAGTTGGAACGCAGGAACGAGCCCTGCTGCAAAGTATTGCATCAAAAATTGTAGTTACACGCCCCTGTTAAACAGGGGCTGAAAAATTGTGCCTTAGGCACTGGTGGTGGCGCCCAGAACCAAAAATGCTCTTACAAGCTATCAGCGTGATCATTGAGGAGGAAGAGGATAATTACTCAGGGATAGTCACTCAGCATCAGCATAGGCAGTCTTTGAAGGGATCTGAGATTTCAAAAAAAATTATTCGGTTACATCAGCATCAGGTGCTTGGTAGCTGGTGGTGATCCAAGACTGATTCATTTTTATGAAGGTCAGTCGATCGACCGAGTCGGTGGACAGACGCACGCCTCCAGAAGCACTGAATGTGCGTTCCAAAAGAACGCTGGATGCAGGACAGGCCAGTAGCTCAATTGCATACTGTGCAAGCTCTGGCCAGTGATCCATCCTCAAGACCCAGTAACCCAGAGGATTTTCGGTGGGAAAGGTGTCCAAATCTGATCTTGCCCCTAGGTATTCCTGCACCATGTAAAACAGATGCTGGCGATGGTTGCTGGAACCGATCATACCTTGGGTCTGCGGACCAAAAAATTGTCTGAACGCAACGGTCAGACGGCCACCTTCTCCACTGCTCCTTCTTTGACTGACCGAAGCCTCAGCAACACGTTGTCCAGAAACAGGAGTTTGTAACCTCCCAGTCTCTGGGAACGCGTTGCACAGACCTTTCTGCAAGGCCTCCCGAAGATGTTTCATCCTCTGCTCCCTCTGCGATGACAAGGTAAGGTCCACAACCTTACCCTTGTAACGTGGATCAAGGAGGGTTGCCAGCCAGTATTGGTCCTTCTTCTTGATACTGCGAATACGAGGATCCTTACGCAGGCTTTGCAGGATCAGGGAGGCCATGCAGCGTAGGTTTGCTGAGGCATTTGGTCCGGAGTCCTCTGGGTCACTAAGGACGACATGGTCCACAGCCACCTCCTCCCAGCCACGTACAAGTCCATGTGTTTCTTGGGACTGATCCCTTAAAGACTGCTGCTGATGCTGAGTGACAGGCTCCACCTCCATACTGACACAATCTTCCTCCTCCTCCTTCTCCTCGTCCTCTTCCTGTGTGATCGGCGGGCACGCAGGAACACTGTCTGGATAAAGGGGGCCTTGAGAGCTAAGGAAGTCCTCCTCTTCCTGCCTCTGTTCTGCCTCAAGTGCCCTGTCCATTATTCCACGCAGCGTGTGCTCCAACAGGTGGACAAGGGGGACAGTGTCACTGATGCATGCACTGTCACTGCTCACCATCCTCGTGGCCTCCTCAAATGGTGACAGGACAGTGCATGCATCCCTGATCATGGCCCACTGGCGTGGGGAAAAAAAACCAAGCTCCCCCGACCCTGTCCTGGTGCCATAGTCGCACAGGTACTCATTGATGGCCCTCTGCTGCGTGTTCAGCCGCTGCAGCATGGCCAACGTTGAGTTCCACAAGGTGGGCATGTTACAGATTAGGCGGTTCTTGGGCAGGTTAAACTCCTTTTTGGAGGTCCGTCAGCCGAGCACTGGCATTATATGACCGGCGGAAATGCACACAGACTTTCCTGGCCTGCCTCAGGACATCCTGTAAGCCCGGGTACCTGCCCAAGAACCGCTGAACGTTAAGGACGTGAGCCAAACAGGGCACATGGGTCATTTGTCCCTGTCGGAGGGCAGAGAGGAAGTTGGTGCCATTGTCGCAAACCACCATTCCTGCCTTAATTTGGCATGGCGTCAACCACCTCTGAACCTGCCCCTGCAGAGCTGACAGAACCTCTGCCCCAGTGTGGCTCCTGTCCCCCAAGCACACCAGCTCAAGCACCGCATGGCATCTTTTGGCCTGCGTACTTGCGTAGCCCCTTGAACGGCTACGGAGCACCGCTGGTTCCGAGGACAAAGCACAGGAAGAGGCCATGGAGGAAGAAGAAGAGGAGGGGGTGGAGGAGAGAGGTGTGTCACAATCATTAGCATTTTGGAGGCGTGGTGGCGGAACAACCTACAACACTACTGCACCTTGACCTGCATCCTTCCCAGCTGCCAGCAGAGTCACCCAATGCGCCGTGAAACTTAGGTAACGTCCCTGTCCATGCCTGCTGGACCATGAGTCAGCCGTAATATGCACCTTACCGCTGACTGCCCTGTCCAGCGAGGCATGGACATTGCCTTCCACATGCTGGTAGAGAGCCGGAATCGCCTTCCGTGAGAAACAGTGGCGTTTGGGTACCTGCCACTGAGGAACCGCACATTCCACAAACTCACGGAAGGGGGCAGAGTCTACCAACTGAAAAGGCAGCAGTTGAAGTGCTAGCAATTTTGCCAAGCTAGCATTCAACCGCTGGGCATGTGGATGGCTGGGAGCAAACTTCTTTCGGCGGTGCAGCAGCTGGGGCAGGGAAATTTGCCTGGTACAATCTGACGTCGGTGTACCAAAAGCAGATTGCCCACAAGTACTTGGCTGTGACACACCTAATTCTACACCTTCATTCCTCTCAGTGCAGGTCTCAGAGAGGACTGAAGGTCTAGTGGGGTTGGAAATCTCAGCTGATGAGGAGCAAGGAGAGGTCCTCTTTGTTCTTTGGTGTGGGTCTTTTAGATACGCTTGCCAATGAACTGCATGGCAGGTCAACATATGTCTGTCCCACGGCCACGTGCTGATGAGGATGCACCGTCTCCATGACCAGCACTAGACACAGAGCCTGCTTGCCCTCTCTTATTGGCTTGTGACTGTCTGCCTCTCCTTCTTGGCCTTCCAGACATACTAATGGCCTGTAGCTGCACTAAGCTGGGATATATATATATATATATATATATATATATATATATATATATATATATATGTACTGATACTGCAGCTAGCAAAATCAACTGCCTGCCTGTAGTATGAGAACACCACCAACCTTCTACAGGTAGCTTTAGCTGAACACTGTGAGGTGGACGCACCCCACTAACATGTAGGTTTAGCTGAACACTGTGAGCAGGACGCACCCCACTAACTTGTAGGTTTAGCAGAACACTGTGAGCAGGACGCACTGCACTAACTGTAAATAGTCTAGCTGCCTGACTGTGGTACTAATAGGATCAAAAGAACACCAGTAGTTTTCTTCAGGTCTTCAGGTAGCTGTAAATACTGTAACAAGACAAGCCTGCCTGTCAGTAGGAAGATAATGGGAACGGATCTAGCTAAACTGAATACAGTGTGTGTGTGTGTATATGTATATATATATATATATATGTATATATATATATATATATATATATATATATATATATATATATATATATATATATATATAATGCAACACCTGGGATGCATATATTTACACAATACACTGTAAGTGCAGCTGACTGACTGACTGTTCTGCCTAATCTATCTAACTCAAATCAAATGTCACTGTCTGTCTCTCTCGCTCTCTCAATGAACGCCGGAACACACACTACACAGGGCCGCCGTGCAGGCGGCCTTGTATAGTGTGGGGCATGTACTAAATCCCCTGAGCCATAATTGGCCAAAGCCTGCTTGGCTTTGGCCAGTTACGGCTCTCTGTTCAGGCGGCGCTGTGATTGGCCAAGCATGCGGGTCATAGTGCATGCTTGGCCAATCATCAGCCAGCAATGCACTGCGATGCCGCAGTGAATTATGGGCCGTGACACGCCACACGAATTTGGCGCGAACGGCTCATATCGTTCGCAATTCGGCGAACGACCGAACAGCCGATGTTCGAGTCGAACATGGGTTCGACTCGAACACGAAGCTCATCCCTATCCACGGTCTACTCTAAGGCAGAAAAACCAGATTGGATTCAGATAGACGGGCAGCCCCCTCATACACCCTGGACTTCCTTCTCTGGACTCCCCCCAATACTCTCCCCATCTCTTTCTCAATCATTTCACTTATGGGATAATCTGAGAAACAACCCCGCCCTAATCTCGAGATGTTTACCACTAGCGCACATTTTCAATAATCCTGATTTTGCCCCTGGGTTAGATATTAAGGCTTTCCGTTGGTGGCTGGACAAGGGACTGTACTGAATCGGACATTTCTTTACGAATGAGGGACCCATTTCTCTGGAACTCGGTGAAAAGCTTCTTGAAATTCCGAACTCTGAGCGTTTTAGATTCCACCAAATAAGACATTTCCTCCGCCAACTTTGGAGAGGAGGTACTTCGTCACATAACGCCTTTACGCCATATGAATTATGGTGTGGACGCTCTCTGGAACAGAGGGGGGGATCTCTGTTATCTACCAGTCACTAGCCTTCCACACCCAAAAGACTCCTTATATGCTTGCCTGGGAAAGTGATCTTGCCATTGAATGGGAAGTTGCTAAATGGAGAAGCTCCTTCGACAGAGCCTTTAAAGGCATTAAAAATATTTCCCTAATTGAATCAAGTATTAAGGTTATAACAAGATGGTATTTTACCCCCCGCCAAGCTTTCCAAAATGTTCCCAACAGCTGACCCCGAGTGTTTTCGTGGGTGTCAGCTCTTGGGCTCAATGGCTCACGTCTGGTGGGAATGCCCTAGACTGAGGCCCTTCTGGGGTAAGATATTCTCCCTGATCCGGAAAATAACGCAGATTCAAATCCCGAAAACCCCGGCCATAGCTCTTCTCAATGATAGCTTGCCCAAGACTCCGAAGTACTCACGTAAACGAATACACTTTATCCTCCTAGGCGCAAAACTCACCATTGCTAAGGCCTGGAAACAGCCCAAAGTCTCTGTGAAGGCTGTAATTCGTAAAGTTTCCTGGATTATGGCCCAAGAGAAACTGGCAAGCATTCTAGACGACAAAATGCAATTTGAAGCTGTTTGGGAGCCTTGGGCACAGTTCGTTGGTATTTCTCTCATACCTGGAGTCCAACCCCAAAACTAAAAGTGGACAAATTGAGGGGCGGGGGCCCCTCCAGATGGCTGGCTAACTCTCCTTTCTTACTTTCCTCCCTTTCCTGATTCTATCCTATTCTTCCAGATTTAGTTTCTTTTGATTGTGTTCACCCGCTGAGGGAGACTAAGGCAGGTCCTTCTGAAAATGGTGCAATATATCACTTGCAAAGAGATTCCTAGTATTGGCACAAATACCTGATTTTTGTTTTTTGTTTTACACAGAAGGCTTTTATCTCTGCAGTAGTTATTTAAAACGATATTTTGGACCCTATGGTTTCAGGATAATCATAGGAGAAGGGAGGCCCAGGGGCTCCTCCTGTGCACAGCATGATCCCTTTTGGGGTGCCGGCGGGATCCCCTAGGGCCTCTCTAGGAAACGGTGATTGATCTTAGTGGTCCTTCTTTCTAGATGTTCCAGTAATAATCGAATAGGCACTGGTCCTCTTTGCAATATATAGACAGTTTTCTATAGCCTTTTTACTGTTAGCTTTCTATCCCCCCCAGGGGTATGTCGTTTAACAATTGATGTAACATGAACCTTTTATACAGAGTTTGTATTTTATTTTTTGTTGTTTTGATAAACCAATAAAAGATTTTGAAAGTAAAAAATCACTGCTCCCGAAAACGGCAGTTTTTAAAACTTTTTTTGCATTGATCCATGTCCCCTGGGGCAGGACCCGGGTCCCCAAACACTTTTTATGACAATACCATGCATATAAGCCTTTAAAATTATCACATTTGATTTCTCCCATAGACTTTTAAAGGGTGTTCCACGGCTTTCGAATTTGCCGCGAACACCCCAAATTGTTCGCTGTTTGGCGAACTGGCGAACAGCCGATGTTCGAGTCGAACATGAGTTCGACTCGAACTCAAAGCTCATCCCTACTCCTTACATCAGAGTTTGCAGGATTCCCCCTTATACCCCGTACACACGGTCGGACATTGATCGGACATTCTGACAACAAAATCCTAGGATTTTTTCCGACGGATGTTGGCTCAAACTTGTTTTGCGTATACACGGTCGCACAAAGTTGTCGGAATTTCCGATCGCCAAGAACGCGGTGACGTCAACCACGTATGACGAGACTAGAAAAGGCCATTTCAGAACCAAGCGCTGCACCCTTTGGGCTCCTTTTTCTAATCTCGTGTTAGTAAAAGTTTGGTGAGAGACGATTCGCGATTTTTCAGACTCGTGGCTTTCAGATCATTTTCTGCGGTTCAGTTTGTGCTTGTGGGTTTGTATCTGCTCTTCAGTGCGTGCAGTCAGTTGTATCAGAGTTTTCTGTGCGATCTTGTCTGCTTGTTGCTGTTTTTCAGGTCGCTCTTCACAGGCCTTGCTGTTCTTCAGTGCGTTCTGTTACTTCGTTCTGAACAGCCAACCGTTTTCTAGCCATGTTGCGTATACGTACTCCTCGTAGAGTTCGTGCTGTGTGGGGGCTTGGTGTTGGGGTCCTGACCTTGACACAAGTCCAGTCCATGAACAGGGTGGGGAGGAGTTCATGGACCAAGAATTGGTTGCTTCAGCGTGACCAGTTCTGTCATATGCCTTTGCTCCGTGAGATCCGTGAGAATAATCCTGATGATTTCAGGAACTTTCTCAGGATGACTGACCCCATATTTCACGGTTTGTTGGCTTCGCTGACCCCCTATATCAGCAGGCAGGATACCTGCATGAGGCAAGCCTTTACTCCGGAGCAGAGGCTAGTCGCCACCCTGCGGTACTTGGCGACAGAGAGAAGCCTGCAGGACTAAGTTCTCGACAGGCATCTCCCCCCAGGCTCTGGGGATCATTATCCCAGAGACCTGTTCTGCCATCATCCAGGTCCTGCAGAAGGAGTATATGAAGGTAAGATTTTTATCCTTTAATATCACATTTTATTGTATTGAATATTTGCTAATATATTGTATTTCTTTCCTCATTCCCTAATTACCATGATTGTAATATGCTGTGAATGTCCCCTTTGTTCTCATGCATGCTGGATTTTTATGTAATTATTATTTTAGGTCCTTCATACATATTTGCCCTTCAATAACCTGCCCAGCATGGTCTCTCCTGGCCCTATATTCACCTCATGTAGTCACTTAACAATGTATTTTATCAGCTCCATAGTAGTGCTTTACCCCAAACACCCCTAAAATGTTTAGAAATGTGATTTGTGCTTTAAATTCAGTGCCAGAGGCTTTTTTTTGTAGTGTCCCTAAATCATTTTTATTAACCCTCCCTCCACCCAACTGCTTAGTCAGCTGATACCAATTCTCTATCTATCCTCAATCATCTATCTGCTGACTTTGCCAACCCCATACACACTATACCCATCTCTTTTGTGCTCAGATTTATGGAGGAATTCCCCAAAGCATGTAGTGCAAGGGCCTACCTGTATACTTTCAAATGGTACTGTTTAAAGTTTTTGTATCCTATTATTATCTTGATAGGTAATAGTAGAATTTCCAAATGTGCTCAAATGTGTACAATGTGTATTTTTATCTTTGTATTATGACACTTCTTACCTGTCAAGTGGGCTGCCAATAGTGTAACTAAGGAGGCGCTGTTCCAAGTAATACCCATTATTTAGGCATTCATCTCTCAATGAAGTGGAGAGGGTTACCTGTCCATGATTCCCCCCCCCCTATAATGTTAGAAATGGCCGATGAGAGGGGGGATATGATAGGTGTACCTTATACTTTGGTGTTGTAAAATTCCCCTTAATAAATGTTATCTGGATGTTGGCCAAGAATGTTTGTGTCTAATCTGCTTTCCATGTTTATGTGCAAAAATACTAATTATTTTTTGGTTTTCCTCAACAGTTTCCTTCCACACCACAGGAATGGCAGACTGTGACCTCCCACTTTGCCCAGCGGTGGGACTTTTCTAACTGCGGAAGGGCAATTGATGGGAAACACGTCCACATCGTCCCACCACCCAACTCGGGGTCGTACTATTATAATTACAAGGGGTTCAATAGTATTGTGATGTTGGCGGTGGTTTCGGCTAATTACGAGTTCCTGTATGTGGACGTGGGGAAGAATGGCCGGATGTCCGATGGTGGAGTCATCACCCAGACGGAGTTTTACAGGCGTCTCCAGAATGGCAACTTGGACTTGCCACCTCCAGAAGAGAATGTGGAAGGACTCCCATTTGTCTTTGTTGAGGATGAAGCATTTGCGCTGGGGGACCATCTTATGCGGCCATTCCCGATGAAGACCCTCACCCCGGAACAGAGGGTTTTTAATTACCGGCTGGCCAGAGCCAGAAGAGTGGTGGAGAACACATTTGGAATCATGGCCAGGTGGTTCCGCCTATTTCTTACACCCATCCATATGGTGGAGTATAAACTGAATCATATAATCCTGGCGTGCTGTGTTCTACATAACTTTTTACGGCAACATTCTGCCAACTATGCTAGCTCAGTTGGGCCTTAGGCCGGAATGATAAATGAAACAACCTTGACGGTGCTTGACAGTGGCCGTCCTGGCTTGCCCTCCCTGAATGCCCCTTAATGTCCGGTTAAGATACCTTGAGTTCTTTGCGGGTAGGGGGGCCATCAATATGCCAGACAATTTGTGAAACCTTGATCCAATAAAAAAAAAATCGCAAATCTTTGACATTTACTGCTTGTGTTTGTTTTAGCTGACCCTAACCGAAATGGATTGAGTCCAGAAAATGGCATGATTGTGTAACCTTACAAAGCACTGTTGGGTGTTATTTACTAAAGGCAAAGACACTTTGCACTACAAGTGCACTTGAAACTGCACTGAAACTTCACCGGTAGTGCAAAGAGGATTTGCCCTTAGGAAATAACCCCCATTGTCACAGAAAACAGCAATTACATCACCACAAAATTGTTGTAGCGTTCAGACAATAATCAACACATTCTTGATTAATAATCTTTTTAATACCTGCACAATCACATGTGCATTTAGAAAAGGTTTTTAAAACAAACCAATATGTTTGTTGTATAACAATTTTTGGGGTAGCATTATCACAAATAGAAATGTCCATTTAAGATAAAACAGGCATGTGTAAAACCAACAAGAAACACACAAATCTTTGAACTTACAAAGTTCACATTTGGTAGAACTTGAAGGCAATATCAGACATGAGTATTTAGGAACTGTGTTTGATATTGCGTTCAGATGGGGTGAAGTCACCCCAGGAAAAGCCAAATTTGGAAGATGCACACAAATTTCCGAATGTCAACATGTGCGACCTGCCCTCACAGGGGTTCAAGGGACGTGTTTTGGGGGAGAAACCCCTTCCTCTCAGCTACTTTATTATTGAGGAAAGGGTTGCACCCCCAAAACGCGTCCATTGATCTCCCGTGATGGCAGATAGCACATGTTGGCACACTGTGTGCATCCTCCAAATTTGGCTTTTCTAAAAATCCATAAAACATTTAGAAAATTGTAGCACACAAAAAAAGAAAGGGATTTGGAGGGGTTTTAAACTCTACCCAAAACATCAATGATGATGTTATTTTTTTGAATAACATCATTGATGTTTTTCTTGAGGTTTTCCAATGCTAAATTACACCCCATGATCTCCCCGATCAGGATCTGTGCACTTTCCAAGGTGAAAGGATCTGCATCCACAACATCACGATCACCTAAAAAGAGAGAAACCAAACAAAAACAGGTATAAAAAATATGCCGGCATCCATCTCTTACCTGAGCATGTGGTCGCAGACACTCACCTGTTCTGGTGACTAGTTCCACCACGTCTTCTTCCTCCTACTCTTCTTGTGTTGGGGGGATTTCCCCTTCTTCCAGAGGGGGGGGGGGGGCTCTGGTCTCCTCGGATGAGGGGTGTCCTCCGCGTCTTTTCTCCCCTATGTAAAAAAAAAATGGTATACTTAGCACACAGATATTTGATGGCAGAACAATAAATAGGAAACATTGCTTGGAAGTGGGGTACAATTGTCTATTTTGGCCGAGTTCCAAGATGTCAAATTTACAGTGTTGTTTTTCAAGCTTCAATACTTTACCTGTTTGGTACAAGCTTCGCAGATGGAGACCCCCCTATAGTATACACTGGAGCCCCTGTGTGGCCCCCCTATTAAAAATGGTGTTCTGGTGTCCCACACTAGTGCTCCAGTGTCCAGATGTGAAAACAGCTGCTCAGTGTCCTCTCCTTACACAGAATCTAGTTGGCATTTCATTCTAGTAACAAAGCCATCTACAGAACCAAATTCGTTTCATACAAGTAGGGCATCAAAAATGTGGCCAAATGCATATGGCCAAAACAATGGTGTTTTATAGGCCGAAAAAAAAATGTTTGAAACGAACGAATAATGTGCCCATGAACATGAAAGTTGCCATTTTAAAATGTACACTTTTAAGAAAAGCACTTAGAGCAGCACGAACGTAATAAAGACAAAAAGAATGGGGGCGTGTCCGGATGTAAGCCGAGGAGGACGTGTCCCTGTAGAGCTCCGTCCATCCTGAAAAAAATCCTTCGCCATCCTCTGCACAGAAAGGCCCGGTGAGCATCTACAGCTGCCCTGCCTGTCCCATCTCGACTCCTGCAGCAGTATCACCCTCCATTTAGGAGTCCGGCGGCCCGGTCGTGTGGATACACGGCCTCTGGCCTTCCACCCCTCAATAGTGACCCACCGCCATCTTGAGGCCTACAAAGCCTCCTGAAGCCTCCGCGCTCGGGTGCCGCGATCCGCGGAACGAGTGATCGCCCCACGCCAGTACATCCACGGCAGCTTCCCGATCGGCGGCTAGCTCCAGAGGTGCCCGAGGGACCCCACACATCCAGCCGCACACACCCGCGGACCGCCGCCATCTTGCGGCCTACGAGGCCTGCACTGTCCTCCTCAGCCAGGTACAGTGACTAGTGGAGGGGCGGCCGGTATACACCACCCCCCTCTGTGACAACTTCTCTGGGGGGACAGGTGGTGACTGCTTCATCTGGGGACTTTAGGCCAGCACCATTAGGCCTCAGTGGGAGAGCTCAGTATTGCACCAGCCACAGATGTTTATCGCCCCTGCATGACAGTCTCTCTCACTGCTACCACAGGCTCTTAAAGGGAACAAAACAGCCATCCTGAATTTCTACCCTGTGTAACTCCAGATTGCTTGCCCATGCCATCAAAGAGCAAAACAGCGACAAAAAAGGCGCCAGCACAGCCTGCCCAGCCCGCCCAGTGTCCCAGTGCCATTTTGGATCAATTTAAAGCGCTTTTAGTGGACATGGAACAGGCAGCGATTCCAACGGCCTCTTCATCTCCTCAAGCACCTGCACCAGTAAGTGATACCACTGTCATCCTTGCAGCCATAGAACAGAGCAGAACCTCCTTACTGGTCCGCATTGACCATTTGGCTGCGGAATGTAACCTCATCAGGGCAGACCTGGACAAATTCAGGGGCAGACTTTCTGAGACTGAGTCGTGAATTTCCGCCACAGAGGACCTCACTACCCGCCATGATGATGCCATCCACGCATTGCAGCGCACTGTCCAATCCCTGGTGACGACGCCGAAAATCGTCTTCGGAGAAATAATGTGAGGGTCCTGGGTCTCCCGGAGGGGGTGGAGGGGGACTACCCAGCTGAATTTGCGGAAGCATTCTTTAAGAAACTTCTTAACTTGACTGAGGTCACCCCGACTTATGTGGTAGAAAGGGCCCATAGAGTCCCGACGGCCGGAGCATCCCTGGAGCTCCCCCAAGGCCCTTTTTGGTGAGATTCCTCAATTTCAGAGACCGCAACCGCATCCTCCATGAGGCCCGTAAACATCCCACCCTTCCTTTTGAGCACACAGTGGTGCATCTCTATCCTGACTTCTCTGCAGAACTACAAAGACGTCGCAAAACTTTCACTGATATTAGAAGACGACTTCGGGAACGTGATATTAAATATTCAATGCTCTACCCAAGCCGTCTACGAGTTCAGCATGGCGGTTCGGTGAAGTTTTTTGAATCCCCCGACGAGGCCAAGACCTGGTTACTATCATTACAGTAATTCTTGAGCCTTCTTTCCAGTCTGCAATCCTGGCTGCTGTTCCTGTCCCAAGGCTCATCTATTCTGGTTCCGTGGCGGTTTGATTAACCTAGCATATTACTCACTATCACTGGTTAATACTGTTCTGGGGTTTTTTGTAAAGTGCAGGACTTTCCAATCTGGCCTCTGTTTGCGCCATGTATACCCCCTCCCTTTTTTCTGGGAACATTTACCATTCATGGGGGTAGGGAAGGGGCGCTAGCCAACAATGTATCCATGTGAACAACTGACGGATATCCTTGCGGAGCCATGGAGCCCTACAAACACGGACACCGTCTACAGAAAGATGGACATTAGAATAGTTTTTTTGTGGTTTTATTTGCATTTTTTTCCTTTTTCTATTGTATTATTTTAATTTTTTCTATGGTCATGCCTTCCAGGACTTTTTTTGGACAAGTTTTGGGAAAAAGCTGCGTGTACTTTTTGTTTTGGTTTGCTACACAGCAGCAGGGAGTTAATGAGGTTTTGGGATGTTTCTACCTAGCAGGTGCAGCCTTTCACTTTAGACCCTTCGTTATACAAATGGTGTGGTACACATATGATTTGCATAGTATACTTTGTTTCTTCTCTTTGATACAGGTACACTATATAATATATGTTGAGTTAAAATGTGAATATGGCAGGATCAAAGGTTAATGTGATATCTTGGAATGTCCGAGGCCTAAACAACAAATTTCGCAGAGCCTTAATGTTTCAATATTTAAAGACGATCACACTGCACGTGGTGTTTTTACAGGAGACACATCTGGATGGGAGCAGGGTACTGGCATTGCGTAGAGCCTGGATACAGAGGGCGATGCACGCAACATACTCCACCTATGCTAGGGGAGTGTCAATCTTAATTAGCAAGGTGGTACCCTGCACCATACACCATGTCATCTCAGACCCGGGCGGCAGGTTCCTGATAGTTATAGCTGACATTAGTACATGCAAGATGGTCTTAGTTAATGTCTATATACCTCCTCCTTTTCAGGTACAGGTTCTCTATGGTCTCCTTGGTAAATTAGCCCCTTACATGCATCTTCCTCTTATTATAGCAGGAGATTTCAATGCCATACTCTCTGCCGCTCTAGACTCATCGAATGTAGCTAGGGTGGCATCTGCCGACCTTTCGGCCTGGGCGGCTGCGGCCTCCCTGACAGAATTATGGCGATGGAAAAACCCCACCACAAAAAGCTATTCACACCTATCAAAAACACACAGGTCCTCCTCGAGGATAGATTTGGCATTCGCTAACGCGCCAATGTTACAATTAGTGGGAGGAGCTAGTTACATGGCTGGGGGCATTTCTGATCACACGCCACTATCGGTGCATATTAGTATTCCCTCGGCTCTTGGGGGGGGGGGCATGGAGGTTAAACCCCGGCTGGCTGGAGGTGGAAGAGGTGTCCTCCCATGTGGCGCCACATTTCGCTGACTACTGGAAAGATAATACAGGCTCGGGGGATCCCACTACAGTATGGGATGCGTTCAAGGCTTGTATGCGTGGACATTATATCTCGGCCATTAAGCAGGCACGCAGGTCTCATAATAAAAAAGAACAGGAATTACAGGAAAAAGAAAGGGTCTGTGAACTTGCTCATGCAAATGATCAGTCTGATATAACATATGAAGAGCTACTAGAAGCAAGACGCGTGCTGGCACTTCACTTTACCGAATTAACGCATACATCCAGGGCAAAAAGAGCTGAATCCATTTTTGAGCAGGGAGATAAGAATGGAAAGTTGTTGGCAATGTTAGTGGCAGAACAGAGGATACAAACATACCATGTATTAAAAATGACCGGGGAGACATTCTCACAAACCCAACTGATATTATGGATACGTTTGTGGAGTACTATAAGGCCTTGTATGCTCCTATACCAGTCTATGATAATCAAGAATTGGATGCATTATTGACGTCCCTGAATGTGCCGGTACTGACCGAGACAGATAGGGAATTTTTGGAAGCTGACATAACTGAAAAAGAAATTGAAACGGCTATCAGGGCCTTCCCTCCCCATAAATCACCCGGACCAGATGGTTTTTGTATTGAGTGGTATAGACTACATATAGAGGACATGGTTCCCAGACTGAGAGCTCTGTTTCATCATTGTCTTAAACATAAATGCCACCCAGACTCACGGGTGTTTCTTTTGCCAAAACCAGGCAAGGACCTTTTGACTTGCTCCTCCTACAGACCCATAGCACTATTAAAAATTCTAACAAAGGTCTTAGCTACAAGACTGTCCCAAGTTATTACTACCTTAATAGACATAGACCAGACCGGTTTCATGCCTCAAAAATCGACAGACACTAACTTACGCAGACTGTTTGCTCATTTGCAGATTGATCATGACAAGTCAGGAACTAGGGCGGTAGTATCCCTCGACATGGCCAAAGCTTTCGACTCTGTGGACTAGAAATATATGCTAGCGGTACTGCGCCACATGGGGTTTGGGGACGTGTTTATGACCTGGATCTCATTATTATATAGTAATCCCAAAGCGGTCATAAAGCTGGGCACCTCGGTCTCCTCCCAATTTACAGTGGGTAGAGGCACACGCCAGGGGTGCCCGTTGTCACCATCTCTATTCGCCCTAGCGATAGAACCTTTGGCTATAGCACTGAGGAGATCCCCTGACGTGGGAGCATTGGAGGTGGGAGGTATACGGGAATGCATTGCACTCTATGCAGATGACATGCTACTTTTCCTAAAAGACGCAGGGCCGTCACTAGAGGCAGTGTTTGAAATACTGGATAAATTTGCCATTTTTTCGGGACTACAGGTTAACTGGGAGAAATCCAGTGCAATGGCTATTGACGCAGACACCCAGGCCTCGGCAACCAAACGGGTTCCCATTCCATGGGTAACGGAGTTTAAGTACCTGGGCATACGTATATCGCCCAGGGTTGGTGATTTTATGTCCCTAAATTTACTCCCTGCATTGGTCAAGGTCAAATCGCAGCTTGATGCCTGGAAACATCTTCCATTGTCCTTAATTGGTAGGGTCAACCTACTTAAAATGAAGATTCTCCCAGTTTTCTTGTACTTCCTGCGGAACACACCAATTTGGATCCCCTGTTCTTTTTTTAGGAGGGTAAACAGTTTATTTAGCTCCTTCATATGGGCCGCTGCACACCCCAGAATCGGTCTCCGTACTTTACAGGAGCCATGGGGTCAAGGTGGACTAGCGCTGCCAGATCTTTTCAAATACTTTATAGCGGGACAGATGGTGATTGCTAGACGCTGGTTAATAAGGGACGATGGGGACTCAGCAACAGTATTAGAGGCAGCTCTCATGGGATCGTATGAGAGCCTATCTTACTTAGTTTACAGGGGACCCCAAGCCTCCTCATTTCTGACTACCTCAATGCGTTTCACTGTCCGCGCATGGGACAGGGCACAAGTTTTGATGAAAGTTGAAGATGGGAGCTGGTCACAGGACACCCCCTTATGGTTCAACCCTAGACTTACACACTTTGGTGCAATCCCTGACCCGGTGATTTGGGCCAGGGTTGGCATTAAACAACTGAAACACATAGTGGGGGGGGGGAATTACTCACATTTGACCAACTTAAAGATAAATATAATCTTCCTAACTGGTATCTATTTAGATACCTCCAGTTGAGACATGCTTTTCTTACTCAGTTCAGTTCTGACACACTAGAGCTGGGCACATCCCCATTGGAGAACATGCTGGGAGCTGAGGACCTACAAAAACCGCTATCAACAGTTTACAAAGAACTATTTGTGGAAAGACCCAAAATGCTTAACAAATGTAAAGACACATGGAGTGCATTAGTAACAGATTTTGGGGGGGAAGATTGGGACGATATGTGGGATGACCCGTTCCGGACTCTGGTGTCGGCCAGGGATAGGCTCATTCAATTTAAAATACTCCACAGGGGGGGCGGAGCTAGCCGGAGACCAAGATGGACGCTTACTAGTGGAGCTCCGGTATCAGCGGGACATCAGCGGCGATTATCTACCCACCAGGTCCATCTTACCTTCTCCACACAAGGCGAATCTGATCCCGTTCGACCGGGGAACGATTACCAACAATGCCGCGGTGAAAGAAAGAGAACAACAGGCCAAAGCGTATGACGGAGTTCTATCCCCTCGAGCCCCGGAAAAATGGCGCCGGCTCCTCATCCACGCCAGCAGCGGCAGCTCAAAATAACAGGCCACAACAGGGCAAAACACAAAAAAGAGGCAGTCCAACTAAGGGATCGCAATCCCCCCCATCTACACCATCCTCAGGAAGCCCTGAAAAGACGAGATTCAAGGCGGATGCAGCGGATGCAAACCATGAGGTGAGCTACCTTTCAGATTCAGGGGATGACACTAGGGAACTACCTGACTCCATAGACGCTTTCCCCACTAACGGCCAGCCGGTTCTAGATACAATGCTAAAGGAGATGCTAGTGTCATTAAGGGGTTCACTCCATGCTGACATGATTTCATGTATGCACAAGTTTAGCACTGAAATATGTTCGGTCTCAGACAAGGTAACCCACGTGGAACAAAAAATGGCGGAGTTCGCCACTACAATCAATGATTTGGTAGATGCCAATGAGGATAGAGAGGATGACATAGAAGGTCTGCAAGCCAAAATGGCGGACATAGAGGATAGATCAAGGAGGAATAATGTGAAGATAAGGGGGATCCCTGAATCTGTTAAACAACATGACCTGAGGGACTATATGTCCCAGCTCCTATCTGAAATACTACCGGACATGTCAGCACTAGATTTCACAGTGGACAGGATTCATAGACTGCCCAAACCTTCCTTTCTATCAGAAAATGTGCCACGCGATGTCATCATGAGACTTCACTTCTTTCACACAAAAGATAGACTTATGTCTGCAGCAAGACAAAAAGAACAAATTCCCGTATCCTATGCTAATCTTCAATTCTACGCTGATTTATCCCAATACACATTGCAGAAATGCAGAAATTTAAATACCATAACAAAAACCCTCAGGAACAACAAACTGGGGTATAAATGGGGGTTCCCAACTAAATTGATTGTTACAAGAGAGGATAAAGAATACGTGATTGACTCAGTAGCAAAAGGCATGGCATTGCTAAATACATGGGGGATAATCCCAGAACCTCAACCATTCCCTCACCAGAGAAATTCCTCTGCAAGATCTGAATCGGAATGGCGCACGGTTGATCGTAAAAATGCCCGATCGCACAATTGACCCTAAGGTGGGAGTACGATTTATCATTTTTCCCGCTGAGGAGAGTTAAACCTCCGGTCCGTAAAAGTCTAAAGACTACCTAACCCCAAGTTACAACATGAGTGACTACCAGTCACACTTATTTTCTTTTCATGTTAAATGGCACCAAGCCACAGTTTTGTTGACTTTACGTTTCTGCACAATTTTTTTTTTTGCTTTGTTATTTTTACAGTCAGCACAAATACCTCATTTCCACAGAAAATGGAAAAGAATTCTGCCTCACTACCAGCACCTCTGCAATCTCAGGAAGGTTCTCCACCACATAGTCTACGGGAAACAACCTCATCCAGAATAAGTGTCTTTAACTACACACAACGTCATCTGCTCTTTTTTTTCTTTAACACATGGCGTTGAAACTTTTGACCATTAACTCAAAAGGTCTTCATCACCCAGCCAAGCGTAGATCTCTGTGGAGGGAGGCACTACAGAGGAACTGCGATATATTATGCACCCAAGAGACTCACTTTCAATCCACAGCTCCACCAAAATGCTCACACCCAAAATTCCCCTTTGTTTCTTTAGCGAATGCGGAAAAAAAATCAAGAGGGGTAATGATAGCCATCAGGGACACAGTGGCCTTCCAACTACGCAAAAGCGTCATTGATCCTCAAGGACGATTCATCATCCTAGTGTGTGAAATCAACAACCACACAACTACACTAGTTAACCTATACGCACCCAACGTCAGGCAATCCAAATTTTTCCATAAACTAATGAAGAAGATCCGCCTTATCCAAAAGGGTTCATTGCTAATGTGTGGTGACTTTAACCTTACCCCTGATCCATCCTGTGATTCTACAGCAAAATCCAAAAGACTTCCACCATCCCTGTTGCCAATACTACGGAAATATGATCTTTTTGACGCTTGGAGGTGCTTAAATGCGAATGAGAAGGACTACTCCTTTTTTTCTTACTGTCACAAAACCTATAGTAGGATAGATCTCTTTTTGGTAGATAAGCAACTGTTGTTCAAATGTAAATCAGCCAAAATTCATGGTATTACATGGTCGGACCACACTCCAGTGGAGTTGGATCTTGGGGGACTTTCTAGTCATAAGAACACTTTTGTGTGGAGGGTTAATTCTCGCCTTCTCCAGCATGGTCCGACTAGGTCATATGTTGAACGGCAGCTTAAAGAATTTTTCGTATTAAACCAACCCTCGGTCTCAAACCCATTTTCCTTATGGAATGCCCATAAGGCTTTTGCCAGGGGTGTTTTGATACAACAGGGGACGAGGGCTAAAAAGATGAGGCAGCAGCACACCGCGAAAATTGTTAACCAAATTGAGACACTAGAAAAACAAAATATGACCCACACCTCCAAGGTACTAACTGACCAAATCACCCAATTAAGATCAGAACTGAGACTACTTTTACTGGAAGACTTTGAAAAAGCTTCCAGGAAACTAAAACTGTCATACTATACTTGTGGTAATAGAGCAGGTAAATTACTAGCCCAACAACTGAGAGGTCACAGATACAAAACAAACATCCAACATATAATTCATCCTAAGACACAAACAAAACATCAACACCCTCAAGAAATTGCTGACGCTTTCAGTCACTACTAGGTCATATGTTGAACGGCAGCTTAAAGAATTTTTCGTATTAAACCAACCCTCGGTCTCAAACCCATTTTCCTTATGGAATGCCCATAAGGCTTTTGCCAGGGGTGTTTTGATACAACAGGGGACGAGGGCTAAAAAGATGAGGCAGCAGCACACCGCGAAAATTGTTAACCAAATTGAGACACTAGAAAAACAAAATATGACCCACACCTCCAAGGTACTAACTGACCAAATCACCCAATTAAGATCAGAACTGAGACTACTTTTACTGGAAGACTTTGAAAAAGCTTCCAGGAGACTAAAACTGTCATACTATACTTGTGGTAATAGAGCAGGTAAATTACTAGCCCAACAACTGAGAGGTCACAGATACAAAACAAACATCCAACATATAATTCATCCTAAGACACAAACAAAACATCAACACCCTCAAGAAATTGCTGACGCTTTCAGTCACTACTACAGCTCACTGTATAATCTTAAGGACGACACAACAATCTCACAACCAACACCTGACATTATAGAATCTTTTTTAAAGACAGTTAATCTTCCAAAACTGACAAAAGAACAACTCTCCTCATTAAACTCACCCATTACTGATCCAGAGGTAAGACAAATAATAAATTCCATGCCACTAAACAAATCTCCAGGGCCTGATGGTTTTACCGGAGAATATTATAAAACCTATAGTGAAATTCTATCCCCGTACTTGGTGGGCATGTTTGGTGCTGCTGCTGCCTCTTCTTCCTTTCCCCAAGAAATGCTAAAAGCAACTATAATAGCATTACCCAAACCAGGAAAAGCTCCAACAACTCCACAAAATTTTAGACCTATCTCTTTATTGAACAATGATGTAAAGATGTATGCAAAACTACTTGCTAACAGATTGATTAACATCCTACCTACATTAATTGATTTAGATCAATCAGGCTTTACTAAGGGGAGACAGACATCGGATGCTACCCGTCGTCTGGTAAATGTAATACATATAGCTAATAAACAAAAAACGCCTTCTCTGCTCCTAGCGCTGGATGCAGAGAAGGCGTTTGACAGAATACATTGGCAGTTTCTGGCACAGGTTCTCCAAAAATTTGGGTTTGAGGGCTCCATCTATCTAGCTATAATGGCCCTCTACTCCCAACCCTCAGCTCAGGTGCTCATCTCGGGTGCACTCTCTACCCCATTTACAATAAGCAACGGGACTAGGCAGGGGTGCCCCTTATCCCCTTTGATATTTAACCTCTTAATGGAACCACTAGCCTCACACTTACGCTCAAACCAACTTATAACAGGTATACAAATAGGATCAAGACAACATATCATTAGTCTGTTTGCAGATGACATCATATTGATGCTTTCGGAAGCAGACACCTCATTGAAGGAGGTTCACAAGGCGCTAAACACCTTCAATAGCGTATCATATTACAAAGTAAATGAGTCCAAAACCTATATACTCAACTTAGGAATCCCAGAAAAAACTAAACAAAGATTAGCACAACAATTCCCTTACATCTGGAAATCTGATGGTATTAATTATCTAGGTATCACGTTAACCCCTAAAGCAGAAGGCCTACTAGGTGCGAATTAAACTCCCTTTTTGAAATCTCTAGAAAATAAACTAAAAGCCATAAACAGAAACGAACTCTCTTGGCTAGGCAGACTAGCAGCTTTTAAAATGCAAATACTACCACAATTATTATACCTTTTTATAGAACCCTCCCAATACCAATACCGAATTCATATTTTAACACAATACAACCTATACTAAACAGGTTTATATGGCAAGGAAAAAAAAGCCAGATGCACATTCAATAAACTAATAAAACACAGAAAAGCAGGGGGGATGGGGCACGTACACCTGCAGGATTATTACTTTGCGACTGTATTGGCCCAACTTCAACAATGGTTAATCCCAGATTCTAAAACATTATGGTCAGAAATAGAACAAACACAAATACCAAAAGGCTCTTTAAGAGACTTTATAATGACAGCCCACTCTAACACATCCCTAAACAGCAAACTAGCTCCCACGATTTTAGCATCCATACGAGCTTGGGGTTATCTCCGAAAAATGCAACACTGGTCTGGTCCGACACTACCCTTGAAACTTCCTATTTCTGCCCTTAATCAACTAATTCCAGACCTTAACCTAACACCATGGAAAAATAAAGGGATTTACTATCTGGAAGATATTTTAGACAATACCTCCATTAAACCATTCCATGAATTACAATCGGAATTCCATCTCCCATAAACAGATCAGTATAAACACATACAACTATCACAACTCCTTAAAAAAACCCCTCAAATGCTAACAATTTTACCCAAACAAATAACTCTCTACTATTCACAAACCCCGATAATACATAAAGGAATATCAATCCTTTACTCAGGGCTCCAAGAGAAGAACACATGCGTAAAAACAGAAGCTATGAAAGCATGGGAAAGAGACATAGGAGTGGAATACTCAGTAGAACAATGGAGAAATTCACTTAAACTGACTTATTCATCCACCAAAAGTACTAATTTGTTGGAAATGCAACAAAAAATTCTCCTTAGATGGTACTTGACCCCAATCCGCATTTCCAAGTTTCTAAAAAACACCTCACCAACATGCTGGAGACTATGCGGGGAACCTGGTACATTGATACATATGCTCTGGAGTTGCCCAAAACTTACTACAATTTGGAATCAATCAGAACGTATCATAAGAAATATCACCCAATCGAGCCTCTCGCTTTCACCAGGAATGGCCATTCTCTCACTAGAATTAGAATCCATACCATCACACTCTAAAATGATAGTATCCCATATTATTCTAGCTACTAGACTCATTATTCTTAGACACTGGAAAGATACAGAAATGCCGACAATAACAGAGGTAATAACAAGTGTTAACACACATGGCACATATGAGATGTTACACTACTCCGCGAGAGGGAAGTTCGAATGGGCCTCTAAAATGTGGGCCCCATGGCAAAAATGGTATGCCAGCAGATCAGTGGCTTAACAAAATGATAATGATATCATATACTGAGGTATCAATATATATATGCTGACTGACCACTTTATCTTATTTTATTATTTTATCCTTTTTCTTTCTTTTTTTCTACTCTCCTAAAAAGTTAATATAAAAAAGTTATTTAAAATACTATTTTGAAACTAAACAGTTTTTTTAGGAATATACAAACTTCAACAATACTTTGCATTTTCGGTGCTTGTGGAGGCGGGGGACGGCTGTCGGGGGGACCAAAATGAAGGATTTCGAGTACCGCGATGGCCGTCGGACCCGTATCGCGAACACCACCAGCAAATCTTTATCTCTTACTTAGACTGGTTATATAGTTAATACCAATGTGTAAGATTTGTTTGTTATGCATTAACCGCGATAGAAGTGTGTATACTGTCATATCTTCTGTAAAACAATTGTTGTTTATTCAATAAAAAAGATTGAAAGTAAAATACTCCACAGGGTGTATTATACTCCTGCAAGGATAGCTAGGATATATGGTACAGGTGTAACAGAATGCTGGCGATGCACGGTTAGCCATGCTGATTTTGACCACATATTTTGGCAGTGTCAGCCGATAAAGAAGTTCTGGAAGGGGGTATCACGCACTATACAGAAGGTACTTTCGATACCGATTCCTGTTACGGTCGCAGTCTGTTTGCTTGGTCTAGTGGAGGAGTTGGCGCCCCGGAGGGCGCAAAGAACTCTGATCTCTCTCTCCCTTTTTTATGCACGTAAAGCTATTTTACTGTATTGGAAAAAACCTGAACCGCCCACAGTGTCTTACTGGAAAGGCATAATGAATAAAGCATTACCTTTTTACAAAGCAACATACTTAAGCAGGGGTTGCCCAAAAAAATTCGAAAAAGTATGGCAATGTTGGCTAGATAACAAGGACACTTTGAATTGATCTGCTACAGTGGGGGAGTGCTTTAGCAAGCACTCTAAGTATTGGGTAAAATGATGATGTAATCCTGATTAGATAATTATTTGACTGTGTGATGATTGGGTGTACCATTGATTTCTAGCAAACGAAATGTTTTATGAGTATGGAATGTGATTTAGCCATAGTGAAAGCAATATTCAAAGGCTGTACAAGAGATTTAGCAAATAGTGAAAGGCTGCATAAGGGTAAGGGTTAGGGGGGGAGGGAGAGGGAGGGAGAGGGGGGAATTTTGGTACACGTTGTACTGTATTGTATGAGCTGTTAAAATGTTAATAAACAAACATTTACAAAAAAAAGACAAAAAGAATAGGAACACAGCACAACTACTTACTTTTTTGCAGCTCTCCGGATCTTTCTGTACTGCTCATGTTATCGTAATTTGAGGTCCGACCACCATTTCCTGAGCTGATCATTCGATCGACGTACCCCGAAATTCCGGTGCAGACTTTTGACCACTTTCGCCATGATCTTGGCCTTATTGACATTGGCGTTGGGGTAAGGTCCATACTTCCCATCATAGTGGGCCTTCTTCAGGATGTCCACCATCTCCAACATCTCCACAGAGGACATATTTGAGGCCTTAAATCTTCTCCTTCTGGATCGGGACGTTTCCGGATCTGGGCTTTCCTCCTCCTCGTTGCTGTAATTAGCACGCACCTGTTGTGTCTCCGCCATGTGCTCTTCCCCCACTGCGCAGAACGAAAAGGGGCGGGGAATAGACTAGAAAGAACGTCAGGGGCGGGGGGAGTTACACGCATGCACAGTGTGTATAAAGCGTAACACGCGTGCGTATTACGTAGATCTTTGAATGGAGGAAGGAGCATCGGAGGTGCCGATCGTGATAACGAAGGTAAGATCTAAACTTGGGCCTATACTGTTTCGAAATTGAAGCCTATATTGTAACAAGATTTGGAAAGTTTGGCCTGACCTTAGGGTTTGTCTTGTGTTGTGTCTTGCAGAGAAAATGGATGGCTTCAATGACCACAATTTCCTCCCTCTGTTCATAGACAAGTACAGAGAGCTGCCCTGTCTGTGGCAGGTGAGACATCCCCATTATAATAATAAACAAAAGAGGCAGGCAGCGCTGGAGAAACTGCTTGAGTTGGTGAAGCCGGTGGTCCCCACAGCAACCATCCCTTATTTAAAAACCAAAATTGGTGGCCTGAGGAGCACTTATCTTAGGGAGCGCAAGAAGGTCACAGATTCCCAGAGATCTGGAGCTGGAGCAGATGACATTTATGTCCCCAGGCTGTGGTACTATGAGAGACTGCGATTTCTGTCAGACCACACTGAAGTAAGGAAATCCCTCTCCACTCTTCCTTCCACTCTTCCTTCCACCCCAGCTGAGGCTTCCGATGTCCAACCTGGGCCTTCCAGCCAGGAAGAAGTGGAGGAGCCCAGCTGGAGTCAGGTATAGCATTCCTCTACAGATTTCTGGTCAATAAAGAAATGATGTTTACTAGATGTTATTATTGATCACTAATTGCTGATTGCAAAAAGTGTTTTACATATCAATAGACAGTAGTGAGCACCCAAAATTGGGACAAGAATGAAAAATGCTGGGCTCAGAAGGATAGTCTGTTATATTTGTTAACATTCAATTTTCAACAGTCAGGAGGTGAAAATTGTGTGTGATTGATGAATAAAAAACTAAAACGATGTCCCTTTTTCATACACAGGAAGACCTCAGCCAGGAGGAGGCTGTGGAATGTGGCAGCCAGGAGGAGGCGGGACTAAGTTGCAGCCAGGAGGAGGCGGGGCTAAGTGTCAGCCAGGAGAAGCCTGGGACAAGTCGAAGCCTGACCGAATCGCAGGTTCCTCCCCTCCGCCATTCCATACAAAAGAGCGAGGAAGGCGACTCACATGCAGGATTCAGCGCTCAGGCTGATTCAGGAGGCTTCTGCGTCCCTCAGAGGCTTACCCACTCCTGAAGAGGCCTTTGCCTGCATGGCTGCCACAAAACTGCAGGGCATGCAGGAGGGTCAACGCAAAATATGTGAGGACCTTCTGTATAAAGTCCCAAGTAAGGGGGTGAGTGGTGAACTAACACCCAATACCCACCTGAGTGAGTTGGCCCCTCCTCCTCCTGCTGCCACAACTCCACCACCAGAGCCACAGCGTGGAAGGAAGCGTGGAAGGAAGACCAGAGAGTGATGGCCCTGGGTTCAGTCTGGTCTGGCAAAAGATGGAGTCTCTTGTGTGACCACAGCCTGGGGACACAGATGTCATCTGCTGCTTTCCGGATCTCTGGGACTTCTGGACCAAACTGCACTCCCTTTTAGATAAGGACTCCTCAGGCCACCAATTTTGCTTGAAAATAGTTGATGTGTGCCCTGGGGGTCCAAGGCTTTACCCATTTCAGCTGTTTCTCCAGCGTTGCCTCCCACTTTGTTTAGTTGTGAGCCCTTAATAAATGATTTTTTTTTTTCTATTATACTCTCCTATGTGTGTTTTCATTCAAAAAGGACAGTTTGTTGGTGACGATTCAGGTACATTTCTAAAGTACAATGTGAATTTAACAAGAGACAACAACACCAAACAATCTCCTACAGATTAAATATAACAACATATCAATGGTGTTGTGGTAACTTGACACACAAAACACACACAAAAATATTCTGGAGTAAAACTAAAAATACAATAAAACAAAGATCAGCCTTGAAAAAAATACAAACCAAAAAAAAATATTCAGCCTTAAAACAAAAAAAAAAAAAAATACAACACCAAAAAAATGTTGTCAGATGTGACAAATCAAAATATATTGAGGGAATCCCGATAAATAGTAAAGAAAGAAGTTTGTGAGAAGTCTGTGTGAATCTGAGCAGCAAAATTTCTTCATTCTTCTCACATTATAAAGAAGAAGAGAGTGCGCTGTATTAAACCATTTTTAACATTGCAGCATGACGAAAGTGCTGTATCCATTGCGAACGCTAAGTTTACCAGACCGAGCTGTTCTGTCTCGGAATTTCTTCTTCTTGGCACTTTGTGCGTCGGAACAGGCCACACACGGTCGGAATTGATGCCATCGGATTTTGTTGTCGGAAAATTTTATATCAAAAATGTATTTAATCTAGTATGCCTGTGCAGCAAAATTTACCTACAGGCACTACACAGAAAAAATAAGAGGCGCTATTGATCAATAAAAGTGAACATGTGCTACAAACCAGTGATGGTGTGACCCCCTAAAGGAGTCAGCGTATCCAAATGATTAAAGTGAACAAACAAAAAATGTGTGAAAGAAAAATGTTCAAGGCCACACACTAAATGCACTCAATGTGTGGTAACAATACAGTGATGGTGTGACTCCCTTCGTATAACTCACCATCAATGAGTGAATCTTTTAAACAAAAATAATAATGCCTCTCCAGTGATGAAGTGCAAAATATTCATGCTAAGCATGCATTACATATATAGAAAATATTCACACTTTCAAAAATTCAGTCCAAAAAAATGACATGACATCACACGTGATAAATAGTGTCCTAAATAAGTGTTCAATCTTGATGCAACCAGGTGATACCATAAATCATCCACCTCTCCCTTGGTGCACGGTGCTTCCACTCCCTTAAGAATAACACTCACCGACTAGCTTTGCCTGCACTCTCATGCACGGCAAAAATCGCTTATTTACCACCTCCGGGTAATAGGATCAGTCGTTGTTTCCACGGTGATTGTTTAAACATGAGGCCCACATGAAAGAAATAATAAGTGCTCCAATAGTGTGAACCAGTTAAACACTTTTATTAAAATCACTGCAATCTTCTAATATATCACTCACATTTAAAACGATAGAAATCAGCCAAACGATTAAAGTGCAGATCACATCAAACTGTGTATAGTGGAACCAAACTGCAACAAATGGTCACGGCGGACCCGAGGTGTGTCGGCGCACAGCGTTCAATCTCACCACCTCCCTGACAGCTCCTCCGCGCCTCCGTGTACTCACAAACTTTCTCCCTCCGTGAGGATAGCAGCTCTGTGTGTCACGTATTACGGCCACGCCCCCGACATGTTTCGTCACAAGATGACTTATTCATGGGATAGGCCGCATTCCCCATCAATCACCCCTTATATGCATATTCAGCCTGCGTCTAACAAGCCGCGCTTTGCGCCTGCGCACATCTCGGGTCCCCGCTGTATGAATTACGCTGGGAGCTTCACGGCGGTGCAAAGCAGGGGTCAGATAGAATAATGACATGGACTGATGTTGACAACAATGAATACATACTAATTGGTTTAAATGACACACACGGTTATACCCTACATTGATCACTCCATTGCAAACCTTAGTGCCCGAGCGGGTTGACATTAACTGCCTAAACATCCGCTCTCCGAATTAAGTTCGTAAGGCTCATAGAGTACATTGTCTCTCTATATATATGCACCTCACTACTCCATATACCTATATATATTAAAGACTTCAGTCATATATACACATGGTAAGATGCTGGATAGTGGATTATTTTATTATATTAAATCTATAAGTGAAAATAGACCCGGAGAATAAAAAATAAAATATTAAAATATTAAAATATTATAATTAATCTTCATTAAAAATAAATCCCATGTGTGATAACTAGCTAATATGCATGTTGAATGACAATGAACTTAAATCTAGAAACATGGATATATTAAATGTATTGCAGTATGTAATGAGTACTTTCTATGAGGATTAATGATGAATGACAAAAATCGCATATAAAAAAATCGCATATAAAAATCGCATATAAAAATCGAATGGAGTTTATCCATAGATCCCAATCTACCTCAAATTTGATAATACCTAATAAACTGTACATGTGGAATTTTCTCGACTAGTAGATCCGCCACCCAAGCCTTCACAAAATATGGATATGTTCCTTAGCCCTGGTTAGAAATAATTCATCCTCAGGGGATTAAAAATAAATTACCACTAGAAGTCATTGATAAAACAGTTTAAATCTAGTTCTATATTCAACCCCTTGGGGGCCAGACTCTTCAATAGAAATATCCACCTAGTTTCCCTCTGGGACAGATTCCTCACTCTATTAGAGCCCCTCCATGTTGGGTGAACTACATCTATCCCACAAAACTGCAATAAGGAGGGGTCCTGCTGGTGTTTTTCCTTAAAATGCAGAGAAACACTATGGTACTTATAACCATTTTTTATATTGGTTAGATGCTCGGAGATTCTAATCCTTAAAAGCCTCTTTGTTCTCCCCACATATAAAAGGCCACAGGGGCACCACATGAGATATACTACGTGTGAGGAGTTACATGTACTGAACTCCTTAATATCAAAGGATTCTCCATTCCTATTAGTCACACTTTTTATCCCTCTGTGTTTCACTTTAACCGTCCTACAACAAATACATCTTCTGCAGCAATAAAATCCCTTGAAGTCCAATCTCAGGTCATACTGTCCTGGTGGGTTCAGAGTTTTCTTAACCACCAGGTCACCAAAACTTGGGGCCCTTCTATATATAAATTTAGGGTGGCTGGGTAGTACTTCTCCCAGGTGTCTGTCCCTGCAAAGAATATGCCAGTATCTTTTAAAAATGTCTTCAATGTCCTTGTATTGACAGTGAAAACCAGATATAAAACCAAACTGATGTTGGTTATCTTCTACTCCCGTGTCTTTTTTAATCAGGCACTGCTCTCTAGGCATTTCCGCCACTTCCTGAATGACCCCATCCAATATTTCCTCTCCATAACCTCTTTGTATAAACCTATTTTTCAAGGTACCAGCCTGCTCAAAGAAATCCTCTAACTCTGTACAATTCCTACGTACTCGCAACATTTGTCCCTTCGGGATATTTCTTATCCATGTCGGATGGTGCCCACTTCTTATTGACAAATAACTGTTGCGATCGGTGGGTTTAAAAAATACCTTTGTTTTCAGGCCACTTCCTTCTCTTGTTATCGTAACATCCAGAAAATTTATCGATTGGTTACTGATTTGATGCTCCAATTTGATATTATTATTGTTGGTGTTCAATTCCTGAATGAACTCAATGGCAGATTCCTCTGTGCCCTCCCAAATAAACAGGAGGTCATCAATGAATCTCCGATAAAATAACAATTGAGGTCTCCTTTGGCTAAAAACTTTTCTGTCTTCCCACTCAGCCATAAACAGGTTGGCGAGGCTAGGGGCAAATTTGGCTCCCATAGCCACGCCAACCTGCTGGGAATAAAATTGGTCGTTGCACCAAAAATAATTGTGGGACATGCAAAAATCTAATACATGTCCCAAGAAACGTTTCTGGACCACCGGGATATCCTCCCTTTTACTCAATGCCCAATTGAGGGCCAACGCAGCGTCCTCATGTTGTATAACGGTATATAAAGAGGCTACATCCACCGTAACTAGATATACCATTGAAGAAGCCTCTAACTGTACATTACTGAGCAAGGCCAATAAATCACCAGTATCCTTCAGGTAGGCTCTAGTAGCCTTCGCACTTGGTTGCAGGAATTTATCTAAGTATTCCCCCAGTCTGGCTGTGACTGATCCAATCCCATTGACTATGGGGCGTGGAGGGGGACATTGCGCATTTTTATGAACCTTGGGCAAGGTATAAATAATTGGGATTCTACAGGCACTTGGAACCAAATATCTTTTTTCTTTTAGGTTTACTGCATCAATCCTATAGCCCCATTCCACCAGGGTTGCTAATTGCGATCTATAAGCTTCAGTGGGATCAGAGGATAGCCTCCTATAAGTGGAACTGTCCCCCAGTAGCTCTAACAGTTGATTCAGGTAGAAAGATTTATCCAACAATACGACCCCACCACCCTTGTCAGCAGGTCGTATTATGAGATCCTTTTTTTCTTCCAAGGATTTAATGCCTTCCCTGATGTATTGGGGATTTACTCCTTTACGTGGAACCAATTTTTCAATGTCATTCAATACTAAATTCTTAAAAACTTCTATAAAATGATTGCTTGGGTTCTGAGGATTAAAAATAGACCTGTTCCTCAACCCAGTGTCCACTTTGTTGGTGGGTATCACAGCTTTCATTGTAGAGATGACTCAGGAAGTACTTTTTGATGTTCATGGATCTGATAAATTTGTGTGTGTCTATGTAGACATCAAATTTATTCATTTCCTTTTTTGGAGCACATTTCAGACCCAGGTTTAATATGTTGAGTTCCTTGTGATTGAGCTCAACACTACTGAGGTTATAAATACCCGTATTTATACATCTCTCGGTCTTTTTCTTGGGTTTTTTGGATCTTCCTGCCCTACATCCCCTCCTTCTCCTCGGGGGTACGTGTTCTCGTTGTTGTATCCTCGGGGGGGCACCTGCCTCCCTCCTCCTTTCTGATATACCCCATTGGGATTCCTCCTCGGTGTCCCCCCTCCCCTCCCCCGTTGTCCTAAAAAAGGAACATATTCTGGTTGTTCATATCTTTCTAGTGGTGAGAACCTGTTATAGAGAGGCACATCTCCATAGTCTCCTGGATACTTCTGAGGAGGGGGATATTGCTGCCATTGTCTATACTCGTGGGGTGTGTCATCTCTGTAATTCCGGGGGGATGAGTGTTCATAATATCCCCGTGGATAACCTCCTCTTCCCCGTGATGGTGGTCTCGGGGATTGGTAATGACCTCTTCCTCCTCTTCCCCGTGAGGGGGGTCTGGGTGAATGAAACCGGCCACCTGTATGGTGGTCCTCCACCCCATATTGGTCCCTCTCTTTTATCCTCGGTCCCAATGCACCAACTCCCCTATTAACCACCTTTCTGTTATTGTTTGTAACCTCTGGTTTAGAAAGGGGGTTAGCAGATCCGCCTGCCGCATTACTACTGGCCGTTGGATCTTCCATGTTGTTGTTTGCTGTGGTTTGCCAAGCATATATCTTATTAGTCTTAAAATCATTAAAATCTCTATAAAATTTTTTTTTTACCTTCTTTTTCTGCGTTTCTCTATCAATTTTATCTAATTTCTTCTTTATGTTAATATTAAACTCATTCATCTGATTGGAGTCCTTAATGGGTTCCAATTTATCCTGCAATACTTTAATCTTTTCATTCAACATGCTCAATTTAAATTGTTTCCTTTTCAGGACCAATCCCTGCAGTTCCCTACCTACCTTATTGAAAAATTCCAGCCACTCATTCATGAATGACTGGTCATTCAGCCCATCCTGGGGTGGAACTTCCCACCTCAGGCTCCTGAATATGAGGTTTTCTCTACGATAGTGTTCAAATGTGAACACATCCCACCATGTCTTTACCTGTTTTTCAAGCAGGTTATCAAGTGTTTTTAATGTTGTAGAAAAATCTTCTTCACATTCAGCCATAGGCTGATCATGCGAGAACACTGACTCAGGGTTGAGTTGCCTATTAGCTAGAAAGCTAAACGCATCCATGGCCGCAGGTGGTAAAAAAAGAAACGTATATATGAATAGATATTAAAAAGACACCGCCCTGTCACCTATCAATATCTCCACCGCGCCTGCTGGAAAATAAGAGTGTAATATAGCTGTGTACACTGATAACAAAAACGTGTGGTGAATCAACTCCCCACAACTGAAGTGAAGCGGCCCCTTTAAAATAAATCTAATATCAAAAATGTATTTAATCTAGTATGCCTGTGCAGCAAAATTTACCTACAGGCACTACACAGAAAAAATAAGAGGCGCTATTGATCAATAAAAGTGAACATGTGCTACAAACCAGTGATGGTGTGACCCCCTAAAGGAGTCAGCGTATCCAAATGATTAAAGTGAACAAACAAAAAATGTGTGAAAGAAAAATGTTCAAGGCCACACACTAAATGCACTCAATGTGTGGTAACAATACAGTGATGGTGTGACTCCCTTCGTATAACTCACCATCAATGAGTGAATCTTTTAAACAAAAATAATAATGCCTCTCCAGTGATGAAGTGCAAAATATTCATGCTAAGCATGCATTACATATATAGAAAATATTCACACTTTCAAAAATTCAGTCCAAAAAAATGACATGACATCACACGTGATAAATAGTGTCCTAAATAAGTGTTCAATCTTGATGCAACCAGGTGATACCATAAATCATCCACCTCTCCCTTGGTGCACGGTGCTTCCACTCCCTTAAGAATAACACTCACCGACTAGCTTTGCCTGCACTCTCATGCACGGCAAAAATCGCTTATTTACCACCTCCGGGTAATAGGATCAGTCGTTGTTTCCACGGTGATTGTTTAAACATGAGGCCCACATGAAAGAAATAATAAGTGCTCCAATAGTGTGAACCAGTTAAACACTTTTATTAAAATCACTGCAATCTTCTAATATATCACTCACATTTAAAACGATAGAAATCAGCCAAACGATTAAAGTGCAGATCACATCAAACTGTGTATAGTGGAACCAAACTGCAACAAATGGTCACGGCGGACCCGAGGTGTGTCGGCGCACAGCGTTCAATCTCACCACCTCCCTGACAGCTCCTCCGCGCCTCCGTGTACTCACAAACTTTCTCCCTCCGTGAGGATAGCAGCTCTGTGTGTCACGTATTACGGCCACGCCCCCGACATGTTTCGTCACAAGATGACTTATTCATGGGATAGGCCGCATTCCCCATCAATCACCCCTTATATGCATATTCAGCCTGCGTCTAACAAGCCGCGCTTTGCGCCTGCGCACATCTCGGGTCCCCGCTGTATGAATTACGCTGGGAGCTTCACGGCGGTGCAAAGCAGGGGTCAGATAGAATAATGACATGGACTGATGTTGACAACAATGAATACATACTAATTGGTTTAAATGACACACACGGTTATACCCTACATTGATCACTCCATTGCAAACCTTAGTGCCCGAGCGGGTTGACATTAACTGCCTAAACATCCGCTCTCCGAATTAAGTTCGTAAGGCTCATAGAGTACATTGTCTCTCTATATATATGCACCTCACTACTCCATATACCTATATATATTAAAGACTTCAGTCATATATACACATGGTAAGATGCTGGATAGTGGATTATTTTATTATATTAAATCTATAAGTGAAAATAGACCCGGAGAATAAAAAATAAAATATTAAAATATTAAAATATTATAATTAATCTTCATTAAAAATAAATCCCATGTGTGATAACTAGCTAATATGCATGTTGAATGACAATGAACTTAAATCTAGAAACATGGATATATTAAATGTATTGCAGTATGTAATGAGTACTTTCTATGAGGATTAATGATGAATGACAAAAATCGCATATAAAAAAATCGCATATAAAAATCGCATATAAAAATCGAATGGAGTTTATCCATAGATCCCAATCTACCTCAAATTTGATAATACCTAATAAACTGTACATGTGGAATTTTCTCGACTAGTAGATCCGCCACCCAAGCCTTCACAAAATATGGATATGTTCCTTAGCCCTGGTTAGAAATAATTCATCCTCAGGGGATTAAAAATAAATTACCACTAGAAGTCATTGATAAAACAGTTTAAATCTAGTTCTATATTCAACCCCTTGGGGGCCAGACTCTTCAATAGAAATATCCACCTAGTTTCCCTCTGGGACAGATTCCTCACTCTATTAGAGCCCCTCCATGTTGGGTGAACTACATCTATCCCACAAAACTGCAATAAGGAGGGGTCCTGCTGGTGTTTTTCCTTAAAATGCAGAGAAACACTATGGTACTTATAACCATTTTTTATATTGGTTAGATGCTCGGAGATTCTAATCCTTAAAAGCCTCTTTGTTCTCCCCACATATAAAAGGCCACAGGGGCACCACATGAGATATACTACGTGTGAGGAGTTACATGTACTGAACTCCTTAATATCAAAGGATTCTCCATTCCTATTAGTCACACTTTTTATCCCTCTGTGTTTCACTTTAACCGTCCTACAACAAATACATCTTCTGCAGCAATAAAATCCCTTGAAGTCCAATCTCAGGTCATACTGTCCTGGTGGGTTCAGAATTTTCTTAACCACCAGGTCACCAAAACTTGGGGCCCTTCTATATATAAATTTAGGGTGGCTGGGTAGTACTTCTCCCAGGTGTCTGTCCCTGCAAAGAATATGCCAGTATCTTTTAAAAATGTCTTCAATGTCCTTGTATTGACAGTGAAAACCAGATATAAAACCAAACTGATGTTGGTTATCTTCTACTCCCGTGTCTTTTTTAATCAGGCACTGCTCTCTAGGCATTTCCGCCACTTCCTGAATGACCCCATCCAATATTTCCTCTCCATAACCTCTTTTATAGAGATTTTAATGATTTTAAGACTAATAAGATATATGCTTGGCAAACCACAGCAAACAACAACATGGAAGATCCAACGGCCAGTAGTAACGCGGCAGGCGGATCTGCTAACCCCCTTTCTAAACCAGAGGTTACAAACAATAACAGAAAGGTGGTTAATAGGGGAGTTGGTGCATTGGGACCGAGGATAAAAGAGAGGGACCAATATGGGGTGGAGGACCACCATACAGGTGGCCGGTTTCATTCACCCAGACCCCCCTCACGGGGAAGAGGAGGAAGAGGTCATTACCAATCCCCGAGACCACCATCACGGGGAAGAGGAGGTTATCCACGGGGATATTATGAACACTCATCCCCCCGGAATTACAGAGATGACACACCCCACGAGTATAGACAATGGCAGCAATATCCCCCTCCTCAGAAGTATCCAGGAGACTATGGAGATGTGCCTCTCTATAACAGGTTCTCACCACTAGAAAGATATGAACAACCAGAATATGTTCCTTTTTTAGGACAACGGGGGAGGGGAGGGGGGACACCGAGGAGGAATCCCAATGGGGTATATCAGAAAGGAGGAGGGAGGCAGGTGCCCCCCCGAGGATACAACAACGAGAACACGTACCCCCGAGGAGAAGGAGGGGATGTAGGGCAGGAAGATCCAAAAAACCCAAGAAAAAGACCGAGAGATGTATAAATACGGGTATTTATAACCTCAGTAGTGTTGAGCTCAATCACAAGGAACTCAACATATTAAACCTGGGTCTGAAATGTGCTCCAAAAAAGGAAATGAATAAATTTGATGTCTACATAGACACACACAAATTTATCAGATCCATGAACATCAAAAAGTACTTCCTGAGTCATCCGGTGGTCTCTACAATGAAAGCTGTGATACCCACCAACAAAGTGGACACTGGGTTGAGGAACAGGTCTATTTTTAATCCTCAGAACCCAAGCAATCATTTTATAGAAGTTTTTAAGAATTTAGTATTGAATGACATTGAAAAATTGGTTCCACGTAAAGGAGTAAATCCCCAATACATCAGGGAAGGCATTAAATCCTTGGAAGAAAAAAAGGATCTCATAATACGACCTGCTGACAAGGGTGGTGGGGTCGTATTGTTGGATAAATCTTTCTACCTGAATCAACTGTTAGAGCTACTGGGGGACAGTTCCACTTATAGGAGGCTATCCTCTGATCCCACTGAAGCTTATAGATCGCAATTAGCAACCCTGGTGGAATGGGGCTATAGGATTGATGCAGTAAACCTAAAAGAAAAAAGATATTTGGTTCCAAGTGCCTGTAGAATCCCAATTATTTATACCTTGCCCAAGGTTCATAAAAATGCGCAATGTCCCCCTCCACGCCCCATAGTCAATGGGATTGGATCAGTCACAGCCAGACTGGGGGAATACTTAGATAAATTCCTGCAACCAAGTGTGAAGGCTACTAGAGCCTACCTGAAGGATACTGGTGATTTATTGGCCTTGCTCAGTAATGTACAGTTAGAGGCTTCTTCAATGGTATATCTAGTTACGGCGGATGTAGCCTCTTTATATACCGTTATACAACATGAGGACGCTGCGTTGGCCCTCAATTGGGCATTGAGTAAAAGGGAGGATATCCCGGTGGTCCAGAAACGTTTCTTGGGACATGTATTAGATTTTTGCATGTCCCACAATTATTTTTGGTGCAACGACCAATTTTATTCCCAGCAGGTTGGCGTGGCTATGGGAGCCAAATTTGCCCCTAGCCTCGCCAACCTGTTTATGGCTGAGTGGGAAGACAGAAAAGTTTTTAGCCAAAGGAGACCTCAATTGTTATTTTATCGGAGATTCATTGATGACCTCCTGTTTATTTGGGAGGGCACAGAGGAATCTGCCATTGAGTTCATTCAGGAATTGAACACCAACAATAATAATATCAAATTGGAGCATCAAATCAGTAACCAATCGATAAATTTTCTGGATGTTACGATAACAAGAGAAGGAAGTGGCCTGAAAACAAAGGTATTTTTTAAACCCACCGATCGCAACAGTTATTTGTCAATAAGAAGTGGGCACCATCCGACATGGATAAGAAATATCCCGAAGGGACAAATGTTGCGAGTACGTAGGAATTGTACAGAGTTAGAGGATTTCTTTGAGCAGGCTGGTACCTTGAAAAATAGGTTTATACAAAGAGGTTATGGAGAGGAAATATTGGATGGGGTCATTCAGGAAGTGGCGGAAATGCCTAGAGAGCAGTGCCTGATTAAAAAAGACACGGGAGTAGAAGATAACCAACATCAGTTTGGTTTTATATCTGGTTTTCACTGTCAATACAAGGACATTGAAGACATTTTTAAAAGATACTGGCATATTCTTTGCAGGGACAGACACCTGGGAGAAGTACTACCCAGCCACCCTAAATTTATATATAGAAGGGCCCCAAGTTTTGGTGACCTGGTGGTTAAGAAAATTCTGAACCCACCAGGACAGTATGACCTGAGATTGGACTTCAAGGGATTTTATTGCTGCAGAAGATGTATTTGTTGTAGGACGGTTAAAGTGAAACACAGAGGGATAAAAAGTGTGACTAATAGGAATGGAGAATCCTTTGATATTAAGGAGTTCAGTACATGTAACTCCTCACACGTAGTATATCTCATGTGGTGCCCCTGTGGCCTTTTATATGTGGGGAGAACAAAGAGGCTTTTAAGGATTAGAATCTCCGAGCATCTAACCAATATAAAAAATGGTTATAAGTACCATAGTGTTTCTCTGCATTTTAAGGAAAAACACCAGCAGGACCCCTCCTTATTGCAGTTTTGTGGGATAGATGTAGTTCACCCAACATGGAGGGGCTCTAATAGAGTGAGGAATCTGTCCCAGAGGGAAACTAGGTGGATATTTCTATTGAAGAGTCTGGCCCCCAAGGGGTTGAATATAGAACTAGATTTAAACTGTTTTATCAATGACTTCTAGTGGTAATTTATTTTTAATCCCCTGAGGATGAATTATTTCTAACCAGGGCTAAGGAACATATCCATATTTTGTGAAGGCTTGGGTGGCGGATCTACTAGTCGAGAAAATTCCACATGTACAGTTTATTAGGTATTATCAAATTTGAGGTAGATTGGGATCTATGGATAAACTCCATTCGATTTTTATATGCGATTTTTATATGCGATTTTTTTATATGTGATTTTTGTCATTCATCATTAATCCTCATAGAAAGTACTCATTACATACTGCAATACATTTAATATATCCATGTTTCTAGATTTAAGTTCATTGTCATTCAACATGCATATTAGCTAGTTATCACACATGGGATTTATTTTTAATGAAGATTAATTATAATATTTTAATATTTTATTTTTTATTCTCCGGGTCTATTTTCACTTATAGATTTAATATAATAAAATAATCCACTATCCAGCATCTTACCATGTGTATATATGACTGAAGTCTTTAATATATATAGGTATATGGAGTAGTGAGGTGCATATATATAGAGAGACAATGTACTCTATGAGCCTTACGAACTTAATTCGGAGAGCGGATGTTTAGGCAGTTAATGTCAACCCGCTCGGGCACTAAGGTTTGCAATGGAGTGATCAATGTAGGGTATAACCGTGTGTGTCATTTAAACCAATTAGTATGTATTCATTGTTGTCAACATCAGTCCATGTCATTATTCTATCTGACCCCTGCTTTGCACCGCCGTGAAGCTCCCAGCGTAATTCATACAGCGGGGACCCGAGATGTGCGCAGGCGCAAAGCGCGGCTTGTTAGACGCAGGCTGAATATGCATATAAGGGGTGATTGATGGGGAATGCGGCCTATCCCATGAATAAGTCATCTTGTGACGAAACATGTCGGGGGCGTGGCCGTAATACGTGACACACAGAGCTGCTATCCTCACGGAGGGAGAAAGTTTGTGAGTACACGGAGGCGCGGAGGAGCTGTCAGGGAGGTGGTGAGATTGAACGCTGTGCGCCGACACACCTCGGGTCCGCCGTGACCATTTGTTGCAGTTTGGTTCCACTATACACAGTTTGATGTGATCTGCACTTTAATCGTTTGGCTGATTTCTATCGTTTTAAATGTGAGTGATATATTAGAAGATTGCAGTGATTTTAATAAAAGTGTTTAACTGGTTCACACTATTGGAGCACTTATTATTTCTTTCATGTGGGCCTCATGTTTAAACAATCACCGTGGAAACAACGACTGATCCTATTACCCGGAGGTGGTAAATAAGCGATTTTTGCCGTGCATGAGAGTGCAGGCAAAGCTAGTCGGTGAGTGTTATTCTTAAGGGAGTGGAAGCACCGTGCACCAAGGGAGAGGTGGATGATTTATGGTATCACCTGGTTGCATCAAGATTGAACACTTATTTAGGACACTATTTATCAAGTGTGATGTCATGTCATTTTTTTGGACTGAATTTTTGAAAGTGTGAATATTTTCTATATATGTAATGCATGCTTAGCATGAATATTTTGCACTTCATCACTGGAGAGGCATTATTATTTTTGTTTAAAAGATTCACTCATTGATGGTGAGTTATACGAAGGGAGTCACACCATCACTGTATTGTTACCACACATTGAGTGCATTTAGTGTGTGGCCTTGAACATTTTTCTTTCACACATTTTTTGTTTGTTCACTTTAATCATTTGGATACGCTGACTCCTTTAGGGGGTCACACCATCACTGGTTTGTAGCACATGTTCACTTTTATTGATCAATAGCGCCTCTTATTTTTTCTGTGTAGTGCCTGTAGGTAAATTTTGCTGCACAGGCATACTAGATTAAATACATTTTTGATATTAGATTTATTTTAAAGGGGCCGCTTCACTTCAGTTGTGGGGAGTTGATTCACCACACGTTTTTGTTATCAGTGTACACAGCTATATTACACTCTTATTTTCCAGCAGGCGCGGTGGAGATATTGATAGGTGACAGGGCGGTGTCTTTTTAATATCTATTCATATATACGGAAAATTTTATAGCCTGCTCTCAAACTTTGTGTGTCGGAAAATCCGATGGAAAATGTCCGATGGAGCCCACACACGGTCGGAATTTCCGACAACACGCTCCGATCGGACACTTTCCATCGGAAAATCCGACCGTGTGTACGGGCATTACAGTGCAAGGGAATTCTGGCATAAAGGGGAATTCTGCAGATCATGATCTAAGGGGGAACTCTGGTCACCAGAGACCACCTTTTATCAGAGTCCACTGCATTCTCCTTTACATCAGTGTTCCCACTTACAGCATTGCCTTTTACATCAGAGTTCCCCTTTACATCAGGTTCTGCGGAATTCCCCCCGCAGACTGATGTAAAGGGGAATACCTGGAACTCTGATGTGGGGGACACTCTGGTGACCAGAGTCCACCTTCTGCTGAGTGAATACACTAATGTAAGGGGGGTACTGATGTAAGGGGGAACCTTTATATCAGTGCCCCCTAACATTATTGTTTTCACTCCCCCCTTACACCAGTGACCCCCCCTCAGACTGGCCTGACGGTGCTGTCACTGACCTCCTCTCAGGTGCACCGTGCAGGGCTCAGTCAGTCGGCTCCAGCTTGGTGGCTCTGGTTTTATCCCATAGTCTCTTCTCTACAGTCCACACTGACTCCTCCCGTTATCCCCATCCTGGCGGCGTTCTAACTTTCAATGCCTCTCCAGGCTCCCCCTCAGAGACTGCAGATATGATACAAGACAATAGATGATTAGAGATTGCAGACATGATACAGGAGATGGTTAGCAGCTGCAGACATGGTACAGAGGTGGTCAGAGGATGCAGACATGGTACAGAGGTGGTCAGAGGATGCAGACATGGTACAGAGGTGGTCAGAGGCTGCAGACATGGTACAGAGGTGGTCAGAGGCTGCAGACATGGTACAGAGGTGGTCAGAGGATGCAGACATGGTACAGAGGTGGTCAGAGGATGCAGACATGGTACAGAGATGGTCAGAGATTGTGGACATGATACAGAGATGGTCAGAGGATGTGGACAGGATACAGAGGAGGTGGTCAGAGGATGTGGACATGGTACAGAGGTGGTCAGAGGATGTGGACATGAATGATACAGAGGTGGTCTGAGGATGTGCACATGGTACAGAGGTGGTCAGAGATTAAAATGCATTCATTTTTATTTTTCTTGATGAAATCCAGTATCCGTGCATTACAATGCAGTCAGCAAGTGGTAACACCTCTGGAGAGGTTATGTTTTCCTGTTCAGAATCACATTTAAAACCCTGTTTGATAAACTAATTTAGGTGCATTTCTTTCTCCTGAATTTCCTCTCTGAATAAAGTATTAAATGGGCATTACAGGGAAAGTTTCCAATATTCTGCAAGTGAAGAACGTAAATTTTGGTTCCGCAATGAATTTATCAGCAACATCTAAAAGCTATATTCAGAAATGATTGTAAAGTCTTGTTTTTTTTCTATAAAAATAACAAACATGTCATTCTTGCCTCCTCTGTGCAGTTGGCTTTGCACAGAGCAGCCCGGATCCTCTTCTCAGGTCCCTCTTTGTCTCTACTGGCCCCTCTCTCTTGTTGAGTGCCCCCACAGCAAGCAGCATGCTATGGGGGCACCCGAGCCAAGTCACAGCTCCCTGTGTCCATTCAGACATGAAACTGTGGCCCGGCCCCACCCCCTCCCTCTCTTGATTGGCTGACTAACTTTGATTGACAAAAGTGGGTACCGCTGCTGAGTCTCAGACAATCAGGAGGGAGTGTCTCAGACGGCCGAGACACTCATGGACATCGATGGACAGAGATGGGGCTCAGGTAAGTATTAGGGGTGCTGGGGAGGCTGCTGCACACAGAAGGCTTTTTATCTTAATGTATAGAATGCATTAAGATAAAAAAAAACCTTCTAACAGCTCCTTTAAGGGCCACACACACGGGCCGCATGTCAGATGGCATAGACCGATTCAATAGAAATTGGCTGACATTCGGCCCTTCTGTTGAAGGGGCATGACCGAAAAAGGTCTGCTGATCACCACCCCATCAGCGTTCTCAGCCAATGGCTCAGAGCACTGACCAGTGTGTTCTGGCAGGGGCCCCTGTCAGAACACAATAGCTCAGCCGGGGAGATCGCTAACATCGGAAAGTTAGGAAAGCGGCTCCTCCCGAGCTCTTCATTTTTTTTGTTCAGCCTGCAAAAAAAACTGTTATGCCCCGTACACACGGTCGGATTTTCCGATGGAAAATGTTCGATGGGAGCTTTTTGTCGGAAATTCCGACCGCATGTAGGCTCCATCGGACAATTTTTTTCCAACCAACAAAATTTGAGATCCGGATCTCAAATTTTCCGACAGCAAAATCCGTTCTGGTAAATTCCGAACGTGTGTACACAATTCCGATGCACAAAGTTCCACGCGATGCTCAGAATCAATTACGAGATGGAAGCGTTTGGTCTGGTAAAACTAGCGTTCGTAATGGAGATAGCACATTCATCACGCTGCAAATTTTTAAATATTTTAGCCGCTTCAGCTGGCCAAAGACCAGAGCACTTTTTGCGATTCGGCACTGCATCGCTTTAACTTACAATTGCGCGGTCATGCGACGTGGTTCCCAAACAAAATCAATGTCCTTTTTTCCCCACAAATAGAGCTTTCTTTTGGTGGTATTTGATCACCTCTGCGGTTTTATTTTTTGCGCTATAAACAAAAAAAGAGCGACAATTTTGAAAAAAATGCATTATTTTTTACTATAATAAATATCGCCAAAAATTATATAAAAAAACATTTTTTTTCCCTCAGTTTAGGCCGATGCGTATTCTTCTATATATTTTTGGTAAAAAAATTGCAATAAGCGTATATTGATTTGTTTGCGCAAAAGTTATAGCGTCTACAAACTAGGAGATAGTTTTATGGCATTTTTATTAATAATTATTTTTTTTACTAGTAATGGCGGCGATTAGTGATTTTTATCATGACTGCGACAATTTGGCGGACACATCGGACACTTTTGACACATTTTTGGGACCGTTGGCATTAATACAGTGATCAGTGCGATTAAAAATGCATTGATTATTGTAAAAATGTCACTGGCAGTGAAGGGGTTAACACCAGGGGGGCAGTGAAGGGGTTAATGAGTGTCCTAGGAAGTGTTCTAACTGAAGGGGGATGTGGACTGTGCAGGGAAACTCTGTATGAACAGAGGATCTGTCAGTTCTCCCCTCAGACAACCGGAAACTGTGTGTTTACACACACAGCTCCCGGTTCTCCGTGTGCCCCGAGCGATTGTGGGAGCCCGGCGGTGATCGAGAACGCCGGGCACTCGCATCGGCTCTGTGGGCGAGCAGGGTCGCGCGCCCCCTAGTGGTCGTCTACAGTACCCACATACCATGATGGCGATTTGCCTGCCTGTGCCATTCTGCCACAGTATAACTGCGGCGGACGGTCGGCAAGCGGTTAATGCAGCTCATTCTCTTCTTCTTTAGAATGCTAGAATAATAAAGTTGATTTGCTGCTCATATTCACACAGAGTTCTGACAACCTGATTTCTTTATTATTTCTCGTGATCTCATGAATAATTGGTTGTTTTTTTTGTCAGATCTCCATAATAATGTTTAGAATTTTTGGTTATAGTGTTTTTTTTTTATACAGATCTCCTTTTTTTTTTTTAATAGTGATCTCCATAATTTTTTCTTTTGTTTTGTTTTATGTCAAGTTACCACAACACCATTATTATCTTGTATTTTTTTTAACCTCAAGGTGGTTGGTGTTGGTGTCCCTTGTTAATTTGACATTGTATTTTTGAAATGCACCTGCCTACTCACAATTTTGTGAAAAATAAATAGCCATTTATTATGGGCCATAATGCTTCCAGGCTGTGGCTCTGGTGTTGTAGTTGTGGCAGGCGGTGGAGGAGGAGGAGCATGGTTGAACTCACAAACGTGGTGCCCCTTTGAAGACGTGACCTATCACGAAACATGTAGGGCGTGGCTACGCAGTGTACGCCAGATCGCCATAGAGCCCCATGTAACCTAGCACGGGCATCTCTGTTGTTTTTATATTTTGCCGGCTTTTATGTTTTGGATGTTTTAAAGATGCCTAGTTGTCTGAGGCAATAAAATTCCCCTTTTTTACGTACTATACCATTGGAGTTTTTTCTTTCTCCCCTTCTTTACCTACGAGTCCAAACGAGGGAGTGTTTACATCAATGCGGAAGTGTCGGAACCATCTCCAGCTGTGTGGTGAGCTGACATCTGCTGTCCCTGCAGAGGGCTAAATCTGCATGCTTCTAAGACCTTGCTATAAAGGAGGTCCAACGTGTCTGGTAAGGATACATCTATTATCAACCTTCAGATCCACTGGTGGTTGGAGGTCTCTTCACGTCCCCTTATTCCTTTATACACACTAAGGAATACAATTCATGAACTTTGGATATGCGTTTTTCCTGCGACTCAGGATGCAATTTTGAACTTTTTCACTTATGACTTTGCACTTGGGTGGAATAACCTTTGTTTGTTTGTTTTTTCTTTTTTACACACCAGTTTATAACTTTATTGTTGGTTTATATGTATGCAATGGTCAAAATTAGTATTTGACTTACATGTCGCTGTTTGCTCTGTAGCATAGCGACTTTCTAATTCACTCACAATTAACTTTGATGGTGTTTTTTATTTATATATATATATATATATATATATATATATATATATATATATATATATAGTTATACACACTAAGGAATGCAATTCATGAACTTTGGATATGCGTTTTTCCTGCGACTCAAGATGCAATTTTGAACTTTATGACTTTGCACTTGGGTGGAATAACCTTTGTTTTTTCTTTTTTGCATACCAGTTTATAACTTTATTGTTGGTTTATATGTATGCAATGGTCAATATTAGTATTTGACTTACATGTCGCTGTTTGCTCTGTAGCATAGCGACTTTCTAATTCACTCACAATTAACTTTGATGGTGTTTTTTATTTATGTTTTTATTTATTTGTTTATCTACTTATGATAATCATGTAGTAATATAGATTTAAATATCTAATGCAAGCGCATAATTTTTTCTTTGTATGTAATTTTTCACCTAATTGATATTTGTGGTTTTGTTGCAGCTGCAGTTATATTATATTAATTTTTTTGCTTGATAGCGCAGGTTTTCTCTTTCTTTCTTGTGAGTTCGCCCCTCCACCCCTTATTTAGGGCTTGTAACATAACTTCCTCACATATGAGGCGTTGGCCCTCCTCCATTTCCTGCATTTTGCAGGCTGCCATGTAGGCATAGTCCCCTTGATTATTGGGGGGGGGTTCTGAGGGTCACAGTAGCCTTCCGAAATAGGCCAAGTGCTGCCTCCTCCAGGTTACTCCTCTTCTTGGGACTTTTTTGTGGAAGGCGGAGGGGAGGGACCTGGGATTCGGGCAGGCTACTGGGCCCGGCCACCTCCTGGACGTCACTTCCCCCCACCACCTCCTGGCTGCCACTTTCCACAGCCTCCTCCTGGCTGAGACTTTCCTGTGTATGAAAAAGGGACATAGTTTTAGTTTTTGGTTTATCAATCACACACAATTTTCAGCTCATGACTACAAATTGAATGTTAATAAATAGAAAAGACTATAATTCTGACCCCAGCATTTTTCATTCTTGTCCCAATCATTTGTGGCTACTACTGTCTATTGATATGTAAAACACTTTGTAAAATCAGAAATTACTGATCAATAATAACATATAGTTAACATCATTAATTATTTCACTAGAAATATATTGAACAATGCTATACCTGGCTCAGGCCCAGGTTGGACATCAGAAGCCCCATCTGAGGTGGAAGGAAGCCTTGAAGGAAGATTGGAGAGTGCTGGCCTGGGTTCAGTATGGCCTGCCAGAAAATGCAGTCTGTCATAGTACCACAGCCTGGGTACATAAATGTCATCTGCTACAGCTCCTGATCTCTGGGAATCCTGGACCTTCTTGCGCTCCCTATTATAAGTGCTCCTCATGCCACCAATTAGGACCTTCAAATAGGGGATGTCTGCTGTGGGGATCACTGGCTTCACAAATGCCAGCAACTGATCCATCGCTGCCTTCCTCTATGGTTTTTTGTTATAAAAGGGGTGGTTTACCTGCCATAGACAGGGCAGCTCCCTGTACATATCAATGAATATGGGAATAAAGTCCTCATCATTGAATAGATCCATTTTCTCTGCAAGACACAACACAAGACAAACCCTAATGTCAGGCTAAACTCTCCTAATCTTGTCCCAATATAGGTTTCAATCTAGAAGCAGTACAGGCCACTGATGCACCAAGTTAAAATTGTAAATGAAAATGTAAAGCCCTCGCACTACTATGATAAATATGTGCAAAATAAAAGTAATATAAATAAGTGATCAAACCATAGAGTGCCTATAGTGCAAAAAGTGTTATCATAAATAAATAGTGCCTGCCTGCAGCAGAACCTATAGTGTATCACAATCCACTCACAGTATTGATTATAAAAGTGATTCCACGCTACAGTGTAAAATAAGATCAAATAAAATTATCATAAGGTGCATACATCAATAGAGTGTTAAAACCTTACATGAGGGTTAAATTAGTGTAAACAGTGTAACACTTCATAAATGAAAATAAAACCTGGGCAAATGGTTAAGAGTAAGTACAGTCTCTAAAACAACTTCAATAGCATGGAAAATGAAATGGAGTTGTGTCCTCAAATAAAGTTTGAAATAGTCTATTACAAGTGGTAGACACAGAGCTCTCACCTTCATATATTGTCCAAAAGCTAGATAAATTGGTGATCTAAAGTCCGTTATTCAACGTCATTTCAACTTCAACCACTAGGGGGTCCTCCGTGCCAACATCAATGAAATAACAATCAACCGTCAACTGTCAGCATCTAGCCATATGTATAAAAATGTCATTCGTTATATTTATTTCCACCACCAGGGGGTACTCTCCTTCGTCCACCAAGTCTCCCAGTCAGTACTGCACTTCCAAACCTCTTCTTATACCTCGTATCCTCCGCAAAACAGGGGGGTGGGGCAGCAGCAAACAGAGGTGTGAGAGAGAGAGAGAGACAAAAAAAACCCAATGGTGTAGTATGATTAAAGTACACAGGCTTTAATAAAGAAAGCTAAAATGGACTCTTACAATAAAAAATAAGGAAATAAGCATTAACAGTTGCTAAGGCGTCTCAACGCCGCTCTCACATCACTTCCTGGTATCGCTCAGTCTCTCCGGCCACTCCCTACGCGTTACGTCATCACGTGACGATCCCCTGAAGAAGTCACGTGATGACGTAACGCGTAGGGAGTGGCCGGAGAGACAGAGCGATACCAGGAAGTGATGTGAGAGCGGCGTTCAGACGCCTTAGCAACTGTTAATGCTTATTTCCTTATTTTTTATTGTAAGAGTCCATTTTATCTTTCTTTATTAAAGCCTGTGTACTTTAATCATACTACACCATTGGGGTTTTTTGTCTGTCTCTCTCTCTCTCTCTCACCTCTGTTTGCTGCTGCCCCCCCCCCTGTTTTGCGGAGGATACAAGGTATAAGAAGAGGTTTGGAAGTGCAGTACTGACTGGGAGACTTGGTGGACGAAGGAGAGGACCCCCTGGTGGTGGAAATAAATATAACGAATGACATTTTTATACATATGGCTAGATGCTGACACTTCGGTTGATTGTTATTTCATTGATGTTGGCACGGAGGACCCCCTAGTGGTTGAAGTTGAAATGACGTTGAATAACGGACTTTAGATCACCAATTTATCTAGCTTTTGGACAATATATGAAGGTGAGAGCTCTGTGTCTACCACTTGTAATAGACTATTTCAAACTTTATTTGAGGACATAACTCCATTTCATTTTCCATCCTATTGAAGTTGTTTTAGAGACTGTACTTACTCTTAACCATTTGCCCAGGTTTTATTTTCATTTATGAAGGGTTACACTGTTTACACTAATTTAAACCCTCATGTAAGGTTTTAACACTCTATTGATGTATGCACCTTATGATAATTTTATTTGATCTTATTTTACACTGTAGCGCGGAATCACTTTTATAATCAAGGTAAAATTGTACCTTCGTTAGAACGATCGGCACTTTCGCTACTCCTACCTCCGCTCACAGATCGTACGCACAACACACGCGTGTTACGCTTTATATACACTGCGCATGCATGAAACTCCGCCCGCCCCTGACATTCTTTCTAGTCTATTCCCTGCCCCTTGACTTTCGGCGCAGTGGGAGAGCACATGGCGGCGAAACAGCAAGTGCATGCAGACAGCAGCAGCAATGACAAAAGTGCGAAGCCACAAACGTCCCGATCCCGGAGGATATTTAAGGCCTCAAATATGGCCTTTATAGAGATGATGGACATCTTCAAGAGGGCTGACTATGACGGGAAGCATGGACCATACCCAAACCCAAATGTGAGAAAGGCCAAGATCATGACTAAAGTTGTGAAAAGTCTGACAAAGAATTTTGGGGTACGGCGATCCAAGGGTTAACTGAGGAAACGATGGTCAGACCTCAAATTGAGGGAGCAGGATCAGTACAGAAGAATCAAGAGACTGCTGCAAAAAAGTAAGTATTTGTCGTGTGTTCCTATTCTTCTTCTTCTTCTTACATTTGTGCTGCTCCATGTGCTTTTCTTTACTGTTGTACAGTTTAAAATGGCAACTTTCAGGTTTGTGGGCACAGTAATTGTTCGTAGTAAACATTGTTTGTGCGCCCACTAATACGATGTTTTTTGCAGATGCAGGTTAACTACATTTGGTCATGCCTATTTGCCTTAAAAGAAGTTTAGTACATTGTTGTCTAGATGGGTTTGTAACTAGAATGAAATGCAAACTTGATTCAGTGTAAGGAGAGGACATTCAGAAGCTTATGTTTACACATCTGGATGCTGGAGTACTAGTGTGGGACACCAGAACAAACTTTTTAGGGTGTCCCACACAGGTGCTACAGTGAATACTTGGGGTCTCTACATGTGTGATACTTTAACAAAAAGGTAAGAATTCCAGCTTAGTAAAGGGAATAAATAATGTCTTCAGCTTTGAACTCTGCCAAAACAGACAATTGTACGATACTTCCAAGCAATGTTTCATATTCCTATTTCTTGCCTCAAATATCTGTGTGCTAAGTATACCTTTATTTTATTCACATAGGGGAGAAAAGACTTGGATGTCTGAGGTCACCAGGGACCCCCTAAAGAAGGGGAAATCCAAAAACAACAACCAGAGGATGCGGAGGAAGGAGAGTTTTATGAAGTAGTCAAAATAGTGACCACAACAGGTGAGTGTCTGAGACCACAGCTTCAGGTAATAGATGAATGCATGCATATTTATAATACATGGTGTTTTTTTGTTTTTTTTAGGTGATGTGGATGTTGTTGAATAAAAAAACACATTTCACAAGTGCACACGTCCTCATCTGGGAGATCATGGTGATCATGGTGTGCAATCGGGATTCACAGAAGATCAAGGAAGACATCAATGATGTTGAAAAAAGACTCAAAAACATCATTGATGTTTTAGGCAGAATCGAAAACACACCAACATTTATCAAATTCTTTCTATTGTTCTAACTTCTCTCCAAAATGTTGAAAGCCAAATTTTGAAGATGCACACAGTGTGTCAACATGTGCTATCTGCCATCTTGGGATATCAAGGTACACGTTTTGGGGGTGCAACCCCTTCCTCGCAACTAAAGTAGATGAGAGGAAGGGGTTGCACCCCCGAAACACATCCATTGATCCCCCATGATGGGAGCTAGCACATGTTGACATTAGGCATGGGATCAGGAGGGAAATCCCCATTTTGACTGTCAATTTGTGTGCATCTTCAAACTTTGGCTTTCACAGTGGTGACATCACCCCATCTGATGAAGGCAATATCAAAACAGTTTGGACATACTAATGTCTGATATTGCCTCCACTATGTCAAAGTTGAACTTTGTAAGTTCCTGAGTTGTGTATTGTTTTATGGTTTTAAACATGCCTGTTTTAACACAAAAAAAGGCTATCTGTACTGTCCAAAAAAAATGTTATTACTAAAATATGTTGGTTTGTTCAAAAACCCTTTTCTAACGCACATGTGAATGTGCACAGAGTGAAAAGTTTTCTATTCAACAATGTGTGGCTTCTTCTTTCAAGGCTCAATATCATTTTTTGGACTAAGTTGGTGTTTACACTGAAATGGGGGTTATTTACTAAAGGCAAATCCACTTTGCACTACAAGTGCACTTTCAGTGCAGTTTCAAGTGCAGTTTCATGTGCACTTTTGCCGTGCACTTGGAGTGCAAAGTAGATTTTCCTTTAGTAAATAACTCCCACAGTGCTTTATAATTTGCCACAATCACGCCATTTTCGTGACTCACCAAAATTCATTCATGGTGCTGAAAATGATGTATATTTTTATCAGTAATGCATTACATACATTAACAACAAAAACAAGGTGTGTGTGTAGCAGACCCACAACATAATAATATTTTGCTGAAGAAGAGATTGTCACCTCATGTATCAAATAAATTACATTTACACTATTGAAGAAAATGGCCAAAAAGAAAAGCCCATTGGAGAACCCAGGAGACAGCTAAAAGAAACACAAGCAGTAAATCTAAGTAAATCTTATTTCAGTTTAACTAAAATATTTATTTTGAAAATGTTTCTTAAACATTTTATGGCATATCAATGGCCCCCCTACCCGCAAAGTACTCGACATACTTCTGTCTTACTTCGCGGGCGCTTTGGGGGGCAAGCCAGGATGGCCAGCTTCAAGCGCTGACAGGGTTTCTTTTTGAAGTCCGGCCTCAGGCCCAACCGAGGCAACATAGTTCATTGAATTTCTCCTTAAAGAGTTGTGGAGAATGCAGCATGCAAGGATTATATGGTTAAGTTTATATTCTGCCATGTTGATTGCTGTAAGGAATAGGCGGAACTGGCTGGCCATTATCCCAAAAGTGTTCTTCACCACTCTTCAGGCTCTGATCAGCCAGTAGTTAAAAACCCTCTGGTCCGGGGTGAGGGTCCTCATGGCTTCAAAACAGTCGGCTGGTCAGAACGAACTAACAGAAAGCACTGAAAAACAGCAAGGCCTGAAAAGAGCGAGCTGAAAATCAGAAACGAGTGGACAAGAACGCACTGCAAAATCAAATACGTACTATAAAATACGCACTGAAAAACAAATGTGAAATGACTACATGCACTGAAAAACAGATACAAACCCACAAACACAAACTGAAGAGCAGTAACGATCAGAAAAGCACAAGGTTGACCCATTCTAAGGCTTCAAAGAGAACTAAAAAGAATAATAAACTGACGAGCGGGACAACCTTGTGGACCATACCTCTACCTTTCAACCCTTTTTCTTCTTTCTCTTTCCTTTTCTCCACCTTACGATTAAAGCTCATTATCAGAATTTATTTGATCTATATACACTCTACTTGTAAACAATATGTATAGTAGGTATAAATCATTTAAATACCTACAAAAGTAACTAAGGAAATGATATATATCTTTAATTTAGGTTTACGTGAACCCGATGTTTAATATTTGAAATTCCATGATATTTACCTATATAAACACTACTGTAAAACAATGAGCTTACTTTATAGATCCTTGTAAACTTACTTTATGTATCTTTATAACATTGTATACTCGATAAACTTCTTTTGACAAGGAAAAGCACAAGGTTGAAAAGCGCAAATCGTCTCTCACCAAACTTTTACTAACATGAGAAGGAGCCCAAAGGGTGGCGCACTTGGTATTGAACTTCCCTTTTCTAGTGCCGTCGTACGTGTTGTACGTCACCGTGTTCTTGACGTTCAGAATATCCGGCAAGATTTGTGTGACCGTGTGTATGCAAGACAAGTTTGAGCCAACATCCGTCAGAAAAAATCCATGGATTTTGTTGTCGGAATGTCCGATCGTGTTTACAGGGCATTAGTGTGTACCAGGCTTTATAGACAAAAAAATTAGAAAGTTGGAAATGCTTGTCTCCTGACTCATTCAGTTCTGCAGTAAATTTCTGCTTGAGCTACTGAGCTGTATAAAAGCAGCTGAGAGCTTTATATGTGGCTAGAAATATTATTAGTAAATATTAAGTATGTGTATGCAATATTTCATATTTTCCTGATTAAAAGTTTAAGGAGTGTAGTTCACTTTTTTTGGGGAGGTGGGAGGGGGATATGGGAAATAGCAATCCCAAACAAGATATTGCACTAAACCCCTAGGAAAATAAGAGAACCAGAATCGTCGGTAAGTGGAAGTGTGAGTTTGATAATAAAGTTGGCAGTGCCTCCACCCAGGGTAGGGCCTCTGTGAATATTGGAGACTCCCTTACTCAGAAATTAAACAGAAATCTAAACAAAGTAATTGGGAGCAGAGGAACTACTGCAACCAGCATATACCATTATTAATCTCTACCCACAGCGCTTTCCTTGTCCTGCTAATATTATCACAGCAATAGTACCGTACCTGATCTCATCATATACTGTATGCATTTGTGCATTAAATACAAAACTAATGAAACTGATATAACAAGAAATAATAAATTATTATACCAATTTCATTAATTTTGTAATTAATGCACAAATGCATATATGATGAGATAATATATGGTAATATTGATGTGATAATATTAGCATGAGAAGGACAGAGCTGTGGATAAAGATTAATAGTACAAACAACTGCCCAAAATTCTGGTACTTGATAAACAGCAAGCAGTCCAAGGCAAATATTCATGTTTTTAAAGTGACAGCTCTGTGGTAAATTTATCAGCATATACCATTAACCATAAGTATAAAGATAAAAAACAAAACACAATACACTACAGCACTATCTCTGTGCCAATCCCATGGTCATAGGATATAATTAGGCAACTGATTAAAGTAAACAGCCACAAAAAAGTCTCATTCCTGGAGGTATAGGTATAGGAATAATGTCAATAATAAAAAAAAGAGGGGGGGGCGTGGTCGACCGGACTCCAAGATGGACGCTTAACCCAGGAGCTCCGCTCGCCCACCGGAGATAATCCACCAGCATCAGCGCCCACCAGCACCATCCACGGCTCCAAACACTGCCATTTGAGAGCCTAATCTCTGCGGATCAGAAAAAGGATGCCACGGCACCGAAAAACACCGCAGCAGCCGCAGAAGATGACGAGCTACTATGCCTCGCGCGGGCCTCAACAAAATGGCGGCGGCGCCAGAACTGACAGGCCGGACCAGGGCTCCGGACGGAACGGAGGGGGGACACCAGCAGCTTCCTCTTGCCCGAACAACCCTCACAGCGAACAATCCTCGGGCCCCTCTACCCCCACAACACGCAGCCCGGCGAAATCGCGGCAGCGGAGGGACTCGCCAGTCAGATCACAGGCCGATCCGGCCATGGAGGTAAGCGGGCCTTCCAGCACTATGGGCCAGAGCAATAAGGGCCGGGATCCTATCACAGATTTCCCCACAGCAGACAGGCCGGTATCAGATACCTTGATGAAAGATATGCTGCTGTCCCTGCGCTCCTCACTGCAGGCAGATCTGATGAGAGGAATCACTGAATGCCAGAGGGAAGTGCAGACGCTAGGCCGCAGAGTGAACCAGGTGGAACACAAGATGGAGGAGTATACCTCATCTTACAATGTTATGGTAGAAGCGCACACAGCACAAGGGGAGGACATTATATGGCTGAAAGATAAAATTGCAGACCTCGAGAACAGATCCAGGAGGAACAACCTCAAAATGAGGGGGGTCCCAGAGTCTGTCCCCCCTTCTCAGCTTCTGCAATATGCCCAGGCCCTTTTTTCCACTTTAATACCTGAGGCAACTGCATCAGATCTCCTAGTGGACAGGATCCACAGGGTACCCAAACCATCATTCCTCCCAGATGACACACCTAGGGATGTCTTAATGAGGGTACATTACTACCACATAAAAGATCGAATTCTGCAAGTTTCCCGCAAACAGGAAAACATTCCACAACAGTACGCCACCATTAGAGTGCTGCCTGACTTGTCAAGACACACTCTGCAACGCCGTAGAAATTTACTGACCATCACAAAAGCCCTGAGAAACCACAACATCTTGCATAAATGGAAGTACCCTGCTACCCTATCGATCACTCACAATGGCCAAACCATCTCAGTGTCCACCTTAGAAGAGGGGCTTACGGCATTAAGGAATTGGGGCATAATACCTGAACAACCAGCGCACCATGCGCAACCTCAGGGTCCGGTCCCTATACAGAGCGAGTGGCAAACCGTCTCATACAAGCGCTCATCCAAGAAAAGCAATGGTGGGAGCTCTTAATACTCCACACAGTTATAAGTCAGATTATCTCCAGGGCAGAGCTTAGGCTTAACTCTTGCCTACACCCCAACCAACCAGTAGCAGTTACAACTGCACAGGGATCAATTTATGGATCCATTTATTAATGAACTCTTGTTGACTTACTTCTTTTTTCCTTGTTTTTCTGCACCCTTTGTTTTTGATATACACAGTTTTATCTACGAAAGTACCGGACCAGTCAAGACATACGAAGAAATGATCAGACCTACCTCTCATCATCAACCCACAAGGATCTCCCACCCAACCGGGCGCAGTGAGTACATCCACTACATCACCCCACAAAACCACAAGTACACTTTACAATGACGATAACATGCCTTTCGATAAATACCCGGGGACTAAACCACCCAGCTAAACGATTCTCCCTGTGGAAGGAAGCTAGCACACATAAAGCGGATATTCTATGTGTCCAGGAGACCCACTTCCAATTACATAACGCTCCCCAATGTAAGCACAAAAATTACCCAATCATATATACGGCCGACACGCCAAACAGCAAAAAAGGAGGAGTCCTAATGGCTTTTAAAGACTCGCTATCCATACAACCTAAAGATGTCTTCACCGATGCTGGAGGCAGGTACATCATTTTCACAGGAGACATTAATTCCAAACCATACACAGTGATCACGCTGTACGCTCCGAATACATGTCAAGTCAGATTCATCAAAAAAGTCCTACATAAAGCCAATTCCATGAAATATGGCAACCTATTAATATGCGGGGACTTCAACATAACCTCAGATCCGACATTGGACACGTCATCAGGCCAGCCAAAAGGGACCCTATCCCTTCAGCCCACACTACACCAGGAGGAACTATACGATGTATGGAGATGCTTACACGCCACGGAAAGAGACTATACCTTTTTCTCCAACAGGCACTCTTCTTACTCCAGAATAGACATGTTTCTGACAGATAAATGGCTCCTGCAGAACGTGAACATGTCTAAAATACATGAAATCACATGGTCTGACCATGCAGCCATTTCCTTGTCTATTGTAGAGAAGGGAGTCTCCTCCTCACCACCCATCTGGCGTTGCAACACTAGACTCTTCCAAGATGATAATTACCACACAACAATTTCTCAACATATACAAAATTTCTTTTCCGAAAATGAGGGCTCTGTGGATGATCCATTCGTCGGTATGGAGCGCTCACAAAGCCTTTATGAGAGGAATCCTGATCCAAATGGGAGCTAGAGAAAAGAAGAGGCGAACTCAGCAGCTGAACACACTTATTGCAGACATACACTTTATAGAAACTCAAAACAAAACATCCCCATCCACAGCACTTGTAGACAAACTCAATTCTCTTAGAGAACAGCTCAGAACGCTCCTAACTCAACAATATGACAAACACTTAAAATACTTACGACAAAACTACTATACCAATGCCAATAGAGCAGGTAAATACCTAGCGAATAGACTGAAAGCGGCACGCACCAGAACCAGAATAGCATATATTCAACATCCTACGTTAACACACAGAATCACAAACCCACAAGAGATAGCGAACCAATTCGCTGCATACTATAGGTCATTATATAACTTACACGAAGATGCACATACGCCTCAACCAACTATAGAAAAAATAAATTCCTTCCTGGAGCATTTGAACCTCCCAACCCTCTCTGAAGATCACTTGGAATGCTTAAATGCTCCGATAACACACAGAGAAATTGAAATGATAATACATACACTTCCGAATGGGAAATCCCCAGGCCCGGACGGATTCTCTAATGAATATTTTAAAGTGTTCACCAATAGTCTAACACCACACATGACAAAAATTTTTAATAAAGCTGCTGAGGTCGCCTCCTTTCCACAAGAAATGCTAAAGGCACATATAGTGACTCTACCAAAACCGGGTAAGGAACCTACAACACCAGCTAACTTCCGACCCATATCGCTGCTGAACTCCGACACAAAAGTATACGCGAAACTACTAGCTAAACGACTAACACACATACTACCTAATCTCATTAAGAGAGACCAGATGGGCTTTGTGAGGGGGAGACAAACTTCGGACGCCACTAGGAGGATTATTAATGTAATAAACCATGCTGAAAAGACTCGAACGCCTTCTCTGCTGTTATCCATTGACGCAGAGAAGGCGTTCGATAGGGTCCACTGGACTTATATGGAACAAACACTGATGAAATTTGGGTTCAAAGGACCAATTTTGCAAGCTATTATGGCATTATACTCTTGCCCGTCAGCACAGGTTCAATCTGCGGGATTCCTTTCCACAACCTTCCAGATCAAAAACGGAACCCGACAGGGGTGCCCCCTATCCCCTACAATTTTCAATTTGATGATAGAGCCGCTAGCTGAGTCCATACGCTCGCACCCTCTGATAACGGGCTTCCAGTTTGGATCAGCAAAACATACCATTAACCTATTTGCAGACGATGTAATCCTGCTACTCACTAACCCCTCCATATCCTTAATACAGGCCCATAAAATACTCATAGCCTTTGGAGAGGTATCATTTTATAAAGTCAACTTTACTAAATCTCTCATTTTAGACATGGGTATTTCACCCAATACCCGAAAATCGCTACAAGAAAAATTACCATATATGTGGAGTGCAGGAAATATCACGTATCTGGGGATTACACTCACAAATAAGATATCAACAATGATAAAAGCCAACATATTACCACTAATAAATAAACTGGAAGCCCAAACCAAAAACATGTCCAACAACGAAGTATCTTGGCTAGGTAGAATCACTGCTTACAAAATGATGCTATTGCCACAAATCCTATACATATTTCGCTCCCTACCACTGTATATCCCTCAACACTTAATAAAGAATATAGCAAATATTGCTTGGAAATACATATGGAAGGGGAAAAAAGCTAGATGTTCACGAAACAATCTCACATCACATAAGCAAGTGGGCGGAGCAGGTTTAGTGGACATACACGACTATTACTGGGCAGTACGCCTTGACCAAATCAAATACTGGTTTCAAACAACAGACACACCATTATGGGTGGACATTGAAAAAACGACAGCACCAATGAATAACTTACCACTGCTACTCATGACAGACGGGTGGATACCGTGGGACATAAAAAAACTGCCTCCTACTACGCAAATTTCATTAAAGGCGTGGAGAGCTATACGGGAACAAACGTATAACGACAAACAAGACATACAGTATAATATACCCTTATCGTTCCTGGAAACAAAGATCCCAATGCTGACAATCAAAGACCTGACAAGTAAGGGCATACTACACATATCAGATCTATATAATGGTACAAGTCCCAAATCTGTAGAACAACTTATGACACAATACCATCTCCCAAAGAACTCACAGTTTACGTGTGTAAGAATTGTAAACTTCATTAAGTCTAAACCCACACCAACCATACCTCTTCCGAGCAATATTTGGAAATTCTACACTACGGCCAAGCAAGACACAAAAGGAATTTCCTTCTTCTATAACATAACTAAAGATAAACTCACGCTTACCAAAACTAATGCAATGAAAAAATGGGAGGAAGAACTAGGTATATCAGCCTCAGATGAACAGTGGAAACAAGCCTTTAGAGCAATACACAAAGCTTCCCACTGCGTCAAACATTGGGAACTAACTATTAAAATGGCCAATAGATGGCACTACACCCCATACAGAATAGCAAAATTCTTCCCGGGAACTTCCCCACATTGCTGGAGAGCCTGTGGGCAAACAGGTAATTTACTACATATGCTTTGGTATTGTCCTGCTATTAAATGCATTTGGAATCAAGTGTTTAAAATGATTTCCACGATAACGGGAATAATATCTCAACCAGACCCAGCGCTGGCATTATTGCATTTGAACATAGAAAAATTTCATATAGATTTTAGACCAGTCATAACCCATATACTGCTTGAAACACGCTTATCAATACTACGAAATTGGAAATCCACCAACGCCATTAACCTATCAGACATAACCAAAGCAGTCCATAGAAATTATACTTTCGAGCGCCTCCTAGCAATAAACTCTTTAAATTGCAAAAAATTTGATAAACAATGGTCAATATGGTCCAAAAGTTAAAGTCTAGATAGATGGTTCTGATGTTAATAAAGTTTGACTAATGAAAATAAGATAAACACAACGCACAGTGAACACACACCGCTTATATTGAACATACTCTGCTTATGTTAAATGTCTATATGCTTCTTGAACACTTACTTAATTAAGTGAAAATTTTTGAGAATGTATATCACCGAATTGTATACAACCTGAATGTGTATATCATTTCCCCCCCTTCCTTTTATGTTGTACAACATATTTCTTTTTCTGAAAACCTTCAATAAAAATCATTGAATCAAAAAATAATAAAAAAAAGAGGCTGTTGAAGGTAGTGTGGCTTGCTTCCGAAATGCGTTCCCATTGGTTCTCATGGCAGACGGACTGGCAGCTCCTCTCTACACTCCAACTGGAGATACATACTTTGGACGGATATCCGAACACCAGATGAACCATCCCGGCTATACAGGGCAGCTCGACATCGGCTCCCTCTGGACAGATCTCAGGCTGATCTCACTCCCTCTATACAGCTTGCCTTCTTCCTATAATGGATAAAGACCATAGCTCCCAGTTCACACTTGGACTTCCCATCCACTGCAAACTTCACCCCCCACCACACCCGCCATTGCTGTTTATATCATTTTTTATCCTTTAACAAATTGTGCTTAACGATGCCTGCTTAGCGCTTTTTTCCTTTTCCTCTTGCATAAGTATAAAGATGCACATCTGTATGGAAATAATACAAGCTTTATATAAGAAAAGGTTATTAACAGTACATACATCCAATGTACAAAAAGGCATATCAGCAAAAGGAATTTTGCACATGTACCTGGGTATAGACACTATATTACCAAAAGTATCTGGACGCCTGCCTTCACATGTGCATGAACATTAATGGCATCCCTGTCTTAATTCATTGGGTTCAATATTGAATAACCCACCCTTTGCAGCTATAACAGCTTCAACTCTTCTAGGAAGGCTGTCCACAAGGTTTGTGAGTGTGTCTATGGGAATGTTTAACCATTCTTCCAGAAGTGCATTTGTTAGGTCAGGCACTGATGTTGGACGAGAAGGCCTGGTTCGCAATCTCTGCTCTAATTCATCCCAAAGGTGTTCTATTGGGTTGAGGTCAGGACTCTGTGCAGGTCAGTCAAGTTCCTCCACCCCAAATTTGCTCATCCATGTCTTTATGAGCCTTGCTTTGTGCATTGGTGTGCAGTCATGTTGGAACAGGAAGGGGCCATGCTCAAACTGTTTCCACAAAGTTGGGAGCATGAAATTGTACAAAATGCTTTGGTATGCTGATGCCTTAAGAGTTACTGAAACTAAGAGGCCAAGCCTGACCCCTGAAAAGCAAACTCACACCATCCCCTCTCCACCCAAGGAGTTGGACTAGTGCACAAAGCAAGGTCCATAAAAACATAGATGAGCAAGTTTTGAGTGGAGGAACTTGACTGGCCTGAGTTCTGACCTCAACCAGATAAACCATCCAATCAACTGATCACATGTGCAGCTTAATGGCAGTTGAAGAGTAAACAGAGACCAAGATAACAGCTTCCTTGGCTGAAAATGATAGTTAGGTTTACTTTCACTTTAAGTTGAACAATAGAGGACACTGTCATCGAATTTAAGAGTGTTGACTCTTGGTCAGCTGAATAGAAAGGTTTGGGTTTGTTTTTCACTAGCTTGGCAGCAGTAACACTTGTAAGTTCTAAAACATGGAACAGTTTCAGTTTAAAAAAAAAGTTTACTTCTTTCTGGGTCCAGGTCTTATCTGTTTATGTACCAATACAACCCATTGTTCTGAAGTTCAAAGAACCTTTCAAACTCTGTGCAAATTCTCAGTCTTTTAGTTTTCTATATTAAAATGTTTATCCAGAGGTTAATTAGTATAATTCATTGAGAAGTTGTTAGAGGCTCTAACAAGTGAAAACCCCAAAAATTTAGCTTGGTTTCTAATTTCCAGCTTCCTGATGACGCATACTGTGATGCGAAACGCGTAGAGGCTGCTGGGAGATTTTTGCACCAAGGGAGCGGAAACGTCAGTAGCTGGTGGAAACACGAACGGGAACGAGGGGTGGAGCGCAAGCTGAACACGGAGGTCACACAATTACATACAGGCGGACCACGCAATCATTCAACACCCGTCCTTAACTGCTGGAATAGCTTAGTGCCGGCTCGAGGGCACTTTTAAATGTGAGTGTACACTTTTTGGATTTTATATAATAAAAGTTTTAAACGCATTGCGCAATGATCGTTTGTCCATATACTTTTGCATGAGGAAAATTAAAGTTCAAGCATAGCCGGTGAGGAGTGATACTAAGGTGGAGTGGTTATCCCATGAATGAACCAAAGGCGCATCATTTAAGAAGTATCTGGTGAGTGGCCAATCTAAAAGGTGGTGGTGTGTCATTAAGTCACATATGAAAATAGAAGATACACAGGAGCACGTTAAGAATATAATCACAGCAATTGATAGAAGATTTTGCACTTTTTTGGGACTTTGTGATGTACATTGTACATGTCAGCTGATTTGATTTATGTTTTGGTTTATTTTGGTGATTTGTATACATGGTATTGCAAATGGTATATTTTATGGGATATTGTTTCAGGATATAAAATAATAATTTTCTTTATTACAATAATTTTCTTTGACACAGTAATAGGAAGGGAATGTAAAACTGTGAGTGGTGTAGATATATGAGTAGCGCATTCACACACATTAATTATCAGTATATTATGACCACCCACACCAGCCTGCATAACAGACCCCACACTTGGAGTATTCACTGCACAGCTCTTGGGGCTATGTACTATCACAATGCATGCAATGAGGGGAACTTAGCCTTTAACTAATCCAATAGTTGGGTTTATATGTATCTACAATCAGCTCCTTTGGCCACACTGTTTGCATAATGGTACATTTCCTAGCTGGCCTTTTAACTCCTTTGCACCAACAGTACACAAATATGTGGCCTCTCCGAGCGGCCACAGATTTGCATTACATTTTGTAAACACAGCTGTACCAAGAGAGCGCGCCCTGTGCGCTCCCAGCACAGTTACCGGCGACTAACAGAAAGCTTTCCAATTATATGACTGCTGTGACGGACAATCGTGGCGGTCACATGATCATAAACCCCGCCCTGCCTCCCGGCATCTGAAACCCCTTAAAGGGCCAGGAGGCACTGGCACCAAGGGGTTTTCCTCATCACCGGAGGTCATAGAAAATTAGGACTATAGCTGTCAATTTCAGTGCTATTTGTTTAGATGGTGCTGAATGCAGGACCTCAAACATCACCAACTCCATGAGGTAGAGGATACTTTGATAATTTGTTCTTCCAATTCTATTGGTCTAAGACACAGCATTGGCAAACAGGTATAGATAAGACTAGGCCTAGCCTATTGCATCTTGTATTCACCCTCATTTCTGTTCCTTGACATAGTTATGCAGTTTATAATGTTATAAAAAATATGTCATCCAGTTACATCTATGCTAAACAAAAAACACTAACCTAAAGCTTTAGCTAAATATAGTAATAACAAATGATTATTATATAAACACATTATAGGATCGAAAAAGTATAACTAAAGAAAGTCACCTTTTGTGATAATGTAAACATTTACTTTTTAGTTTCTACAATGTGTATATCTAATTAATATTTAAAGTAATTTATTTGTCATGATATTTATAAAAAGTAGTTTATTTATTATATATACACTGTGATATTGGAGCTGGAGATCATCAGCCAAGCACCTTAGAAAAAGCAAACAATCCCTTTTACGGTCAAAAACAGGCCAACAGGAAAAAAAGCTTATCCTCCGGAAGCAAAAATAGTCGATCAATTGTTGGTACAAAACGCTCGGTTCACTGCCAGTCATACTTCTCCTTTAACAGGGTGTTTGAAATCTCCTGGATGCCTAAGAGGTCCCAAAGAGACAGTCATCGGAGTTCAGCAACCTTGTCTCAGCCACGCGCTAGCCCACATTGCTCATTTTGTTTTGTTCTTCTCTACTCTCTACTAAGGGATGGAGGTTCTTTCCCACCCAAATATCTCTCCGAACCACCAAATTTTCAGGTCTCAAATGAGGAGTTATCGATCCAAAGGCGACTGTAAGTCAGTCTTCTTCTCTCCCTCGGGTTCAGGCAGTTTGGGGTAAAGGGCCAATCACACGGGTCCTTTACCACATGATCAGCTGTGTCCAATGACAGCTGATCACGGATGTAAACACAAGCCGGTTATCTGTGTTTCTTTCCTCACAATGACAGTGCTAGGAGAGAAGAAGGAAGCCAATAACCGGATTGTGTTAAAGGGACATCAACACTGATAATAAGGGTGATAAAGGTGATTAATGCGCTACCCTCAACTAATTCAAGAAAAGAGCTGCTACAAACAATGTGACAAACATGAACAAATGAAGTAGATAAATTGCAGCGCTTAAAGCAGAACAACATAAACACCATATGTGATATTATGTAAATGTCTCTACAAACGTATGTCAGTACCCCACTAAAGGGGCGTACTCAAAAAATAAAGAAAAAGTCTGTGACAAAAAAATAATGAAGTGAGGTCAGGACTGGGGTTCCATCAACATTCCAGATATCCAATCAGAGGTCATCAAAACAGTAAGTAGGTGTGAATACGCTTACCGGAACTGTTGGACTCTACTGCCATCAGCATAGAGTCAATCGAGCAGTGTGCCACCACGGGCAGATGTACGGATGACCAAGGACCGATGGAACACTTGCAGACCGAGATGTCACTGCTAGGGATGAGCCGAACACCCCCCGGTTCGGTTCGCACCAGAACCCGCGAACGGACCGCAAGTTCGCACGAACGTTAGAACCCCATTGACGTCTATGGGACTCGAACGTTCGAAATCAAAAGTGCTCATTTTAAAGGCTAATTTGCATGGTATTGTCCTAAAAAGGGTGTGGGGACCCGGGTCCTACCCCAGGGGACATGTATCAATGCAAAAAAAACTTTTAAAAATGGCCGTTTTTTCGGGAGCAGTGATTTTAATGATGCTTAAAGTAAAAAAAAAAAAGTGAAATATTCCTTTAAATATCGTACCTGGGGGGTGTCTATAGTATGCCTGTAAAGTGACGCGTGTTTCCCATGTTTAGAACAGTCCCTGCACCAAATGTCATTTTTAAAGGAAAAAATCTCATTTAAAACTGCTTGCGGGTTTAATGTCATGTCGGGTCCTGGCAATATGGATGAAAATCAGTGAGACAAACGGCATGGGTACCCCCCAGTCCATTACCAGGCCCTTTGGGTCTTGTATGGATGTTAAGGGGAACCCCGCACCCAAATTAAAATAAGGAAAGGTCCCTATATACTCTGAACAGCAGTATACAGGCGGTGCAAACAAGACAGGGACTGTAGGTTTGTTGTTAAGTAGAATCTGTTTGTAATTTTGAACATTTTTAACGTGTTTAGCTCCAGCCAAAAAATCTTTTCTAAGCTTTTTGGAAAACATAGGGAAGGGTTATCACCCCTGTGACATTTGTTTTGCGTCTTTCCTCCTCTTCAGAAGATTTCACCTCACTTTTTTGTCCCAATGAAAAATGTTTTTTGAAAATTTGGGTTTTTTTGTGGAACAAGGATTGGAAAGCATCAGTGGAAAGGAGAAATTGTTTTCCCATATTAACTCTTACATGAGAGAATTTCCCTTCCTAGGGGTAGATTTCATCTCACTTCCTGTTGTCTCCTTCCGTTTGCAAGTAGGAGTCGTTTGTAAGTTAGATGTTTGAAAGTAGGGTCCTGCCCTATATACTCAGCAGAAATTTGGGCCTTAGGTGTTGCTGTGGCCAAAACACTGTAAGCCCTCACAGGGCCCTGCTGTGAAATATTAGATCAAGAATTGTAATTACATGCCCCTGTTGAACAGGAGCTGAAAAATTAGGCCTTAGGCACTGGTGCTGGTGCCACAACACTGCAACCCCTCACAGACACTCTAGTTGGAACGCAGGAACGAGCCCTGCTGCAAAGTATTGCATCAAAAATTGTAATTACACGCCCCTGTTAGACAGGGGCAGAAAAATTGGGCCTTAGGCACTGGTGCTGGTGCCACAACACTGCAACCCCTCACAGACACTCTAGTTGGAATGCAGGAACGAGCCCTGCTGCAAAGTATTACATCAAAAATTGTAATTACACGTCCCTGTTATACAGGGGCTGAAAAATTGTGCCTTAGGCACTGGTGGTGGCGCCCAGAACCAAAAATGTTCTTACAAGCTATCAACGTGATGATTGAGGAGGAAGAGGATAATTACTCAGGGATAGTCACTCAGCATCAGCATAGGCAGTCTTTGAAGGGATCTGAAAAAAATTATTCAGTTACATCAGCATCAGGTGCTTGGTAGCTGGTGGTGATCCAAGACTGATTCATTTTTATGAAGGTCAGCCGATCGACCGAGTCAGTGGACAGACGCACCCTGTGATCGGTTACCACGCCTCCAGCAGCACTGAATGTGCGTTCCGAAAGAACGCTGGATGCAGGACAGGCCAGTAGCTCAATTGCATACTGTGCAAGCTCTGGCCAGTGATCCATCCTCAAGACCCAGTAACCCAGAGGATTTTCGGTGGGAAAGGTGTCCAAGTCTGATCTTGCCCCTAGGTATTCCTGCACCATGTAAAACAGACGCTGGCGATGGTTGCTGGAACCGATCATACCTTGGGGCTGCAGACCAAAAAATTGTCTGAACGCATCGGTCAGACGGCCACCTTCTCCACCGCTCCTTCTTTGACTGACCGAAGCCTCAGCAACACGTTGTCCAGAAACAGGAGTTTGTAACCTCCCAGTCTCTGGGAACGCGTTGCACAGACCTTTCTGCAAGGCCTCCCGAAGATGTTTCATCCTCTGCTCCCTCTGCGATGGCAAGATAAGGTCCGCAACCTTACCCTTGTAACGTGGATCAAGGAGGGTTGCCAGCCAGTATTGGTCCTTCTCCTTGACACCACGAATACGAGGATCCTTACGCAGGCTTTGCAGGATCAGGGAGGCCATGCAGCGTAGGTTTGCTGAGGCATTCGGTCCGGAGTCCTCTGGGTCACTAAGGACAACAACGTCCGCAGCCACCTCCTCCCAGCCACGTACAAGTCCATGTGTTCCTTGGGACTGATCCCTTAAAGACTGCTGATGCTGAGTGCCAGGCTCCACCTCCATACTGACACAATCTTCCTCCTCCTCCTCCTCCTCCTCCTCCTCCTCGTCCTCTTCCTGTGTGATCGGCGGGCACGCAGGAACACTGTCTGGATAAAGGGGGCCTTGAGAGCTAAGGAAGTCCTCCTCTTCCTGCCTCTGTTCTGCCTCAAGTGCCCTGTCCATTATTCCACGCAGCGTGTGCTCCAACAGGTGGACAAGGGGGACAGTGTCACTGATGCATGCACTGTCAGTGCTCACCATCCTCGTGGCCTCCTCGAATGGTGACAGGACAGTGCATGCATCCCTGATCATGGCCCACTGGCGTGGGGAAAAAAAACCAAGGTCCCCTGACCCTGTCCTGGTGCCATAGTCGCACAGGTACTTATTGATGGCCCTCTGCTGCGTGTGCAGCCGCTGCAGCATGGCCAATGTCGAGTTCCACCTGGTGGGCATGTCACAGATTAGGCGGTTCTTGGGCAGGTTAAACTCCTTTTGGAGGTCCGTCAGCCGAGCACTGGCATTATATGACCGGCGGAAATGCACACAGACTTTCCTGGCCTGCCTCAGGACATCCTGTAAGCCCGGGTACCTGCCCAAGAACCGCTGCACCACCAAGTTAAGGACGTGAGCCAAACAGGGCACATGGGTCAGTTGTCCCTGTCGGAGGGCAGAGAGGAGGTTGGTGCCATTGTCGCAAACCACCATTCCTGCCTTAAGTTGGCGTGGCGTCAACCACCTCTGAACCTGCCCCTGCAGAGCTGACAGAACCTCTGCCCCAGTGTGGCTCCTGTCCCCCAAGCACACCAGCTCAAGCACCGCATGGCATCTTTTGGCCTGCGTACTTGCGTAGCCCCTTGAACACCTACGGAGCACCGCTGGTTCCGAGGAAGAGGCCATGGAGGAAGAAGAAGAGGAGGGGGTGGAGGAGAGAGGTGTGTCACAATCAGCATTTTGGAGGCATGGTGGCGGAACAACCTCCAACACTACTGCACCTTGTCCTGCATCCTTCCCAGCTGCCAGCAGAGTCACCCAATGCGCCGTGAAACTTAAGTAACGTCCCTGTCCATGCCTGCTGGACCATGAGTCAGCGGTAATATGCACCTTACCGCTGACCGCCCTGTCCAGCGAGGCATGGACATTGCCTTCCACATGCCGGTAGAGAGCTGGAATCGCCTTCCGTGAGAAAAAGTGGCGTTTGGGTACCTGCCACTGAGGAACCGCACATTCCACAAACTCACGGAAGGGGGCAGAGTCTACCAACTGAAAAGGCAGCAGTTGAAGTGCTAGCAATTTTGCCAAGCTAGCATTCAACCGCTGGGCATGTGGATGGCTGGGAGCAAACTTCTTTCGGCGGTGCAGCAGCTGGGGCAGGGAAATTTGCCTGGTACAATCTGGCGTCGGTGTACCAAAAGCAGATTGCCCACAAGTACTTGGCTGTGACACACCTAATTCTACACCTTCATTCCTCTCACTGCAGGTCTCAGAGAGGACTGAAGGTCTAGTGGGGTTGGAAATCTCAGCTGATGAGGAGCAAGGAGAGATCCTCTTTGTTCTTTGGTGTGGGTCTTTTAGATATGCTTGCCAACGAACTGCATGGCAGGTCAACATATGTCTGGTCAAGCATGTGGTACCCAAGCGGGAGATGTTTTGGCCACGCGAGATACGCTTGAGACATATGTTGCAAATAGCAGCGGTGCGATCTGATGCACTCGTCTCAAAAAAGGCCCACACCAAAGAACTTTTTGAATAACGCGCAGAGACTGCAGCGCCCTGCACATGTGGAGCTTTGGGGTGTGATGCAGTCAATGTGCTGCCCTTAGGCTGGCCCCTGTAGGGCATCCTGCCTCGTTGGTGATGTGCCACCTCCTCCTCCTCCTCCTCCTCCTCTCTCCTATCAGGCACCCACGTTGAGTCAGTGACCTCATCATCCCCTCCCTCCTCATCACTGGAGCAAACCTGGCAGTATGCTGCAGCAGGGGGAGCATGACTGCCAGATTGCTGTCCTTCTTGGGCACCCCCTCTGTCCGTGCTCATGTTACTGCCTTCATCGAGCTCAGTATCATCATCAGAGCCTTCCAAACGCTGGGCATCCTCCTGGAGCATGTACCCAACACTGTGGTCAAACAGTTCGAGGGAATCCTCATGAGGACATGGTGGAGCTAGGGAAGGAGTCACTGATGACATTGAGCTGAGGGAAGAGGCCGCTGCTTTGCCAGACAAAGCACCCTGGGCATGGGTGAGAGAGGATGAGGAGGATGAGGACGGCTTGGTCATCCACTCGACCAAGTTTTCTGCATGTTGCGGCTCAACACGGCCAGCTGCCGAAAAAAAGGCCAAGCGTGTCCCATGGCCACGGGCTGATGAGGATGCACCGTCTCCACGACCAGCACTAGACACAGAGCCTGCTTGCCCTCTCTTATTGGCTTGTGACTGTCTGCCTCTCCTTCTTGGCCTTCCAGACATACTAATGGCCTGTAGCTGCACTAAGCTGGGATAGAACACCTGTAATTTTCTTCAGGTAGCTTTATATACTGTAACCAGACAAGCCTGCCTGTCAGTAGGAAGATAACAGGAACGGATCTAGCTGAACACTGTGAGCAGGACGCACTGCACTAAATGTAAATAGCAGGAACAGATCTAGCTGAACACTGTGAGCAGGACGCACTGCACTAAATGTAAATAGCAGGAACGGATCTAGCTGAACACTGTGAGCAGGACGCACTGACTGCACTAAATGTAAATAGCAGGAACAGATCTAGCTGAACACTGTGAGCAGGACGCACTGACTGCACTAAATGTAAATAGCAGGAACGGATCTAGCTGAACACTGTGAGCAGGACGCACTGACTGCACTAAATGTAAATAGCAGGAACGGATCTAGCTGAACACTGTGAGCAGGACGCACTGCACTAAATGTAAATAGCAGGAACAGATCTAGCTGAACACTGTGAGCAGGACGCACTGCACTAAATGTAAATAGCAGGAATGGATCTAGCTGAACACTGTGAGCAGGACGCACTGACTGCACTAAATGTAAATAGCAGGAACGGATCTAGCTGAACACTGTGAGCAGGACGCACTGCACTAAATGTAAATAGCAGGAACGGATCTAGCTGAACACTGTGAGCAGGACGCACTGACTGCACTAAATGTAAATAGCAGGAACGGATCTAGCTGAACACTGTGAGCAGGACGCACTGACTGCACTAAATGTAAATAGCAGGAACGGATCTAGCTGAACACTGTGAGCAGGACGCACTGCACTAAATGTAAATAGCAGGAACAGATCTAGCTGAACACTGTGAGCAGGACGCACTGCACTAAATGTAAATAGCAGGAACGGATCTAGCTGAACACTGTGAGCAGGACGCACTGACTGCACTAAATGTAAATAGCAGGAACAGATCTAGCTGAACACTGTGAGCAGGACGCACTGCACTAAATGTAAATAGCAGGAACAGATCTAGCTGAACACTGTGAGCAGGACGCACTGCACTAAATGTAAATAGCAGGAACGGATCTAGCTGAACACTGAGAGCAGGACGCACTGCACTAAATGTAAATAGCAGGAACGGATCTAGCTGAACACTGTGAGCAGGACGCACTGCACTAAATGTAAATAGCAGGAACGGATCTAGCTGAACACTGTGAGCAGGACGCACTGCACTAAATGTAAATAGCAGGGACAGATCTAGCTGAACACTGTGAGCAGGACGCACTGACTGCACTAAATGTAAATAGCAGGAACAGATCTAGCTGAACACTGTGAGCAGGACGCACTGACTGCACTAAATGTAAATAGCAGGAACGGATCTAGCTGAACACTGTGAGCAGGACGCACTGCACTAAATGTAAATAGCAGGAACGGATCTAGCTGAACACTGTGAGCAGGACGCACTGCACTAAATGTAAATAGCAGGAACAGATCTAGCCTAATCTAGCTCTCAAATCAAATGACACTGTCTGTCTCTCTCTCTATCAGCACACCGGAACACACTACACAGGGCCGCCGTGCAGGCGGCCTTATATAGTGTGGGGCGTGTACTAAATCCCCTGAGCCATAATTGGCCAAAGCCACCCTGGCTTTGGCCAATTACAGCTCTCTCTACTGACGGCGCTGTGATTGGCCAAGCATGCGGGTCATAGTGCATGCTTGGCCAATCATCAGCCAGCAATGCACTGCGATGCCGCAGTGAATTATGGGCCGTGACGCGCCACACGAATTTGGCGCGAACGGCCCATAACGTTCGCAATTCGACGGACGGTCGAACAGCCGATGTTCGAGTCGAACATGGGTTCGACTCGAACACGAAGCTCATCCCTAGTCACCGCTGAATCACCAGTAGGGATGAGCTTCATGTTCGAGTCGAACCCATGTTCGACTCGAACATCGGCTGTTCGATCGTTTGCCGAATTGCGAACAATATGGGCCGTTCGCGCCAAATTCGTGTGGCGCATCACGGCCCATAATTCACTGTGGCATCGCAGTGCATTGCTGGCTGATGATTGGCTAAGCATGCACTATGAACCGCATGCTTGGCCAATCACAGCGCCGTCGGTAGAGAGAGCTGTAATTGGCCAAAGCCAGGGTGGCTTTGGCCAATTATGGCTCAGGGGGTTTAGAACACACCCTGTGTAGTGTGTTCTGGCGTGCTTAGAGAGAGAGAGAGACAGTGTCATTTCATTTGAGTTAGCTAGATTAGGCAGGACAGTCAGTGAGCTAGCTGCACTTACGGTGTATTACAGTGTATTGTGTATTGTGTATATATATGCATCCCAGGTGTTGCATATATATATATATATATATATATATATATATATATATATATATATATATATATATATATATATATACTGTATTCAGTTTAGCTAGATCCGTTCCTGTTATCTTCCTACTGACAGGCAGGCTTGTCTTGTTACAGTATTTACAGCTACCTGAAGAAAATTGCTTCTGTTCTTTTGATCCTATTAGTACCACAGTCAGGCAGCTAGACTATTTACAGTTAGTGTAGTGCGTCCTGCTCACAGTGTTCAGCTAAAACTACAAGTTAGTGTAGTGAGACCTCTGCACAGTGTTCAGCTAAAGCTACAAGTTAGTGTAGTGCGTCCTGCTCACAGTGTTCAGCTAAAACTACAAGTTAGTGTAGTGAGACCTCTGCACAGTTTTCAGCTAAAGCTACAAGTTAGTATAGTGCGTCCTGCTCACAGTGTTCAGCTAAAGCTACAAGTTAGTGTAGTGAGACCTCTGCACAGTGTTCAGCTAAAGCTACAAGTTAGTGTAGTGCGTCCTGCTCACAGTGTTCAGCTAAAAGTACAAGTTAGTGTAGTGAGACCTCTGCACAGTGTTCAGCTAAAGCTACAAGTTAGTGTAGTGCGTCCTGCTCACAGTGTTCAGCTAAAACTACAAGTTAGTGTAGTGAGACCTCTGCACAGTGTTCAGCTAAAGCTACAAGTTAGTGTAGTGCGTCCTGCTCACAGTGTTCAGCTAAAACTACAAGTTAGTGTAGTGAGACCTCTGCACAGTTTTCAGCTAAAGCTACAAGTTAGTATAGTGCGTCCTGCTCACAGTGTTCAGCTAAAACTACAAGTTGGTGTAGTGAGACCTCTGCACAGTGTTCAGTTAAAGCTACAAGTTGGTGTAGTGAGACCTCTGCACAGTGTTCAGCTAAAGCTACAAGTTAGTGTAGTGCGTCCTGCTCACAGTGTTCAGCTAAAAGTACAAGTTAGTGTATTGAGACCTCTGCACAGTGTTCAGCTAAAGCTACAAGTTAGTGTAGTGCGTCCTGCTCACAGTGTTCAGCTAAAACTACAAGTTGGTGTAGTGAGACCTCTGCACAGTGTTCAGTTAAAGCTACAAGTTAGTGTAGTGCGTCCTCCTCACAGTGTTCAGCTAAAACTACAAGTTAGTGTAGTGTGAACTCTGCACAGTGTTCAGCTAAAGCTACAAGTTAGTGTAGTGCATCCTCCTCACAGTGTTCATTTAAACCTACAAGTTAGTGTAGTGCGTCCTGCTCACAGTGTTCAGCTAAACCTACAAGTTATTTTTTTGCGAGCTCTGCACAGTGTTCAGCTAAAGCTACAAGTTAGTATAGTGCGTCCTGCTCACAGTGTTCAGCTAAAGCTACAAGTTAGTGTAGTGAGACCTCTGCACAGTGTTCAGCTAAAGCTACAAGTTAGTGTAGTGCGTCCTGCTCACAGTGTTCAGCTAAAAGTACAAGTTAGTGTAGTGAGACCTCTGCACAGTGTTCAGCTAAAGCTACAAGTTAGTGTAGTGCGTCCTGCTCACAGTGTTCAGCTAAAACTACAAGTTAGTGTAGTGAGACCTCTGCACAGTGTTCAGCTAAAGCTACAAGTTAGTGTAGTGCGTCCTGCTCACAGTGTTCAGCTAAAACTACAAGTTAGTGTAGTGAGACCTCTGCACAGTTTTCAGCTAAAGCTACAAGTTAGTATAGTGCGTCCTGCTCACAGTGTTCAGCTAAAACTACAAGTTGGTGTAGTGAGACCTCTGCACAGTGTTCAGTTAAAGCTACAAGTTGGTGTAGTGAGACCTCTGCACAGTGTTCAGCTAAAGCTACAAGTTAGTGTAGTGCGTCCTGCTCACAGTGTTCAGCTAAAAGTACAAGTTAGTGTATTGAGACCTCTGCACAGTGTTCAGCTAAAGCTACAAGTTAGTGTAGTGCGTCCTGCTCACAGTGTTCAGCTAAAACTACAAGTTGGTGTAGTGAGACCTCTGCACAGTGTTCAGTTAAAGCTACAAGTTAGTGTAGTGCGTCCTCCTCACAGTGTTCAGCTAAAACTACAAGTTAGTGTAGTGTGAACTCTGCACAGTGTTCAGCTAAAACTACAAGTTAGTGTAGTGCATCCTCCTCACAGTGTTCATTTAAACCTACAAGTTAGTGTAGTGCGTCCTGCTCACAGTGTTCAGCTAAACCTACAAGTTATTTTTTTGCGAGCTCTGCACAGTGTTCAGCTAAAGCTACCTGTAGAAGGTTGGTGGTGTTTTCCTGATGCTATCACTACTGCAGGCAGCTAAATAAGCTACAAGTTAGTTTTTAGTGAGCTCTGAGCAGTGTTCACCTAAAGCTACCTGTAGAAGGTTGGTGGTGTTTTCCTGATCCTATCACTACCGCAGGCAGCTAAATAAGCTACAAGTTAGTTTTTGGTGAGCTCTGCACAGTGTTCACCTAAAGCTACATGTAGAAGGTTGGTGGTGTTTTCCTGATCCTATAACTACCGCAGGCAGCTAAATAAGCTACAAGTTAGTTTTTTGCGAGCTCTGCACAGTGTTCAGCTAAAGCTACCTGTAGAAGGTTGGTGGTGTTTTCATACTACAGGCAGGCAGTTGATTTTTCCTGGCCGTGTTGAGCCGCAACATGCGGAAGACTTGGTCGAGTGGATGACCAAGCCATCCTCATCCTCCTCATCCTCTCTCACCCATGCTCAGGGTACTTTGTCTGGCAAAGCAGCGGCCTCTTCCCTCAGCTCAATGTCATCAGTGACTCCTTCCCTAGCCCCACCATGTCCTCCTGAGGAGTCCCTCGAACTGTTTGACCACAGTGTTGGGTACATGCTCCAGGAGGATGCCCAGCATTTGGAAGGCTCTGATGATGATACTGAGCTAGATGAAGGCAGTAACGTAAGCATGGACAGACGGGGTACCCAAGAAGGATAGCAATCTGGCAGTCATGCTCCCCCAGCTGCTGCATACTGCCAGGTTTGCTCCAGTGATGAGGAGGGAGGGGATGATGAGGTCACTGACTCAACGTGGGTGCCTGATAGGAGTGAGGAGGAGGAGGAGGAGGCGGCACATTCCCAACGAGGCAGGATGCCCTCCAGGGGCCAGCCTAAGGGCAGCACACTGACTGCATCACACCCCAAAGCTCTGCATGTGCAGGGCGTTTCAGTCTGTGCGTTATTCAAAAAGTTCTTTGGTGTGGGCCTTTTTTGAGATGAGTGCATCAGATTGCACCACTGCTATTTGAAACATATGTCTCAAGTGTATCTCGCGTGGCCAAAACATCTCCCGCTTGGGTACCACATGCTTGACCAGACATATGTTGACCTGCCATGCAGTTCGTTGGCAAGCGTATCTAAAAGACCCACACCAAAGAACAAAGAGGAACTCTCCTTGCTCCTCCTCATCTGAGATCTCCAACCCCACTATACCTTCAGTCCTCTCTGAGACCTGCACTGAGAGGAATGAAGGTGTAGAATTAGGTGTGTCACAGCCAAGTAGTTGTGGGCAATCTGCTTTCGGTACACCAACGTCAGATTGTACCGAGCAAATTTTCCTGCCCCAGCTGCTGCACCGCCGAAAGAAGTTTGCTCCCAGCCATCCACATGCCCAGCGGTTGAATGCTAGCTTGGCAAAATTGCTAGCACTTCAACTGCTGCCTTTTCAGTTGGTAGACTCTGCCCCCTTCCGTGAGTTGGTGGAATGTGCGGTTCTTCAGTGGCAGGTACCCAAACTTTTTCTCACAGAAGGCGATTCCAGCTCTCTACCGGCATGTGGAAGGCAATGTCCATACCTCGCTGGACAGGGCGGTCAGCGGTAAGGTGCATATTACCGCTGACTCATGGTCCAGCAGGCATGGACAGGGACGTTACCTAAGTTTCACGGCGCATTGGGTGACTCTGCTGGCAACTGGGAAGGATGCAGGACAAGGTGCAGTAGTGTTGGAGGTTGTTCCGCCACCACGCCTCCAAAATGCCACTACTAATGTTTGTGACACACCTCTCTCCTCCACCCCCTCCTCTTCTTCTTCCTCCATGGCCTCTTCCTGTGCTTTGTCCTCAGAACCAGCGGTGCTCCGTAGGCGTTCAAGGGGCTACGCAAGTACGCAGGCCAAAAGATGCCATGCGGTGCTTGAGCTGGTGTGCTTGGGGGACAGGAGCCACACTGGGGCAGAGGTTCTGTCAGCTCTGCAGGGGCAGGTTCAGAGGTGGTTGACGCCACGCCAACTTAAGGCAGGAATGGTGGTTTGCGACAATGGCACCAACCTCCTCTCTGCCCTCCGACAGGGACAAATGACCCATAAGCAAAAGATTGCCGCTCCAATCTCTCAAATCCGTATCAAGACACCCGCCCTAATGGAACTCACAGGTGCTGGCTGAGCAGAAGCTTGAGGAAAGAGAAAAATATCCTGGACGGCCACACACCATAGAAGACATCTTTATTGATATGAAGAAATAAAATCCAAATGCAGTCACCTCATGTACAGGGAGGAACAGGAAAGACAGCTAACATGTTTCACGCCCCATCATGGCGCTTATTCATAGCTGAATGATTAAAGTTTGATCATGGGTATATATAGGGACTTCAGGTTTTGATAGCCAATCCAGAGATGGTCTCAAATAGAGACCTGCCCACATGATCAAACTCTAGACCGACACCCAAGAGATAGGAGACACCTGGGAAGTGAAGTTGAATTTTGAATCAAAATTTGAAGACAAGATAACATGACAATGTAATAATGCCTATAAAGGTCCACCAAACTAAAAAAAGTTTACTAAGTGAACCAATGCGCATATATATATGTATATACATGCACTAGACACATGATTATTTTTACTATTCGCATTATTCAACTTCTCCCATTGTGTACATCCATAACCTTGGGATGAAGACCATGATAAATACTAAAACGATATTAAACAATAGCAAAGTACAAAGTAACAACACTAATTTTCAAATCATAAATGCTAAATAATCTCAAAGGAAAACTTGTGTATAAATGATGATAAACAAAATTTGTAAAAATGTAAAACATGCTGAAACCATACAAAATCGCAAAATCGCAAAATAACATATACAAGAAATTGATGTGAAAATACCAATAATCCTATTCCCAGCACTATCAATTATGTCTTGGTAACTGCATATATATACACATACACATCATCCTGAAATATATAAACCTAATTACATTTGAAAATTGTGTAAATAAAACCTTGATTTTCGTTTAAAAATGATTATGTATAAATCATTATTCCCACATAAATCCATGCACTCAAGAAGAACGCAAGCCCCATTCAACGACGTCTGGAATCCATTCATATTGGAAACATAAACAAAAAATATATCTCAAATTTGCAACAAACGGCCAAGAAAAAAAGAGAAGAAAAAGACAGAAAATCGTCATCCAATGGGGAAGCATTTAAATGGTGCATGGAAAAGGTGGGAAAATAGAGAGGGACCCTAAAGGAGTTACGTTAACATTTTTTTTTTTTTTTTAATAGACTAGCTATGTGTGCTAAATAACGTAAACTTCAGACGGTGGTCCAAAATTTATAGAGATCTATAAATATTACCTGGATGGCTATGCACGGAACAGTAAACAAAGAGCAATGATCTCGTTGTACCTGTAACTGCTATGGGAAAGGTGGTCACGCTACTGATTTTCTCAGTTGAATCTCAAAGAACCCTAGAAAATCAACAGATATTGTGTGGATAGATGTGTAGGAGACATAGTCTCTCTATACTTGGTGCAATAACATGATTAAGATGATAATTTTGTTACAAAAGCTATCATTTTAACTTCCAGGCTCTAAGTAGATCACAAACAGCAATGGATCACCAAATATATATAAAATCGCAAAAAAATCACAAAAAACGCACAAATCGCAAAAAGTCGCAGAATCACAAAATATCGCAAAAAATCGCAAAAAATCAAAGAACATCGAAAAAAATCGAAAAAAACATGGAAAAATACACAAAATTTATAGCAAATCGGAAGAACAAAAAACAAAAAAATCGAAGTGAAAGATGGCCACTGACAAATATAAACCAGGGAGCATTACGTCATATACTAAATAAATTTAGGCTAAGGTATCACGATAGCCACACATGTATGCGAGATATTGGGGATACACATGGGCATAACACGGTGCATACCTATTGATAAAAGTGGGACACGTCCCATTCAAAATTGAGGCCGGTGGGACGTCTAGTATTTAGATTAAAAATCCACCGAACCTCTTGTTTGCACAATATGCCAAATTTGTCCCCACCTCTAGGAGGTTTAACAATTTTTTCAATGCCTTGAATGGTGAGGCTGGAAGTATCCTTGAAATGAATATCAACCCAATGGCGAGCAATGTTAGTGGCATGTTCCTTCTCTATGTCATAGAGGTGATCGTAAAGACGATCCCTCAGTCTGCGAGTGGTCCTGCCAACATATTGAATAGAGCAAATGGTACATGTGATGACATAAACTATGTAACGCGTGTTGCAATTGATGAAGGACTGTATTTTATATGATTTGCCTGTTGAAGTAGATGTGACAATGTCACCCCCTTTTATGAAGGGACAATATGTGCAAGACCGACCACCGCATCTGTATGTTCCCTTAAACTGCAGCCAATGAGCAGTTTGTTTTTTGCTAATGTAAAGGCTAGGGGACAAAAGTCCACCTAAAGAAGGTGCTTTCCTTGATACCGTACGTATGCCTTTATTTAAAATTTGAGAAAAGATATGATCGTTAGATAACACCGGCAGATATTTGGTAACTATTTTCTTTATTTTATGAAATTCAGCACTGTACGGAGTGGAAAATGTTGGAACAAAATGGGATTTTTCTGATCTATTCCGTCTACTGTGGTTACTGGGTTTGTCCATTAGCAAATTGGCCCGAGGTGTTTTATTTGCAATGGAAAAAGCCCTATTGATAGCTGACCTGGGGTAACCCCTAGCTTCAAATCTAGCTGACATATGTATGGCCTCCTGTTCAAAATCTATTTGTCTAGTGCATAGTCTTTTCAGCCTTAGAAATTGGCCCACTGGAATACTTTTGATGGTATGGGTCGGATGGCTAGAGTCTGCACGTAGAAGAGTATTACCCGCAGTGGGGTTTCTATAGAGATTTGAAATGATTTCATTGTTGTCTCCTGTGAGCTTAACATCTAGAAACTCTATAGACTTTGGTTCATGTTGTCCTGTAAATTTTAAATTTAAAGCATTATCATTCATATACTCCAACCATTGATCTAAACAGATGTGCGGCTCAGAGACAATGAACAGGAGATCGTCTATATATCGACAATAGAATGCAGTGTCTTTTCGACGGGGACTTTCAGGTCCAAAAATGCGGGACCTCTCCCACCATCCCATATACAAATTGGCCAGGGATGGTGAGAACTTAGCTCCCATAGAGGCCCCGCACTTTTGGAGGTAAAAGTCCCCGTGGAACATAAAAAAGTTATGTGTAAGGAGATATTCCAGGCACATGATAATGAACTCCTGTGAAGCCAGAGAGAAGTTTCCTGATCTCTTTAAGAAGAAGAATACCGCCTGTAGACCCAGAGCATGTGGAATTGAAGAGTACAGGTTGGAAACATCACATGTTATCCAACTGTAATTTTCATTCCATGTTAAACCATTAAGTTTAGATAAAAGTTGTTTGGTGTCACAGAGGTGACCTGGCAGCTCCACTACCAATGGTTGCAGTTGCTGGTCCACCCAATGACCCAATCTCTCATTTAGTGAGTCTATGCCTGCCACGATCGGTCTCCCTGTGAGGGGAGTTAACCCTTTGTGTAGTTTAGGGAGGTGGTGGAAAATTGGCATAACAGGAAACATAGGTATAAACATCTCCTTCTCTTTTTGTGTGAATAGACCCATTCGGACGGCTCGATCCAACAATGAGGAGAGCTCTGCCCTAAATGACTCAGTAGGGTCACCCCTTAATTTGCAATAGGTAGTGGTGTCCGATAGTTGTCGCATGGCCTCATCTCTGTATGTAGCCGCATTCATGACAACCACCGAACCCCCCTTGTCTGCACTTTTGATAACTATACTGTCATCTTTGCGTAAATTTTCAATAGACATTTTCTCATCAAATGACCCATGTGCCCTGTTTGGCTAACGACCTTAACTTGGTGGTGCAGTGGTTCTTTGGCAGGTACCCGGGCTTACAGGATGTCCTGAGGCAGGCTAGGAAAGTCTGTGTGCATTTCCGCTGGTCATATAATGCCAGTGCTCGGCTGGCGGACCTCCAAAAGGAGTTTAACCTGCCCAAGAACCGCCTAATCTGTGACATGCCCACCAGGTGGAACTCAACGTTGGCCATGCTGCAGCGGCTGCACATGCAGCAGAGGGCCATCAATTAGTACCTGTGCGACCATGGCACCAGGACAGGGTCAGGGGAGCTTGTTTATTTTTCCCCACGCCAGTGGGCCATGATCAGGGATGCATGCACTGTCCTGTCACCATTTGAGGAGGCCACGAGGATGGTGAGCAGTGACAGTGCATACATCAGTGACACTGTCCCCCTTGTCCACCTGTTGGAGCACACGCTGTGTGGAATAATGGACAGGGCACTTGAGGCAGAACAGAGGCAGAAAGAGGAGGACTTCCTTAGCTCTCAAGGCCCCCTTTATCCAGACAGTGTTCCTGCGTGCCCGCCGATCACACAGGAAGAGGACGAGGAGGAGGAGGAGGATTGTGTCAGCATGGAGGTGGAGCCTGGCACTCAGCATCAGCAGCAGTCTTTAAGGGATCAGTCCCAAGAAACACATGGACGTGGCTGGGAGGAGGTGGCTGCGGACCATGTCATCCTTAGTGACCCAGAGGACTCCAGACCGAATGCCTCAGCAAACCTACGCTGCATGGCCTCCCTGATCCTGTAAAGCCTGCGTAAAGATCCTCGTATTTGTGGTATCAAGGAGAAGGACCAATACTGGCTGGCAACCCTCCTTGATCCACGCTACAAGGGTAAGGTTGCGGACCTTATCTTGCCGTCGCAGAGGGAGCAGAGGATGAAACATCTTCAGGAGGCCTTGCAGAAAGGTTTGTGCAACGCGTTCCCAGAGACTGGGAGGTTACAAACTCCTGTTTCTGGACAACGTGTTGCTGATACTAGGATATAAGGTTTGGGTATAATGGCGCTACCTATAGGTTAGACTGGGATAGCCTTAAATATAGCAACCCCCTACTCGTGGTTGTGAATCTATAAGGTATTGAACATATAAGAATAGGTCCCCCTTATATGTGAATAACACTTCAACTAATAAGTGTGTGCACACCAATTGTATGCTTGCGGACGATGTATTACAAACAAACAGGTGTCGCACAACATAAAGTTGTCCTACAGCGTCTGGTAGTGGAGCCAGAGGCTATATTCCATAGTGTGCATTTGTTGAAACCATATACCATATGCTATAAAATAATTTCTGTATGTAAATCTATACCCGTATCAAACAGTTGGATACATCATGGAGATGGCATTACTCCATATACCAATACAATGCTATGCATATAGATTATGCCGCCCTAATCAAATACCATATGTGTAATCAGGCATGGGCTAAAATTGCATGTATACAGAACAGAAACTATTAGCACAGAAATTCCAGCAGTTAGATCTCAAACATAGTATAGCAGTCCCATATGTTGGTATTGTATTAACTTAATCAGATTCCCAATGGTGACTTTGGTGCTGCAACAATTGTCTGGTGACTCTCGTGCTCCCCCTTTTGGTTGTCTACTCACCAGCTCCCAGAACCCCAACAGGGGTATTATGCCTGTGGTGTAGTATGCTAGGTTGCTTCACTTGCTGCTTCCTCTGGTAGGTGCTTGTAATGTGATCAGCTCCCCAAGCCCCACGCCGGGGTAGTGCGCCTGTGCTGGGAAATAGATCGCTTTGCTGCTATATTTTGTGCTGGATGTCTCCTGTGCTTCTCAATCCGTGAAGATGTTGCTTCCCCTCATATGTTAAGAAAAAAGAGCTTCCATGGCGTAATAAAGTATGACCACTTTATTTAAAAACATATGTGCCCACAGACCGGGGATTTTAAACAGAAAAAAATAAGTACAAATAGACAAAAAATAACCAACAAAAATAAAAATGGAAAAATAAATAAAATAAAATAAAAAGTCCAGGCACTATTGTGTATAGCTCTGTCCAGATGGGATAGGACAACAATAGTTACCAGGCAGTGTGCAAGTTAAAAAAGTCCCTCCTAGGGAGCATAAAAAAACGAGGTGGGGGGTGTGTATCCACCTGCCGCTGAACAGCGTACTCCTCTCTCATATGCCCTGGAGCTGACTAACAGAGCGTGATGCCGTTGTGCGCGCTTCGTCACATGACGTCCTCAGCAACGGTATCACACTCCTCCATCTGTTAGATTTTATAGGGAGAGAGCGTTCATACTCAGCCCGCCCCTTAAATTACAGGGCTATGGATTAAATGTACTTATTCTAGGGCTAGATATAAAGTGTATGTGGTCCAGATTGGTCTCCCATTTGTCACATAATGAAATTTGTATATTCGATTTGTGTATCCATGTTATTATATACAAGGATCATGAAAGCGCTCTCCATTAAGCCAGAAGAAATTCATTCACAACAATTGTAGTAAACGAAACTCCCCCTGCTGGTTCAAAATAAAACAGCAAGCGTGTTGATTCAGTATACCACTACTGCAAAAAAGATGTCTATACAATATATCATACAGAGTTATGCATCATGCTTAGACATAGACCTAAAGATACAATTGTGTCCCCAACCGCTAACAGTATTGCCAATATGTGTTTAGGCATACCTAAGCTATTCTATTATGTAAAAAAACTATATTACAAAATAATAATTATGGGATGATATATTAGGTCAGGAAACGTAGTCATTCACAAAGTGGGAGATATAATGACAGCCTGAACTCCCATATATGGGTGTCGTATAAAAAAATTCAAAATAAATTAATTATATAAGGGAAAAAGATATAATAGTACCAACTGCTAGTATAACCCATGTGATAGTTGTTAGAACTAATATATTGGTGATTATCATCATGCAAATTGTGAGAACTTTAATAATTCTCCCATATCCATGCAAGATCTACTCGAGTCCTGCCTGGTGGGAGCTAGGTTCATAAACTATTAAGTGATAGTGTATAACCGTAGGGTATAAAGTGCTAGGTGCCATATTGTATACTGGGCCACCCATACTATGTTATTGTGTATATAACCCTAATTGGGTGTGAATAGTGTACCACTGTGGGTAAGCTAATGTGAAGAATAGAGAATGAGTGCTTGATTCTTGATTACAAATTATACCTCTATAAGCATCGTAGATATACTTACAAAACTTTTTAAGGTGTATGTGTAAGAGCTACATTGGTTCATGGAGGGGGGAAGGCAGACATATAGGAGAGACGGAGTTACCCGTAAGTACCCCCGGGGGAAAGAGTTAGTTATGTCCCCACGTAGCACAAATAGTAAAGATAAACAGGAGCATAAGGGGGGTGGGTTTTACTTAATGTATCATGAATCGGCTATAAAGCAATTGAGATCTATATCTAGGTTGAGGCCCCTAGGCGCTAGGGACCTCAGCCTATATATCCAGGCTGTTTCATTCTGTGAGATGAGAGTAGTCTTGTTCCCTCCTCTCCAGTGGTCTTTTATGGAATCAATGCCATAGAAAATTAGCCCTGATGGATCTCTTTTATGCACTTGGTCAAAATGGCGTGACAGATTGTGTTTAGGAAAGCCTTTCCTTATATTCTTGATGTGCTCACGTATACGTACATATAAGGGCCAAGTGGTTCTGCCCACATACTGGAGGTGGCAAGGGCATTCAGTGACATACGTCACATGAGTGCTATGGCACGTGATCAGGTTTCTGATTTTATATTCTCTCTGATCGACCTTAGATTTAAAGGTTTCTCTCCTCCTGGGTACCTTCTTACTAACCCTACAGGGTAAGCATCTCTGGCATTTATAAAAACACTTTAAATTAGGAAAGATCTCTATCTGTTTCGGGGGGTTGATGACATTGTGGACCAGATGATCACGGAGGTTGGGGGCTCTTCTGTAGATAAAATTTGGTTTGTTCGCTAATATCTTGGCCAACACTCTGTCTTCCTTAAGGATAGGCCAATACTTCCTGACGATTTGTTCTAAGTTTTTATATTGGCTGTTAAATCCTGTTATGAACGCTGTGTCCATTGATTTGTTCTTTCTTATCTTTTTCGTAAACAGTTGCCTTCTATTCATACTTGCTACATCAGCTTTTAATTTTACCAATTCGTCCTTCTTATAGCCTTTTTCACAGAATTGCTCAATCAACCCATCTGCTTGGGCCAAAAAATCCTCGATGTTATCACAGTTTCTCCGTAATCTCAATAGCTGTCCTTTTGGAATATTTCCCTTCCATTGTGGATGGTGGCAGCTAGTGATAGGTATGTACCCATTTTTATCGGTGGCCTTGAAGTACGTCTTGGTGTGTAATCTATCTCCATTCTTGAAGATTTCTAAATCTAAGTACTCTATGTGTTGATGATTCCATTTACCAGTAAAGGTAAGGCCATATCTGTTGTTATTGAGGTTATTTAGAAACTGTTCAAACTCCTCTGGTGTTCCTTCCCAGATTATAAACAGGTCGTCAATGTACCTCCGATAGAACTTGAGGTGGGGGATGTTTCCTGTGTATAAATACTCCTCCTCCCACATATTCATGAGGAGATTGGCTACGCTCGGTGCGTAGCGTGCCCCCATTGCGACTCCTTTCTATTGGACATAATAGTTGTTATTGTGCCAGAAGTAGTTGCAACTCATTGCTAGTTCTAGACCCTCCAGTATATAATTGATTTGTGATTGTCTCATCTCCGTGTGTTCATGTAAGGCTTTCTCTACGCCATGTAGGCCGTCTTTTTGCACAATGCTGGTGTAAAGAGAGTTGACGTCAATTGTAGCAAGTATGTAGTTCTGAGCTCCACTAATTTCTTATAGATCTTGCAAAAGTTGTGAGCTGTCACGTAGGTAGGATTTACCCTTGCATACCATTGGTTTTAAAAATGTATCCAAGTATTCACCCAACCTCGAGAAGATAGAGTTTATCCCACTGACTATGGGTCTTCCAGGGGGCTTCTCCATGCGTTCCCTGTGCAATGCGTTCCCAGAGACTGAGAGGTTACAAACTCATGTTTCTGGACAACGTGTTGCTGAGGCTTCAGTCAGTCAAAGAAGGAGCGGTGGAGAAGGTGGCCATCTGACTGATGCGTTCAGACAATTTTTTAGTCTGCAGCCCCAAGGTATGATCGGTTCCAGCAACCATCGCCAGCGTCTGTTTTACATGGTGCAGGAATACCTAGGGGCAAGATCAGACTTGGACACCTTTCCCACCAAAAATCCTCTGGGTTACGGGGTCTTGAGGATGGATCACTGGCCAGAGCTTGCACAGTATTCAATTGAGCTACTGGCCTGTCCTGCATCCAGCGTTCTTTCGGAACGCACATTCAGTGCTGCTGGAGGCTTTGTAACCGATCACATGGTGCGTCTGTCCACTGACTCGGTCGATCGACTGACCTTCATAAAAATGAATCAGTCTTGGATCACCACCAGCTACCAAGCACCTGATGCTGATGTAACCGAATATTTTTTTTTTAAATCTCAGATCCCTTCAAAGACTGTCTATGCTGATGCTGAGTGACTATCCTGAGTAATTATCCTCATCCTCCTCAATGATCACGCTGATAGCTTGTAAGAACATTTTTGGTTCTGGGCGCTGTTACCAGTGACTAAGGCCCAATTTTTCAGCCCCTGTTTAACAGGGGCGTGTAGTTACAATTTTTGATGCAATACTTTGCAGCAGGGCTCATTCCTGCGTTCCAACTAGAGTATCTGTGAGGGGGTTGCAGTGTTGTGGCACCAGCACCAGTGCCTAAGGCCCAATTTTTCAGCCCCTGTTCAACAGGGGCATGTAATTACAATTCTTGATCTAATATTTCACAGCAGGGCCCATTTCTGTGCCCACCAAGAGCAAGTGAGGACTTATGGTGTTGTGGCACCAGCACCACCACCACCACCACCAAAGGCCCAATTTTTCAGCCCTTGTTCAACAGGGGCATGTAATTACAATTCTTGATCTAATATTTCACAGCAGGGCCCGTTTCTGCGCCCACCAAGAGCGAGTGAGGACTAATGCCCCGTACACACGGTCGGATTTTCCGATGGACAATGTCCGATCGGAGCGTATTGTCGGAAATTCCGACCATGTGTGGGCTCCATCGGACATTTTCCATCGGATTTTCCGACACACAAAGTTGGAGAGCAGGAGATAAAATTTTCCGACAACAAAATCCGTTGTCGGAAATTCCGATCGTGTGTACACAAATCCGACGGACAAAGTGCCACGCATGCTCAGAATAAATAAAGAGATCAAAGCTATTGGCCACTGCCCCGTTTATAGTCCCGACGTACATGTTTTACGTCACCGCGTTTAGAAGGATCGGATTTTCCGACAACTTTGTGTGACCGTGTGTATGCAAGACAAGTTTGAGCCAACATCCGTCTGAAAAAATCCTAGGATTTTGTTGTCGGAATGTCCGAACAAAGTCTGACCGTGTGTACGCCCTATTACAGTGTTGTGGCACCAGCACCACCACCACCACCAAAGGCCCAATTTTTCTGCCCCTGTTCAACAGGGGCATGTATTTACAATTCTTGATCTAATATTTCACAGCAGGGCCCTGTGAGGGCTTACGATGTTGTGGCCACAACAACACCTAATGCCGCGTACACACGAGCGGACTTTACGGCGGACTTTGCCCGGCGGACTTTTCGTCGGACTTTGTTTGCTCCTTGCGCCGGACTTAAAAACGGACGGACTTGGCCACACACGGTCACTGCAAAAGTCCGCTGGTTTTGAACGCGGTGACGTATAGCACGTACGACGGGACTATAAAAAGGAAGTCCAAGCCCCACTCCGGCACCCTTTGGGCTCCTTCTGCTAATCTCGTGTTTATCTCGTGTTAGTAGAAGTTTGGTTAGAGACGATTCGCGCTTTTCACACTTCAGCTTATTTCGTTCGTTTTCTGCGGTTCAGTTTGTGCTTGTGAGGTTTGTATCTGCTTTTCAGTGCGTGTTGGTCAGTTCGTAACCTGCCTTGCAGGCCGTTCTGCTCCGCTCGTTCCTGATTTTCAGGTCGTTCTTCATAGGCCTTGCTGTTCTTCAGTGCGTTTGTTATAAGTTTGTTAGTTTGAGCAGCCGACCGTTTTGAAGCCATGTCGAGTGGACGTACTCGTTCTCGAGTTCGTGCTGTGTGGGGACTTGGTGTTGGGGTTAATACTTTGACCCGAGTCCAGTCCATGAACAGGGTGAGGAGGAGTTCATGGACCAAGAATTGGTTGCGCCAGTGTGACCAGTTCTGTCATATGCCTTTGCTCCGTGAGCTCCGTGAGAATAATCCTGATGATTTCAGGAATTTTCTCAGGATGACGGACCCCATCTTTGAGCGGCTTTTGGCTATGCTGACCCCCTATATCAGCAGGCAGGATACCTGCATGAGGCAAGCCATCAGTGCGGAGCAGAGGCTAGTTGCCACGTTACGTTACTTGGCGACAGGGAGAAGTCTTCAGGACTTAAAGTTCTCGACAGGCATCTCCCCCCAGGCTCTGGGGATCATAATCCCAGAGACCTGTTCTGCTATTATTCAGGTCCTGCAGAAGGAATATATGAAGGTAAGTTTTATCCTTTAACATTACATGATATGTATTAACTGTTTTTTGATGTATTGTAGAACTGTCCTCTTTACCTAATTGCCATGCTTTCAATCTGCTGTGAATGTCCCCTTTATCTTTGTGCATGCCTATTTTAATCAGTTATTGCCCTATACATGCATAATTTCTTTCATTAACCTCCCCACCATGCAATGCTGGGTCCATTTTTATCTCTAGCCTATAGTCCATTGAACAATGTATATTGTCTGCTCCATTGTCTTGTTTGTCCCTCCCCCACCCCACAAATGTTTGAGCCAGTCAGGTGTGTTTGTTAACCTAATTAGAACCCCTCCCCCACCCCACAAATGTTTCAGCCTGTCATGTGTGTTTGTTAACCTAATTAGAACCCCTCCCCCACCCCACAAATGTTTCAGCCAGTCATGTGTGTTTGTTAACCTAATTAGAACCCCTCCCCCACCCCACAAATGTTTCAGCCAGTCAGGTGTGTTTGTTAACCTAATTAGAACCCCTCCCCCACCCCACAAATGTTTCAGCCAGTCAGGTGTGTTTGTTAACCTAATTAGAACCCCTCCCCCACCCCACAAATGTTTGAGCCAGTCAGGTGTGTTTGTTAACCTAATTAGAACCCCTCCCCCACCCCACAAATGTTTCAGCCAGTCAGGTGTGTTTGTTAACCTAATTAGAACCCCTCCCCCACCCCACAAATGTTTCAGCCAGTCATGTGTGTTTGTTAACCTAATTAGAACCCCTCCCCCACCCCACAAATGTTTCAGCCAGTCAGGTGTGTTTGTTAACCTAATTAGAACCCCTCCCCCACCCCACAAATGTTTCAGCCAGTCAGGTGTGTTTGTTAACCTAATTAGAACCCCTCCCCCCACATTCAAATGTATCAATGGGCCATCATAGGGGGTGAGTAATCTTATAAGTGTGCCTTATGTTTTTCAACATTTCAATTACAAACACACATATTCATAATATTTGACTGCTGTTGTTTACTAATGTTTTGGTGTAATCTGATATACAATTTTTTTATTAAAGTCCTTATCTTATTTTTTTTGCACTCCACAGTTTCCTACAAGTCCACAGGAATGGCAGACTGTGGCCTCCCAGTTCGCTGACCGTTGGGACTTTCCCAACTGTGTAGGGGCGATTGACGGGAAGCACGTCCGGATTGTGCCACCACCGCATTCGGGGTCATATTTCTTTAACTACAAGGGGTTCCATAGTGTAGTTTTGATGGCGGTGGTCTCGGCACATTTGGAGTTTATGTTTGTGGATGTGGGGAAGAACGGCCGGATGTCTGATGGAGGAGTCTTTGCACAGACCGAGCTGTGCTATCGTCTCCAGACCGGTGGCCTGGAATTGCCACCTGATGACGATAATGTGGATGGACTCCCCTCAGTTTTTATTGCTGATGAAGCATTTGCTCTCTGTGAGAACTTGATGAGGCCGTTCCCCCAAAGGACACTCACCCCTGAGAGGAGGGTATTTAATTATCGGCTGGCCAGAGCAAGAAGGGTTGTGGAGAATGCCTTTGGTATTCTGGCCAGCCGGTTCCGTATCTTTCTTACGGCTATTAATTTGGCGGACTATAAAATCAACCACGTCATCCTTGCTTGCTGCATCTTGCATAACTTTTTAAGGAGACATTCAGCTACATATCTATCCTCTGTTGGGCCTGAGCCCAGACTGGAAGAGGCTAGTAGCAATTTCACAGGCCTAGAAATTGGCCGTATTGGCTTGGCCCCCCGAACCGCACGTCAAGTGCGTGACCGTTATGTGAATTATTTTAATGGTCGGGGGGCCATTGCTATTCAGCAACAGCTATATTTTTTTTTCAAAAATAAAAAATAAAATTTGTTTATCTAAATATCTTGTTTTTATTGTTGTTTACCTTTAAGTTATGTCTGTCTCCTAGTGCACTTGTAGTAGTGTCAAGTGCATTTAGCTTTAGTTAATCAGGCCCACAAAAACAAACCCCAAATGTTGACTTCAAGAAACAGCCACACACATTGTATAGGGAAAAAAATTTTACTTGGTGCACATTGAAAGGTGCATTTTGTATCATATTTTTTTAAATTTTTTGTTCTTTTTATTTTGTCAAAAAATATTTTACGTTGTGTAAAAAAATTATCTTTTACTAAATTATTCAAGCCATTTTTTCTAAAATATATAGACCTTTATCTCAAAACATTTACATACACAACAGTGTTTTTATAAACAAAACTTACAATACATTAAAACTTACAAAGTTCAATATTTCAAGAATGGTGCATGTAATGTCACCCTTGCAGAAATTGCTAATTTATAAGATGATCAAAATTGAGCTTTACTAAAGGGTCAAGTCAACATGTGCTATCTCCTATCATGGGAGAGCAATGTACATGTTTTGTGTGTGCAATCCCATTTTTGGTTGCTCTCACCACCCAAGATTTTTCAGGATGAAGGGTTTGCAAACACAAAACAAGTACATTGCTAACCCATGATGGAAGATAGCACATGATGACACACCGTGTGCATCACACAATGTAAATTTGGGTATACCCCAAAACTTGCAAAATTTTTTTAAAAAACAAAATAACTTCCCAAGGAAATGAAGAACATGATTGATGTTTTTAGGCCAAACGTGATTATATTCTGCCCAAAACATCAATCATGTTCTTCATTTCCTGTTGCATGGAGTCCAGGCGAAGTTTCATGCTGTGAATTTGTTCACGCATTTGATCTATGTGGCCATTCCACAGCATTATCTGGCCTATTAGTCTTTGCGCACTGTCTGTGGTGAAGTGCTCTGCCGCTTGGCCTTCCACAACCAGAAACTCACCTAAAACGAGTGAATAAAAACAAGGTTTACAATATGCACGCCAAAATACAGTAACTCAAGCTGGGGTGTCAGTCACTCACTTGGTGGGCTTGAAACCTCGCACACTTCCTCCACCTCTCCTTCCTCAAGGTCGTCGGGTGGGCGTGGTCTTGGGCTGGGGCTTGGGGTATCTTGGGCCTCAGGCTGGTGACTTGGGGGGGTCCTGAGATCCTTGGACTGTTGTCTGAGTCTTTTCTCCCCTATGAGATTATAAAAAAAGGTAAAGTTAAAACACACTGATCTTTTCTTTTTTAATAAAGAAAGTAAAATGTTGGTTATGATTTTTTTGCCAATTTTGCATCATAATAAATGTTGAAGACAGGATGAACATTACCTCTGAACAACAATTAGAAAGAATGCATATTTTTGGGCAAGTTTCACAGATGCTGACACCTCAATGATCTCCTATGTGTATTACCCCTCAAAAATTTAGTTATGGTCACATAGTACACTAGAAAATGCATTTCCTTAGCAAAATGCGGGGGAATGCTGAATAGCTAAATTGCTAAAATGGCCGCCATCAAAACTGCCCCATCATATTCCTCTATTATAAATCAGTACATGGTGTGTCTGTCCCCTCCCCCGGGCTCTGTAATCAGAGCTGAGATGCTCCGGCCACCTCCCCCCCTGTGTATAACAGAAGCTTTGGTAACCATGGCAACAAAACAAACACAGTACACTCTGATTAATGTCTAAAATTACACGAAATGACCGCTAAACAAAAAGCTTTTTCTCCAAAAATTATAAAAATATCAAACTGAAAAGATATAGCCAGATAGATGAATATTTAGTGAACATTGTAAAGTTTGTTTGGTGTCTCTAGGTGAAAGTATGAAGGAGCTGAAACTTTTTAGAGCGGAAGAAGAATTTGAGGATTTCAAGCATGCTCCCATTGAATTCAATGTTTAAAAAAGAGAAAAAAAAATGATTATTTAATAAAGTATACATGGTAGTAAAAAAGTTGAAAATGACCACACATCAGCTCAAAGAGACGAACATTTTAATAGTTGAATGGTTTTAATAGCTGAAAGTATGCAGAAGTTACGCAGAGCCAAAAAACGTACGGAATAATATTCCAATTAAATATTTCAAAAAATAAAATCGAAGAACAATAGTGGGACTGCTAAATCATTCCCACTAACTATAGTGCTCGTGAGTCCAGATGTGGAAACAGCTGCTGTGTCCTGTCCCTACATTACACTGAATCATTTTTGATGAAGCATTATATTTTCAAACACATCTACACAACATCAACTCATTGTGGGAATTCGCCAAATTATCAAGCCATAAATGTATGTCCAACCCTGTCCCATCGTATTTGGCGAAAAAATAACGTCACTTTATAAAGTATCCGATCTATTCCAAAGAACGGTATTTACGAACGATGCAGAAAAACCGCCAAAAATAAGGATCAGCATGCAAGTTCTGTATCTCAATAGTAAAACACAAGTACTTACTTTTTTTCAGCAGCTTCTTTATTCGCCAATATTGTTCTGGCTCCCGACTTTTGATGTCAGACCACCGCTTCCGCAATTGTTCTTTCGAACGTTTTGTACCAAATTTATCTTCCAGAGCGGTGACAACTGAGGACATTATTTTGTCCTTCCTCATATTGGGTCATGTGTACGGTCCTTTTTTGCCATCGTAGTCCTCCCTTCTTAATATGGACACCATCTCCACCATCTCTTCAAAAGCCATGTTGGTGGCCTTATATCTCCTCCGGGATGTGGATGTTTGGGGCTCCGGGCTTTCCTCCGCGCTACTTCCACTTAATCGCTCCGCCATCTTTTGCTATCTACTCCCACTGCGCAACGAAGAGTGAAGGGGCGGGGCCAAATCGTACTCACGAACGTCAGGGGCGGGCGACGCAGGCGGAGCATGACACATGCGCAGTGTATATAAAGCTAGTACGATGGCCAACGTATGTCCGTGCGGAAGTAGCGAGCGGCACAAACGAAGGTAAGATTAAAGAGTGTGTGTGTGTGTGTGTGTGTGTGTGTGTGTGTGTGTGTGTGTGTGTTTGTGTGTGTCCCCGTGTGTGTCCCCTAGATTACAACACAAACTAATCCTGAGATTTGGGACTGACATTTAAGTTTTGATCTTGTGTCTTGTCTTGCAGAAATAATGAATCCCTTTAAAGAGGAAGAGTTTTTGATCCATTTCATTGATCTATATGAGCAGAAGAAAAACCTCTGGGAGGTCAAACACCCCCAATATTATAATCGTGATGTTAGGAAGGCAACACTGGGCACACTTTTAGAGTTTGTGAAGACTCGAGTCCCCCAGGCAGACCTCAAGTTTGTGGACAGGAAAATAGGTATCTTGCGTAATATGTATAAGCGGGAACACAGAAAAATCCAGGAGTCGCTCAGATCCGGGGCAGCAGCTGACCAAGTTTATGTACCCAAGTTGTGGTATTACCACAAACTGCGATTCCTGGATGAGCAGACCGAAGCCAGGCAATCCCTTTCCACCCTTCCCCCCACCCTTCCCCCCACCCTTCCCTCCAGCCTTCCCTCCAGCCTTCCCTCCAGCCTTCCCTCCAGCCTTCCATCCACCTCCACCCCAGCTGAGGAGTCCCAGGATGAACTGGGCCTTTTCACCATAGATGAAGTGGATGCGCCCAGCTTCAGCCAGGTATACTTTTTTTGAAGATTTTGGGATTGTGTAAATGTTATTAATGATGTTAAGGTGTTCATTTTGAAAGTGCTTCATCAAAAATCACTTCTGCACAAAGAGTAATATGTAGACATATCACTAGACAGTAGTGGCCAAATATATACGTAACTTCAGATCTTGTTGATCATCTGAAATAATGGTGTGGTCAAATAGATAGCCTTTACTATTTTGTGTAATTATATTTGAAAGTTAGGAGCTGAAAATTGTGTGTGATTGCATAACAGAAAATTACAACTATGTCACTTTTTTTTACCCAGGATGACCTCAGCCAGGAGGAGGCCTTGCCCAGTGAGAGAGAGGAGGAGGCCTTGCCCAGTGGGAGAGAGGAGGAGGCTGTGGCTGGGCCAAGTAGAAGCCGCACGGAGTGCCAGGTGCCTCCCCTCTGCATTCTACAGAAAAGGCCCAGGAGGATGACTGCAACAGAGCAGGAATCCCTAGAGCTCATACGGGAAGCAAGCCTGATCCTGAGTAAACCTCCCAATGCAGAGGAGGCGTATGGCACCTATATAGCCTGCAGATTACAGGAGTTGGAAAAGGGCCAACGCCTCCTCTGTGAGGGTCTATTTTTCCAGGCTTACCAGAAGGGCTTGAGAGGGGAGCTTACTGCTAACACATATATAGCAGATGAAGGCACTCCTACTCCTCCTCCTCCTCCTCCTCCTGCCCCAAGTACACCACCAGAGGCACAACCTCCGAGGAAGGCTGCAGAGAAGCGTGGAGGGAAGGCTGCAGAGAAGCGTGGAGGGAAGGCTACACGGAAGAGTTGAAAGTGATTGCCTGGTTTCTGTCTGTTCTGACTGTGCTCCCTGTGCTCCCTATAGTCGCAAGATACCTATTTTCTTGTCCTCAAACTTGATGTGTGTCCTGGGGGACGAAAGGCTTCCCAGATTCTAAAAGTGTGTCCAGTGTTGCCTTCCTAATTTTTTTGTTTATAAAATAAATACTTTTTGGTTTACCTTACATTCTTGCCTATGTCTTTTGATTAAAAAACGCCATTTTGTTTGGGAGTCGGCAGGTACAGGTCGAAAAGACTATGGGGTTGATTTGAGAAAAGCAAATAGTCTGTGCACTTTGCAGAGGGCAGTTGCCCTCTGCAAGTGCAATTGCTCCAGAGCATCAGAAATTATTTAAAAGCTTGACTTTGCAAAGAGTAGCCAATCCTGTGCAAGTAAAAGAAAAAAAAAAACATTTTTGCTTGCACATGATTGGATGATGGAAGTCAGCAGAGCTGCTTCACATTTAATAAAGCTTGGGAGCAACTGCTCTTGCAGAGGGCAAATGCAATTTCCAAAATGCACAGGCTTTTTACCTTTAGGAAATCAACCCCTATGTGTGTTTTTGTCAAATAAAAAGAATTTATTTTGATTTTACATGATTTTAGGAATAAATCAGCAGAGCTTCCCCGAATTTAAGCTCTTCCCCTCAGTTTTTCAGCGACTGCACTTCCAACAAGTGCACTTGGTGTGCAATTTCTCAAGTGAACGTTTCACTTGATATTCTTAAATGATTTAAGCCTTTTGTCAAAAACAAGCTCGGGGGAAGCTTTGCTGTTTTTTTCCGAAAATCATGTCAAATAAAAATTAATTGTTTTGGTTTGGGCTTCCTTGCATGTGCCCCTCGGATCCACAGCGAACACACTTCAAAATGCTCTTTATGTGGAATTATATGTATAATTACCAATTGGAGTGAAAAATGATTTTGCCTTTGTTAAATACACCCCCCTATGTCTAATGAACAAGGGACAACAACCTCATTAAGGTTCTTTAAAACAACACAAAATATGAATGTTAATTGTGGTAACTTGAAAATACACACCAAAAATGTGGTTAGCATTTAACACACATTGTAAAATAGCTAAAGTGCGGAAATAAAAAAAAAAAAAAAAATATCTATTTTAAAATTTAAAAGTTATGGAGATCTGGCTGTTACAAAATATTATATTAGTCATGGCAGGAGGATAAATCATGAAGAAAGAAGTTTGTGAGAACTCTGTGTGAATATAAAGCAGAAAAACAACTTCATTCCTCTCGCATTATCAATCCTAAAAAAAGGCTGTATTAAAAGACGACAGAAGAGGAATGTGCTAGCTTCAAGACGAAGGCTAGTTTTACCAGACCGAGCGCTTCCGTCTTGTAATTGCTTCAGAGCATGCGTCAGTTTGAGTTAGTCGGACTAGCACACAGACGATCGGTTTGTCCGCTAGAAAGAAGAGTCCGTCGGATAAATTTTAAGCAAGTTTCAAATCTAATTCCGTCAAACTTTTGAGAAAACAAAGTCCGCTGGAGCCCACAGACATCGAATTGTCCGACGAAATCCAGTCCGCCGGGCAAAGTCCGCCGTAAAGTCCGCTCGTGTGTACGCGGCATTAGGCCCAAATTTCTGCTGAGTATATAGGGCAGGCCCCTACTTTCAAACATCCAACTTACAAACGACTCCTACTTGCAAACGGAAGGAGACAACAGGAAGTGAGATGAAATCTTCCCCTAGGAAGGGAAATTCTCTCCTGTAAGAGTTAATATGGGAAAAACATTTCTCCTGTCCACTGATGCTTTATCACCAATCCTTGTTTCACAAAAAAACCCAAATTTTCAAAAAACATTTGTCATTGGGACAAAAAGTGAGGTGAAATCTTCTGAAGAGGAGCACAGACAGCAAAACAAATGTCACAGGGGTGATAACCCTTCCCTATGTTTTCCAAAAAGCTTAAAAAAGATTTTTTGGCTGGAGCTAAACACGTTAAAAATGTACCCGTTCAAAATTACAAAGAGATTCTACTTCACAACAAACCTACAGTCCCTGTCTTGTTTGCATCGCCTGTATACTGCTGTTCAGAGTATATAGGGCCTGGTGGCCCCACACCTTTCCTTTTTTTAATTTGGGTGCGGGGTTCCCCTTAATATCCATACAAGACCCAAAGGGCCTGGTAATGGACTGGGGGGTACCCATGCCGTTTGTCTCACTGATTTTCATCCATATTGCCAGGACCCAACATTGCATTAAACCCGCAAGCAGTTTTAAATGACTTTTTTTCCTTTAAAAATGACATTTTGTGCAGGGACTGTTCTAAACACGGGAAATACACGGCACTTTACAGGCATACTATAGACACCCCCCAGGTACGATATTTAAAGGAATATTTCACTTTTTTTTTTTACTTTAAGCATCATTAAAATCACTGCTCCCGAAAAGTCAGTTTTTAAAAGTTTTTTTGGCATTGATACATGTACCCTGGGGCAGGACCCGGGTCCCCAAACCCTTTTTAGGACAATACCATGCAAATTAGCCTTTAAAATGAGCACTTTTGATTTCGAACGTTCGAGTCCCATAGACGTCAATGGGGTTCTAACTTTCGTGCAAATTTTCGGTCTGTTCGCAGGTTCTGGTGCGAACCGAACCAGGGGGTGTTCGGCTCATCCCTAATCACCAGGATAGAAGCAAGGAACAATTCCAAGGTTCAAACATTTTCTCATATCTAGGGAGTATATGGAAAAAAGGGGAATGCCTCCAAATAGTGCAAATCAGGGTTGTTTATTGCTTTTGCTGCTGTAGGTCTGCTAGCATCTGTGGTTCCACAAAAGCTTGTGCTCTCTGCTCTTGCTGCACTGACTTGCAGCTATGGGCTGATAATAAGGGCACTGATTATCAGTATACTGATTATCAATGCAGTCCCAACAGTGCCCACCAGTGCTGCCAATCAGTGACCATCAGTGCGTCCTCATCAGTGTCACCTACCAGTGCCTATCAGTACCTCCTATCAGTGCCCTTCAGTGCCTATCAGTGCCAGCTATCAGGGCAGCCTCATCAGTGCCCACCAGTGCTACCTATTAGTGCCCATCAGTGCCACCTATCAGTGCACATGAGCATCATCTATCAGTGTCCATCAGTGCTGCCTCATCAGTGCCCATCAGTGAAGCCTAATAATGCCCATCAGTGTAGGAGTAAAATGACCTGTTTGCCAAATTCTATAAAAAAATATGAACAATTTTTTTTTTTTTAAATGTTCGGTCTTTTTTCGTTTGTTTAGAGAAAAAAACAGTGGTGATTAAATAGCACCAAAAGACAGCTCTATTTGTTTTAAAAAAAATTATAAAAATGTCAAATGGGTACAGTGTAGCATGACCACGCAATTGTCATTCAAAGTGTGACAGCGCTGAAAGCTGAAAATTGGCCTGGGCAGGAAGGGGGTTAAAGTGCCCAGTAAGCAAGTGGTTAAAGGGAACACAACCCAAATAGTGGGGAAATATAGCTGCCATCCAGGACCCACCCCTGCCGTCCTGTACAACACTTATTAATTTAATCTCTTCTATATTTTTTCTCCTCATAAACTTTTAATAATGTTTAGGTATTGAACCTGATAATGTTATTTTTTATGTTTTCTAATATATTGTCCATACACTGTATCTGATATTTTATTTTTAAATAATCTTTATCCATATTCTGATGAAAGGCACACAGTAAATGTCCTATAATGCGTTGGTTATCAATAAATAGATAAAAAGATATATTGTATACATAAAAGGTTTACAATATTGCTCCAAGACAAGTCAACACACATTTATATTCTGAATGATCTTTATTAGGATAGTGATATTTGTTAAAACAATTTAACACAGATTGATGCAGAATAACATTGCTGACTTTAGCGCAGCTGCTGTGATTTCTGACTGCTATTAGTAGGTCATTACATAATTCTATTTGGCTTTATTTGGCTCTAGATGAATGCTATTGGCTCCAATCATCTACCCCCCTTTGCTTCCTGCAATGAATAGAACAGCTTTATAATCAGTGAGATCGCTGACATTGCGTCTCCTCTGCACTGCACAGTAATCAATGACTAAACCCAGCTTACCAAAGGCGTTTTTCACAAACTCCTCATTAAATTTAAAACAATGGAACCGTTCTGCTCCAGCAACCCAGCAAGTTGCGTCTAATAGCGAAAGAAGTAACAGTTGGCCTCCGGGTTTTAGCAGCTTTATTGTCTTCTCCAGATTCTTCATGTATTCATCTTCATTTTTACTGATCATTTCCAGTATTGATGCACTGATAATACAATCAGCAAGTGGTAGTATCACCGGGTTAGATATGTTTTCCTGTTCAAAATCACATTTCAAAATCTGCATGATGGACGACCTTAGGCGCATTTCTTTCTCCTGAAGTTGACCTCTGAAAGAAAAAAAAACATAATATGGACATTACAGGAAATATTTCAATATACAGTGATATGGTGTAATAAGCAAATCTGCCAAAATTCAGTTAGACTGTAATTTGACAAGTTAAAATAAAATTGTCATACTAGTGTAGTACTACCCCTGTAGGAGTTGCTATTGGAGGGTTCCCCATTACTGCACAGCCAGTCACACAGCATTTCCTTCTTGTATCCAGACACTGTGATCAGACCTTTGGCTTGTTTTTTTTGTTGTTTTATTAGGAGATGATAACTTGGATGGGGTAAAGGCAGGGCCGTCTTAATAGCATCATGGGCCTCTGGGCAAAGTAATTCACTGGGACCCCTACCAGCTTGCCTCAATTTACGCACCTACTTTCAAGAAATAAAGTATAAATAGTTCATAGAATTAAACATATATTCATTAGTACTTTAAATAAAATCGATTTTACAAAAAGGAAAACATTCCATAAATCAAAGAATAATCAACACAAAGGGCACAGTACAGGGGGGGTCAAGAGGGCACAATATTAGGATCAGGAGGGCACAGTTAAGGTTCTGGGACGCTTCCTGGGACACGGCCATCTTGGGACAGTTTAGTAAAAAGCATGACTGTCCCAGCAAATACTGGAAGTTGGCAAGTATGATGTACAGCAAGATTATTGTGGGGCCCCATGCACCTGGGGCCCCTGGGCAGTGCCCATGCATTAAGATGGCCCTGGGTAAGGTATTATGGGATACCCATATTGAAAATGTCCAACAATTAAACCAGGGACAACTTCCTCCCTATTTACAGATTTCTCTTCTTCCTTCCACCTGCACAAACTTGGTTGAATGAATGAATGAATGATTTGTAAAGCGCTGCAAATGCGCACTGAATCACCTCAAGGCGATAGATGCGTTCTGTGTTGTCAGCTTCTTAGAAGAGGTAGGTCTTGAGTTTTTTTTTGAAGGCCTGATGGTTTTCTTCCATGAGGATGTAAGTCGGAAGAGCGTTCCATAGCCGAGGTCCTTGGACTGCGAATCTTCGTTCTCCCTTTGCTTTGTAGCGGTATTTGGGAATGAGGAGGAGGTTTTGGTTAGATGATCGAAGACTGCGATTGGGTGTGTAGTGTTTTATTTTCTCTTGAAGGTATTGAGGAGCATTTCCTTGTATGCATTTGTGGGTGATTCTTTACGGTTAGCCAATGTAGGCTCCTCAGGGATGGGGAAATGGATTCCCTGTTAGCAGTCTTGCCGCGTATTTTGGATGAGTTGTAAGCGCACAAGCTGATGTCGGGGTAACCCTATGTAGAGCGAGTATGCGTAGTCGAGTCCGGAATTGATGATTGTTCCAACTACTGCTGCTTTGTCCTCCTCTGGGATGAAGGAGATGAGTCTACGTAGCAGGCGGAGGAGATGGTGAGCTCCGCTAACTACTGATCCTATTTGTGCATCCATTGTCATTTCTGAGTCAAAGGTGACTCCGAGACTCTTGGCTTTGGTGCTTAGAGAGATGGTCTGTCCAAAGATGGTGGGAGGTGTCCACGGAGTCTTGGTTTTGAAATTGTTGTTAGCCTGTAGGAGAAGTTCTGTTTTTGAACAGTTGAGTTTGAGGGAGCTAATGGTCATCCAGTCATCTATCAAAGTGAGGCATTTCTCTAATTGCTGATGATGATCTTTTTGTCCGGTGATGTGAAAGTAGAGTTGGGTGTCATCAGTGTATGAGTGGAAGCAGAGGTCCGATTTTCTGATGATTTTGAGGAGTGGGCGGATGTAGATGTTGAATAGCACTGGTGACAAGGGTGAACCCTGAGGGACTCCGCAGGAGATTGGGTTTCAGAGGTGAATGCTCCTAGTTTCACTGTCTGAGAGCGATTCTCTAAGAAGGATGCAAGCCATTTTAGACCAGAATCTGTGGCTACTGCTACTTCTGTGAGGCGGACAAGTAGAGTATTGTGGTCCACTCTATCAAATGCTGCACTGAGGTCTAACAGTACCAGGAGACATAATTCTCTGTCATCTGCTGCTTCAAGGGCGTTGTCCCATATTTTGAGAAGTCCTGGGCAGAAGCCTGATTGCAGTGGGTCCAGGTGTTGGTGTGTGTACAGGTGGCGTTGTAGCTGTTGTACTACTGCTTTCTCCATAATCTTGGAGATGGTGTTCAGGCTTGTTATCGGTCTGCGGTAGTTAGGGTCCTTAGGGTCGAGATTGGGTTTCTTTAGCAGGGGTTTGATGATGCCTTGCTTGAGGGTGGTTGGAACAATCCCTTCTTTGAACGACTGATTTATGAGGTGTGTTATAGTAGGGGCCAAGATGTCGGAACATTCTTTCAGGAGTTTTGTGGGAATGATGTCGTTGGGTGATGTGCTGTCTCAAAGGCTTCTGATAATGTTTTTAGTCGTGTCAGTGGTGATTGGGGTCAGTGGTGATTGTTCCCTTGTACAGCTCCTGCTGGTTCAATCTTGGGGGAACTTACAGTCTTTAGTTAGTTCAGCAACAGCTCGTTACAGGCTAGAAATAGGGATGAGCTTGATGTTCGAGTCGAACATAAGTTCGACTCGAACAACGGGTGTTCGCCCGTTCGCCGAACAGCGAACATTATGAGGCGTCCACGGAAAATTAGAGCGCCGCGGAACACCCCATAATGCACTGCGAGATCGCAGTGCATTGCTGTATGATGATTGGCCAAAGCATGCACCTGACAGTGCGCTGACAGTGCGCTCTGCTGAGAGAGCCATAAATGGCCAAAGGCAGGGTGCCTTTTCTCAATCATGACTCAGGAGGACTAAGTCCACATCCCACACTATATAAGGCTGCTTACACGGGGCTGTGTGTAGTGTTGTTGGCGTGGACAGAGAAATAGCTTGATTTAGAATAAGCAGGCAGGTTATTCAGTAAGTGGCAGTGTATTTGATATATATATTTTGGTATATATATATATATATACACACAGTGGGGACGGAAAGTATTCAGACCCCCTTAAATTTTTCACTCTTTGTTATATTGCAGCCATTTGCTAAAATCACTTAAGTTCATTTTTTTCCTCATTAATGTACACACAGCGCCCCATATTGTCAGAAAAACACAGAATTCTTGACATTTTTGCAGATTTATTAAAAAAGAAAAACTGAAATATCACATGGTCCTAAGTATTCAGACCTCTTGCTGTGACACTCATATATTTAACTCAGATGCTGTCCATTTCTTCTTATCATCCTTGAGATGGTTCTACTCCTTCATTTGAGTCCAGCTGTGTTTGATTATACTGATTGGACTTGATTAGGAAAGCCACACACCTGTCTATATAAGACCTTACAGCTCACAGTGCATGTCAGAGCAAATGAGAATCATGAGGTCAAAGGTGCTGCCTGAGGAGCTCAGAGACAGAATTGTGGCAAGGCACAGATCTGGCCAAGGTTAAAAAAAAATTCTGCTACACTTAAGGTTCCTAAGAGCACAGTGGCCTCCATAATCCTTAAATGGAAGATGTTTGGGATGATCAGAACCCTTCCTAGAGCTGACCGTCCGGCCAAACTGAGCTATCGGGGGAGAAGAGCCTTGGTGAGAGAGGTAAAGAAGAACCCAAAGATCACTGTGGCTGAGCTCCTGAGATGCAGTCGGGAGATGAGAGAAAGTTGTAGAAAGTCAACCATCACTGCAGCCCTCCACCAGTCCACACTAATACAGTGTAGGCCGGAAGGCCACCAAAGAGAGGCAGATGCTCACAGGCCACTAAAAGAGGGCAAACAGCCTCTGTGTCTACAGTCAACAGTGGTGGTCGTGGACATGGTGCATCCTCTGCAGGTGGCACGCTTATCCTTTGTTTCTGCTGCTGGCCGTGTTATTGAGCCACAACATGCAGAAGATTTGGTGGAGTGGATAACAAAGCCATGCTCATCCTCCTCATCCTCTATCATCCAGGTTCAGAGTAGTTTGCCTTCCAACACAGCTGCCAAAGCAGCCTATTCCACCGGCTCCTTGTCCACAGTTACTCCTTCCGTAGCCCCACCATCATGCACGGATGAGTCCCCAGATTTATTCGGCCACAGTGTCGGGTACATGCTGTTGGAGGATGCGCAGTGATTTGAAGGCTCTGATGATGGTTTCCAGGTTGAGGAAGGAAGTAACATGAGCCTAGACGGAGGGGGTGCAACAGAAGGACAAAAAACTGGCAGTCATGTTCCCCTAGCTGCAGCATACTGCCAAGTTTGCTCCAGTGACAAGGAGGGAGGGTATGATGAGGTCACTGATTGTACTTGGGTGCCTGAGAGAAGAGAGGAGGAGGTGGCACAACTTAAATGAGGCAGGATGTCCTCTAGGGGGCAGCTTAAGGGCAGCCACCTTATTGCATCACACCACAGAGGTCTGCAGGTGCAGGACGCTGCTGACTCCCTGCTGACTTTTAAAAGTTCCTTGGTGTGGGCCTTTTTTTTTTTTTCACACAAATTTTTATTGAATAAACATAGGAATATTATAAACATATCATTGTAGTGGTCGAACATTCACATTAAGAAATCATTGGAAATATATCACATTTTACATCTGAACAATAATTTTTTAGTAAAATAACAATATATCTTAAAACAAAAATAATCCAAAAAGACTGCGCTAAAAGAAATGACATATATGGTAACTATACATACATGAATATATAGATAGTGATGAATATCGATCTATCGAGTGATACAAAATATTAACCACTTCAGCCCCGGAAGGTTTTACCCCCTTCCTGACCAGAGCACTTTTTACAATTTGGCACTGCATCGCTTTAACTGCTAATTGCGCCGTCATGCAATGCTGTACCCAAACGAAATTTGCGTCCTTTTCTTCCCACAAATAGAGCTTTCTTTTGATGGTATTTGATCACCTCTACCGTTTTTATTTTTTGCGCTATACACGGAAAAAGACCGAAAATTTTGAAAAAAAATGATATTTTCTACTTTTTGTTCTAAAAAAAATCCAATAAACTCAATTTTAGTCATACATTTAGGCCAAAATGTATTCGGCCACATGTCTTTGGTAAAAAAAATGTCAATAAGTGTATATTTATTGGTTTGCACAAAAGTTATAGCGCCTACAAACTAGGGTACATTTTCTGGAATTTACACAGCCTTTAATTTATGACTGCCTATGTTGTTTCTTGAGGTGCTAAAATGGCAGGGCAGTACAAAACCCCCACAAATGACCCCATTTTGGAAAGTAGACACCCCAAGGAAATTGCTGAGAGGCATGTTGAGCCCATTGAATATTCATTTTTTTTTGTCCCAAGTGATTGAATAATGACAAAAAAAAAAAAAAATTACAAAAAGTTGTCACTAAATGATATATTGCTCACACAGGCCATGGGCATATGTGGAATTGCACCCCAAAATACATTTAGCTGCTTCTCCTGAGTATGGGGATACCACATGTGTGGGACTTTTTGGGAGCCTAGCCGCGTACGGGGCCCCGAAAACCAATCACTGCCTTCAGGATTTCTAAGGGCGTACATTTTTGATTTTACTCCTCACTACCTATCACAGTTTTGAAGGCCATAAAATGCCCAGATGGCATAAAACCCCCCCAAATGACCCCATTTTGGAAAGTAGACACCCCAAGCTATTTGCTTTGAGGCATGTTGAGTCCATGGAATGTTTTATATTTTGACACAAGTTGCGGGAAAGTGACAATTTTTTTTTTTTTTGCACAAAGTTGTCACTAAATGATATATTGCTCACACAGGCCATGGGCATATGTGGAATTGCACCCCAAAATACATTTAGCTGCTTCTCCTGAGTATGGGGATACCACATGTGTGGGACTTTTTGGGAGCCTAGCCGCATACGGGGCCCCGAAAACCAATCACTGCCTTCAGGATTTCTAAGGGCATACATTTTTGTTTTTACTCCTCACTACCTATCACAGTTTCGGAGGCCATGGAATGCCCAGGTGGCACAACCCCCCCCCAGATGACCCCATTTTGGAAAGTAGACACCCCAAGCTATTTGCTGAGAGGCATGGTGAGTATTTTGCAGCTCTCATTTGTTTTTGAAAATAAAGAAAGACGAGAAATTTTTTTTTTTTTTTCTTTTTTCAATTTTCAAAACTTTGTGACAAAAAGTGAGGTCTGCAAAATACTCACTATACCTCTCATCAAATAGCTTGGGGTGTCTACTTTCCAAAATGGGGTCATTTGGGGGGGTTTTGTGCCACCTGGGCATTCCATGGCCTCCGAAACTGTGATAGGCAGTGAAGAGTGAAATCAAAAATTCACGCCCTTAGAAAGCCTGAAGGCGGTGCTTGGTTTTCGGGGTCCCGTACGCGGCTAGGCTCCCAAAAAGTCTCACACATGTGGTATCCCCGTACTCAGGAGAAGCAACAGAATGTATTTTGGGATGTAATTTCACATATTCCCATGGCCTGTTTGAGCAATATATCATTTAGTGACAACTTTGCGCAAAAAAAAATAAAAAAAATAAAAAATTGTCTCTTTCCCGCAACTTGTGTTACAATATAAAATATTCCATGGACTCGACATGCCTCTCGGCAAATAGCTTGGGGTGTCTACTTTCCAAAATGGGGTCATTTGGGGGGGGTTTTGAACTGTCCTGGCATTTTATGCACAACATTTAGAAGCTTATGTCACACATCACCCACTCTTCTAACCACTTGAAGACAAAGCCCTTTCTGACACTTTTTGATTACATAAAAAAATAAATTTTTTTTGCAAGAAAATTACTTTGAACCCCCAAACATTATATATTTTTTTAAAGCAAATGCCCTACAGATTAAAATGGTGGGTGTTTCATTTTTTTTTCACACAGTATTTGCGCAGCGATTTTTCAAACGCATTTTTTGGGGAAAAAACACACTTTTTTAAATTTTAATGCACTAAAACACACTATATTGCCCAAATGTTTGATGAAATAAAAAAGATGATCTTAGGCCGAGTACATGGATACCAAACATGACATGCTTTAAAATTGCGCACAAACGTGCAGTGGCGACAAACTAAATACATTTTTAAAAGCCTTTAAAAGCCTTTACAGGTTACCACTTTAGATTTACAGAGGAGGTCTACTGCTAAAATTACTGCCCTTGATCTGACGTTCGCGGTGATACCTCACATGCATGGTGCAATTGCTGTTTACATTTGACGCCAGACCGACGCTTGCGTTCGCCTTAGCGCGAGAGCAGGGGGGACAGAGGTGCTTTTTTTTTTTTTTTTTTTTTTTTTTTTATTATTATTATTTTTTTTATCTTATTTTTAAACTGTTCCTTTCATTTTTTTTTTTTTTTTTAATCATTTTTATTGTTATCTCAGGGAATGTAAATATCCCCTATCATAGCAATAGGTAGTGACAGGTACTCTTTTTTGCAAAAATTGGGGTCTATTAGACCCTAGATTTCTCCTCTGCCCTCAAAGCATCTGACTACACCAAGATCGGTGTGATAAAATGCTTTCCCAATTTCCCAATGGCGCTGTTTACATCCGGCGAAATCTAAGTCATAAAATGCTCGTAGCTTCCGGTTTCTTAGGCCATAAAGATGTTTGGAGCCACTCTGGTCTCTGATCAGCTCTATGGTCAGCTGGCTGAATCACCGGCTGCATTTTCAGGTTCCCTGTTGAGACAGGAGAGCCAGAGAAAAACACGGAAGACGTTGGGGGGGGGGGGGCATTCCCTCCCACTGCTTGTAAAAGCAGTCTAGAGGCTAATTAGCCACTAGGATTGCTTTTACATGAAAGCCGACCGCTGGCTGACAAGAATGATACCAAGATGATACCTAAACCTGCAGGCATCATTCTGGTATAACCACTCAAAGTCGTGAATGGCGTACCTGAAGACAAAAAAATGGTTAACAATAAAGCACAGTAAACGGTAAAGTATAAAAAATTGCATACTTGAAAAGCAAACATGATAAAACATAATAACAATAAAACATTGCAGAATAGAATACAGTAAAAAAGAGCAGAACAATAGAGAGAATAGAGAGAGAGAGAACAATAAAACGACAACTATTTTTTTTTTATTTTATATTTTTGTATGTGTTTTTTTTTTTTTTTTTTACACTTTTTTTTGTAACTAACTTTTATAACTGTAACCGGTTCCAGGTTCGGGTCTCTCAAAATGCGATGGCATCTTGGGAGACCCTGTGAAAGTGCGCCTAGTCTGTAGAATGCTGTACCCTACGTTAATACTCAACTAGTGAATGGTAGCGTTCAAAACATTCACCAATGCAAAGACCAGGATTGTCAGGACAGGAGGGACAATAATAGTGGGTGTCACGCCTATATCCGCGCTTGCTGCAGACACAACATCTTTTTTGGGGGGTTCGTTGGGTAGGGGTACTTGGGAGGACATAAAGAAAATGCCTCTCATGCAGCCGACTGCATTTGGTTGGGGATGTGAATGGGGGAAGTACGGGCGCTGCAGAAGTGGTGGGTTCCCAATTAGGATTGGCGAATGCAGCAGGAAGGGCATTATGGGCACGACAGGCCTGTGTTTGTCTTTTTGGTGGCAGCGGGACACTACTTGTGCTTGCCCCCTCACCAGCTTGAACTGCACTTATGGGACTCGCCACGTCACCAAGTGTTACTGCAGTGCTGGTTTGACTACGACCGGGGTGTACTAGGCCGCTGGTGCTTGCCAGTTCCCCAAAATGCTACCAAAAACTGTTAGCGATCGCAGGGATCAGGCCTGACGCTGCAGTTATGCGTGTAGTGTTTTGTAAGTGTCAGTGATCGATCGATACTGCACTTGGGTGGGCTGGGCTGGGCCGGGCGGAGGGGCAAAGCGCAGGTGCTAGCAGGTATCTGGGCTGATCCCGCTAACACTGCGTTTTTGGGAACCCTAAACTGCTGGGGGCGCTAGTATAGATCTGATCAGATCAGATATTGATCCGATCAGATACTATACCACTAAGGGAGGCGTATGCTGCGTGCGTGGGTGTTAGCGGTACTGGCGCTAACCTGACGCTGCCTGGGGCTGGTGCTTGCCAGTTCACCAAAACGCTACCAAAAAAACTGTTAGCGATCGCAGGGATCAGGCCTGACTCTGCGAACGCTGCAGTTATGCGTTTAGTGTTTTGTAAGTGACAGTGATCGATCGATACTGCACTTGGGTGGGCTGGGCCGGGCGGAGGGGCAAAACGCAGGTGCTAACAGGTATCTGGGCTGATCCCGCTAACACTGCGTGTTTGGGAACCCTAAACTGCTGGGGACGCCAATATAGATCTGATCGGATCAGATATTGATCCGTTCAGATACTATACCACTAAGGGAGGTGTACGGTGCGTGCGTGGGTGTTAGCGGTACTGGCGCTAACCTGACGCTGCCTGGGGCTGGTGCTTGCCAGTTCACCAAAACGCTACCAAGAAAACTGTTAGCGATCGCAGGGATCAGGCCTGACTCTGCGAACGCTGCAGTTATGCGTTTAGTGTTTTGTAAGTGACAGTGATCGATCGATACTGCACTTGGGTGGGCTGGGCTGGGCCGGGCGGAGGGGAAAAACGCAGGTGCTAGCAGGTATCTGGGCTGATCCCGCTAACACTGCGTTTTTGGGAACCCTAAACTGCTGGGGACGCTAGTATAGATCTGATCGGATCAGATATTGATCCGTACAGATACTATACCACTAAGGGAGGTGTATGCTGCGTGCGTGGGTGTTAGCGGTACTGGCGCTAATCTGACACTGCCTGGGGCGACGCATATCACCGCCGGGCGATCAGGGGGCTAAACCTTTATTCGGTAATAAACGGCGGGTGCCCTGACACTATAAAAAATAAACGAACTAACCAGCGTCACCCGTAACAGTTATACGGTGATCAGTGGTGAAAGGGTTAACTAGGGGGCAATCAAGGGGTTAAAACATTTATTAGGTAGTATATGGGGGTCCCTGTCGCTATAAAACGCTGACAGCGAACCTAAATATTTACCTCCCTAGCTAGCGTCACCAGCAACACTAATACAGCGATCAGAAAAATGATCGCTTAGTGACACTGGTGACAGGGGGTGATCAAGGGGTTAAAACTTTATTAGGGGGGGTTAGGGGGGTACTCTAGACCTAAAGGGGGGTAATACTCACTGCCCTAACACTGTAACTGTCACAAACTGACACCAATCAGTAATCAGAAAAAAAAAAAATACTGCTTGGTGTCAGTTTGTGACAGGCGGGGTGATCGGGGGGCGATCGGGGGGGGGTCGGGGGTGTAAAGTATGCCTGGCATGTTCTACTGTGTGTGTTTGTGTTGTGTGCACTCACTTGTCTTCTCTCCTCGGCGCTGGAACGGAAACTGCCAAGCCGAGGAGAGATGACATCACATCCCCTGCCTGTGTGAAACTACACACAGGCAGGGGAGGATTCTGATTGGTTGGGAGCGATCGCGAGGGGGGGGGGCCACGATCGGATGGTCTCCCCCTCGCCTCCCAACGCTCCCAGTGCAAAGCCGACTGCCGCTGGCACCGGGGGGGGGGGGTCCGATTGGACCCCCCGCCCGCGGGAGGCAGATCACGTATGGGAACGTGATTCTGCCTGCCGGTGCCATTCTGCCGCAGTATATCTGCGTTAGGCGGTCGGCAAGTGGTTAATAATATATTGAAAGCAAAATATCAAATGAAAATAAATTGAAATAACTGTGAAAAAATAAGTCCCAAATGAAATCGAGTATTAAGCACCAAATAACATAAGTGACTGAAGATGAAATAGGAATGGTCAGAAGAAAAACAGTCCTTGGAGCCAAGGCAGATACAATTGGTGTAATAAATCCTATTATTCCCAAGAGCCCAAATAAATGTGATCCTGGTAGAACAATATAAGTAGCGCTAAGTACCAGTGATAGATCATACAACACTCAAAAGTGATCTAGTACATCTATCAACAACAAAATCATAGAAAACTTATTCAAATACAAAATTAAAAATGCAAATGTGCCAATTACAAGGCAATAGTGATGACACATAAACAGAAATGAAATCAAGTGGTAAAGTCCATAAAGTCCATAAATAGAGCACCGTGCAAAAAATGTGATGAATCTGGAAAACGGTCCACCAATTGACTTAGTGTCAGTGATTCCACTCCCCTTAAAGTCAGCACTCACCGACTCACAATGCCTCACACTCTCGTGTTTTGGCAGCAAAGCATAGATGTAATGCGCATCAGCTGGGGGTGTAAGCTCCGAATTCCTTGTTAATCCCAGTGTCACCTCAATGCATGGAAAAAACTCAACATAGTGTGATACCGTAAAATCAAGTGTAAAATTTATTGAACTTAAAAACCTTCAATCATTGCACTCACATAAAAATTCTTGAATCAAGCCAAACTGACACTGCAAAGAAAACTTCCAATACACTCCTCCTCTGTGAAACGCCCAGCACCACTATGAAACGAGGGTCGCGGCGGACCACCAAACAAAGGGTTGGATGGGTTCTCACCCCTCTTGCTGACACTTCGCTGGTATAGATCTCCTGCTGGCTTGTACGCCCAAAGCGTGACTCCTCTAGCGCCTTCAGAGGATCTCGCCGGTTACCGGAGATATGCCGCGACGTCCTATCTCTCACTGATTGCTAGTCCTGGATGCCGTACAGCCACGCCCCGACATGTTTCGTCACACCTGACTTCCTCATGCCAGCAAGAGGGGTGAGAACCCATCCAACCCTTTGTTTGGTGGTCCGCCGCGACCCTCGTTTCATAGTGGTGCTGGGCGTTTCACAGAGGAGGAGTGTATTGGAAGTTTTCTTTGCAGTGTCAGTTTGGCTTGATTCAAGAATTTTTATGTGAGTGCAATGATTGAAGGTTTTTAAGTTCAATAAATTTTACACTTGATTTTACGGTATCACACTATGTTGAGTTTTTTCCATGCATTGAGGTGACACTGGGATTAACAAGGAATTCGGAGCTTACACCCCCAGCTGATGCGCATTACATCTATGCTTTGCTGCCAAAACACGAGAGTGTGAGGCATTGTGAGTCGGTGAGTGCTGACTTTAAGGGGAGTGGAATCACTGACACTAAGTCAATTGGTGGACCGTTTTCCAGATTCATCACATTTTTTGCACGGTGCTCTATTTATGGACTTTATGGACTTTACCACTTGATTTCATTTCTGTTTATGTGTCATCACTATTGCCTTGTAATTGGCACATTTGCATTTTTAATTTTGTATTTGAATAAGTTTTCTATGATTTTGTTGTTGATAGATGTACTAGATCACTTTTGAGTGTTGTATGATCTATCACTGGTACTTAGCGCTACTTATATTGTTCTACCAGGATCACATTTATTTGGGCTCTTGGGAATAATAGGATTTATTGCATTGTCTATTTTATAAGTGGCAGCTTTGGATTCACTCCATTTATATTTCACATATTTAAGTTTCACATATTTGTTTTTCACACTTTGTTCTTTTATCATATTTTTTCACATTTGTTTAGGAGGTCCAACACCTCCTTCTTTTCTCGCATTAAGCGCAGTGGTGAGAACTCAGGAAGGGCGCGTTATTTTGAGTTTTCATTTTTTCAGATACAATTGGTGATCGTAGATGTTAAACAACAAACACCCAGTGAGGAATCCTCCACCTTATTAGATGTACGCTTACCAAAGGTAAGCTGGATATCAGCTTATTTATGGACATCCATTCAGGGGAAATCAACTCCTCAAATCTCCTCACAGGGAAGGGGCAGGCAGGATCTCTCCGTGTGATGGATTCAATCGGCATGCCGGGGGGACCCAGAAGGATAAAGAATTTTCTCCATAGTGTAAATCGGTATAACCATTTATTCAAGCAAAGGAATAATCACACTTACATTAAAAATCACGGTAGTAGGTACATAGGAAGTAAAACAGCCGGCCGGCTTGCATGCACCCGTTCGGAACGAGATAGGATAAAAACGATGACGTCAGCGCGTCAGCCTTCCGATGTACGTTTTGTCCTATTGGACGTCGTCATGGGAACGGGCGACGCACTGACTCATCGCTATTTGTAGACCTGAAGTCAAAACCAAGCCTCGCTCTGAAGCTCGGATGGCGTCACCACAACATCCTCTTTAGAAGCAGGAAGTGTGTAACATACTGCTAATGGAATGGACAAACGATTCCGCCTGCACCATCAGACCCTCCCAGCGCTGGAAGAGCCAGAAAGATCAAAGGACCACACCAAGCGCACCGGATCCAAAATTAAATATAAAGCAAATAAAGGATACATATATAAAAAATATATAAGTATTGAAGAATGAAATAAAAAATTGTGGAATAAAAATTAGAGAACACACTAGGGGACACGTATAAGTGTTCCCATGTGTCCTCTAGTGGAACAAATAGAAATTGCACTTAAGATCAATTTCAGCACCATAAAAATATGAAAAATATAATTAGAAACGAAAAATCAGCAGGTAATTAAAACTAAAACTAGTGAAAATCTAAAATCCTTTCTCTGATTGTTAATATGGGTATTAAAATAATAACGCCACCAGAGATTCAGAGCAAGTTCACAAAATGTAATATAAATGTTGATTAAAAACGTCATAAATTGTCGATAGTTTATATATAATGGTATAATATAAAATAAAGGTTAGGAATGGAGATTTACAGTTGCATGTTATTAATGCACCACCCCTCACCCACAAATTCCCTATAGAGGATGTAACAGTGATGAGAGAATGTGAAATAAAAAATAAAAAATAAGAAACCTTCGATGTAATTATTCATGAGTTGTCCAGAAAAGCATTTAAATCTACGTCTACATTAAGTCCAAAAGGGGTATAGCACTTCAGTCTGTGTATCCAGGCCATTTCAAGCCTAGAGATCCCCCGTATTACAGACCCCCCCTCCAATGTGGGGTGTATCTGTCGATGCCAAGAAAGATGGTCTTCCTGGGGTCTCGATTGTGTGCTTCGAGATAATGTCTGGAGACCGGGTGTTTGGGGAAACCAGTTAAGATGTTGGTGATGTGCTCGTTAAGTCTTACAGATAGGGGACGCTTAGTCCTCCCCACGTATTGCAATCCGCAAGGACATTGGAGAAGATAAACCACCCGCTCTGTGGAGCATGTGATAAATGATCTGATTTCAAATTCCATCGAGGTACTGGTGGAAGTAAACTTATGTGTTCTTCTATGGGTGCATCCACTAAGAGAGCACACCCTACACTTCCTGCATTGGTAGAAACCAATCATATATTCAAAAAATCCCCTCTTAGTAAGAGGAGGGTCCAGAACATTCGGGGCCACTCTACCTCTAAGAGAAGGGGCACCCTTATATACCACCTGTGGCTTGGCCGGAAGGATGGTACCTAGTACGTGGTCATTCTTGAGGACATGCCAATGTTTACCTATCAACTTGGCTACATTTTTGTGTTGTAAGGAATAGGTGGTAATAAAGGGGACTGAGGGTACCCTGCCAACATCTGGCGTCCTAGTCTTGAGCAAAGTACCCCTATCAATGGTAGCCACTTCTTCTAATGTATTTTTCAGAGAGGCCTCAGAGTAGCCCTTCTCCAAAAAACGTTCTATTAAAATATTTGCTTGGGCTAAAAATTTTCCATGGTCGGAGCAGTTACGTTTTAGGCGGATAAGTTGACTTTTCAGCACAGAACTCAGCCAGGTCTCATGATGGCAACTATCGGTCGGTATATAGGAATTCCGATCTGTATTTTTGAAAAAGGTTGCCGTAGTAAACTGCCCATCTTCAACGCCAATCTTAAGGTCCAGGAAGTTGATCTCAGACTGACTGGCCTCATAAGAGAGTCGAATGCCCCGGTCGTTATCATTCAACCCCCTCATGTACACATCTAGATCTTCACGATCCCCATTTCATTGGAGGAGGATGTCATCTATATACCTAGCCCACAGTACCACTTGAGGTTTTTGTTGGGCATAGATGACATCCTCCTCCCACAGGGCCATGAAGAGGTTCGCCAAGCTGGGGGCATATTTAGCCCCCATGGCACACCTCTATCCTGCCTATAGAACTGGCCCCCAAACCAAAAGTAGTTCCTAGTAGCTACAAAATGAAGTAGCTGCATAATAAAGCATATTTGTTCATCGAACAGCGATGAGTCACGCCTAAGATAGTATTCTACCGCAAACAACCCCAAATCGTGCGGTATCACGGTGTATACTGAGGCGACATCAGCTGTCACTAGCCACCAACCTCGGCCAGGAGTGTAATTAGAAAGTAGGTTGATTACATGGCGAGTGTCCTTCAGGTATGACGGCATCCTTGTGACCAATGGCTGTAAGTAAAAATCTATGTACCTGCCCACCCGGGACGATATGGAATCAATTCCACTAACAATAGGACGTCCCGGGGGGCAGGTAGGATGTTTGTGGACTTTTGGCAAGTAGTAAAGAACCGGGGTGCGCGGGGCCTTTGGTACTAAATAGGATTTCTCCTTAATGTTTAAAATGCCCTGTTCAAACCCAAACTTAATCAACACCTCCAACTCTTTTTTATATTGGACCTTAGGACCTGATCTGAGGGGGGTATACGTATCACGATCCCCCAATATTTTGGACATCTCCGTGAGGTAATCCTTCCTATCCAAAACAATAATACCCCCCCCCCTTTGTCAGCTGGCCTGATTACTAAATTTTTATTCAAACACAAAGAATCCAAACCAGATTTAAGATCCTTGTTAAAGTATACTTTTTTGAGGGGTAATTGTTCCAAATCTTTAAGGACTAAGTCTTTGAATACCTTCAGGGAGGGAGCTACAGCCCCTGGGGGGTTGAAGAGGGAAGCATTTGATAACCCGGGATGGCGATACTCATTAGGGCCCATCACATTATTTGTAATGGGATTGGAGGCCAGATATCTCTTGATATTGACCTTTTGCACAAATTTATGTACATCAATATAAGTTTGAAATTTATCAAGACCTCGAGGGGGTGCAAATTTAAGACCCTTATTGAGTAAAGATTTCTCGGAATCACTCAGGGAGACTGAACTTAAGTTAAATATCCCATTGCTGGTTACGATTTTTTCTTTTTTTGATCGCACTCGCCTCCCCCCTCTAGATCCTCTCTTTGATCTGCTGGCCTTTTGGTGCCCTGGCTTGGCCTGTGAAAACCCCATTGCTGGTAACTCAAATTTGAGGGGCCCGGTTTGCTCCCATCATCAATGGGTCCCATCGATCTAGGGTAAGACTGTGAGGCTACACCATTACGTTCTTCCATAATAGTGGAACCGGTGGGAGGGCCATCAAGGTCCCTTAAGGGGTAAAATTGATTGTGGGTACTGATATTATACTCAGAATAGCCTCTTCTAATATTCATAGGCCCAGGATTTTGAAACTCACGTATCCGTCCATCATAATAGCCTACATTAGGGCCATAGTCGGGACCATAGGAACGATCAGGGTGAGGTTCAAAATCGAAGGTACGGGGGGACGGTAAATAGTCCTCATACACATTGTACTGATCATGTGGTCTGCCCTCAAAGGGACGACTCCCTGTAGATCCCGTGTTGCTGAAACCTCTACCCCTACCACGTCCTCCATAGTTAGAACCACCTGTCCCACGGGATCGTCTTGGTAGTGTGGGCAGATAATGGGATGAGGCGCCTCCCTTTCCTCCACCGCCTCGTCTAGAGGAGGACTGTTGTGTTCCTTGTTGGGATCTCCCCGAGGGGCCATTAAGGCCTCCCGGAAGATGCCTTGAATGGCTAGGCTGTGGTGGAGGAGGGGCATATACTACAGTGGGATATCCCCCAGCTTGGCGAACCTCTTCATGGCCCTGTGGGAGGAGGATGTCATCTATGCCCAACAAAAACCTCAAGTGGTACTGTGGGCTAGGTATATAGATGACATCCTCCTCCTATGGAATGGGGATCGTGAAGATCTAGATGTGTACATGAGGGGGTTGAATGATAACGACCGGGGCATTCGACTCTCTTATGAGGCCAGTCAGTCTGAGATCAACTTCCTGGACCTTAAGATTGGCGTTGAAGATGGGCAGTTTACTACGGCAACCTTTTTCAAAAATACAGATCGGAATTCCTATATACCGACCGATAGTTGCCATCATGAGACCTGGCTGAGGTCTGTGCCGAAAAGTCAACTTATCCGCCTAAAACGTAACTGCTCCGACCATGGAGAATTTTTAGCCCAAGCAAAAATTTTAATAGAACGTTTTTTGGAGAAGGGCTACTCTGAGGCCTCTCTGAAAAATATATTAGAGGAAGTGGCTACCATTGATAGGGGTACTTTGCTCAGGACTAGAACGCCAGATGTTGGCAGGGTACCCTCAGTCCCCTTTATTACCACCTATTCCTTACAACACAAAAATGTAGCCAAGTTGATAGGTAAACATTGGCATGTCCTCAAGAATGACCACGTACTAGGTACCATCCTTCCGGCCAAGCCACAGGTGGTATATAAGGGTGCCCCTTCTCTTAGAGGTAGAGTGGCCCCGAATGTTCTGGACCCTCCTCTTACTAAGAGGGGATTTTTTGAATATATGATTGGTTTCTACCAATGCAGGAAGTGTAGGGTGTGCTCTCTTAGTGGATGCACCCATAGAAGAACACATAAGTTTACTTCCACCAGTACCTCGATGGAATTTGAAATCAGATCATTTATCACATGCTCCACAGAGCGGGTGGTTTATCTTCTCCAATGTCCTTGCGGATTGCAATACGTGGGGAGGACTAAGCATCCCCTATCTGTAAGACTTAACGAGCACATCACCAACATCTTAACTGGTTTCCCCAAACACCCGGTCTCCAGACATTATCTCGAAGCACACAATCGAGACCCCAGGAAGATCATCTTTCTTGGCATCGACAGATACACCCCACATTGGAGGGGGGAGGGGGGTCTGTAATACGGGGGATCTCTAGGCTTGAAATGGCCTGGATACACAGACTGAAGTGCTATACCCCTTTTGGACTTAATGTAGACGTAGATTTAAATGCTTTTCTGGACAACTCATGAATAATTACATCGAAGGTTTCTTATTTTTTATTTTTTATTTCACATTCTCTCATCACTGTTACATCCTCCTATAGGGAATTTGTGGGTGAGGGGTGGTGCATTAATAACATGCAACTGTAAATCTCCATTCCTAACCTTTATTTTATATTATACCATTATATATAAACTATCGACAATTTATGACGTTTTTAATCAACATTTATATTACATTTTGTGAACTTGCTCTGAATCTCTGGTGGCGTTATTATTTTAATACCCATATTAACAATCAGAGAAAGGATTTTAGATTTTCACTAGTTTTAGTTTTAATTACCTGCTGATTTTTCGTTTCTAATTATATTTTTCATATTTTTATGGTGCTGAAATTGATCTTAAGTGCAATTTCTATTTGTTCCACTAGAGGACACATGGGAACACTTATACGTGTCCCCTAGTGTGTTCTCTAATTTTTATTCCACAATTTTTTATTTCATTCTTCAATACTTATATATTTTTTATATATGTATCCTTTATTTGCTTTATATTTAATTTTGGATCCGGTCCGCTTGGTGTGGTCCTTTGATCTTTCTGGCTCTTCCAGCGCTGGGAGGGTCTGATGGTGCAGGCGGATGAATCGTTTGTCCATTCCATTAGCAGTATGTTACACACTTCCTGCTTCTAAAGAGGATGTTGTGGTGACGCCATCCGAGCTTCAGAGCGAGGCTTGGTTTTGACTTCAGGTCTACAAATAGCGATGAGTCAGTGCGTCGCCCGTTCCCATGACAACGTCCAATAGGACGAAACGTACATCGGAAGGCTGACGCGCTGACGTCATCGTTTTTATCCTATCTCGTTCCGAACGGGTGCATGCAAGCCGGCCGGCTGTTTTACTTCCTATGTACCTACTACTGTGATTTTTAATGTAAGTGTGATTATTCCTTTGCTTGAATAAATGGTTATACCGATTTACACTATGGAGAAAATTCTTTATCCTTCTGGGTCCCCCCGGCATGCCGATTGAATCCATCACACGGAGAGATCCTGCCTGCCCCTTCCCTGTGAGGAGATTTGAGGAGTTGATTTCCCCTGAATGGATGTCCATAAATAAGCTGATATCCAGCTTACCTTTGGTAAGCGTACATCTAATAAGGTGGAGGATTCCTCACTGGGTGTTTGTTGTTTAACATCTACGATCACCAATTGTATCTGCCTTGGCTCCAAGGACTGTTTTTCTTCTGACCATTCCTATTTCATCTTCAGTCACTTATGTTATTTGGTGCTTAATACTCGATTTCATTTGGGACTTTTTTATTTATTTTTTCACAGTTATTTCTATTTATTTTCATTTGATATTTTGCTTTCAATATATTATTAATATTTTGTATCACTCAATAGATTCATCACTATCTATATATTCATGTATGTATAGTTACCATATATGTCATTTCTTTTAGCGCAGTCTTTTTGGATTATTTTTGTCTATTATGTGCACGCCATACTTTAGGACTGCAGCTTTAATTGTATAGAACCTTGTTAGCAGTATATTGTTTTGAGGAGCGCGGTAATTTTTGGTGTTTATTTTATCTTAAAACAATACAGAAATATCTATTTTATGCATAAGCAGTATTTGTATTGACAAGTCATGAGAGAAGTTTATGATCTTTGTTTTAGTTAGTCCATAACAGTGTGCTTGTGCTGGGCTTTAATTTAAGTTTGTATTAAGTTGTGTAAATATTAAAAGGGAAAAAGGAAAGAAACAAGGTGGATAAATTAAAAAAAAAAAAAAGATATAACTTGGGTAGTGGAGTAGGAAAGGGTGGGGTGAAGTTGAGTCCATAGTTCCCTCTAGACGCTCAAGAGTTTTATTTGTAAGGAGTAGGGATGAGCCGAACACCCCCCGGTTCGGTTCGCACCAGAACCTGCGAACGGACCGAAAGTTTGCGCGAACTTTAGAACCCCATTAAAGTCTATGGGACTCGAACGTTCAAAATCAAAAGTGCTCATTTTAAAGGCTAATATGCAAGTTATTGTCCTAAAAAGGGGACCTGTTTGGAGTTCTGCCCCAGGGTACATGTATCAATGCAAAAAAAAAGTTTTAAAAATGGATGTTTTTTCGGGAGCAGTGATTTTAATGATGCTTAAAATGAAAAAAAAAGTGAAATATTCCTTTAAATATCCTACCTGGGGGGTGTCTATAGTATGCATGTGAAGTAGCATGTGTTTCCCGTGTTTAGAACTGTCCTTGCACAAAATGACATTTCTAAAGGAAAAAAAGTCATTTAAAACTGCTTGCGGCTTTAATTCAATGTCTGGTCCCGGCAACATGGATAAAAATCATTGAGAAAAACGTCATGGGTACCCCCCACCCAGCCCATTACCAGACCTTTTGGGTCTTGTATGGATATTAAGGGGAACCCCGCACCCAAATTAAAAAAAGGAAAGGCGTGGGGCCCCCAGGCCCTATATACTCTGAACAGCAGTATACAGGCACTGCAAACAAGACAGGGAATGTAGGTTTGTTGTTAAGTAGAATCTGTTTGTAATTTTGAACTGGTACGGTTTTAAAGTGTAGCTCCAGCCAAAAAATCTATTTTTAAGCTTTTTGGAAAAACATAGGGAAGGGTTATCACCCCTGTAACATTTGTTTTGCTGTCTGTGCACCTCTTCAGAAGATTTCACCTCACTTTCTGTCCCAATGACAAATGTTTTTTGAAAATTCGGGGGTTTTAGTGAAACAAGGATTGGTGATAAAGCATCAGTGAAGAGGAGACATGTTTTTCCCATATTAACTCTTACAGAAGAGAATTTTCCTTCCTAGGGGTAGATTTCATCTCACTTCCTGTTGTCTCCTTCCATTTGCAAGTAAGAGTCGTTTGTAAGTTGGATGTTTGGAAGTAGGGGCCTGCCCTATATACTCTGCAGAAATGTGGGCCTTAGGTGTTGGTGTTGCCACAACACTGTAAGCCCTCACAGTTACTCTTGGTGGGCGCTGAAAGCCCTGCTGTGAATTATTATATCAAGAATTGTAATTACATGCCATTGTTGAACAGTGGTAGAAAAATTGGGCCTTTGGTGGTGGTGGTGCTGGTGCCACAACACTGTAAGTCCTCACAGTTACTCTTGGTGGGCGCAGGAATGGGCCTTGCTGTGAAATATTAGATCAAGAATAATAATTACATGTCCCTGTTGAACAGGGGCAGGAAAATTGGGCCTTAGGCACTGGTGCTGGTCCCACAACACTGTAACCCCTCACAGATACTCTAGTTGGAGCGCAGGAATGAGCCCTGCTGCAAAGTATTGCATCAAAAATTGTAATTACACGCCCCTGTTAAACAGGGGCTGAAAAATTGGGCCTTAGGCACTGGTGCTGGTGCCACAACACTGCAACCCCTCATAGATACTGTAGTTGAGCGCAGCAACGAACCCTCCTGCAAAATATTACATCAAAACTTGTAATTACACGCCCCTGTTAAACAAGGGCTGAAAAGTTGGGCCTTAGCCACTGGTGGCGGCGCCCAGAACCAAAAAATGTTCTTACAAGCTATCAGCATGATCATTGAGGAGGAAGAGGATAGTCACTCAGCATAACAGGTTAGTCACTCAGCATCAGCATAGGCAGTCTTGAAGGGATCTGAGATTTAAAAAAAAAAATATTCGGTTTCATCAGCATCAGGTGCTTGGTACCTGGTGGTGATCCAAGACTGATTCATTTTTATGAAGGTCAGTCTATCAACCGAGTCGGTGGACAAGCGCACCCTGTGATCGGTTACAAAGCCTCCAGCAGCAATGAATGTGCGTTCCGAAAGAACGCTGGATGCAGGACAGGACAGTAGCTTAATTGCATACTGTGCAAGCTCTGGCCAGTGATCCATCCTCAAGACCCAGTAACCCAGAGGATTTTCGGTGGGAATCGTATCCAAGTCTGATCTTGCCCCTAGGTATTCCTGCACCATGTAAAACAGATGCTGGTGATGGTTTCTGGAACCAATCATACCTTGGGGCTGCGGACTAAAAAAATTGTCTGAACACATCAGTCAGACGGCCACCTTCTCCCCTGCACCCCCTTTTACTGCCCGAAGCCTCAGCAACACGTTGTCCAGGAACAGGAATTTGTAGCCTCCCAGTCTCTGGGAACGCGTTGCATGGACCTTTCTGCATGGCCTCCTGAAGATGTTTCATCCTTTGCTTCCTCTGCGACGGCAAGATAAGGTCCGCAACCTTACCCTTGTAACATGGATCAAGGAGGGTTGCCAGCCAGTAATGATCCCTCTCCTTGATACCACGAATACGAGGATCCTTCCGCAGGCTTTGCTGGATCAGGGAGGCCATGCAGTGTAGGTTTGCTGAGTCTTTCGGTCCGGAGTACTCTGGGTCACTAAGGACGACATGATCCGCAGCCACCTCCTCCCAGCCACGTACAAGTCCATGGGTTTCTTGGGACTGTAAATGATCCCTTGAAGACCGCTGCTGATGCTGAGTGCCAGGCTCCACCTCCATGCTGACACAATCCTCCTCCTCATCCTCTTCCTGTGTGATTGGCGGGCATGCAGGAACACTGTCTGGATAAAGGGGGCCTTCAGAGCTAAGGAAGTCCTCCTCTTCCTGCCTCTGTTCTGCCTCAAGTACCCTGTCCATTATTCCATGTAGCGTGTGCTCCAACAGGTGGACAAGGGGGACAGTGTCACTGATGCATGCACTGTCACTGCTCACCATACTCGTGGCCTCCTCAAATGGTGACAGGACAGTGCATGCATCCCTGATCATGGCCCACTGGCTTGGGGAAAAAACCAAGCTCCCCTGACCCTGTCCTAGTGCCATAGTCGCATAGGTACTCATTGATGGCCCTCTGCTGCATGTGCAGCCGCTGCAGCATGGCCAATGTTGAGTTCCACTTGGTGGGCATGTCACAGATTAGGAGGTTCTTGGGCAGGTTAAATTCCTTTTGGAGGTCAGCCAGTCGAGCACTGGCATTATATGACCGGTGGAAATGCACACAGACTTTCCTGGCCTGCCTCAGGACATCCTGTAAGCCCAGGTACCTGCCCAAGAACCGCTACACCACCAAGGACGTGAGCCAAACAGGGCACATGGGTCAGTTGTCCCTGTCGGAGGGCGGAGAGGAGGTTGGTGCCATTGTTGCAAACCACCATTCCTGGCTTAAGCTGGCGTGGCGTCAACCACCTCTGAACCTGCCCCTGCAGATCTGACAGAATCTCTGCCCCAGCATGGCTCCTGTCCCCCAAGCACACCAGCTCAAGAACCGGATTGCATCTTTTTGCCTGAGTGCTTGCGTAGCCCCTTGAATGCCTACAGAGCACTGCTGGTTCCGAGGACAAATCAGTACAGGAAGAAGCCATGGAGGAAGAAGAAGAGGAGGGGTGGAGGAGAGAGGTGTGGCAGAATCACAACTAGTAGAATTTTGGAGGCGTGGTGGCGGAACAACCTCCAACACTACTGCACCCTGTCCTGTATCCTTCCCAGCTGCCAGAAGAGACACCCAGTGCGCGGTGAAAGATAGGTAACATCCCTGTCCATGCCTGCTGGACCATGAGTCAGCGGTAATATGCACCTTACCGCTGACTGCCCTGTCCAGTGAGGCCAAGACATTGCCTTCCACATGCCGGTAGAGAGCCAGAATCGCCTTCCGTGAGAAAAAGTGGCGTTTGGGAACCTGCCACTGAGGAACCGCACATTCCACAAACTCACGGAAGGGGGCAGAGTCTACCAACTGAAAAGGCAGCAGTTGAAGTGCTAGCAATTTAGCCAAGCTAGCATTCAACTGCTGGGCATGTGGATGGCTGGGAGCGAACTTCTTTCGGTGGTGCAGCAGCTGGGGCAGGGAAATTTGGCTGGTACAATCTGACGTCGGTGTACCGATAGCAGATTGCCCGCAAGTACTTGGCTGTGACACACCTAATTCTACACCTTCATTCCTCTCAGTGCAGGTTTCAGAGAGGACTGAAGGTATAGTGGGGTTGGAGATCCCAGCTGATGAGGAGCAAGGAGAGGTCCTCTTTGTTCTTTGGTGTGGGTCTTTTAGGTACGCTTGCCAATGAACCACATTGCAGGTCGACATATGTCTGGTCAAGCATGTTGTGCCCAAGCGGGTGATGTTTTGGCCATGCGAGACACGCTTGAGACATATGTTGCAAATAGCAGCGGTGCGATCTGATGCACTCGTCTCAAAAAAGGCCCGCACCAAAGAACTTTTGGAATAAGGCGCAGAGACAGCAGCGCCCTGCACATTCGGAGCTCTGCAGTGTGATGCAGTCGGTGTGCTGCCCTTAAGCTAGCCCCTGGAGGGCATCCTGCCTCATTGGAGATGTGCCTCCTCCTCCTCCTCTTTCCTATCAGGCACCCATGTGGAGTCAGTGACTTCCTCATCATCCCCTCCCTCCTCATCACTGGAGCAAAGCTGGCAGTATGCTGCAGCTGGGGGAACACGACTGCCAGATTGCTGTCCTTCTTGGGCACCCCCTCTCTCTGGGCTCATGTTACTGCCTTCCTCTAGCTGGGTACCATCATTGGAGCCTTCAAAATGCTGGGCATCCTCCTGGAGCATGTACCCATCACTGTGGTCAAACAGTTCGGGGGACTCCTCAGGAGGACATGGTGGGGCTAGGGAAGGAGTCAGTGATGCCATTGAGCCGAGGGAAGAGGCCGCATTGGCAGCTCCTTTCCCAGACAAAGTACCCTGAGCCTGGGTGAGAGAGGTTGAGGACCGCTTGGTCATCCACTCTACCAAGTCTTCCGCATGTTGTGGTTCAACACGGCCAGCTGCCGAATAAAAGGACAAGCGTGTCCCACGGCCACGTGCTGATGGTGATGCACCGTGTCCATGACCAACACTGTTGCCGCTAGACACAGAGCCTGCTTGCCCTCTTTTATTGGCTTGTGACTGTCTACCTCTCCTTGTTGGCCTTCAAGACATACTAATGTAGCTGCACAAAACTGATTATACTGCAGCTAGCAGAATCAACTGCCTGCCTGTAGTATTATTAGTATGAGAACACCAGCAATTGTCTTCAGGTAGCTTTAGGTGCACACTTTGCAAAGGACACAGTACACTAACTGTAAATACTGCAGCTGCCTGCCTGTGGTATTAATAGGATCAGAAGAACACCAGCAATTGTCTTCAGGTAGCTTTAGGTGCACACTGTGCAGAGGGCACAGTACACTAACTGCAAATACTGCAGCTGCCTTCCTGTGGTATTAATAGGATCAGAACACCAGCAATTGTCTTCAGGTAGCTTTAGGTGCACACTGTGCAGTGGACACAGTACACTAACTGTAAATACTGCAGCTGCTTGCCTGTGGTACTAATAGGATCATAAGAACACCAGCAATTGTCTCCAGGTAGCTTTAGGTGCACAGTGTGCAGAGGACACAGTACACTAACTGTAAATACTGCAGCTGCCTGCCTGTGGTACTAATAGGATCAGAACAACAGCAATTGTCTTCAGGTAGCTTTAGGTGCACACTGTGCAGAGGACACAGTACACTAACTGTAAATATTGCAGCTGCCTTCTTGTGGTAATAATTTGATCAGAACACCAGCAATTGTCTTCAGGTAGGTGTGTGATTGGCCAAGCATGCGGGTCATAGTGCATGCTTGGCCAATCATCAGACAGCAATGCACTGCGATGCTGCAGTGAATTATGGGCGGTGACACGCCACTCGAATTTGGAGCGAACGGCCCATAACGTTCGCAATTCGATGAACAATAGAACATGGGTTCGACTTGAACTCAAAGCTCATCCCTAGTAAGAAGTGGGCTCTGTTTTTATACATTTACTGCTTTATAGGCAGAGGATTGTTTAAATTCTATCCAGTTGTACCATGTTGAAGTGAAATTGGTTATTTTTTCCTGTGATATGCTAATAAGTTCTATTTTTTCTGTGTTGTTTATTCTACGAAATTATTCTCTTTTCATTGGGGTAATATTTGAATGCCAGTGGCAAAGAATACAATGTCTTGGCATTGGCATTTGGCCTTTTTTTAACACTTCTGCAGCAGTTGCTGTTTCCAACCTATGTCTGAAGCGAATCAAGCATGGCAGCCACTTGGGCACCACATGATTGGCCAGATATATGACGATCTGCCATGCAGTCTGTTTGCAACAACACTTGAAAGACCCACATCAAAGAAAAAGACGGACTTCTCCTTGCTCCTCATCTGGGATCTCCAACCCTGCTATACTTCCAGTCCTCTCAAAAACCTGCACTGAGAGGAATGAAGGTATAGCAATAGGTGTCCCAAATACTTGCAGCCAATCTGCTGGCAGTACACCACCATCTGATTTTAGCGTACAAATTTCCCTACACCAGTTGTTGAACCGTAAAAAGAAATTTGGTCCCAGCCATCCACATGCTCAGCATATAAATGCTACCTTGGCCAAATTGCTAGCACTGAAACAGCTGCCTTTTTAGCTGGTAGACTGTCCAATTTTGTGAATTTGTGGAATGTGCTGTATCTCAGTGGCAGGATCCAAAACGCCTTTTCTTTTCATGGAAGGCCACTCCTGCTCTCTACCGGCATGTGGAAGGCAATGTTTTGGCTTTGTTGGACAGGGCGGTCAGCAGTAAGGTTCATATTACCGCTGACTCATGGTCCAGCAGGCATGGGCATGGATTTTACCTTTCCTTCATGGCACACTGGATAACTCTGCTGGCAGCTGGGAAGGATGCAGGACAGGGTTCAGTGTTGTTGGAGCTTGTTCCATCACCCCGCCTCCAAAATGCTAGTGGTGATTCTGCCACAGCCCTCTCCTCCACCCCCTCCTCTTCTTCTACCTCTATGAACTCTTCTGCAGATTTGTTCTCTGAACCAGCGGTGCTCTGTAAGCATTCAAAGGGCTACGCAAGCAGTCAGACTAAAAGATGCCATGCAGTGCTTGAGTTGGTCTGCCTAGGGGACAGGAGCCACACTGGGGCAGAGATTCTGTAAGCTCTGCAGGGGCAGGCTCAGAGGTTGTTGATGCCATGCCTGCTTCAGCCAGGAATGGTTGTATGTGACAATGGTACCAACCTTCTCTCCACCCTTCGACAGGGACACTTGCCTCGTCTCATGTTTGGCACACGTCCTGAATTTGGTGGTGCAGCGGCTCTTGAGCAGGCACCCAGGCTTACAGGATCTCCTGAGGCAGGCCAGAAAAGTCTGTGGTCATTTCCGCCGGTCATACAATGCCAGTGCTCGGCTGGCTGACATTCAAATGGAATGCAACCTGCCCAGCAACCGTCTCATTTGTGACATGTCCTCCAGGTGGAACTCAACGTTGGCAATGCTGCAGCGGCTGCACACACAGCAGAGGGCCATCAATGAGTACCTGTGTGAGTATGGCACAAGGAGAGGGTCAGGGGAGCTTGGCTTATTTTTGCCACACCAATGGCTACTGATCAAGGATGCATGCACTGTCCTGTCACCATTTGAGGAGGCCACAAGGATGGTGAGCAGCGACAATGCATGTATCAGTGACACTGTCCCTCTAGTCTTCCTGCTGGAGCACATGCTTCATGGAATCATGGACAGGGCACTTGAGGCAGAACAGCGGGAGGAAGAGAAGGGCTTCCTTTCCTCTCAAGGCCCCCTTTATCTAGATAGCATTCCTGTGGGCCTGCCAAACACACAGGAAGAAGAGGAAGAGGAGGATTGTGCCAGCATGGATGTAAAGGATAACACTCAGCAGCAGTCTTCAAGTAATGGTTTTAAGTCCGCAGAAACCCAAGGAGTTGTACGTGGCTGGGAGGAGGTAGTTACAGATCATGTGATCCTTAGCGACCCAGAAGATTCAGAATCGAATGCCTCTGCAAACTTACGCTGCATGGCCTCCCTGATTCTGCAAAGCCTGCGAAAGGACCCTAGGATTCGTGGTATCAAGAGAGGGATCATTACTGCCTGGCAACCCTTCTTGATCCATGTTACAAGGGTAAGGTTGCAGAACTCATCTTACCTTTGCAGAGGGAGCAGAGGATGAAACATCTTCAGGAGGCCTTGAAGAAAGGTTTGTGCAATGCATTTCCAGACTCTGGGAGGTTACAATTTCCTGGTGCTGGACAATGTGTTTGTGAGGCTTCGTTCAGTCAGAGAAAGAGTATTGGAAAAGTTGGCCAGCTGACTGATGCCTTTAAACAGTTTTACAGTCCTCAGCACCAAAGTCTGATCGGTTCACGCAACCATTGCTAGAATCTGCATTACATGGTGCTGGAATATCTAGGTACAAGAGCAGACTTGGAGACCTCTCCAACAGAGCATCCACTGGGTTACTGGGTCTTGAGGATGGACCACTGGCCGGAACTTGCTCAATATGCAATTAAGATACTGGCCTGTCCTGCATCCAGCGTGCTTTCTGAATGCACATTCAGTGCTGCTGGAGGGTTTGTAATGGATCATAAAGTGTGCCTGTCCACAGACTATGTTGATAGGCTCACATTCATAAAAATGAATCAGTCTTGGATCAGCAGCTATCAAGCACCTGATGCTGATGTAACTGAATTTGCTATGGATGTGGGATCCCTTGAAGACTGCCTATGCTGACTATCCTATTCCTCCTCAATCTTGCTGATGCTAGCTTCCAACACTATTTTTGGTTTAGGGCACCACCACCACCACCCAAGGCCCAATTTTTCTGTTCTGTTTAACAGAGGCATGTAATTACATTTTTTTATATAATATTTCAATGCAGGGCCCATTCTTGCGCCCAACAAAAGTAACTGTGAGGGCTTACAGTGTTATGGCACCACCACCACCCTAGGCCAAATTTTCTGCCTCTGTTTAACAGGGGCATGTAATTACAATTTTTGATCTAATATTTCACAGCAGGGCCCATTCCTGCGCCCAACAAAAGTATGTGTGAGGTGTTACAGTGTTGTGGCACCACCACCCAGGGCCCAATTTTCCTGCCCCCATTTAACAGGGGAATGAAATTACAATTTTTGATATAATATTTTACAGCAGGGCCTGTTCCTGCACCCAACAACAGTATCTGTGAGGGGTTACAGTGTTGTGGCACCACCACCATCACTCTAGGCCCAATTTTTCTGCCACTGGTTAACAGGGGCATGTAATTACAATTTTTGATCTAATATTTTACAGCAGGGCTCGTTCCTGCACCCAACAAGAGTAACTGTGAGGGCTTACAGAGTTCTGGTACCACCAACACCTAAGGCCCAATTTTCTGCAGAGTATATAGGGCAAGTCGTATAGTATATATACTCCTGTTCAGAGTATATAGTGCCTGGGTGCCTAGGGGACCCCCACGCTATTTGTTAAATAAATTGGGTGGGGGGTTCCCCTTAATATCCATACCAGACCTGAAGGGCCTGGTATGCATTTTGGGGGTGACATCCACGCCAATTTTTTTTGGTATTTTTGGTATTTTTATCTATATTGCCGGGATCTGACAATACATTACATCCGCGAGCAGTTTTAAATTTCATTTTTTCCTTTAGAAATTTCAATTTGCTGTGGTACTGATATAAACATGGGAAAGGTGCATTACTTTACAGGCATACAAAGGACAAGAATATTTCATTTTTATTGTTTCACTTTAGGCATTATTAAAATCACTGCTCCTGAAAAAACTGCAGTTTTTGAAACTTTTTTGCATTGATACATGTCACCTGGGGCAGAACCCGGGGCCCCAAACACTTTTTATGGCAATAACTTGCATATAAGCCTTTAAAATTAGCAATTTTGATTTTTCGCATTCGTGTCCCATAGACTTTAACGGTGTTTGAACAAAATTTTTGCCTGTTCGCATGTTCTGCTGCAAACCAAACCGCGGGTGTTCGGGTCATCTCTAGCTAGGAACAGTCCCTTGGTAAATGTGGAGTGAACGAAACGCGTCAGTCCTACATAGATGCATGATGTCCATGCACATGATCTTATATGTCTTTTACATTGTTCCACTCAAGACTTTTAAATTAGGCATGTGCAAGATGAAAAAATTTGTTTCGTTTCGTTTCGTTAGATTCGTTAAATTCATTAAATTCGTTTTTCAAATCAGTTTCATTTTCGACCGAAAATCGGTTGAATTCGAAAATATTTCAACCGGATTCGATATTATTTCAACCGCATTCGAAAATATTTCAACAGCATTCAAAATTATTTCAACAGCATTCAAAATTATTTCAACTGTATTAGAAATTATTTCAATCGTATTCGATAATATTTCAATCGCATTCGAAAATATTTCTATTTTCGAATTTGATAATATTCAGATAATATTCCTCTTCAGCAAACCAGAAGAACGCTGCATGGTTTCGCGTCACAATGGCAGTAAAAGCTGTGAGAGGGATTGAGCGCACCCCAGACTGCATCCATCATCGGTAAATAAAAATGATTACATTCTCTCTCTCTCTCTCTCTCTCTCTCTCTGTGTCTCCCAGAGGCGTATCTAGTGAAAATGACACCTATGGCAAGCACTGAAACTGCGCCCCTGTCAAAAAAAAAAAACAGCTAATAAAACTACAAGTCTTTAACCACTTCAGCCCCGGAAGAATTTACCCCCTTCCTGACCAGAGCACTTTTTGCGATTCGGCACTGCATCGCTTTAACTAACAATTGCGCGGTTGTGCGACATGGCTCCCAAACAAAATTGAAGTCCTTTTTTTCCCATAAATAGAGCTTTCTTTTGGTGGTATTTGATCACCCCTGCGGTTTTTATTTTTTGCGCTATAAACAAAATAAGAGCGTCAATTTTTAAAAAAACGCATTATTTTTTAGATTTTTCTATAATAAATATCCCCCAAAAATATATAAAAAAAACATTTTTTTTCCTCAGATTAGGCCGATACGTATTCTTCTACATATTTTTGGTAAAAAAAATTGCAATAAGCGTTTATTGATTGCTTTGCGCAAAAGTTATAGCGTTTACAAAAAAGAATAATAATAAATATATATATATATATTATTTATATATATAGCCATCTTCTGAAACTTGAAATTCATATAGAATAAATTCTAATTTAAATAGAAAAGATTAGAATAGAATAGAATAGAATAGAATAACAATAGAACAGAATAGAATAAAATATTTTATATATATATATATATATATATATATATATATATATATATATATATATATATATATATATATATATATTATTCTATTCTGTACTATTTTTTTCTAATATATATATATATATTTATTTTTTCTGATCTGATCTATTTCAATTCAATTTCATTCTATATGAAATTCGAATTTCAGAATTTTTTTATTTATATTTATATATTTTTATATATATATATATATATATATATATATATATATATATATATATATATATATATATATATATATATATATATATATATATATATATATAAGATATTTATTGATATATAACCATCTATTGAAATTCATATAGAATGAATTCAAATTTGAATAGAAAAGATTAGAATAGAAAAAAAATAGGACAGAATAGAATAAAATATAATACATATACACATTATATTTTACTCAATTCTGTTCTATTGTTTTTCTAGCCTATTTTCTATTTCTAGTCTAATCTTTTCTATTCGAATTCAAATTCATTCTATATGAAATTCTAATTTCGGAAAATGGTTATATATATATATATAGATATATATATATATAGATATATATATATATATCTATATATATATATATCTATATATATATATATATATATAGATATATATATATATATATATATATATATATATAAAACGATATTTTAAAATTCGAAATTCATATAGAATGAATTCAAATTCGAATAGAAAAGATTAGAATAGAAAAACAATAGAACAGAAAAGAATCTAATATATATATTATATTTTATTCTATACTGTTCTATTGTTTTTCTAGTCTATTTTCTTTTCTTTTCAAATTCATCCTATATGAAATTTGAATGTCGGGACATGGTTATACAGTATATATATATATATATATATATATATATATATATATATATATATATATATATATATATATATATATATATATAATTTTATTTATTTATTTTTTTTCTGATCTGTTCTATTGTTTTTTATGATATTATTTTCTATTCTATTTAAATTCAATTTCATTCTATATTAAATTCGAATTTCGGAAAATGGTTTTATATATATATATATATATATATATATATATATATATATATATATATATATATATATATATATATATTAGATATTTATTTATACATAACCATCAATTGAAATTCGAAATTCATATAGAATGAATTCAAATTCGAATAGAAAAGATTAGAATAGAATAAAATATAATATATAAACACATTATATTTTACGCAATTCTGTTCTATTGTTTTTCTAGTCTATTTTCTATTTCTAGTCTAATCTTTTCTATTCAAATTCATTCTATATGAAATTCGAATTTCGGAAAATGGTTATATATATATATATATAAAAATATTTATATATATAACCATCTTTTGAAATTCGAAATTCATATAGAATGAATTCAAATTCGAATAAAAAAGATTAAAAAGATTAGAATAGAAAAACAATAGAACAGAAAATAATCTAATATATATATTATATTTTATTCTATTCTGTTCTATTGTTTTTCTAGTCTATTTTCTTTTCTATTCGAATTCGAATTCATTCTATATGAAATTAGAATTTCGGAAAATGGTTATATATATATCTATATAGATATATCTATATAGATATATATCTATATATATCTATATAGATATATCTATCTATCTATATATATATATATATATATATATATATATATATATATATATATATATATATATATATATATATATATATATAGATAGATAGATAGATATATAGATATAGATATATCTATATATATATATATATATATATATATATATATATAGATAGATAGATATATCTATCTATATATATATATATATATATATACATAGATATATCTATCTATAGATATATCTATCTATCTATCTATCTATCTATCTATCTATATATATATCTATCTATATATCTATCTATCTATCTGTATATATATATATATATATATATATATATATATATATATATATATATATATATATATATATATATATATATATAATATTTATATATATAACCATCTTTTATAATTAGAAATTCATATAGAATGAATTCAAATTCGAATAGAAAAGATTAGAATAGAAAAACAATAGAATAGAAAAGAATCTAATATATATATATATATTATATTTTATTCTATTCTGTCCTATTGTTTTTCTAGTCTATTTTCTATTCTTTTAAAAATTCATTCTATATGAAATTCGAATGTTGGGACATGGTTTTTTATATATATATATATATATATATATATATATATATATATATATATATATATATAATTTTTTTTTCCTGATCTGTTCTATTGTTTTTCTATGACATTCTTTCTATTATTTTCTAATCTATTCTAATCTTTTATATTCAAATTCGATTTCATTCTATATGAAATTTGAATTTCAGAAAATGGTTATATATATATATATATATATATATATATATATATATATATATATATATATATATATATATATATATATATATATATATATATATATATATATATATTTTCTGATCTATTTTTTTATGATATTATTTTCTATTCTATTTAAATTCAATTTCATTCTATATTAAATTCGAATTTCGGAAAATGGTTATATATATATATATATATATATATATATATATATATATATATATATATATATATATATATATATTAGATATTTATTTATATATAACCATCTATTGAAATTCGAAATTCATATAGAATGAATTCAAATTCGCATAGAAAAGATTAGAATAGAAAAACAAATAGAACAGAATAGAATAAAATATAATATATATACACATTATATTTTACGCAATTCTGTTCTATTGTTTTTCTAGTCTATTTTCTATTTCTAGTCTAATCTTTTCTATTGGAATTCAAATTCATTCTATATGAACTTCGAGTTTCGGAAAATGGTTATATATATATATAAAAAATATTTATATATATAACCATCTTTTGAAATTCGAAATTCATATAGAATGAATTCAAATTCGAATAGAAAAGATTAGAATAGAAAAACAATAGAACAGGAAATAATCTAATATATATATTATATTTTATTCTATTCTGTTCTATTGTTTTTCTAGTCTATTTTCTTTTCAATTCGAATTCATTCTATATGAAATTCGAATTTTGGAAAATGGTTATATATATATATATATATATATATATATATATATATATATATATATATATATATATATATATATATATATATATATAACCATTTTCCGAAATTCGAATTTCATATAGAATGAATTTGAATATATATATATATATATATATATATATATATATATATATAAATTGTTATTTTCCAATCTATTTTCAAATTCGAATTTATACTATTCGAAATTCGAATTTCAGAAGATGGTCATATTCTGTTGTATTTTATTAAATTCTATTAAATTCTATTCTATTCTTTACAATTCTTTTATGTTTATTCTATTGTTTTATTATTTTATATTCTATTTTATTGTATTCTTTTTTAGAAATCAATTTATATTTTTTCTAATTCGATTCAAATTTTTTTTCGAATTCGAGTCGAATAGATTTCGAATTTGTTTTCGAATCGAATATATTTCGAATTTGGTTTCGAATTCGATTCGAATTCGATTCGAATTTCGTCCGTGAGTTTTCGATTCAAAACATTTCGAATTCGTTTAAATTCGTTAGTATTGTAATTCGGTATTTCGGATGCATCCGAATGTCCGAATAATGAAAATTTCGTCCGAATTTCGATTCGGAACTAAACGAAATGCACATGTCTATTTTAAATACCATCCAACCCTTGATGGTTCCATGGACCACATCATTTTACTCTTTCATGTGGAGCTAACAGCATCTCACACAACCTTCTGCCTCTTCGTAGAGGCTCATCCAGTTCTACTGCATGCAGAAATGCTAGCCCACCTGACTGCCACCAGCCCACCTGGCTGCTTTCTCTTCCCAGTCCTCCCAACTGACACACACATGGATACTCCGTAGGGCAAGGTTGGATGAAGATTTGGCACACTACTGTCTTTAAGAGAGCACTGCTACAGCAGGCAGTCTCTCCCCTTGTCTTTCCCTGCACTGTGTTGATCTACTCACTGTCTCTCCTTGCTCTCACTGCCTCTCTAGCTAGGGTCCTTCCAACTGCCTCCTGTGCTGGGATCCTTCCAGGTCAGCCTCCTGAACTCTAGCCCGAAGTAAAGCCCCTCCTGGCAGGGGTCCCTCAAGGGCTCCTGATAGACTCTCTTAAACACTGCTTCTCCATCTGCCACCCAACTCCTTTTCTGGCATGGCTCATTAGTTCCCTGCCAGGCCTCCAACCTGGGAATTGGCTAAGGACCCCTAAATATTCAAGGCAAACGCTCCAAGCTTCTGCACACTATCTTCCAGAATGTTCTCCAATAGGGATGAGCCGAACACCCCCCGGTTCGGTTCGCACCAGAACCCGCGAACGGACCGAAAGTTTGCACGAACGTTAGAACCCCATTGACGTCTATGGGACTCGAACGTTCGAAATCAAAAGTGCTCATTTTAAAGGCTAATTTGCATGGTATTGTCCGAAAAAGGGTTTGGGGACCCGGGTCCTACCCCAGGGGACATGTATCAATGCAAAAAAAACTTTTAAAAACGGCCGTTTTTTCGGGAGCAGTGATTTTAATGATGCTTAAAGTAAAAAAAAAAAAGTGAAATATTCCTTTAAATATCGTACCTGGGGGGTGTCTATAGTATGCCTGTAAAGTGACGCGTGTTTCCCATGTTTAGAACAGTCCCTGCACCAAATGTCATTTTTAAAGGAAAAAATCTAATTTAAAACTGCTTGCGGGTTTAATGTCATGTCGGGTCATGGCAATATGGATGAAAATCAGTGAGACAAACGGCATGGGTACCCCCCCAGTCCATTACCAGGCCCTTTGGGTCCTGTATGGATATTAAGGGGAACCCCGCACCCAAATTAAAATAAGGAAAGGCCCTATATACTCTGAACAGCAGTATACAGGCGGTGCAAACAAGACAGGGACTGTAGGTTTGTTGTTAAGTAGAATCTCTTTGTGATTTTGAACGGGTACATTTTTAACGTGTTTAGCTCCAGCCAAAAAATCTTTTTTAAGCTTTTTGGAAAACATAGGGAAGGGTTATCACCCCTGTGACATTTGTTTTGCTGTCTTTCCTCCTCTTCAGAAGATTTCACCTCACTTTTTTGTCCCAATGAAAAATGTTTTTTGAAAATTTGGGTTTTTTTGTGGAACAAGGATTGGAAAGCATCAGTGGAAAGGAGAAATTGTTTTCCCATATTAACTCTTACAGGAGAGAATTTCCCTTCCTAGGGGTAGATTTCATCTCACTTCCTGTTGTCTCCTTCCGTTTGCAAGTAGGAGTCGTTTGTAAGTTAGATGTTTGAAAGTAGGGTCCTGCCCTATATACTCAGCAGAAATTTGGGCCTTAGGTGTTGCTGTGGCCACAACACTGTAAGCCCTCACAGGGCCCTGCTGTGAAATATTAGATCAAGAATTGTAATTACATGCCCCTGTTGAACAGGAGCTGAAAAATTAGGCCTTAGGCACTGGTGCTGGTGCCACAACACTGCAACCCCTCACAGACACTCTAGTTGGAACGCAGGAACGAGCCCTGCTGCAAAGTATTGCATCAAAAATTGTAATTACACGCCCCTGTTAGACAGGGGCAGAAAAATTGGGCCTTAGGCACTGGTGCTGGTGCCACAACACTGCAACCCCTCACAGACACTCTAGTTGGAATGCAGGAACGAGCCCTGCTGCAAAGTATTACATCAAAAATTGTAATTACACGCCCCTGTTAAACAGGGGCTGAAAAATTGTGCCTTAGGCACTGGTGGTGGCGCCCAGAACCAAAAATGTTCTTACAAGCTATCAGCGTGATGATTGAGGAGGAAGAGGATAATTACTCAGGGATAGTCACTCAGCATCAGCATAGGCAGTCTTTGAAGGGATCTGAGATTTCAAAAAAAATTATTCGGTTACATCAGCATCAGGTGCTTGGTAGCTGGTGGTGATCCAAGACTGATTCATTTTTATGAAGGTCAGCCGATCGACCGAGTCGGTGGACAGACGCACCCTGTGATCGGTTACCACGCCTCCAGCAGCACTGAATGTGCGTTCCGAAAGAACGCTGGATGCAGGACAGGCCAGTAGCTCAATTGCATACTGTGCAAGCTCTGGCCAGTGATCCATCCTCAAGACCCAGTAACCCAGAGGATTTTCGGTGGGAAAGGTGTCCAAGTCTGATCTTGCCCCTAGGTATTCCTGCACCATGTAAAACAGACGCTGGCGATGGTTGCTGGAACCGATCATACCTTGGGGCTGCGGACCAAAAAATTGTCTGAACGCATCGGTCAGACGGCCACCTTCTCCACCGCTCCTTCTTTGACTGACCGAAGCCTCAGCAACACGTTGTCCAGAAACAGGAGTTTGTAACCTCCCAGTCTCTGGGAACGCGTTGCACAGACCTTTCTGCAAGGCCTCCCGAAGATGTTTCATCCTCTGCTCCCTCTGCGATGGCAAGATAAGGTCCGCAACCTTACCCTTGTAACGTGGATCAAGGAGGGTTGCCAGCCAGTATTGGTCCTTCTCCTTGATACCACGAATACGAGGATCCTTACGCAGGCTTTGCAGGATCAGGGAGGCCATGCAGCGTAGGTTTGCTGAGGCATTCGGTCCGGAGTCCTCTGGGTCACTAAGGACAACAACGTCCGCAGCCACCTCCTCCCAGCCACGTACAAGTCCATGTGTTCCTTGGGACTGATCCCTTAAAGACTGCTGATGCTGAGTGCCAGGCTCCACCTCCATACTGACACAATCTTCCTCCTCCTCCTCCTCGTCCTCTTCCTGTGTGATCGGCGGGCACGCAGGAACACTGTCTGGATAAAGGGGGCCTTGAGAGCTAAGGAAGTCCTCCTCTTCCTGCCTCTGTTCTGCCTCAAGTGCCCTGTCCATTATTCCACGCAGCGTGTGCTCCAACAGGTGGACAAGGGGGACAGTGTCACTGATGCATGCACTGTCAGTGCTCACCATCCTCGTGGCCTCCTCGAATGGTGACAGGACAGTGCATGCATCCCTGATCATGGCCCACTGGCATGGGGAAAAAAAACCAAGGTCCCCTGACCCTGTCCTGGTGCCATAGTCGCACAGGTACTCATTGATGGCCCTCTGCTGCGTGTGCAGCCGCTGCAGCATGGCCAACGTTGAGTTCCACCTGGTGGGCATGTCACGGATTAGGCGGTTCTTGGGCAGGTTAAACTCCTTTTGGAGGTCCGTCAGCCGAGCACTGGCATTATATGACCGGCGGAAATGCACACAGACTTTCCTGGCCTGCCTCAGGACATCCTGTAAGCCCGGGTACCTGCCCAAGAACCGCTGCACCACCAAGTTAAGGACGTGAGCCAAACAGGGCACATGGGTCAGTTGTCCCTGTCGGAGGGCAGAGAGGAGGTTGGTGCCATTGTCGCAAACCACCATTCCTGCCTTAAGTTGGCGTGGCGTCAACCACCTCTGAACCTGCCCCTGCAGAGCTGACAGAACCTCTGCCCCAGTGTGGCTCCTGTCCCCCAAGCACACCAGCTCAAGCACCGCATGGCATCTTTTGGCCTGCGTACTTACGTAGCCCCTTGAACGCCTACGGAGCACCGCTGGTTCCGAGGAAGAGGCCATGGAGGAAGAAGAAGAGGAGGGGGTGGAGGAGAGAGGTGTGTCACAATCAGCATTTTGGAGGCGTGGTGGCGGAACAACCTCCAACACTACTGCACCTTGTCCTGCATCCTTCCCAGCTGCCAGCAGAGTCACCCAATGCGCCGTGAAACTTAGGTAACGTCCCTGTCCATGCCTGCTGGACCATGAGTCAGCGGTAATATGCACCTTACCGCTGACCGCCCTGTCCAGCGAGGCATGGACATTGCCTTCCACATGCCGGTAGAGAGCCGGAATTGCCTTCCGTGAGAAAAAGTGGCGTTTGGGTACCTGCCACTGAGGAACCGCACATTCCACAAACTCACGGAAGGGGGCAGAGTCTACCAACTGAAAAGGCAGCAGTTGAAGTGCTAGCAATTTTGCCAAGCTAGCATTCAACCGCTGGGCATGTGGATGGCTGGGAGCAAACTTCTTTCGGCGGTGCAGCAGCTGGGGCAGGGAAATTTGCCTGGTACAATCTGACGTCGGTGTACCAAAAGCAGATTGCCCACAAGTACTTGGCTGTGACACACCTAATTCTACACCTTCATTCCTCTCACTGCAGGTCTCAGAGAGGACTGAAGGTCTAGTGGGGTTGGAAATCTCAGCTGATGAGGAGCAAGGAGAGATCCTCTTTGTTCTTTGGTGTGGGTCTTTTAGATATGCTTGCCAACGAACTGCATGGCAGGTCAACATATGTCTGGTCAAGCATGTGGTACCCAAGCGGGAGATGTTTTGGCCACGCGAGATACGCTTGAGACATATGTTGCAAATAGCAACGGTGCGATCTGATGCACTCGTCTCAAAAAAGGCCCACACCAAAGAACTTTTTGAATAACGCGCAGAGACTGCAGCGCCCTGCACATGTGGAGCTTTGGGGTGTGATGCAGTCAATGTGCTGCCCTTAGGCTGGCCCCTGGAGGGCATCCTGCCTCGTTGGTGATGTGCCGCCTCCTCCTCCTCCTCCTCCTCCTCCTCCTCTCTCCTATCAGGCACCCACGTTGAGTCAGTGACCTCATCATCCCCTCCCTCCTCATCACTGGAGCAAACCTGGCAGTATGCTGCAGCAGGGGGAGCATGACTGCCAGATTGCTGTCCTTCTTGGGCACCCCCTCTGTCCGTGCTCATGTTACTGCCTTCATCGAGCTCAGTATCATCATCAGAGCCTTCCAAACGCTGGGCATCCTCCTGGAGCATGTACCCAACACTGTGGTCAAACAGTTCGAGGGAATCCTCAGGAGGACATGGTGGAGCTAGGGAAGGAGTCACTGATGACATTGAGCTGAGGGAAGAGGCCGCTGCTTTGCCAGACAAAGCACCCTGGGCATGGGTGAGAGAGGATGAGGAGGATGAGGACGGCTTGGTCATCCACTCGACCAAGTCTTCCGCATGTTGCGGCTCAACACGGCCAGCTGCCGAAAAAAAGGCCAAGCGTGTCCCATGGCCACGTGCTGATGAGGATGCACCGTCTCCACGACCAGCACTAGACACAGAGCCTGCTTGCCCTCTCTTATTGGCTTGTGACTGTCTGCCTCTCCTTCTTGGCCTTCCAGACATACTAATGGCCTGTAGCTGCACTAAGCTGGGATAGAACACCTGTAATTTTCTTCAGGTAGCTTTATATACTGTAACCAGACAAGCCTGCCTGTCAGTAGGAAGATAACAGGAACGGATCTAGCTGAACACTGTGAGCAGGACGCACTGCACTAAATGTAAATAGCAGGAACGGATCTAGCTGAACACTGTGAGCAGGACGCACTGACTGCACTAAATGTAAATAGCAGGAACAGATCTAGCTGAACACTGTGAGCAGGACGCACTGACTGCACTAAATGTAAATAGCAGGAACGGATCTAGCTGAACACTGTGAGCAGGACGCACTGCACTAAATGTAAATAGCAGGAACGGATCTAGCTGAACACTGTGAGCAGGATGCACTGCACTAAATGTAAATAGCAGGAACGGATCTAGCTGAACACTGTGAGCAGGACGCACTGCACTAAATGTAAATAGCAGGAACGGATCTAGCTTAACACTGTGAGCAGGACACACTGCACTAAATGTAAATAGCAGGAACGGATCTAGCTGAACACTGTGAGCAGGACGCACTGACTGCACTAAATGTAAATAGCAGGAACAGATCTAGCTGAACACTGTGAGCAGGACGCACTGCACTAAATGTAAATAGCAGGAACGGATCTAGCTGAACACTGTGAGCAGGACGCACTGATTGCACTAAATGTAAATAGCAGGAACGGATCTAGCTGAACACTGTGAGCAGGACGCACTGCACTAAATGTAAATAGCAGGAACGGATCTAGCTGAACACTGTGAGCAGGACGCACTGACTGCACTAAATGTAAATAGCAGGAACAGATCTAGCTGAACACTGTGAGCAGGACGCACTGACTGCACTAAATGTAAATAGCAGGAACGGATCTAGCTGAACACTGTGAGCAGGACGCACTGCACTAAATGTAAATAGCAGGAACGGATCTAGCTGAACACTGTGAGCAGGACGCACTGACTGCACTAAATGTAAATAGCAGGAACGGATCTAGCTGAACACTGTGAGCAGGACGCACTGCACTAAATGTAAATAGCAGGAACGGATCTAGCTGAACACTGTGAGCAGGACGCACTGCACTAAATGTAAATAGCAGGAACGGATCTAGCTGAACACTGTGAGCAGGACGCACTGCACTAAATGTAAATAGCAGGAACGGATCTAGCTGAACACTGTGAGCAGGACGCACTGACTGCACTAAATGTAAATAGCAGGAACGGATCTAACTGAACACTGTGAGCAGGACGCACTGACTGCACTAAATGTAAATAGCAGGAACGGATCTAGCTGAACACTGTGAGCAGGACGCACTGCACTAAATGTAAATAGCAGGAACAGATCTAGCTGAACACTGTGAGCAGGACGCACTGCACTAAATGTAAATAGCAGGAACGGATCTAGCTGAACACTGTGAGCAGGACGCACTGACTGCACTAAATGTAAATAACAGGAACGGATCTAGCTGAACACTGTGAGCAGGACGCACTGCACTAAATGTAAATAGCAGGAACGGATCTAGCTGAACTCTGTGAGCAGGACGCACTGACTGCACTAAATGTAAATAGCAGGAACGGATCTAGCTGAACACTGTGAGCAGGACGCACTGCACTAAATGTAAATAGCAGGAACGGATCTAGCTGAACACTGTGAGCAGGACGCACTGACTGCACTAAATGTAAATAGCAGGAACGGATCTAGCTGAACACTGTGAGCAGGACGCACTGCACTAAATGTAAATAGCAGGAACGGATCTAGCTGAACACTGTGAGCAGGACGCACTGCACTAAATGTAAATAGCAGGAACGGATCTAGCTGAACACTGTGAGCAGGACGCACTGCACTAAATGTAAATAGCAGGAACGGATCTAGCTGAACACTGTGAGCAGGACGCACTGACTGCACTAAATGTAAATAGCAGGAACGGATCTAACTGAACACTGTGAGCAGGACGCACTGACTGCACTAAATGTAAATAGCAGGAACGGATCTAGCTGAACACTGTGAGCAGGACGCACTGCACTAAATGTAAATAGCAGGAACAGATCTAGCTGAACACTGTGAGCAGGACGCACTGCACTAAATGTAAATAGCAGGAACGGATCTAGCTGAACACTGTGAGCAGGACGCACTGACTGCACTAAATGTAAATAACAGGAACGGATCTAGCTGAACACTGTGAGCAGGACGCACTGCACTAAATGTAAATAGCAGGAACGGATCTAGCTGAACTCTGTGAGCAGGACGCACTGACTGCACTAAATGTAAATAGCAGGAACGGATCTAGCTGAACACTGTGAGCAGGACGCACTGCACTAAATGTAAATAGCAGGAACAGATCTAGCCTAATCTATCTAACTCAAATCAAATGACACTGTCTGTCTCTCTCTCTATCAGCACACCGGAACACACTACACAGGGCCGCCGTGCAGGCGGCCTTATATAGTGTGGGGCGTGTACTAAATCCCCTGAGCCATAATTGGCCAAAGCCACCCTGGCTTTGGCCAATTACAGCTCTCTCTACTGACGGCGCTGTGATTGGCCAAGCATGCGGGTCATAGTGCATGCTTGGCCAATCATCAGCCAGTAATGCACTGCGATGCCGCAGTGAATTATGGGCCGTGACGCGCCACACGAATTTGGCGCGAACGGCCCATAACGTTCGCAATTCGACGGACGGTCGAACAGCCGATGTTCGAGTCGAACATGGGTTCGACTCGAACACGAAGCTCATCCCTATTCTCCAACATTCTAGAAATAGCGTGGGGGCATCAGAGAGCTGCTAGGATGAATCATCCAGCCCTGGCCTCTAAAAACCCTGACTTAGATCCAGTGACTCAGGTTTATCCTTGGGCTAGACTATAGTTTGCCTACTTTCCCTTCTAGTAGCACACACGGGAGGGTGCTACACTAGGATTTTGAAATTAAATTACATTGCAGTCAATAGGAGGTCATATTTTATGTTTAAATTAGGTCCTCTGTAAGGCTGCTGGAAAAGCTATTGTCACTGAAATGACACGTTTGCTTGTCACGTTTGCATTTGCTTGTTGTTCCTTGAACTGGTAAGACAATGGGGGTGGTTTACTAAAGACAAATAGACTGTTGACTTTGAAAGTGAAGTTGTGCTTTGCAATGGCCTTTTCCCCAGAGCTTAGTGAATGAGGTGATATTTCACTTTGCAAAGAATACCCAATCAAGCATAAAAACAATTTAAAAAAATAAAATATTTACTTGCACCTTATTCGCTAAGTGCAAGGTAAAATTCCCTTGCAAAGTACAACTTTCTTTGCAATTTCTATTTGTCTTTAGGGAATGAACTGCAAAAAGTGTGATAAAAGCACCCTAAAAAACAGAGGCCCATCTCTCGGAAGTTTGACCCCCTCCTCCTTCCTCCGCCACCTGACCAATTAGAAAGCACAGCCCACTTTGCGCGTGCGCAGTAGGGACCTGGCTGTGAAGCTGAAAAGCTTCACTGCCAGGTTCCTTTACCCGGAATGGCGGCGGCTGCACCCAGCACCGCAGGCTCCCTTGCAGGATAAGTGTCCATATATTCAAAGTGCAACTGCAGTATTTATAGCTGCTGACTTTTCATTTTTTCATTGGGGGGCAGGACCTCCTCTTTAAGTTCGTTCTCGTAAATAATTATTCACTGTGATTGTATTTGAATACATTTTACCTTCGACTAAATACATTTCTCATTTTTGCAGCCTGCCTAAAAGTACTTTCCTGTGCATGGCATGGCAGCATATTGATGGGCCAAACCTTACAGGGCTACAAGACTGACTACTCCATAAATAAAAAAAAACTCTACCTAGCACCAAAACCTTTTTTTTTGTTTTTTTATCATTACAGTAATAGAATGCAGCTACCGTGCCTAGCAAGAAAAAAATTACTACAGAAATACATTTTTTTACCATTTTTACCCTTACCTAACTGCTTCCTTTGGTCCTTTTCAGGCAGGTTCTCTGAAACTCTCCTCCCTGAATTCCTCATACCACAGGTGCTAATGGTGTCCCTCATGAGGAGCCCTATTCTGGTGGTTGTATAGGTATTGTGTAATAAGCAGGTAACAGAGTAATGTGGTGTTAATTCATTCTACTAATGAAGCACAGGACATATGTTCCATGCTTTTATTTCCATGCTTTCAAACAGGCTTCCTGAGCCAGTACATATGGAGATCATTACTTTAGATAAGCCAAATTGTTATTGAATCTGTAAAAGCGGCTGGACATGGGAATTTGGATCACAATATGTCAGATGTCAGCACTCAAGGCTGCAGAGCTCATTTTCAGGATATTCTAGTCCAGGGCAAATCGTCAAGGTCAGAAATAGTAACAAGTAAGTAAGTAGTCTTCAATATTCTGGAACTTTGAGCAGCATAATATTGTACTTCTTTGTTTCTCTAATCAGGAGGAAGAAAACTCGAATTCAAACAAACAACAAGATGGTAGTGTTTTATTTTCTGAAGCAAGGGAGAATGAAATGCAATACCATCCTGAAGGAGGCCAAGTCAATTTTTCTCTGAGCACAGAACAATCTCTTAGACCTTAAGGTTTCCTGTACTCCAGTTCCTTGAATTTTTTAGCAGACTTTTTTGGTACTCTATTCAAAGTCTGGAAGTAAACAACAAATTCTGTTTATAGAAGGGTAGGGATAGGTGAACGGATAGGCCTGAACATGAGTTTGGGCTGAATTTGCAGGGTGTTCGCCCTAATACACTGAGCGCTGCACAGTGCATTCTGCACCATGATTGGACAAAGCTTTGACCAATCAGGGTGCAGTGTAAGCTGGTTGTTAAGGAGCGGGGCTGGGAAGCCAGGTGCAGAGTCCTTAACAACCGATGAGTCCTTAGCGGTCAAATGGTTTTCCCGCTGACAGCTGAGTAAAAATAAAAAGTGCCAGTTAAAACAGTTAAAAATGACGTGGTCTGGTAAAGGTTCGGAGGGGAACCCCACGCTAAATTAAAAAGAAAAAATAGTGTGGGGTCCCCCCAAAATCCATACTAGACCCTTATCTGGGCATGTAGCCCGGCAGGTCAGGAGAGTGGGGGGCAAGTGAGGGCCCCGGACCATGCCAGGCCACATGCCCTCAACATGGAGGGTGGGTGCCTTGGGGCCACCCCAAAGCACCTTCTCCCCATGTTGATGGGGACAAGGGCCTCATCCCCACAACCGTGGCTTATAAGAGTCTGGAAGCCCCCTTTAAAAAGGGCCCCCCCATGTGAATGAGTATTGGGTACATAGTAACACTACCCATTCACCAAAAAAGTGCAAAAATGTAACAAAAACAAGTTTTTGACAAATCCTTTATTAAAAAATTAAAAAATGGTGTCCCTCGATGTAAATCCTCATCATTTATGCCACCCGCCACACCGCCGACCCCAAATATTTTTTTAAACGCTCTGCCTCCTGGGATGGCCTCCCGCCGAATGCCTGTTCTGCACTTTGAGATTTCTTATATAGGTAAGGGGTGGGCCCACCTATTGATGTCACCCAGGGGCCCTTTATGGCATCACAGGCCCAGCATGCACCAGTCTGTGAAGTCAGAAGAGGGCGGTGCCACCGCGTGATGTAGCTAGGTGGCCCCACCCCTTACCTATATAAGAAATGTCAAAGCACAAAGCAGGCATTCAGCGGGAGGCCATCCCAGGAGGCAGAAGCATTTTTTTTTTGTCGGCGGGTGGAGTTATGGATTTACCTTGAGGGACACATTTTTAATTTGTTCACATGGGGGGCATGATCTGGGGGCCCCCTTGTTAAAGGGAGCTTCCAGATTCCGATAATCCCCCTGCATGCAGATCTCCACAACCGCCGGCCACGGTTTTGGGGATGAGGCCCCTTTATTTATTTTTTCCATGGCTGGGTGCCAGCAATTGTAACTGCGAGACATTTTAAATGAGATTGAACTAGTTTTTTTTTTTCTTAAGAAATTACATTTTTGCTGCAGCATGTTTGATGCATGCTACAGATACGCCACTTTACAGGCACATTAAGGGGACTCCCCAGGCATGATATTTAAAGAATTTTTTCATTTTTATTGCTGCACTTTAAGCATAATTAAAATCACTCTTCCTGAAAAAACTATTGTTTTTTAAAAAAAAAATATTGATTCATGTCCCACAGGGTGGTACCCAGGCACCCATACCCCTTTTATGGGCAATTACTTTCATATAAGCCTTCAAAATGGGCACTTTTGATTTTTCCTGTTCAGCTCGGCTCCCATAGACTTCAATAGGGTTCACCGCTCGAGTTAGAACAATTCCACTGTTTGGGAGTTCTGGTGCAAACCGAACAGGGGGGTGTTCGGCCCATCTCTATTGAAGAGTTTGGACATTGATACAATGCTGAAAGCTCCTACCATGGGAGCCTGAAATGCTACAGATAATGCCCATATGATGCTGTTTTTTCAGATTCAGATTTCCTATTGCAACTGAACTGTAGTTACAAGCAAGCCATTGCAATTACTTACAGAAACTTTGATCCTTCTTCACATCAATGGTGAATAGCTTCTTCATGTAAGGTGGATTGTGTAGCTAAAAACATTATATGCAGATAAGAGCACTCTGGGCACTTTTCAAAACTGTTTTGCAATGAAAACAATACAACTAACCATACTTACAAGTCAGTTGCTGGATAAACCTGTATAATCAACAAAACCTGGTCTTTACACACCAACTTTACAGCAACTATACCATCCAAATCTGGAATCACTCTCAATGGTCAACTTGGAGGTATACTACAATGGAATATTTCTATTCAGTACACTTTTGCGCACCTGGTTGCCCTTTGTGTGATATAGGCGGTTGATTGCATAATGAATAATGTATGGATGGCTAATGGGTGTGTACAATTATAGAAAACTGCAGTACTTGTGGTTATATACTGCGATCTGCCTCAACATACCTACAAAGACTGCTGCCAAATCATGATCTTTCATATCCAACACATCTTATTTTTAATGGTTTTAAGTGTTTGTCATCTGGTCAGTGTTAAGCGAAATGTGAATAAAGATTTGTATATTTTAAAAATATATATTTGTAAATATAAATGTCCTTCACGTGATATCTCTACTAGGGAAAGATTATATTGAATAGCATTTAATCCAGAGTCTGGGACAAATTCCTAGACATAGGAAAACATAAATTCAGTCCAATCAATTCAGGTACAAAGCAAATTTTAAGTTTTCTTCAAAGTGGCCTGGATATGAATCTAAGGCAGTGGTGTAGCGTGGGTTGTCAGCACCTGGGGCACTACACTGAGAACTACACTGTCCACTACACTACATTGTCCACTACACTGAGCACTATACTATACTGCCCACTATACTACACTGACCACTATACTGACCACTATACTATACTGTCCACTATACTACACTGACCACTATACTATACTGTCCACTATACTACACTGACCACTATACTATACTGACCACTATACTATACTGACCACTATATTACACTGACCACTACACTGACCACCATACTACACTGTCCACTATACTGACCACTATACTACACTACACTGTCCACTATACTACACTACACTTGACCACCATACTACACTGTCCACTATACTGACCACCATACTACACTGACCACTATACTACATTATACTGACCACCATACTACACTAACCACCATACTACACTGACCACCATACTACACTGACCACCATACTACACTGTCCACTATACTACACTACACTGTCCACTATACTACATTACACTGTCCACTATACTACACTACACTTGACCACCATACTACACTGTCCACTATACTACTCTATACTGACCACCATACTACACTGTCCACTATACTGACCACCATACTACACATTGTCCACTATACTACATTATACCGACCACCATACTACACTGACCACCATACTACACTGACCACCATACTACACTATACTGACCACTACACTACACTGACCACTACACTACACTGACCACTATACTACACTGACCACTACACTACACTGGCCACTATACTACACTGTCCACTATACTGACCACCATACTACACTGACCACCATACTACACTGTCCACTATACTACACTGACCACCATACTACACTGACCACCATACTACACTGACCACCATACTACACTGACCACCATACTACACTGACCACCATACTACACTGACCACCATACTACACTGTCCACCATACTACACTGTCCACTATACTACACTGTCCACTACACTAACCACTACACTGACCACTATACTACACTGTCCACTACACTAACCACTACACTGACCACTATACTACACTGTCCACTATACTACACTGACCACCATACTACACTGACCACCATACTACACTACACTGACCACTATACTACACTGTCCACTACACTAACCACTACACTGTCCACTATACTGACCACCATACTACACTGTCCACTATACTACACTATACTGACCACCATACTACACTGACCACTACACTAACCACTATACTACACTACACTACACTGACCACCATACTACACTGACCACCATACTACACTGTCCACTACACTATACTGTCCACTATACTACACTATACTGACCACCATACTACACTGTCCACTATACTACACTATACTGACCACCATACTACACTGTCCACTACACTACACTGACCTCCATACTAAACTACACTATACTGACCACTATGCTAACCACTATACTATACTAACCACTATACTACACTATACTACACTATACTCAGGCCCAGATTAAGAGCATCATGGGCCTGGTGCTAAGGATGTTGGTGGGCCTTTTTATGAAAATAAATAAAATGAAAACGCAAACAATTTTTTGTGAAATTTAAATTAAAGAAAGAGAGAGGGTGAAAGAGCGAGAGGGTGGTAGGGGATGAAGGGGGTGAGAGAGGGAACAGGGTGAAAGAGAGGGGATGAGAGAGAGAGGGGGGTGGGAGTGAGGGGGTGAGTCTGTGGGGGGCACAGCATAGTACATTACACGGGAGGGGGGGTATAGCACAGTACATCACATGGTTGGCACAACACATTACATGGTGGATACAGCACATTTAATGGCGGGCACAGCACATTACGCGGTTGGCACTGCCCAATACAGCACATTACAAGGTAGGCACAGTACATTATATGGTGGGCACAGCACATAACATGGTTGGTACTGCACAACACAACACATTTCATGGTGGGCACAGCTCATGCACACAGTGGGCACAGGACCTTATATGGTGGGCACAGCACATGACATGGCAGGCACAGCTGAGCACATTACATGGTGGGCACTGGACATTACAAGTGGGCACTGCACAGAACATTATATGGTGGGCACAACACATTATATAGTGGGTACTGCACATAGCATGGTGGGCACTGCACAGCACATGACAAGGTGCACACTGCATGACACAGCACAGCACATTACATTGTGAGCACAGCACATTAAATGGTGGACACCACACATGACATGATGAGCCCTGCATACAACATTCTATTGTGGGTACTGCACGGCACATGCCATGGTGGACAATGTACAGCACATTACATGGTGAGTACAGCATATTACATGGTAGGCACTGCATGGTGCAGCACATGACATGGTGGGCACAACACAGCACATGACATGGTGGGCACAACACAGCACATGACATGGTGGGCACTGCACAGCAATTTACATGATGGGCACTGCACATGACATGGTGGGCACTGCATGACACAGCACATTACATGGTGGGTACAGCGCATTACATGGTGGGCACTGCATGGCACAGCACATGACGTGGTGGGCACAGCGCATTACATGGTGGGCACTGAATGGCACATAACATTACATGGTGGGCACAACACATTACATGGTGGGCACTGCATGGCATAGCACGTTTCATGGTGGGAAATGCAACTGCACATTACATGTTAGGAACTGCACATGACATGGTGGGCACTGTTGAACAGCACAGCACATTACACAGTAGGCACAACACACTACATGCTGGGCACAGCACATGGCAGGGTGGGCACAGCATAGCACATGACATGGTGGGAAGTGCACATGACATGGTGGGCACTGCACATTACACGGTGGGCACTGCACATTACATGGTGGGATCACTGTATGGCACAGCACATGACATGGTGGACACTGCAAATTACATAGCGGGCATTGCAAGGCACAGCCATGACATGGTGGGCATTACACATGACATGGTTGGCACTGGATGGCACATCACATGACATGGTGGGCACTGCACATTACATGGTGGGCAATGCAAGGCACAGCATATGACATGGTGGGCACTGCACATTACATGGTGGGCACTGCAAGGCACAGCATGACATAGTGGGCACTGCACATCACATGAAGGGCAATGCAATGCACAGCACATGACATGACATGGTCAGCACAGCGCATTACATGGTGGGCACTGCAATGTACAGCAAATGACATACTGGACACAGCACATTACATGGTGGGCACTGCAAGGCACATGACATGGTGGGCACAGCGCATTACATGGTGGGCACTGAATGGCACATAACATTACATGGTGGGCACAACACATTACATGGTGGGCACTGCATGGCATAGCACGTTTCATGGTGGGAAATGCAACTGCACGTTACATGTTAGGAACTGCACATGACATGGTGGGCACTGCAAGGCACAGCATGACATAGTGGGCACTGCACATCACATGAAGGGCAATGCAATGCACAGCACATGACATTGTTCAGCACAGCGCATTACATGGTGGGCACTGCAACGTATAGCAAATGACATACTGGACACAGCACATTACATGGGGGGCACTGCAAGGCACATGACATGGTGGGCACAGCACATTACATGGGGGGCACTGCAAGGCACATGACATGACATGGTGGGCACAGCACATTACATGGGGGCACTGCAAGGCACATGACATGACATGGTGGGCACAGCACATTACATGGGGGGGCACTGCAAGGCACATGACATGACATGGTGGGCACAGCACATGACATGACATGGTGGGCACAGCACATTACATGGGGGGGGGCACTGCAAGGCACATGACATGACATGGTGGGCACAGCACATTACATGGGGACACTGCAAGGCACATGACATGACATGGTGGGCACAGCACATTACATGGGGACTCTGCAAGGCACATGACATGACATGGTGGGCACAGCACATTACATGGGGGCACTGCAATGCACATGACATGGTGGGCACAGAACTTTACATAGTGGGCACTGCAATGCACATGACTGGACATGGTGGGCACAGCACATTACATGGGGGGCACTGCAAGGCACATGACATGACATGGTGGGCACAGCACATTACATGGGGGGGGGGCACTGCAAGGCACATGACATGACATGGTGGGCACAGAACATTACATGGGGACACTGCAAGGCACATGACATGACATGGTGGGCACAGAACATTACATGGGGACACTGCAAGGCATATGACATGACATGGTGGGCACAGCACATTACATGGGGGGCACTGCAATGCACATGACATGGTGGGCACATAACTTTACATAGTGGGCACTGCAATGCACATGTCAGGACATGGTGGGCACAGAACATTACATGGGGGGCACTGCAATGCACATGACATGACATGGTGGGCACAGAACATTACATGGGGGGCACTGCAATGCACATGACATGACATGGTGGGCACAGAACATTACATGGGGGGCACTGCAAGGCACATGACATGGTGGGCACAGAACATTACATGGGGGGCACTGCAAGGCACATGACATGACATGGTGGGCACAGCACATTACATGGGGCACTGCAAGGCACATGACATGGTGGGCACAGCACATTACATAGGGGCACTGCAAGGCACATGACAGGACATGGTGGGCACAGCACATTACATAGGGGCACTGCAAGGCACATGACAGGACATGGTGGGCACAGCACATTACATGGGGGGCACTGCAAGGCACATGACATGACATGGTGGGCACAGCACATTACATGGGGGGCACTGCAAGGCACATGACATGGTGGGCACTGAGCACAAGAGAGCACATTACATGGGGGAAGCAGCAGTCTGTCCCCTAGCACAATAATTACACAACATCCCCCTAACAAATGTACTGACCTTATCATAACAGCATGGGAGATGTCCTTCCTCCCGGGCTCCTGCTGGTTAGGACATCAGCGCCCCTCCCCCAGACACAGAGGATCTGTGTGAGTGGAACAGATCCTGTGATAGGGGTCAGGCATCGGCAGAGACAGGACTCGGCTGCAGTGACTTGTCTCCTCCATGTGAGCACAGAGGGCTCCTCTTCCTTCAGGAAGGCACACAGGAATTGACAAGCCACTGCCATGTGCCTATATTGAAGGAGGGGCCTGGAGCTGTAGCTCCACCAGCCCCTATGTTAATCCGGTCCTGACTATACTGTCCACTACACTGCCCCCCATAGTAAGGTGACCAGATTTTTAAAATGAAATCCGGGGACTTTTTACTAGTAATGGCAGCAATCGACGACTCTTTGCCCGTCTCCCCCGCCGCCCGCCTCACAGCCTGTCAAGTCTAAAGCCCCATACACACTTTCAGATTTTCTGCTGATTTTTTCCATAAAATTTACCAAAACCATATAATATGAGGTCAAACCTTAGGAGTTTCAAGTTGTCTGCAATCAGGCAGGCCCTTGCACTACATGGTTTTGGTAAATCTGAAGACAAAAATCAGCAGAAAATATGATAGTGTGTATGGGGCTTTACTCTTCGGGCCCCGGCTACTACTGGCTGGGGAGCAGAGGAAGATCCCTCCACCAGAGAAGGCAAGGAGATAAGCAGGCAGGCGGCTGGCCGGGACTTGAGCCAAGGCAGAAGAACATGCGAGTGGAGCTGAATGGGCATGCGCCCGAAACTGAAGAAATAGTCCCTCCGCTCTGACAAGCACATGATCATCAGAAAGGGGCACAGATAATGGAAAAAAATAAACCCCCATAAGCTAGTAGGAGCGGCAGAGGGAGGGGGGGTGAAATTAAGATTTTTTCTTTTTATTCTGCTGTCTTTGAAATTGCCCCAGCCCCTGTTCAAATCCAATCCGGGGACAAAACTGGGGACAGACTTGGTCCAGGGACAGTGTCCTCAATCCAGGGACTGTCCCCAGAAACCGGGGATGTCTGGTCACCCTACCCCATAGTGACACTACACTGACCTCCATAGTGACACTACACTGACCTCCATAGTGACACTACACTGACCTCCATACTATACTACACTACATTGTCCTGCCTACAGTCTCTCTCTCTCGCCTCCCTCCCCCTCCCAGTAACAAGACTCTCACTTACCTTCTTCTCCTGGCTGCATCGATCCGGATGAGGAGGAGAACACAGCGGCGGCTCACTTTCTTCTCTCCCCTGCGCTCTGCTTGCTGCCATGTTCAGTATCCAGCGCCCTGTGATTGGGTGTATGGGGGTCATGTGCGGAGGCGGGGCGCCTCACATGACCCCCATACACCCAATCACAGGGCGCCGGACACTTAACATGGCGGCCGGAGCCCGGGGACACAAAATTAGAAATTAGGAGGAGGCAGCCAGTGACACATACTGGCGCCCCCTAAATATCGCGCCCGGGGCCACGGCACCCCCTGCACCCCCCACGCTACACCACTGCTCTAAGGGACAATACTTTGACAGTTTATATTTTGACCTTGTCAGCATTTTCAGCAACCAGATAGGCTCTTCATCCAATTGTAATTTTAAAGCTTATATGATGAGTAGACCTTAAAAGGAGAGCTTTGTAACATTGTTGGATTTGAATGTTGTTTTTTAAGATACCAACTATAGCACCCTCCTAGTTAGGTTGCTAATAGGTTTAGGTAAATTTAGTTTTGGGCTCCTCTGTAGAGTGGAGCAGGATTGGATTTTGGTTGTTCTGAGTTCTGCTGGTTGCATGCTCAACTACTTCTTATGCAGCCTCAGCCAATCCCTGGTCAGAGGTAGACTGAGGTCTACCTTGAAAAAGTTACCTACTACTAGAGTGTGTCATCTGCGGGGGCATTGCTAGGTGGCAAAAAGACCAGGGGCTTTAGCCCCAAGTCCGGGGGGGTGTGTTACCTGACCTACCTGACGCGCACTGACCTACCTGACATACACTGACCTATCTGAAGTACACTGACCTACCTGACATACACTGACCTACCTGACACACACTGACCTTCCTATCTGACATACACTGACCTATCTGACATACACTGACCTACCTGTCATACACTGACCTACCTGACATACACTGACCTACCTGACATACACTGATCTATCTGACATACATTGACCTACCTGACATACATTGACCCACCTGACATACACTGACCTACCTGACATACACTGACCTATCTGACATACACTGACCTACCCGACCATTACACTGACCTATCTGACATACACTGACCTATCTAACATACACTGACCTACCTGACCATTACACTGACCTACCTGACATACACTGACCTATCTGACATACATTGACCTATCCGACCATTACACTGACCTATCTGACATACACTGACCTACCTGACCATTACACTGACCTATCTGACATACACTGACCTACCTGACCATTACACTGACCTACCTGACATACACTGACCTATCTGACATACACTTACCTACCTGTCATACATTGACCTACCTGTCATACACTGACCTACCTGACATACTCTGATCTATCTGACATACATTGACCTACCTGACATACACTGACCTACCCAACCATTACACTGACCTATCTGATATACTCTGACCTTCCTGACATACACTGACCTATCTGAAATACACTGACCTACCTGACATACACTGACCTACCTGACATACACTGACCTACCTGACACACACTGACCTTCCTACCTGTCATACACTGACCTATCTGACATACACTGACCTACCTGTCATACACTGACCTACCTGACATACACTGACCTATCTGACATACACTGACCTACCTGTCATACACTGACCTACCTGACATACACTGATCTATCTGACATACATTGACCTACCTGACATACACTGACCTACCTGACATACACTGACCTACCTGACATACACTGACCTATCTGACATACACTGACCTACTAGACCATTACACTGACCTATCTGACATACACTGACCTATCTAACATACACTGGCCTACCTGACCATTACACTGACCTACCTGACATACATTGACCTATCCGACCATTACACTGACCTATCTGACATACACTGACCTATCTGACATACACTGACCTACCTGACCATTACACTGACCTACCTGACATACACTGACCTACCTGACATACACTGACCTATCTGACATAGACTTGCTTACCTGTCATACACTGACCTACCTGACATACACTGATCTATCTGACATACATTTACCTACCTGACATACACTGACCTACCTGACATACACTGACCTATCTGACATACACTGACCTACCCGACCATTACACTGACCTATCTGACATACTCTGACCTTCCTACGTGACATACACTGACCTACCTGACATACACTTACCTATCTGACACACACTGACTACCTGACATACACTGACCTACCTGACATACACTGACACGCACTGACCTACCTGACCAGACTTCAGGTGACGTGACCTTCTCCTGCAGTACAGCCGTAGTGTGTGCCACGCCCATCACAGTACAGTAGACAGTGGACACCAGGCACTTCAGGCAGCCAGAGCCATGACAGGACAGGAGAGGAGAGCCGCCGCCTGAGTGGGGATCTTGTCAGAGTTATGCGGCGTGGTGGTGGCCGCATTGTTATTACCGCCTTCTGGAGCCTGCAGCGCCTATGATGGACGTCACACGTCCTGCGGTCCTGGCATTGGACCAGTGGGATGTCCATCATAGGCGCTGCAGGCTCCAGAGGGCGGGACCTGCTATGTCACTCGACCACGCTTGGGGTCAGATCGGTCCCCACTCGGGCTCGGGGGTAATAATAGAATTGTGCATGCCAGAGACCCAAGGCTTTTTGGGGACCAACTCAGGGCCCCCCTCAGCCCCTCCTCCTGATGCCACTGGTCATCTGTTAACCACTTGACGACCGCCTCACGCCGATGTACGTCGGCAAGGTGGCACGGACAGGCAAAATCACGTACATGTACGTGATTTGCCTTCCGCGGGTGGGGGGTCCGATCGGACCCCCTCCCGGTGCCCGAGGCGGTCGTCTTTTGTCCAGCGGCGATCAGAGGTGAGGGGGAGACCATCCGTTCGTGGCCCCCCCCTCGCGATCGCCGCCGGCCAATCGAATCATTCCTTTGCTGCTGTATGCTAAACAGCAGCAAAGGAAATGATGTCATCTCTCCTCGGCTCGGTAATTTCCGTTCCGGCCCGAGGAGAGAAGACATGTGAGTGAGTGCACAACACTACACACACACAGTAGAACATGCCAGGCACACAAAACACCCCGATCCCCCCCTCGATCGCCCCCCGATCCCCCCCGATCACCCCCCCTGTCACAAACTGACACCAAGCAGTTTTTTTTTTTTTTCTGATTACTGCATAGTGTCAGTTTGTGACAGTTACAGTGTTGGGACAGTTACTGTTACCCCCCTTTAGGTCTAGGGTACCCCCCTAACCCCCCCTAATAAAGTTTTAACCCCTTGATCACCCCCTGTCACCAGTGTCGCTAAGCGATCATTTTTCTGATCGCTGTATTAGTGTCGCTGGTGACGCTAGTTAGGGACGTAAATATTTAGGTTCGCCGTCAGCGTTTTATAGCGTCAGGGATCCCCATATACTACCGAATAAATGTTTTAACCCCTTGATGGCCCCCTAGTTAACCCTTTCACCACTGATCACCGTATAAGTGTTACGGGTGAGGCTGGTTAGTTCGTTTATTTTTTATAGTGTCAGGGCACCCGCCGTTTATTACCGAATAAAAGGTTTAGCCCCCTGATCGCCCGGCGGTGATATGCGTCGCCCCAGGCAGCGTCAGATTAGCGCCAGTACCGCTAACACCCACGCATACAGCATACACCTCCCTTAGTGGTATAGTATCTGAACGGATCAATATCTGATCCGATCAGATCTATACTAGCGTCCCCAGCAGTTTAGGGTTCCCAAAAACGCAGTGTTAGCGGGATCAGCCCAGATACCTGCTAGCACCTGCGTTTTGCCCCTCCGCCCAGCCCACCCAAGTGCAGTATCGATCGATCACTGTCACTTACAAAACACTAAACGCATAACTGCAGTGTTCGCAGAGTCAGGCCTGATCCCTGCGATCGCTAACAGTTTTTTTGGTAGTATTTTGGTGAACTGGCAAGCACCAGCCCCAGGCAGCGTCAGGTTAGCGCCAGTAGCACTAACACCCACGCACGCAGCATACGCCTCCCTTAGTGGTATAGTATCTGTACGGATCAATATCTGATCCGATCAGATCTATACTAGCGTCCCCAGCAGTTTAGGGTTCCCAAAAACGCAGTGTTAGCAGGATCAGCACAGATACCTGCTAGCACCCGCGTTTTGCCCCTCCGCCCGGCCCAGCCCAGCCCACCCAAGTGCAGTATCGATTGATCACTGACACTTACAAAACACTAAATGCATAACTGCAGCGTTCGCAGAGTCAGGCCTGATCCCTGCGATCGCTAACAGTTTTTTTGGTAGTATTTTGGTGAACTGGCAAGCACCAGCCCCAAGCAGCGTCAGGTTAGCGCCAGTAGCATAACACCCACGCACGCAGCATACACCTCCCTTAGTGGTACAGTATCTGAACGGATCAATATCTGATCCGATCAGATCTATACTAGCGTCCCCAGCAGTTTAGGGTTCCCAAAAACGCAGTGTTAGCGGGATCAGCCCAGATACCTGCTAGCACCTGCGTTTTGCCCCTCCGCCCAGCCCACCCAAGTGCAGTATCGATCGATCACTGTCACTTACAAAACACTAAACGCATAACTGCAGCGTTCGCAGAGTCAGGCCTGATCCCTGCGATCGCTAACAGTTTTTTTGGTAGTATTTTGGTGAACTGGCAAGCACCAGCCCCAGGCAGCGTCAGGTTAGCGCCAGTAGCACTAACACCCACGCACGCAGCATACGCCTCCCTTAGTGGTATAGTATCTGTATGGATCAATATCTGATCCGATCAGATCTATACTAGCGTCCCCAGCAGTTTAGGGTTCCCAAAAATGCAGTGTTAGCAGGATCAGCACAGATACCTGCTAGCACCCGCGTTTTGCCCCTCCGCCCGGCCCAGCCCAGCCCACCCAAGTGCAGTATCGATTGATCACTGACACTTACAAAACACTAAATGCATAACTGCAGCGTTCGCAGAGTCAGGCCTGATCCCTGCGATCGCTAACAGTTTTTTTGGTAGTATTTTGGTGAACTGGCAAGCACCAGCCCCAAGCAGCGTCAGGTTAGCGCCAGTAGCATAACACCCACGCACGCAGCATACACCTCCCTTAGTGGTACAGTATCTGAACGGATCAATATCTGATCCGATCAGATCTATACTAGCGTCCCCAGCAGTTTAGGGTTCCCAAAAACGCAGTGTTAGCGGGATCAGCCCAGATACCTGCTAGCACCTGCGTTTTGCCCCTCCGCCCGGCCCAGCCCAGCCCACCCAAGTGCAGTATCGATCGATCACTGTCACTTACAAAACACTAAACGCATAGCTGCAGCATTCGCAGAGTCAGGCCTGATCCCTGCGATCGCTAACAGTTTTTTTGGTAGTGTTTTGGTGAACTGGCAAGCGCCAGCGGCCTAGTACACCCCGGTCGTAGTCAAACCAGCACTGCAGTAACACTTGGTGACATGGCGAGTCCCATAAGTGCAGTTCAAGCTGGTGAGGTGGCAAGCACAAGTAGTGTCCCGCTGCCACCAAAAAGACAAACACAGGCCCGTCGTGCCCATAATGCCCTTCCTGCTGCATTCGCCAATCCTAATTGGGAACCCACCGCTTCTGCAGCGCCCGTACTTCCCCCATTCACATCACCAACCAAATGCAGTCGGCTGCATAAGAGGCATTTTCTTTATGTCCTCCCGAGTACCCCTACCCAGCGAACCCCCCCAAAAAAGATGTTGTGTCTGCAGCAAGCGCGGATATAGGCGTGACACCCGCTATTATTGTCCCTCCTGTCCTGACAATCCTGGTCTTTGCATTGGTGAATGTTTTGAACGCTACTATGCACTAGTTGAGTATTAGCGTAGGATACAGCATTCCAAGACTAGGCACACTTTCACAGGGTCTCCCAAGATGCCATCGCATTTTGAGAGACCCGAACCTGGAACCGGTTACAGTTATAAAAGTTAGTTACAAAAAAAGTGTAAAAAAATAAATAAATATATATATATAAAATTTAAAAAAATAGTTGTCGTTTTATTGTTCTCTCTCTCTCTCTCTATTCTCTCTATTGTTCTGCTCTTTTTTACTGTATTCTATTCTGCAATGTTTTATTGTTATTATGTTTTATCATGTTTGCTTTTCAGGTATGCAATTTTTTATACTTTACCGTTTACTGTGCTTTATTGTTAACCATTTTTTTGTCTTCAGGTACGCCATTCACAACTTTGAGTGGTTATACCAGAATGATGCCTGCAGGTTTAGGTATCATCTTGGTATCATTCTTTTCAGCCAGCGGTCGGCTTTCATGTAAAAGCAATCCTAGCGGCTAATTAGCCTCTAGACTGCTTTTACAAGCCATGGGAGGGAATGCCCCCCCCACCGTCTTCCGTGTTTTTCTCTGGCTCTCCTGTCTCAACAGGGAACCTGAAAATGCAGCCGGTGATTCAGCCAGCTGACCATAGAGCTGATCAGAGACCAGAGTGGCTCCAAACATCTCTATGGCCTAAGAAACCGGAAGCTACGAGCATTTTATGACTTAGATTTCGCCGGATGTAAATAGCGCCATTGGGAAATTGGGAAAGCATTTTATCACACCGATCTTGGTGTGGTCAGATGCTTTGAGGGCAGAGGAGAGATCTAGGGTCTAATAGACCCCAATTTTTTCAAAAAAGAGTACCTGTCACTACCTATTGCTATCCTAGGGGATATTTACATTCCCCGAGATAACAATAAAAATGATTAAAAAAAAAAAAATGAAAGGAACAGTTTAAAAATAAGATAAAAAAGCAAAAAAATAATAAAGAAAAAATAAAAAAAAATAAAAAGCACCCCTGTCGCCCCCTGCTCTCACACTAAGGCGAATGCAAGCGGCGGTCTGTCGTCAAACGTAAACAGCAATTGCACCATGCATGTGAGGTATCACCGCGAAGGTTAGATCGAGGGCAGTAATTTTTGCAGTAGACCTCCTCTGTAAATCTAAAGTGGTAACCTGTAAAGGCTTTTAAAGGCTTTTAAAAATGTACTTATTTTGTTGCCACTGCACGTTTGTGCGCAATTGTAAAGCATGTCATGTTTGGTATCCATGTACTCGGCCTAAGATCATCTTTTTTATTTCATCAAACATTTGGGCAATATAGTGTGTTTTAGTGCATTAAAATTTTAAAAAGTGTGTTTTTTCCCCAAAAAATGCGTTTGAAAATTCGCTGCGCAAATACTGTGTGAAAAAAAAAAAAAATGAAACACCCACCATTTTAATCTGTAGGCATTTGCTTTAAAAAAATATATAATGTTTGGGGGTTCAAAGTAATTTTCTTGCAAAAAAAAAATAAGTTTTTCATGTAAACAATAAGTGTCAGAAAGGGCTTTGTCTTCAAGTGATTAGAAGAGTGGGTGATGCGTGACATAAGCTTCTAAATGTTGTGCATAAAATGCCAGGACAGTTCAAACCCCCCCCCCCAAATGACCCCATTTTGGAAAGTAGACACCCCAAGCTATTTGCTGAGAGGCATGTTGAGTCCATGGAATATTTTATATTGCGACACAAGTTGCGGGAAAGAGACAATTTTTTTTTTTTTTTTTGCATAAAATTGTCACTAAATGATATATTGCTCAAACATGCCATGGGAATATGTGAAATTACACCCCAAAATACATTCTGCTGCTTCTCCTGAGTACGGGGATACCACATGTGTGAGACTTTTTGGGAGCCTAGCTGCGTACGGGACCCCGAAAACCAAGCACCGCCTTCAGGCTTTCTAAGGGCGTAAATTTTTGATTTCACTCTTCACTGCCTATCACAGTTTCGGAGGCCATGGAATGGCCAGGTGGCACAAACCCCCCCCCCAAATGACCCTTTTTTGGAAAGTAGACACCCCAAGCTATTTGCTGAGAGGTATAGTGAGTATTTTGCAGACCTCACTTTTTGTCACAAAGTTTTGAAAATTGAAAAAAGAAAAAAAAGTTTTTTCTTGTCTTTCTTCATTTTCAAAAACAAATTAGAGCTGCAAAATACTCACCATGCCTCTCAGAAAATAGCTTGGGGTGTCTACTTTCCAAAATGGGGTCATTTGGGGGGGTTTGTGCTATCTTGGCATTTTTATTTTCTTCGAAATTGTGATAGGTAGTGAGGAGTAAATCAAAAATTTACGCCCTTAGAAATCCTGAAGGCGGTGATTGGTTTCCGAGGCCCCGTATGCAGCTAGGCTCCCAAAAAGTCCCACACATGTGGTATCCCCATACTCAGGAGAAGCAGCAGAATGTATTTTGGAGTGTAATTCCACATATGCCCATGGCATGTTTGAGCAATATATCATTTAGTGACAACTTTGTGCAAAAAAAAAAAAAAAGTTTAATGTTCCCGCAACTTGTGTCAAAATATAAAATATTCCATGGACTCAACATGCCTCTCAGCAAATAGCTTGGGGTGTATACTTTCCAAAATGGGGTCATTTGGGGGGGTTGTGCCATCTGGGCATTTTATGGCCTTCAAAACTGTGATAGGTAGTGAGGAGTCAAATCAAAACTTTACGCCCTTAGAAATACTGAAGGCGGTGCTTGGTTTCGGGGCCCCGTATGCAGCTAGGCTCCCAAAAAGTCCCACACATGTGGTATCCCTGTACTCAGGAGAAGTATCAGAATGTATTTTGGAGTGTAATTCCACATATGCCCATGGCATGTTTGAGCAATATATAATTTAGTGACAACTTTGTGCAAAAAAAAAAAAAAAGTTTAATTTTCCCGCAACTTGTGTAAAAATATAAAATATTCCATGGACTCAACATGCCTCTCAGCAAATAGCTTGGGGTGTATACTTTCCAAAATGGGGTCATTTGGGGGGGTTTGTGCCATCTGGGCATTTTATGGCCTTCAAAACTGTGATAGGTAGTGAGGAGTCAAATCAAAACTTTACGCCCTTAGAAATCCTGTAGGCGTTGCTTGGTTTTTGGGGCCCTGTACGAGGCTAGACTCCCAAAAAGTCCCACACATGTGGTATCCCCGTACTCAGTAGAATCAGCAGAATGTATTTTGGGGTGCAATTCCACATATGCCCATGGCCTGTGTGAGCAATATATCATTTAGTGACAACTTTGTGCAAAAAAAAAAAGTTTGTCATTTTCCTGCAACTTGTGGCAAAATATAAAATATTCCATGGACTCAACATGCCTCTCAGCAAATAGCTTGGGGTGTCTAGTTTCCAAAATGGGGCCATTTGGGGGGGGGTTTGTGCCATCTTGGCATTTTATGGCCTTCAAAACTGTGATAGGTAGTGAAGAGTGAAATAAAAAATTGACGCCCTTAGAAATCCTGAAGGCGGTGCTTGGTTTCGGGGCCCCGTACACGGCTAAGCTCCCAAAAAGTCCCACACATGTGGTATCCCCGTACTCAGGAGAAGCAGCAGAATGTATTTTGGGGTGTAATTCCACATATGCCCATGGCATGTTTGAGCAATATATCATTTAGTGACAACTTTTTGTCTTTTTTTTTTTGTCATTATTCAATCACTTGGGACAAAAAAAAATAATATTCAATGGGCTCAACATGCCTCTCAGCAATTTCCTTGGGGTGTCTACTTTCCAAAATGGGGTCATTTGGGGGGTCTTGTACTGCCCTGCCATTTTAGCACCTCAAGAATTGACATAGGCAGTCATAAACTAAAAGCTGTGTAAATTCCAGAAAATGTACCCTAGTTTGTAGACACTAAAACTTTTGCGCAAACCAATAAATATATGCTTATTCACATTTTTTTAACAAAGACATGTGGCCGAATACATTTTGGCCTAAATGTATGACTAAAATTGAGTTTATTGGATTTTTTTTATAACAAAAAGTAGAAAATATCATTTTTTTTCAAAATGTTAGGTCTTTTTCCATTTATAGCGCAAAAAATAAAAATCGCAGAGGTGATCAAATACCATCAAAAGAAAGCTCTATTTGTGGGAAGAAAAGGATGCAAATTTAGTTTGGGTACAGCATTGCATGACTGAGTGCAATTAGCAGTTAAAGTGACGCAGTGCCAAATTGTAAAAAGTGCTCTGGTCAGGAAGGGGGTAAATCCTTCCGGGGCTGAAGTGGTTAAACAATGTGAATAGGCTTTTTTAACACAGTAGATAAGGAGAGCCCAGAATAAAAAACATTATAAAGAGCTGAGAGCTTCATCTGCTGGATGAAAATATAGATTTGAACTTTTCAAATACAATATTTCAAAGTTACCTGACCAAAAACATGAAAAAAAAGGTTGTATTTTAACCAACTTAATAAATTAAATATACTCAAAAACAATAGAAGTTGCCTTTAAAGAAACAATCTTCTGTAACCTAAAATGCAAAAATCAGAAAGGGGACAAGTCACCTCGTTCCTTCTAACTCAGCTGCGGCTGATGATGTATGCGACCAATCATATGCTCCGGTACGGTCATGTAGCCATCTGTTCAGTTCCATAATACATTTCTCTTGGAATTTTAATAGGACTATTTTTTTGAAGGAATTGGAGGCAGAATAAAGATGGTGAATGAAGGAACCAAGGCTGATGTCAATCAAAAATGTACCCTCAGCTCGACCTGGAGGAATATTAGAGATGCAGATGTTATCTTACCCAAAACTAATTTCACTGCCAAAAAAGAGATTTCACACTTTCATAACATTTGGCATTTAATGACACTGCTAGATGAAAATAGCTTTAAAAAATCGCAACCAATATATAATATGGCTCTGGGATTTCCTGCTAGGCCAGCCACCATTATATGTCATATTATTCTCCATATATGAAAGCACCAGATGAGCAAGGAGCTGAGACTGAGAGAGAGAGAGAGAGAGAGAGAGAGAGAGGGTAAGGAGAATATAAAGGGGTCAGAGTGCCATTTGCAGAGAAACAGTCACTTTGCTCTACATCTGTTCTGATCATTTAGGCTCCATTCACACTTGTGCAACTTCAAAATTGTGTGATTTCCACTGCGACTTTACAGTGTGACTTGATGCAACTTTGGACGAGTGCAACTTTGTTGCAGCTTTGGCTTAGACCATGTGACTGCGTGTACTCTACAAAGTCGCACACACGTGTATATGATGCAGGTGCAACTTTCATGCGACTTTTGAGGGTTTACATTGAAGTCTATGGGCCTCAGGTTGCATGAAAATTTGACCAAAGTAGTACAAGAACTACTTTAAAGTCGCTGTGACTTTAAGACCTCATGCACACAGGGCGTTAGAACAAGTACAAGTGTAAACTGGGGCTTAAAGATAGAAAACAAATATGATAATGTTTGTGAATTGACCTTTTGCAAGCAAAGTGATAATATAATGACTAATGCCGCATACACACGGTCGGACTTTCCGACTGGAAATGTTCGATGTGAGCTTGTTGTCGGAAAGTCTGATCGTGTGTATGCTCCATTGCACATTTGCTTTCGGAATTGCCGGCCACAAATGTTTGAGAGTGTTGTATGTGTACATACATATAATAATATACGATTTATGTGGGATTACATGACTAAAGGATTCGTCAACCTTGGGTCCTTACCATTAAATTAAAGACACAGACTGCGTGACATGGGTTTTATACGGCCACAGCAGCCAATTTATTAACCAAATAATAAATAACATAACATGAAAACATGTAACACATACCCGTAAGAGCAAAATAATGTCCAACAGCAAGAGGTCTTTGGGTGTCTTAAAAAGGCACACTTTATAACTGTAATGGTCTATATCCTCAGCTGTGCCCCAACAGGCTCAAGGACACTCGGACATCACACCTACTTCCATATTCCCCTCCCCCAGGGGATTTATCTCCTGGGAGAACCACCGCTAACCAAATGTAAGCACCATCCTTAGATGGGCCTTACTAATCCTGTGACCATGTAAATTTCTCACTGACCCCCAAAGACCCCTTGAACCGCCGACTGCTGAGACAAGCTTGAAAAATTCACCACAACATTAACTTTATACCGTGAACAACGTGAGTTTTTTTTTTTTATTATTATTATTATTATTATTATTATTATTATTGGGTTTTGTTATTTTTTTTTTTAATTATTCTTTTTTTTTTTTTTTTTTTTTTTGAAAATAAAATTGAACGACAAAAACACATTCACCCGCATTCAGAAAATACCAATACATCCCATACCTATCCAGCATTCTGACTCCTAACACCAGGGCTAGAGGGTGGGAAGATGTCTCCTCTCCAAACTTCTCAGAATGATGCAGAATCCACCCCCTACACCGGACCCCAACCTCTGGACCCTGCTCCCTCTGACTTCTACCTACAATCAGGTAAGAGCTAAACCTATGCCCCCACCACTGACCTGACTGACCGTTCCCTGACCCCTGTTCCTCCCATAGTCATGCATCCCCTCCATCTATTCTCTCTTACGGGTCTCACTTGACTAAAGGATTCATCAACCTTGGGTCCTTACCATTAAATTAAAGACACAGACTGCATGACATGGGTTTTATACGGCCACAGCAGCCAATTTATTAACCAAATAATAAATAACATAACATGAAAACATGTAACACATACCCGTAAGCAGAAAATAATGTCCAACAGCAAGAGGTCTTTGGGTGTCTTAAAAAGGCACACTTTATAACTGTAATGGTCTATATCCTCAGCTGTGCCCCAACAGGCTCGAGGACACTCGGACATCACACCTACTTCCATATTCCCCTCCCCCAGGGGATTTATCTCCTGGGAGAACCACCGCTAACCAAATGTAAGCACCATCCTTAGATGGCCCCACTAATCCTGTGACCATGTAAATTTCTCAATGACCCCCAAAGACCCCTTGAACCGCCACGTGAGCTTGATTGAAACCTCATTCAAGCGAATCCCTCCATACCTGCAAAGCCCTTGCCACCCCTTCCTGGAGGTCCAAGGACCATATGTCTATGCCCACCGCATTTAAGTGAACACCGTCATCTCGCCAATAGCGAACAGACTGATCCTCCAGTTCCCTATGTCGAACCACTATGCCCCCGAGCCGAGCCACAAACCTCCCAACCTCCCTATTCAACTTAATTCTGGCTTTGTTCACCCGGCCCACTGAGCGAGCGAAACGCCACACTTTTCTTGCCACAATATCTGACCACACAATGATGCAACCAGGAAAATCACGTAGCAGGTGCAAAATATCAAACTTGATATCCCTCACCAGATCCCTGGCAGCCCGCACCCCTAAATCATTGCCCCCTGCTTGTAAAACTAGAACGTCTGGAGGCCTGTCAACTCTTGAAAAATAATGAAATTCAGGAAGGACTTGGCCCCACATCATTCCACGGATACCCAACCATTTCAAGACAGCCTCACTCCGAGAAATGCCCAGTTGCCTCCCTTCAGGACGTACATCAGCCCTAACAGCCCCCCAGAACATGTATTAATCCCCCAGAATCCAGACCAGGCCAGGAGGAAGATCTGAAAGAAACACAAAAAAGGAACATAGAACCACACCCAAACACTCAATGCAACTTCAAAGCAAATGAGGGCGAACATAAATCTTAAAACGATCTGACTCCCACCTCCCTATACGTCTCACTACCTGCGAACCCAAACCCCACCTAGCCGCTTCTGTGGCTGCCCCCACACGAAAGGAGTGAGTATTAAACTGGGAAACCTCCATGCCCGCCTTTACCAAACAACGGCGAAAAACTGACAAAAATTGAAAACGCGACAAGGATGAGCCATCCTTGTGCACCAAAAAGGTCCCCGACCCCCACCCCCTCACCCCAAGAAGAAACCGGACAAACCAATTCTGGCAGCACCCGAAACAACGACATCAAAACCCCTTTTCCCAACTGATCAGTTTTAGACTTGCTAATATGAATCTGAACACAATCCCCAGACAGAGTCACGTCCGTCAATTTTAACCCCCCTGCTCCACACCTGTTCTTGCTAACTAATTCCCCAATGCGCAACGCCCCAAAAAATGCTAACGCAAAAGCCACATTGAACAGCCACACCTCGTAAACAGAAGTACAAACCCCGGGCAACAGCTCCACCAACTCCTGAAGCAACTCAAACGAGACCCGGAACCCCTTCATAGCCTGACGCACCCTAAAATCCTTTGTCATATCCGTCAGGCCCTGCATCCTAAAGAGAAAGGCTAGGGCAGCTAAACTCTTGTTTATTTTTGAAACCGACTTGCCTTGCGTAAATCCCGTCCCAATAAAATACAGCAACAAAGCCAAGTGATCATGCGATGAAACACATCCCCCAACGAACTTACCATTGTAGCCCACTCACCCCATACCGACGAGTACGCCGCCCACGTACCCCCGGTCACTGATCGATGTAACAGCTCCTCAGCTACTCCAATGCCAGTCTCCACAGCCTGTCAGGACAAGGAACCCCCAGTTGCTCCAACTCCGGCGCCAACCTCCGGAACCTCTCCCACTGGAAACGAGACAAAGAATCGGGGGTCAGGAAGGAATTTTTTCCTCTGCTGCACTATTGGCAACGCAGCTAGGGGTTTTTTGCCTTCCTCTGGATCAATGAGAGGAAGGTAGGCAGCCTCACCTCCCTCCGGTACCTCCCCTCCAACACTCAGCCGTCACCCTCACCACTCCAGAAGCAGTGGTCAGCCATCCGATCCCTCCATCCCCCTGCAAGTATATCATCACCGCATCAGTACCATCATCAGAACACCCTTCCTTCAAGCAACGCCGTCTTCCTCATCATGTGCAACTTCAAATACACAGCAGTCACCCTCCACAGGCTAAGAAACACTGCCACAACTCTACCGACCACCACGCAAAAAAGACTAAAAAAAGAACAATTACTAAGGACCAACCCACAATCAACCATCAAAGGCAGGGAGACACCGATCCAACCGCAACAACTAGCATGCGCCCTGATCAACACCAGATCTGCAGTCAAGCACAGGCTGGAAATCCGCGACTTCATCATCGAAAAAACAACATAGACTGCCTCTTCATTACAGAAAGCTGGCTAACTTCCGACTGCAACACCATCCTAACTGAATTGGTGCCCAAGAACTACAGTATCCTATCCGAGCATAGAATAGGAAAAAAAAAGGAGGAGGCCTAGCAGTGATTTTCAAATCGCACCTGGAGTTCATCAAACCAAAAAACCAAACTTACAGAACTCAGTACCTTTCATGGAAACACTCTCACTGCATCTTCAAACAACACCTCAAGACACCATTCACATACTACTATGCTACAGACCACCAGGACCAAAGACCAATCTCCTTACCCCGCTCACTGAATTCTTCTCAATGCACTCTTTGAAAACCAAAAACCTTCTGGTACTTGGGGATTTTAACCTGTGGGCAAACTCTGCCCAAGACCCTATTGCAACCGCCTGCGTCAACACACTTTAGATCTCATCTTCAAACAGAATATGGACATCGACGTATTTGACAACACTCCACTACCATGGACGGACCACCACGCTATCAAATTTAAAATCACCACTAACACCATCCTCCAAAAACAGAAACGGGCAACAGCAACACACTGGAATAGATCTCAGAAGAAACTACACTCTGAACTCTTCAAAACTACATTATCAAGCAAAATTCTTTTGCTAAACTCAAATCTCTCAACGGAACAAACACTTAACTCCCTAAACAATGTTTTACTACAAACAGCAGACTCAGTGGCGCCAAAACGCAGAACACTCGCCCGCAAAAAAAACCTTGAGTTGGTTTAATGGCACTCTAACCCTTCTCAAGCAAGTACGCAGAAGAGCTGAGAGAGCTTGGAGAAGAAATCCCACCAAGGAAAACCATGCTAACTACAAAGCACTCACGGTGAAATACCACAAGGCAATCTTCAAAGCCAAAAAAGAACATTTCGCAGACACCATCTCATCCGCCTTAAAACGACCACGGGAACTTTTCAAAATAGTTGCTCAGTCAATGAACCCGACCTGCTTAGAGCCCCTGCAAACGATACTCAAGAATTCTGCAATGAGTTATCAGATTTCTTCATCGACAAAATCGACAACATTCGGAAAGCAATTCATCAGAAAATAACAACCAACCTCACTCAACCAAAGCAAAAAGAGGATATCGACACGAACATCACTCAACCACCGAATTTCTTTTTGTCCCCAATCACTACGGACACGACTAAAAACATCATCGGAAGCCTTCGCAACAGCACATCACCGAACGACATCATTCCCACCAAACTACTCAAAGAATGTTCCGACATCCTGGCCCCCACCCTAACACATCTCATAAATCAATCATTCAAAGAAGGGACTGTGCCAACCTCCCTCAAGCAAGGCATCGTCAAACCCCTGCTAAAGAAACCCAATCTTGACCCTAAAGACCCTAACTGCCGCAGACCAATAACAAGCCTCAACACCATCTCCAAGATTATAGAGAAAGCAGTAGTACAGCAGCTACAACGCCACCTGTACACACACCAACACCTGGACCCAGTGGACAACACTGTTAGACCTCAGCGCAGCATTCGATACAGTGGACCACAATACTTTACTTGTCCGCCTCTCAGAAGTTGCAGGAGCTACAGATTCTGCCCTAAAATGGTTTACATCCTTCTTAGAGAATCGCTCCCAGACAGTGAAACTAGGAACATTCACCTCGGAATCTCGGGCAGTCTCCTGTGGAGTCCCTCAGGGCTCACCCTTGTCACCAGTGCTATTTAACATCTACATCCGCCCACTTCTCAATATCATCAGGAAAACCGACCTCTGCTTCCACTCATACGCAGACGACACCCAACTCTACCTTCGCATCAACGGACAAAAAGATCTTCATCAGCAATTACAGAAATGCCTTACTTTAATAGATGACTGGATGACCACTAGCTCCCTTAAACGTAACGGATCAAAAACAGAACTTCTTCTCCTGCAAGCCAACAAAAATTCCAAAATATAGACTCCGTGGACACCACCCTCCATCCTCGGACAGACCATCTCTCCTAGCACCAAAGCCAAGAGTCTCGGAGTCATCTTTGACTCAGGAATGACAATGGATGCACAAATAGGATCAGTGGTGAGCGGATCCCACCATCTCCTCCGCCTGCTTCGCAGACTCATCCCCTTCATCCCAGAAGAGGACAAAGCGGCAGTTGTGGGAACAATCATCATTTCCCGACTCGACTACGCAAACTCGCTCTACGTAGGACTACCACAATATCAGCTTGCGCGCTTGCAACTCATCCAAAACACGGCGGCAAGACTGTTAACAGGAAAAAAGCCCTGGGAATCCATCTCCCCATCCCTAAAGAGCCTACATTGGCTAACTGTGAAGAATCGGATCACATTCAAGACCCTCTGCCTCACCCACAAATGCATACAAGGAAACGCTCCGCTATATCTCCGGGAAAAAATAAAACACTACACACCGAATCGCAGTCTTCGATCAGCTAACCAAAACCTCCTCATCATTCCCAAATACCGCTACAAAGCAAAGGGAGAACGAAGATTCGCAGTCCAAGGACCTCGACTATGGAATGCTCTTCCAACCAACATCCGCATGGAAGAAAACCACCAGGCCTTCAGGAAAAAACTAAAGACCTTCCTTTTCTAGAAGCTGACTACAGAGAATACATCTAGCGCCTTGAGGTGATTCAGTTCGCATTTGCAGCTCTTTACAAATCATTCATTCATTCATTCATTCATTCATTCAATCGGCAATGGAATTCAAAACCCCCGGGACATGAACAGCTTGTACAAATTAATTCAAACTTAAGCACTTTAAAACCAGGTGCTGCAGCAAGCGCACCACCGGCGGAGAAGAGGCAGACAAGCTCGCTATAACCTCCACCACCCCCAAATTGTCACAGTGAAAACATACCCGCCTATCCCGAAATTTGGAGCCCCAAATTTCAACCGCCACCACAATCGGAAATAGTTCCAGTAACACTAAATTACGTAAGAACCCCGCCGAACTCCATTCCTCTGGCCACACCTCTGCGCACCAAGCCCCTTGGCAGAAAGCCCCAAAACCAGAACTACCCGCCGCGTCAGTGAAAATATCAAGGTCAGAGGCTGCCACAATGGGGGCCATCCATAAGGACCTGCCATTGTATGTGGCCAAAAACTCACCCCAAACTCTCAAATCGGCCTTCAGCTCACGCGAAAGCCTGATGAAGTGATGCGGCCTCAGGCCTCAGTACTCCCGCAGTGGCGGCACAGAGATTACGACTAAAGATGCGCCCCATAGGCATGATGCAGCAGGCGAAATTAAGCTTACCCAATAACGACTGCAATTGCCTAAGCCTGACCTTCCTCGCCGCCTCAGCCTGCGCCACCCCTTGACGCAAGTCCTCCAGTTTGTCGTTCGGGAGGCGACATTCCATCAGACGCGCGTCAATGACAATGCTCAAAAACGGCATGACCGTGGAAGGACCTTCCGTCTTTCCCGGCGCCAAGGGAATTCCGAAACGTGACGCAATAGATTCCAAAGTGTGCAACAGCACTGAACTAACTGAGGAATTCGGGGGGCCGATGCAAAGAAAATCGTCGTGTGTGTGCAACACAGATCTCAACTGAGTCTCTTCCCGAACTACCCATTCCACGAAGGTGCTGAAAACCTCAAAATACGCGCAAGAGATGGAACAGCCCATCGGCAAACAATGGTCCATATAAAACTGCCCCTCCCAACAGCAGCCCAGCAAATGTTGACTGTCCGGATGCACCGGCAGCAGACGAAAAGCGGATTCTATATCCGTCTTCGCCATCAATGAACCCTGGCCAAACCTTTGAACCCAACCGACTGCGGCATCAAAGGAGGTGTAAGACACCGAAGACAGATCCGGAGAAATGACATCAATCACCGAAGTCCCTTTCGGATACGACAAATGATGACTTAACCGGAATTTGTTGGGTTCCTTTTTGGGTACCACCCCAAGGGGAGACACGTGTAAAGACAAAACGGGGGGTTGAGCGAATGGTCCGGCCATTCTCCCGAGTTCCACCTCCTTTGCCAATTTGTCAGAAACAACCTGGGGAAATTGGCGCGTTGATTTTAAGTTTTGAGTCCGCGGGGACGGGGCCACAGGATCCGAAAACCATGGGCAAAACCATTAGCTAAAAAACTTGCCGCCTCCCTTCGCGGATATCTATCTAGATACGGTACCATCTCAGGAAGGTTTACTGGCGTCCTCCCTTTTTGAGGCTGACTCAACGGGTTGGGACTTTCCTTTCTTGAAATACTTGGCATAACTGTGGGAGCCCCCGCAACCAGAGCACTCGTGACGGAAACGACAGTGCGGTTGGCGGATGTGGCGAAGTGCGAGATTTATGTGTGCTTTGCGGGCCCACTGGGGGTGCATCTAAAGCAAGACGTACGGAAAAAGATTTGGAAAGGGGAATATGTTGAAATATTCTCTCTTTTGCCTTTAGAAAAATTTAATATCGACAAGGGTAAGGCGGACGAAAGCAAGAAGGAGGAGGAGGAGAAGCGACGCTGGAGGCTTATTCCTCACACTTTTGGTGCCAAAACGGCACGACCCCTCGTTAAACTGCCAACAAACTCCTTTTCGCTGTGTGGCCGAATGTCCAGCACCTGAACCGCCCTGAACCGCCGCCCCCCCCAAGAAAGGGCTGCCCTGAAGCCCTCGCCTGGGACATAAGCTTCATCCAAAGCCCAATGTCCTTATGGTCCCAGCGCAAGCCCGGACGCAAAGCCTTGCGCTGGCGGAATTGCTCATCATAGCGCAGCCAAGCAATACCCCCATAAGTTCGATAAGCCTCCCTAATGGCATCCAGATAACAAAAAAGCGGAGAACAATTCTCCGGTGCTTTTTCGCCAATTACGCTAGCCAAAATGGCAAACGCCCGAAGCCAATTCCCAAAAGTGTGAGGAATAAGCCTCCAGCGTCGCTTCTCCTCCTCCTCCTTCTTGCTTTCGTCCGCCTTACCCTTGTTGATATTACATTTTTCTAAAGGCAAAAGAGAGAATATTTCAACATATTCCCCTTTCCAAATCTTTTCCCGTACGTCTTGCTTTAGATGCACCCCCAGTGGGCCCGCAAAGCACACATAAATCTCGCACTTCGCCACATCCGCCAACCGCACCTTATCCTCAGAGGACTCCTTCCCTTTATTCGCGTCCGCCCCAGTCACCTCCGTCTGTGACGCAGACGTCACGCTAACCCCGGAGGACCCCCCCGCCCCAGATACCGCTACCGCAAGTGTCCCTGCTGAGGGGGGTGTGAGAGGAACAACCGAGTCCACGCCAGAGGCGTGCCAGAGCCCATGCCCCAACGGGCCCTTGAGATGCTGAAGAAGACCCCGCCGGGTCAAAACGGGCCAATAACTCGCGGAAACCTGCAAAAAATGCGGACAAAACCGGCGCAGCACCCGCATCTCCACCCACCACTCCTGACACCGAACTAACCTCCGAAGAAACCCTCAAATTAACCCCCCCACCTGACTAGTATGTAAAGGTAAAATTGGCGACTTACCAGGCTGCAGCCGCACCGCCACACGACTAGCCATTCGTCCGGATCCCAGCTGGCTCCGCAAAGCAGGACGCCTCCCGACCGACCGATCGTCTTCATCCGCGCTGGTGAGCTCACCGGACTCGGCCAAAGAATCTTGCCACGGCGACGTCCCCTGCCTCCTTTGCTCAAGCGACTCCTCCTCTGGGCTCCCAGAAGCCTCCTCTTCTGCCCCGGGCTCTGTTCTCTCCATGGAAGAACTGCTGGGCACAGTAGTACCCCCAGCTGCAGCAGGTACGCGCTGTCTCTTTAAGGGGGCGTGTCCCCCAGCCTGAGCCTTCTCACTGATCCTGGTGTGAGCGCCCTCTGCTGGTTCATCATCCACTGTGATGTGGATGACGAACCAGCAGAGGGCGCTCCCACCCCACCGCTGTTCGTGGCTGTATTCTCTTCTAGCCGAGCACCCCTTGTGCAGCAGCGGCAGAGAGAGCCGAACGCTCCGGAGCCCTGTGTCAGCGGCTGGCGGGGGACGATGACGGCACCCCCCCAGTGAGTACCCTCGCATCCTGGGCATCATCCTCTCTCTGGACAGCTGGGGTGCAGGGACGCCCCCCACTGCGCATCCCGCTGCGTCTCCCCGCTGAGCCACCCTCCCACACAAGACATCTACACGGGGGGAGGGGGAGGGCTGTCGCATGCTCCGGCCTGTGCTGTGAGCAGTAGAAGAGCGCCGGGGGGTAGGATTCCTCCCAGGGCCCACGCCAGAACTATTGGCAGGCAGCCCCATAGTAAGCCCTGGAGGGTCCCTGGAACAGGGGCTCCTTCTCGCCCGTTGAGACCTAGGGACAGGAGATGGGCTCAGGCGCTCTGGCGGGCGCACCTTCCTCGCTCGTTTTCTCCCCGGGGAAGAAGGGACAGGTGAAGTGGAAGCTCCTGACCCCCCAAGTACATCAGCCAGCTGCTGCTGCAGCCACTGAGGGCCCCGTTCGACCGCTGCAGCCCTGACCTGAGCTAACAAGGCCTCTAACTCACTCATCTCCCTATCTGTCTACCTGCAGGTGATCAGCATGGATGTCCCAAGAAGATGTCTCCTCTCCAAACTTCTCCAAATGATGCAGAATCCACCCCCTACACCGGACCCCAACCTCTGGACCCTGCCCCCTCTGACTTCTACCTCCAATCAGGTAAGAGCTAAACCTATGCCCCCACCACTGACCTGACTGACCGTTCCCTGACCCCTGTTCCTCCCATAGTCATGCATCCCCTCCGTCTATTCTCTCCTACGGGTCTCACTTTATATTATTATATGTATGTACACATACAACAAAGAGTGGGTTCTCAAATTTTCTGACAACTTCACTTGTTTTCGGAAAGTCCAATCGTGTGTACACAAGTCCGTCGCACAAAAGCTCACGCATGCTTGGAATCAAGCAGAAGGAGCCGCACTGGCTATTGAACTTCCTTTTTCTTGGCTCGTCGTACGTCTTGTCACCGCGTTCTCACGTTCGGAATTTCCGACAACATTTGTGTGCCCGTGTGTATGCAAGACAAGTTTGAGGCAACATCCTTCAGAAAAAAATCCACGGTTTTGTTGTCGGAAATTCCGACAACAAAGTCCATGGATTTTTTCCGACGGATGTTGTCTCAAACTTGTCTTGCATACACACGGTCACACAAAGTTATTGGAAAATCCGATCGTTCTGAACGCGGTGGCGTAAAACACATACGTTGGGACTATAAACGGGGCAGTAGCCAATAGCTTTAGTCTCTTAATTTATTCTGAGCATGCGTCGGCTTGTGTACACATGATCGGAATTTCCGACAATGGATTTTGTTGTCGGAAAATTTTATAGCAAGCTCTCAAACTTTGTGTATCGGAAATTCCAATGGAAAATGTGTGATGGAGCCCACACACGGTCGGAATTTCCGACAACAAGTTCCTATCACACATTTTCCGTCGGAAAATCCGACCGTGTGTACAGGACATTAGAGTGACATAATGTGGTACCAGTTTATGATTCTGTTTTACAATAATCTTCTTTGGATCAGGCTGCCACTTTTGACCTCTCCACCTCAAGTTGGAGTTCTCCATCCCTTCATTGTGCCATTGGATGGAGCAAATGGACAGAGGCTTAATTTTGAAGTTGGAAATACAAACAAAAACCTGCGCTGGCAACTTCTACAATAGAAATATATAAATATAAAAAAGCACACAAAAAATATATATATACAAAAATGAGAAAAAAATGTGTATGATTGGCGATAATGCCGCTGAAAACAGTGCGACTCAAATAAATGTGGTGTCGCTATGCAAATGCGATTAATCAAAATTGTGACAAATTGATTGTTATTATTATTCGTGACCAGAAATATATATATATGCATAAACCTCCAAAGATATAAATACCACGTATCCCTAAGTGAAAAGTATGAAATGAATGAAGAATATATAGAAATTAAATAATAAATTCCAAACTGGATGCGGAGAGTCCTTTGGAAAATGGTATTCCTTCACAGACTATACCAGCAGACTTCAATCTTCCCATCCGCAAGGTGAATGACAGTCAACCATCATGCTATGTTAGATATAGAGATTGAGCAAGGCTTGTACTGCCGATACTATAGCGGGATCTTGGGAGCCACGGGCCTCACGTTCCACCCAAAAAATGAAAGGAAATGCATATAGTGTAAATCCTATAAAACCACAAGATCACCTGCGCATAACAGCGCTACTCACGGAACGAACATGCAGAGCAGGCATTCAGATATTCAGTCAGTGTTCGCCGCTGAACGGCGTGCGTTCCACCGACTACAGGAAGTGATGTCACTGGTTCTCAGGCGTAAGCCGGATGTTGGGTCGACGCGTTTCGCCCCTCCCCCAGGGCGTTATCAAAGTCTTTGATAACGCATTGGGGGAGGGGCGAAACGCGTCTTAGCACTTGTATCTAGCAGCTGCAAAACGTTAGATGGTATATATGTAATCTATTTTTTGCAAGCGCTGTTTTCTATTTACATATTAATCTTGAAGTTGTGAAGAAGTGGCACCCAAGACAGCTTTTCACAATTAAATGTTTTTTAAAACCCGCTGGAGACGTTTCTAAAAATTATTTCCAGAACCCAACCTTGATTGGTACTTGTCTAAACTCTTATCCTGGACTTGCTTACTCCAGGAACATTAATTACCCAAAAGTAGACTTAATTCAACCAATTATACTAAATCAGAGGGAGATTGTTTGCGCCAGAGGAAACACATTTTTTTGTGTTGATCTTTGTTATTTATTTACAAATTCAATTTAATCTCATGTACATTAGTGATATAAAATATCAATCAAATCAATTTCAATTGCAGGTTGTAACACAACAAAATGTGGAAGAGCCCATAGTGAGGTGAATAATTTTTTTATAGAAACAGCTTGATTTTTTAGTAAGAAATAAAATTATTTGCCCTTATACTTGAACCCATGGCCCAATACATCAGAACAAACCAAACTATAACTGGCATTGAAGTAGGAGGTATTACACACAAATTATGTATATTTGCAGACGATATATTACTTTTTCTATCATCACCACAGGTCTCTGGTCCTAACTTAATACCAGCTCTTGATGGATTTGCAGCCCTATCCGGCCTTATGATTAATCCTAAGAAATGCCTAGTGCTTAATATTTCGCTCACAAACATGGAATTGATCCCGGGTAGGGCTGCACTCCCTTTCACATGGGCAGAAAAATCAATCCCATATCTTGGAATTCATTTAACAGCATCTCATTCTGACTTATTCTCAACCAATTATCCTCCTGTATTAAGACAGATCACAAATCTAATAAAACAATGGTCACAACTTCCTTTATCCTGGATAGGGAAGATTAATGCAATCAAAATGACTATTCTACCCAAATTGCTTTATCTATTCAGAGTCCTCCCTATTCCAATTCCTTCCTATTTTTTGAGAATAGTACAAAAAAGAGCAACTTCGTTTATATGGGGCTCTTCTAAACCACATATACCTATACACACACTACATCTTCCCAAAAATAAAGGAGGCCTGGGATACCCTAATTTTACTAGCTACTACAGAGCAGCACATTTGGCCAGTCTGTCCAAATACCATGCAAAACAGGAAATCCCATTATGGGTATTTATAGAGGCTTCAGAAAATGACCCTCTATTAATATCAAACTTGTTATGGCTTGATCCTAAAGACCGCTTTAAAATTCATAATCCCATAGCTAAACACTTCTTATCTCTCTGGGATAATCTAAAAACCAAATATCAGTTACAATCTCCACACAATCCTCTCCTTTCTTTTATCAGAAATCCGGCCTTTTATCCGGCATGGATCTACCCAAATTCTTTTAAAGCTTGGACAACATCAGGCATTCAGACACTAAATGACTTCATAGCATCTAAATCATTCCTTTCATTCCCATCGCTTAGAGAAAAATATGATCTACCAAACTCTGAGATATTTAGATATCTCCAAATCAAAAATTTCTATACACCATTCCTAAAGGGGGATACACCATTATCCCAATTATCCATTTTTGAATCAATCTGTACAAAAGATCCATTTGCTAAAGGTACAATTTCATCACTTTATAATCAATTATATGGAGTAGTAAATCTTAATAGACCCTCTTACGTTCAGAGGTGGGAGGAGGACCTGGGACGAACTTTAGAAGACACAGACTGGTCTAACATATGGCTCAGATCTAAGTCATCTTCACCCAACATCTTAGCACTGGAGACAAATTATAAAGTCCTAACTCGCTGGTACCTTGTACCCACTAGAGTGGCAAAATATTCACCTAACACCTCAGCTCTTTGTTTTCGAGGATGCCCAGAAATAGGCACACATTTACACATATGGTGGACGTGCCCAGTAATCCAAACCTTCTGGAAGGAAGTCTTCGTGATTGCATCTAAAATATAAAAAAAAATAATACAACCAGATCCATATATAACTTTACTTAATCTAAAACCGGAATGGTTAACACTCTCTCAATTCAAACTTATGATCCAACTAATAACGGCTGCAAAACAAACAGTGGCCAAGGCATGGAAATCTCCTACATTGGTACTAGCAGAAACAATTCACAGAATGAATAATACAATGTCCCATGCTAAGATGGTAGCCATCGATCAAAATCAAATTCCAAAATTTGAAAAACTTTGGCATCCTTGGATAAAACAACAGTTCCTGTCAAATTTCAATGACTCTGTCCTGTTGCCATGGTAACAGATTAAATGACTTACAGAGACACCCATTCTAAGGCTTCAAAGAGAACTAAAAAGAATAATAAACTGACGAGCGGGACAACCTTGTGGACCATACCTCTGCCTTTCTACCCTTTTTCTTCTTTCTCTTTCCTTTTCTCCACCTTACGATTAAAGCTCATTATCAGAATTTATTTGACCTATATACACTCTACCTGTAAACAATATGTATAGTAGGTATAAATCATTTAAATACCTACAAAAGTAACTAAGGAAATGATATATATCTTTAATTTAGGTTTACGTGAACCCAATGTTTAATATTTGAAATTTCATGATATTTACCTATATAAACCCTACTGTAAAACAATGAGCTTACTTTATAGATCCTTGTAAACTTACTTTATATATCTTTATAATATTGTATACTCAATAAACTTCTTTTGACAAGGAAATAAAGCATACTGTCTCTACCAGAAATAGCAAGCTGTGAGGACAGGGCTATGGGGACTCCTATGTATGTTAGTGATACTCAGGGCTGCTGATAGGCCAGCAGGGAGGCTCGGGCAACCTGAACAGTTAAGTACCATATTTATCGGCATATAACATGCACTTTTTTCCCCTGAAAATCAGGGGAAAATCGTGGGTGCGTGTTTAGGCCGATCCCCGCCAGTTTCTGTGTCATTGGAGCGATCGCGGCAATTGCCGCGGTCGCCGCCGACATACACAGCCGTGGGTAGATTTAAATATGGTGCCGAGACTGCAGGGAGCCGAGATACACATATCCGAGTGTTCTTGGTTTTTTTCGGCGCTGCCGTCACGCCCAGTCCCGCCCCTGGACCTGTGTCCATCATAGGGCGGGACTGGGCGTGACTGTGAGCGGCGCCAAAAAAAGCCGAGAACACTCGGGTATGTGTATCTCAGCTCCGACAAGAGCCGAGATACACATACCCGAGTGTTCTCTGCTTTTTTCGGCGCCGAAAAAAGCCGAGAACACTCGGGTATGTGTATCTCGGCTCCCTGCAGTCTCTGCGCCATATTTAAATCTACACCGAGTGCACAAAGCTGCACTGACATGGCTGGACTGGGGCAAACCTGCACTAACAAAGCTGCACTGGGGCAAGGCTGCACCTGCACTGGGGCAAAGTTGCACTGACAAGGCTGCACCTGTACTGGGGCAAAGCTGCACTGACAAGGCTGCACTGACAAGGCTGCACTGACAAAGCTGCACTGACAAGACTGCACTGACAAGACTGCACTGGGGCAAGGCTGCACTGACACTGAAAAGGCTGCAGATGGACAGATAAGGCTGCATTGATGGGCATTTTAATGTAAGTTTTTTTCCTTAAACTTCCCTCCTAAAAGTTTTTGTTCCTTAAAATTCCCTCCTAAACTTGGGGTGCGTGTTATAGGCCGGCGCGTGTTATACGCCGATAAATACGGTAATTATTGTTAAAAGAAAAAAATCCTCCAGCCATGACCGATCAGAGTCCCCCCACCAACAAGCGATCCCCCCACCCCCGCCACCGTTTACTTTTTACATTTTTTTTTTTTTTGCCAGCTTTCTGCAGACTAGGTGATGGCAGGGGAGGAACTATTTCTCATATTTCGGGCGCGTAAGAATGCCTCTTCCGCACCCGCTCCTCATGCTGGCTCAAGTCACAGCCAGCGCGTCCTCCATAGTGCCGTCCCCCTGGCGCCGCAGAGTAACTCCTCTCTCTCCTTGTGAGAGAATTAGCAGTGAGGCGAGCAGCGGCTGCAGAGGACAAAAAAGAAGTAGCTGGCATCGGCATCACCTCTGACTGTAATAGTATGTGGACAGTCCAGGCAGCAGCAGGATCAGGGAAGAAGTGACTCCTTGGGCCCGGATAACAATTACACATGAGTGTGTTAGCTTGGGGGGAGGGGAGGGGGGGAATCAAGATCTACTACTACTGCAGCAGCATCTATACATTGTGGCATTAGCATGATGGGTGGCACTGTCTGCAGCACAATATGGCATTGGCGGCATGGGTGGCACTGTCTGCAGGTAGCACATGCGTTATGGCCCATAACGCATGTGCTGCCTGCAGAGACAGTGCCACACTGCCACCCATGCTGCCAACGCCATATTGTGCTGCAGACAGTGCCACCCATGATACTAATGCCATAACGCATGTGCTGCCTGCAGAGACAGTGCCACCCATGCTGCCAATGGCATTATCATCATCATCAGGTAGGCTGTACGGGGGCCCCATGATTTCTATCAGTGGCCCTGGTGATACTCATAAGCCTCGTACACACAATCAGATTTTCAGCAGGGAATTGTGTGATGACAGACTGTTGGCCTAAAATCTGACCGTTAGTATACTCCGTCAGACAATTGTTGTCCAACTTTCCACCAACAAATATTGGATGGCAGGCTAGTAAATTTTCGGGGGGACAACGGTCTGTTGTCAGATTTTCATATTGTCTGTATACAAGTCCGTCACACAAAAGTCCAAAGTACAAACACGCATGCTTGGAATCAATGCTCACCAAGCACGACATTAGCAGAAGGTGCCCAAAGGGAGGCGCTCAAGAGCTGAAATTCCACGTAGTACATCACTACGTTCGTGTTTGTTGGCCGACAATTGTGTGCCGTTAGTTTGCAAGACAAGATCCTGGCACACGCCCTTCAGACAAAAGTCTGACACTCTGTTGGCCAACAATCCGATCGTGTGCACGAGGCTTTAGATTTATTAACAACATTAGTCTTTTTGTTAAAAACATCAATCTATGCTGTACATACCGGTGCTGAACTGATAGTGAATCATCCCCATTGGAAATTTTAAAAAATCCTCTGCAAAGACCATGTCCTCCTTATTAGAGAAATATAAATCTAGAAAACTTCTGGAATCCATTCCATGTACATGATAGAGTTTATGTGTTGTGGAATCCATCGTCCTGCAATGCTGAACTTCACCTCTTTGATTTCTGCTTTCAACTAAGCTTTACTGTTTGAGTTCTATTTATATTCCTTTGAAATAAGGTGGTTACATTTTATTGTAATATAATCATAAATATATTTATAAAGCAGTCATGTGGATAGTGCTGACTGAGGTATGATTGCCATCTGAGTTTGCAAGGGTTTAACCACTTTAATACCAGGCTATTTTACATTTGTTGTTTTCAAGTAGGGATGAGCTTCGAGTTCGAGTCGAACTCATGTTCTACTCGAACATTGGCTGTTCGCAAGTTCGCCGAACAGCGAACAATTTGGGGTGTTCGCGGCAAATTCGAATGCCGCGGAACACCCTTTAAAAGTCTATGGGAGAAATCAAAAGTGCTAATTTTAAAGGCTTATATGCAAGTTATTGTCATAAAAAGTGTTTGGGGACCCGGGTCCTGCCCCAGGGGACATGGATCAATGCAAAAAAAAGTTTTAAAAACGGACGTTTTTTCAGGAGCAGTGATTTTATTAATGCTTAAAGTCAAACAATAAAAGTGTAATATCCCTTTAAATTTCGTACCTGGGGGGTGTCTATAGTATGCCTGTAAAGGGGCGCATGTTTCCTGTGTTTAGAACAGTCTGACAGCAAAATGACATTTGGAAGGAAAAAACTCATTTAAAACTACCCGCGGCTATTGCATTGCCGACAATACACATAGAAGTTCATTGATAAAAACGGCATGGGAATTCCCCACAGGGCAACCCCGAACCAAAATAATAAAAAAAAAATGATGTGGGGGTCCCCCTAAATTCCATACAAGGCCCTTCAGGTCTGGTATGGATATTAAGGGGAACCCCAGCCAAAATTTTAAAAAAAAATTGACGTGGGGTTCCCCCTAAATTCCATACCAGACCCTTCAGGTCTGGTATGGATTTTAAGGGGAACCCCGTGCCAAAAAAAAAAAAAAAACGGCGTGGGGTCCCCCTAAAAATCCATACCAGACCCTTATCCGAGCACGCAACCTGGCAGGCCGCAGGAAAAGAGGGGGGGACGAGAGTGCGGCCCCCCCCCCCTCCTGAACCGTACCAGGCCACATGCCCTCAACATTGGGAGGGTGCTTTGGGGTAGCCCCCCAAAACACCTTGTCCCCATGTTGATGAAGACAAGGGCCTCATCCCCACAACCGTGGCCGGTGGTTGTGGGGGTCTGCGGGCGGGGGGCTTATCGGAATCTGGAAGCCCCCTTTAACAAGGGGACCCCCAGATCCCGGCCCCCCCCCTGTGTGAAATGGTAAGGGGGTACTTACCCCTACCATTTCACTAAAAAACTGTCAAAAATGTTAAAAATGACAAGAGACAGTTTTTGACAATTCCTTTATTTAAATGCTTCTTCTTTCTTCCTTCATCTTCTTCTGGTTCTTCTGGCTCTTCTGGTTCTTCCTCCGGCGTTCTCGTCCAGCATCTCCTCCGCGGCGTCTTCTATCTTCTTCTCCTCGGGCCGCTCCGCACCCATGGCATGAGGGGGGAGGCTCCCGCTCTTCTCTTCATCTTCTTCTTCATCTTCATCTTCTTCTTCATCTTCATCTTCTTCTTCTTCTTCTTCTTCTTCTTCTTCTTCTTCTTCTCTTCTTCATCTCTTCTTCCTTCTTCATTTCTTCTGCGGGCCGCTCCGCATCCATGCATGGAGGGAGGCTCCCGCTGTGTGACGGCGTCTCTTCGTCTGACGGTTCTTAAATAACGGGGGGCGGGGCCATCCGGTGACCCCGCCCCCCTCTGACGCACGGTGAATTGACGGGACTTCCCTGTGACGTCACGGGGAATGCCACAGGGAAGTCCCGTCATGTCCCGTGCGTCAGAGGGGGGCGGGGTCACCGGGTGGCCCCGCCCCCCTTTATTTAAGAACCGTCAGACGAAGAGACGCCGTCACACAGCGGGAGCCTCCCTCCATGCATGGATGCGGAGCGGCCCGCAGAAGAAATGAAGAAGGAAGAAGAGATGAAGAAGAGAAGAAGAAGAAGAAGAAGAAGAAGAAGATGAAGAAGAAGATGAAGATGAAGAAGAAGATGAAGAGAAGAGCGGGAGCCTCCCCCCTCATGCCATGGGTGCGGAGCGGCCCGAGGAGAAGAAGATAGAAGACGCCGCGGAGGAGATGCTGGACGAGAACGCCGGAGGAAGAACCAGAAGAGCCAGAAGAACCAGAAGAAGAAGAAGATGAAGGAAGAAAGAAGAAGCATTTAAATAAAGGAATTGTCAAAAACTGTCTCTTGTCATTTTTAACATTTTTGACAGTTTTTTAGTGAAATGGTAGGGGTAAGTACCCCCTTACCATTTCACACAGGGGGGGGGGGCCGGGATCTGGGGGTCCCCTTGTTAAAGGGGGCTTCCAGATTCCGATAAGCCCCCCGCCCGCAGACCCCCACAACCACCGGCCACGGTTGTGGGGATGAGGCCCTTGTCTTCATCAACATGGGGACAAGGTGCTTTGGGGGGCTACCCCAAAGCACCCTCCCAATGTTGAGGGCATGTGGTATGGTTCAGGAGGGGGGGGGGGCCGCCCTCTCGTCCCCCCCTCTTTTCCTGCGGCCTGCCAGGTTGCGTGCTCGGATAAGGGTCTGGTATGGATTTTTAGGGGGACCCCACGCCGTTTTTTTTTTTTTTTTTGGGCGCGGGGTTCCCCTTAAAATCCATACCAGACCTGAAGGGTCTGGTATGGAATTTAGGGGGAACCCCACGTCAATTTTTTTTTTAAATTTTGGCTGGGGTTCCCCTTAATATCCATACCAGACCTGAAGGGCCTTGTATGGAATTTAGGGGGACTCCCACATCATTTTTTTTTTTTAATTTTGGTTCGGGGTTGCCCTGTGGGGAATTCCCATGCCGTTTTTATCAATGAACTTCTATGTGTATTGTCGGCAATGCAATAGCCGCGGTAGTTTTAAATGAGTTTTTTCCTTCAAAATGTCATTTTGCTGTCAGACTGTTCTAAACACGGGAAACATGCGCCCCTTTACAGGCATACTATAGACACCACCCAGGTACGAAATTTAAAGGGATATTACACTTTTATTGTTTGACTTTAAGCATTATTAAAATCACTGCTCCTGAAAAAACGGCCGTTTTTAAAACTTTTTTTTGCATTGATCCATGTCCCCTGGGGCAGGACCCAGGTCCCCAAACACTTTTATTGACAATAACTTGCATATTAGCCTTTAAAATTAGCACTTTTGATTATTCATGTTCGTGTCCCATAGACTTTAACGGTGTTCGCGTGTTCGAACAAATTTTTTTCCTGTTCGCATGTTCTGGTGCGAACCGAACAGGGGGGTGTTCGGCTCATCCCTATTTTCAAGTAAAAATCTGTATTTTTTGCTAGGAAATTACTTAGAACACCCAAATATTATACAGTGGGGGAAATAATTATTTGATTCCCTGCTGATTTTGTCAGTTTGCCCACGTACAAAGAAATGAAGGGTCTATAATTTTTTATCATAGGTGTATTTTAAATGATAGAGACAGAATATCAACCAAAAATCCAGAAAAAACATATAAAACAAATGCTATAAATTGAGTTGCATTTCAGTGAGTAAAATAAGTATTTGATCTCCATGCAAAATACGACTTAGTACTTGGTGGAGAAAACCTTGTTGGCAAGCACAGAGGTAAGACGTTTCTTGTAGTTGGTTACCAGGATTCAGTGTTGCCAATCCCCCCCCACCCCCCCACCCCCCCGAAGTGCAATTTACTGGCAGGATGCCAAAATTTACAAACAGTACCAATTTTTTACTGGCAACATTCATCAAATTTACTGACAGAGCCAATTATTTTATGACACTACAAAAGTACCTAAAATGACACTTTTCTGTGCTAAACAGTGCAAAGATCAATATTTACAATATAAACATGTAGCTAGTGCTATTAGTAATGTCTTTAAGTTAAACAAATGTCAAAAACACAGAGTTCCTCCTTACATCAGAGTTTGTAGGATTCCCCCTTACAGTGCAAGGGAATTCTGGCATAAAGGGGAATTCTGCAGATCATGATCTAAGGGGGAACTCTGATGTAAAGGGGGGGGGGTGCTCTGGTCACCAGAGACCACTTTTTATCAGAATCCACTGCATTCTCCTTTACATCAGAAACAGAAAACTGGCCACTGCCCCCACCTATAACTGGCCAGTTTTTTGTTACTGTTCGTATATATGGTCTGGGGACACACTGGGCACCTTCGCTGCCATTGTGCTCTTGCTCGGTGTCCAGTGTGCTCCTGTTCCTTTAAGGGGGCTTGGGCTGCCTCCAGGCTCACCTGCCCCACATCTATCCATTCCATGCATGTGCTTCTACTGTGGAGACACTTATAAAATTGTAGTGTTAGGACTGCAAGCAACACAGGGTGCCGTGACGAGGCCTTGCAGCTTTCACATGCTAACTAAACCCCTGCTTTTAACAGATGGTTAGACAGGTTAATTTGGTTGGTCAGCAGACTGGTTGGTGAGTTGAGCTATGAAATTGTTTTTGGCCTCCTTTACATCAGAGTTCCCCTTTACATCAGGTTCTGCAGAATTCCTCCTGCAGACTGATGGAAAGGGAAACACCCGGAACAGTGAATAGTGAATAGTGAATACACTAATGTAAGGGGGGGGTACTGATGTAAGGGGGAACCTTTATTGTTTTCACTCCCCCCCTTACACCAGTGACCCCCCTCAGACTGGCCTGATGGCGCTGTCACTGACCTCCTCTCAGGTGCACCGTGCAGGGCTCAGTCAGTCTGCTCCAGTTTCGTGGCTCTGGTTTTATGCTATAGTCTCTTCTCTACAGTCCACACTGACTCCTCCTGTAATCCCCATCCCAGCGGCGTTCTAACTTTCAATGCCTCTCCAGGCTCCCCCTCAGAGACTGCAGATATGATACAAGACAAGAGATGGTCAGAGATTGCAGACATGATACAGGAGATGGTTAGCAGCTGCAGACATGGTACAGAGGTGGTCAGAGGCAGCAGACATGGTATAGAGGTGGTCAGAGGATGCAGATATGGTACAGAGGTGGTCAGAGGATGCAGACATGGTATAGAGGTGGTCAGAGGATGTGGACATGGTACAGAGATGATCAGAGGATGCAGACATGGTACAGAGGTGGTCATATGATGCAGACATGATACAGAGGTGGTCAGAGGATGCAGACATGGTACAGAGATGGTCAGAGGATGTGGACAGGATACAGAGGATGTGGTTAGAGGACGTGGACATGGTACAGGGGTGGTCAGAGGATGTGGACAGGATACAGAGGAGGTGGTCAGAGGATGTGGACATGGTACAGAGGTGGTCAGAGGATGTGGACACGAATGATACAAAGGTGGTCTGAGGATGTGCACATGGTACAGTGGTGGTCAGAGATTAAAATCACATTTAAAACCCTGCTTGATAAACTATTTTAGGTGCATTTCTTTCTCCTGAATTTCCTCTCTGAATAAAATATTAAATGGGCATTACAGGGAAAGTTTCCAATATTCTGCGAGTGAAGAACGTAAATTTTGGTTCCGCAATGAATTTATCAGCAACATCTACAGGTTATATTCAGAATTGATTGCAAAGTCTAGTTTTTTCCTCTATAGAAATAACAAACATGTCATTCTTACCTCCTCTGTGCAGTTGGCTTTGCACAGAGCAGCCCAGATCCTCCTCTTCTCAGGTCCCTCTTTGGCTCTACTGGCCCCTCCCTCCTGTTGAGTGCCCCCACAGCAAGCAGCATGCTATGGGAGCACCCGAGCCGAGCCACAGCTCCCTGTGTCCATTCAGACATGGAACTGCGGCCCGGCCCCACCCCCTCTCTCTCCTGATTGGCTGACTAACTTTGATTGACAGCAGTGGGTACCGCTGCTAAGTCTCAGCCAATCAGGAGGGAGTGTCTCGTACGTCCGAGACACTCATGGACATCGATGGACAGAGATGCGGCTCAGGTAAGTATTAGAGTTGCTGGGGCGGCTGCTGCACACAGAAGGCTTTTTATCTTAATGCATAGAATGCATTAAGATAAAAAAAACCTTCTGACTTTACAACTCCTTTAAGGGCCGCACACACGGGCCGCATGTCAGGTGGCATAGACCGATTCAATAGAAATTGGCTGACATTCGGCCCTTCTGTTGAAGGGGCATGACCAAAAAAGGTCTTCTGATCGCCACCCCATCAGCGTTCTAAGCCAATGGCTTAGAGCGCCGATCAGTTTGTTCTGGCAGGGGACCCTGTCAGAACACAATAGCTCAGCCGGGAGATTGCTAACATCAGATAGTTAGGAAAGCGGCTCCTCCCGAGCTCTTAATTCTTGTTGTTCAGCCTGCAAAAAAAACTGTTATGCCCCGTACACACGGTCGGATTTTCCGACGGGAAATGTTCGATCGGAGCTTTTTGATGGAAATTCCAACCATGTGTAGGCTCCTTCAGACATTTTCCGTTGGAATTTCCGACAAACAAAATTTGAGATCCGGATCTCAAATTTTCCGACAACAAAATCCGTTCTGGTAAATTCTGATCGTGTGTGCACAATTCCGACGCACAAAGTTCCACGCATGCTCGGAATCAATTACGAGATGGAAGCCCTCAGTCTGGTAAAACTAGCATTCGTAATGGAGATAGCACATTCGTCACGCTGCAAATTTTTAAATCTTTTAACTGCTTCAGCCCGGACCATTTGGCTGGCCAAAGACCAGAGCACTCTTTGCGATTCGGCACTGCGTCCATTTAACTGACAATTGCGCGGTTATGTGACGTGGCTCCCAAACAAAATTGATGTCCTTTTTTCCCCACAAATAGAGCTTTCTTTTGGTGGTATTTGATCACCTCTGCGGTTTTTATTTTTTAGGCTATAAACAAAAAAAAGAGCGTCAATTTTGAAAGAAACGCATTATTTTTTACTTTTTGCTATAATAAATATCCCCATAAAATATATAAAAAAACATTTTTTTTTCCTCAGTTTAGGCCGATGCGTATTCTTCCACATATTTTTGGTAAAAAAAATTACAATAAGCGTATATTGATTTGTTTGCGCAAAAGTTATAACGTCTACAAAATAGGATATAGTTTTATGGCATTTTTATTAATAATTAGTTTTTTACTAGTAATGGCAGTGTTCAGTGATTTTTATTGTGACTGCAACATTATGGCGGACACATTGGACACTTTTGTCACATTTTTGGGACCATTGGCATTAATACAGCGATCAGTGCAATTAAAAATGCATTGATTACTGTAAAAATGTCACTGGCAGTGCAGGGGTTAACACTAGGGGGCAGTGAAGGGGTTAATGTGTGTCCTAGGAAGTGTTCTAACTGAAGGGGGATGTGGACTGTGCAGGGAAACTAACAGATCGCCTGTTCATACTCTGTATGAACAGAGGATCTGTCAGTACTCCCCTCAGAGAACTGGAAACGGTGTTTACACACACAGCTTGCGGTTCTCCGTGTGCCCCGAGCGATCGCGGGAGCCCAGCGGTGATAGAGACCACTCGGCACTCGCATCGGCTCCGTGGGTGAGCAGGGGGCGCGCGCGCCCCCTAGTGGCCGTCTATGGTACCGACGTACCATGACGGCGATTCGCCTGCCTGTGCCATTCTGCCGTAGTACAACTGCGGCGGGCGGTCGGCAAGCAGTTAATGCAGCGCATTCTCTTCTTCTTTAGAATGCTAGAATAATGAAGTTGTTTTACTGCTCATATTCACACAGAGTTCTGACAACCTAATTTCTTTATTATTTCTCGTGATCTCATGAATAATTGTTTGTTTTTGTTTTTTTGTCAGATCTCCATAATAATGTTTAGAATTTTTGGATATAGTGGTTTTTTTTTTGTTATCCAGATCTCCTATTTTTTTTTTTTATAGTGATCTCCATAATTTTTTTCTTTCGTTTTCTGTTAAGTTACCACAACACCATAATTATCTTGTATTTTTTAACCTCAAGGTGGTTGGTGTTGGTGTCCCTTGTTAATTTGACATTGTATTTTTGAAATGTACCTGCCTACTCACAAACAAACTGGCATTTTTTAAATTAAACACATAGGCAAGTATTTGTGAAAAATAAATAGCCATTTATTATGGGTCATAACAAAATAAAGAGGAAGGCAACGCTGAAGAAACTGGTGAAATTTGTGAAGCCTTTGTACCCCAGGGCACACATCATTTATTTTACAGTCAAAATTGGTGGCTTGAGGAGTCCTTGAAATAGTGAGCACAATCCGGTCCAGGACTACAAGAGATCAGGAACAGCAGTATATGACATATATCTCCCCAGGCTGTGGTCTTACAACAGCCTGCATCTTTTGTAAGACCACACCAAACCCAGGCCATCACTCTCTTGTCTTCCTTGCATGCTTGCTTCCAGGCTGTGGCTCTGGTGTTGTAGTTGTGGCAGGCGGTGGAGGAGGAGGAGGAGGACCGTGGTTGAACTCACAAATGTGGCTTTGGCTTTTGAGTTCACCCCTCTACCCCTTATTTAGGGCTTCTAACATAACTTCCTCACATAAGAGGCGTTGGCCCTCCTCCATTTCCTGCATATTGCAGGCTGTCATGTAGGCATAGTCCTCTTGATTTTTTTTGGGGGGGGGGGTTTGAGGGCCGCAGTAGCCTTCCGAAATAGGCCAAGTGCTGCCTCCTCAAGGGTACTCCTCTTCCTGGGACTTTTTTGTGGAAGGCGGAAGGGAGGGACCTGGGATTCAGGCAGGCTACTGGGCCCAGCCACCTCCTGGCTGCCACTTACCCCCGCCACCTCCTTGCTGCCACTTTCCATGGCCTGCTCCTGGCTGAGACTTTCCTGTGTATGAAAAAGGGACATAGTTTTAGTTATTGGTTCATCAATCACACACAATTTTCAGCAAATTGAATATTAATAAATAGAAAAGACTATCATTCTGACCCCAGCATTTTTCATTCTTGTCCCAATCATGTGTGGCTACTACTGTCTATTGATATGTAAAACACTTTGTAAAATCAGAAATTACTGATCAATAATAACATCTAGTTAACATCATTAATTATTTCACTAGAAATATATTGAACAATGCTATACCTGGCTCAAGCTGGGCTCCTCTACTTCTTCCTGGCTGGAAGGCCCAGGTTGGACGTCAGAAGCCCCAGCTGAGGTGGAAGGAAGCCTTGAAGGAAGATTGGAGAGTGCTGGCCTGGGTTCAGTCTGGCCTGCCAGAAAATGCTGTCTGTCATAGTACCACAGCCTGGGTACATAAATGTCATCTGCTACAGCTCCTGATCTCTGGCAATCCTGGACCTTCTTGTGCTCCCTATTATAAGTGCTCCTCATGCCACCAATTAGGGCCTTCAAATAAAGGATGTCTGCCGTGGTGATCACCAGCTTCACAAATTCCAGCAATTGATCCATCGCTGCCTTCCTCTGGTTTATTGTTATAAAAGGGGTGATTTACCTGCCACAGACAGGGCAGCCCCCTGTACATATCAATGAATATGGGAATAAAGTCCTCATCATTGAATAGATCCATTTTCTCTGCAAGACACAACACAAGACAAACCCTAATGTCAGGCTAAACTCTCCTAATCATTTTCCAATATAGGCCTCAATCTAGAAGCAGTATAGGCCACTGATGCACCAAGTTAAAATTGTACCTTCGTTAGAACGATCGGCGCTTCCGCTACTTCTTCCTCCACTCACAGATCGTACGTACGGCACACGCGTGTTACGCTTTATATACACTGCGCATGCGTGAAACTCCGCCTGCCCCTGACATTCTTTCTAGTCTATTCCCTGACCCTTGGCTTTCGGCGCAGTGGGAGAGCACATGGCGGAGAGACAACAAGTGCATGCAGACAGCAGCAGCAGCAACGACAAAACCCGGAGCCACATACGTCCTGATCCTGGAGAATATTTAAGGCCTCAAATATGGCCTTTATAGAGATTGTGGACATCTTCAAGAGGGCCAACTATGACGGGAAGCATGGACTGTACCCAAACCCAAATGTGAGAAAGGCCAAGATCACGACTAAAGTTGTGAAAAGTCTGCCGAACAATTTTGGGGTACGGTGATCCAAGGATCAACTGAGGAAACGATGGTCAGACTTCAAATTGAGGGAGCATGATCAGTACAGAAGAATCAAGAGAGTGCTGCAAAAAAGTAAGTATTTGTCGTATGTTCCTATTCTTATTCTTCTTACGTTTGTGCTGCTCCATGTGCTTTTCTTTACTGTTGTACAGTTGAAAATGGCAACTTTCAGGTCCGTGGGCACAGTAATCGTTCGTAGTAAACATCGTTCGTTCACCCACTAATATGATGTTTTTTGCAGATGCAGGTTAACTACTTTTGGCCATGCCTATTTGTCTTAAAAGAAGTTTAGTATATTGTTGTCTAGATGGGTTTGTAACTAGAATGAAACGCAAACTTGATTCAGTGTAAGGAGAGGACATTCAGAAGCTGTTTACACATCTGGACGAAGGAGCACTAGTGTGGGACACCAGAACATCCTTTTTAGGGTGTCCCACACAGGTGCTACAGTGGATACTAGGGGTCTCTACATGTGTGATACTTTAACAAAAAAGGTAAGTACTCCAGCTTTGTGAAGGGAAAAAATAATGTCTTCAGCTTTAAACTGTGCCAAAACAGACAATTGTACGACACTTTCAAGCAATTTTTCATATTCCTATTTCTTGCCTCAAATATCTGTGTGCTAAGTAGGGATGAGCCGAACACCCACCGGTTCGGTTTGCAGCAGAACTTGCGAACAGGCAAAAAATTTGTTCGAACACGCAAACACTGTTAAAGTCTATGGGACACGAACATGAATAATCAAAAGTGCTCATTTTAAAGGCTTATATGCAAGTTATTGTCATAAAAAGTGTTTGGGGACCTGGATCCTGCCCCAGGGGACATGTATCAATGCAAAAAGAAGTTTTTCGGTAGCAGTTATTTTATTAATGCTTAAAGTGAAACAATAAAAGTGTAATATTCCTTTAAATTTCATACCTGGGGGGTGTCTATAGTATGCCTGTAAAGGGGCGCATGTTTCCCATGTTTAGAACAGTCTGACAGCAAAATGACATTTCAAAGGAAAAAAAGTCATTTAAAACTACTCGCAGCTATTAATGAATTGTCGGTCCGAAAATACACATAAAAGTTCATTGATAAAAACGGCATGGGATTTCCCCACAGGGGAACCCCAAACCAAAATAAAAAAATGCATGGGGGTCCCCCTAAATGCCATACCAGGCCCTTCAGGTCTGGTATGGGTATTAAGAGGAACCCCGCGCCAAAATTAACAAACAAATGGCATGGGGTCACCCCAAGAATCCATACCAGACCCTTATCCGAGCACGCAGCCTGGCAGGCCCACAGGAAAAGAGGGGGGTGAGAGAGCGCCCCCCCTCCTAAACCGTACCAGGCCACATGCCCTCAACATTGGGAGGGTGCTTTGAGGTAGCCCCCCAAAGCAACTTGTCCCCATGTTGATGGGGAGAAGGGCCTTATCCCCACAACCCTTGCCCGGTGGTTGTGGGGGTCTGCAGGTGGGGGGCTTATCGGAATCTGGAAGCCCCCTTTAACAAGGGGACCCCCAGATCCCGGCCCCCCATGTGAATTGGTAATGGGGTACAAAAGTACCCCTACCATTTCACAAAAAAAGTGTCAAAAAAGGTTAAAAAAGACAAGAGATGGTTTTTGACAAGTCCTTTATTAATTTCTCCTTCTTTCGGCTTCTTCTTCCATCTTCTTTCTTCTGGTGTTCTTTTGGTGTTCTTTTTCTTCCTCCATCTTCTTCTTCATTTTCTTCTTCTCCATCTTCTTCTTCCTCTGCTCTTCTTGTCCCGTATCTTCCTCCAGGATTCTTCTCTGCTCCGTCCGCACGATCTGCCTCAGAGGGAGTCTTCAGCCATGTGACACTTCGCTTCTTCTGACATTTCTTATATAACGGAGGGTGGGGCCACCCGGTGACCCCACCCTACTCTGACGCACTGGCAATTCATGTGAGTTCCCTGTGGCTTTCCCCGTGTTGTCAGAGGGGGGCGGGATCTGGGGGCCCCCTTGGTAAAGGGGGCTTCCAGATACCGATAGGCCCCCCGCCCGCTGATCTCCACAACCGCCGGGAAAGGGTTGTGGGAATGAGGCCCTTCTCCCCATCAACATGGGGACAAGGTGCTTTTTTAGGGGCTACCTCAAAGCACCCTCCCAATGTTGAGGGCATGTGGCCTGGTACGGTTCAGGAGGGGGGGCGTTCTCGCGTCCCCCCCTATTTTCCTGCGGCCTGCCAGGTTGCGTGCTTGGATAAGGGTCTGGTATGGATTTTTGGGGGGACCCCACGCCAATTTTTTTTACATTTCGGCACGGGGTTCCCCTTAAAATCCATACCAGACCTAAAGGGTCTGGTATGGATTTTGAAGGGGACCCCCACGCCATTAAAAAAAAAAAATTGGTGCGGGGTTCCCCTTAATATCCATACCAGACCTGAAGGACCTGGTATGGAATTTAGGGTGACCCCCACGCCATTTATTTTTTTAAATTTTGGCGCAGGGTTTCCCTTAATGTCCATATCAGAACTGAAGGGCCTGGTATGGAATTTAGGGGGACCCCCATGCATTTTTTTTTAAATTTTGGTTCGGGGTTCCCCTGTGGGGAAATCCCATGCCGTTTTTATCAATGAACTTTTATGTGTATTGTCGGACAGACAATTCATTAATAGCCGCGAGTAGTTTTAAATGACTTTTTTTCCTTTGAAATGTCATTTTGCTGTCAGACTGTTCTAAGCACGGGAAACATGCGCCCCTTTACAGGCATACTATAGACACCCCCCAGGTACGAAATTTAAAGGAATATTACACTTTTATTGTTTCACTTTAAGCATTATTAAAATAACTGCTCCAAAAAAAACGGCCATTTTTAAAACTTCATTTTGCATTGATACATGTCCCCTGGGGCAGGACCCTGGTCCCCAAACACTTTTTATGACAATACCATGCATATAAGCCTTTAAAATTAGCACTTTTGATTTCTTCCATAGACTTTTGAAGGGTGTTCTGCGTCTTTCGTATTTGCCGCGAACACCCCAAATTGTTGGCTGTTCGGCGAACTGGCGAACAGCCATTGTTCGAGTTGAACTCATGTTCGGCTCAAACTCGAAGCTCATCCCGAGTGCTAAGTATACCTTTATTTTATTCACATAGGGGAGAAAAGACTCGGGATGTCTGAGGTCACCAGGGACCCCCAACCTCCTAAACAAGGGAAAATCCAAAAACAACAACCAAAGGATGTGGAGGAAGGAGAGGTTTATGAAGTGGACAAAATAGTGACCACGACAGGTGAGTGTCTGAGACAAGAGCTTCAGGTAATAGATGGATGCCTGCATATTTATAATACATGGTGGGGTTTTTTTTAGGTGATGTGGATGTTGTTGAAGTAGAAACAAATTTCACAAGTGCACACGTCCTCATCGGGGAGATCATGGTGTGCAATCGGGATTTACAGAAGATCAAGGAAGACATCAATGGTATTGAAAAAAAGACTGAAAAACATCATTGATGTTTTAGGCAGAATCGAAAACACACCAACATTTATCAAATTCTTTCTATTTTTCTAACTTTTCTTCAAAATTTTAAAAGTCAAATTATGAAGACGCACACAGTGTGCCAACATGTGCTATCTGCCATCACGGGATATCAAGGTACGCGTTTTGGGGCTGCAACCCCTTCCTCGCAACTAAAGTAGATGAGAGGAAGGAGTTGCACCCCCGAAACATGTCTATTGATCCCCCATAATGGGAGCTAGCACATGTTGACATTAGGCATGGGATCAGGAAGGGAAATCCCTATTTTGACTGTCAATTTGTGTGCATCTTCAAAATTTGGCTTTCACAGGGGTGCCATCACCCCATCTGATGAAGGCAATATCAACACAGTTTGGACATACTAATGTCTGATATTGCCTTCACTTTGTCAAAGTTGAACTTTGTAAGTTCCTGAGTTGTGTATTGTTTTATGGTTTTAAACATGCCTGTTTTAACACAAAAAGGCTATTTGTACTGTCCAAAAAAAAATGTTATTACTAAAATATGTTGGTTTGTTCAAAAAACCCTTTTCTAACGCACATGTGAATGTGCAGAGAGTAAAAAGTTTTCTATTCAACAATGTGTGGTTTCTTCTTTCAAGGCTCAATATCATTTTTTGGACTAAGTTGGTGTTTACACTGAAATGGGGGTTATTTACTAAAGGCAAATCCACTTTGCACTACAAGTGCACTTTCAGTGCAGTTTCAAGTGCAGTTTCATGTGTACTTTTGCAGTGCACTTGGAGTGCAAAGTGGATTTTCCTTTAGTAAATAACCCCCATTTCAGTGTAAACACCAACTTAGTCCAAAAAAATGATATTGAGCCTTAGTCCAAAAAATGATATTGAGTGCTTTATCATTTGCCACAATCACGCCATTTTTGTGACTTACCAAAATTCATTCATGGTGCTGAAAATGATGTATATTTTTATCAGTAATGCATTACATACATTAACAACAAAAACAAGGTGTGTGTGTAGCAGACCCACAACATAATAATATTTTGCTGAAGAAGAGATTGTCAGCTCATGTATCAAATAAATTACATTTGCACTATTGAAGAAAATGGCAAAAAAGAAAAGACCATTGGAGAACCTAGGAGACAGCTAAAAGAAACACAAGCAGTAAATCTAAGTAAATCTTACTTCAGTTTAACTAAAAATTTTATTTTGAAAATGTTTCTTAAACATTTTCGGCATATCAATGGCCCCCCTACCCGTAAAGTACTTGACATACTTCTGTCTTACTTCGCGGGCGCTTTGGGGGGCAAACCAGGACGGGCAGCTTCAAGCGCCGTCAGGGTTTCTTCTTGAAGTCCGGCCTCAGGCCCAACTGAGGCAACATAGTTCATTGAATTTCTCCTTAAAGAGTTGTGGAGAATGCAGCATGCAAGGATTATATGGTTACGTTTATAGTCCGCCATGTTGATTGCTGCAAGGAATAGGTGGAACTGGCTGGCCATTATCCAGCGTTCTCCACCACTCTTCCGGTAGTTAAAAACCCTCTGGTCCGGGGTGAGGGTCCTCATGGTTTCAAAATGGTCGGCTGGTCAGAACGAACTACCAGAAAGCACTGAAAAACAGAAAGGCCTGAAAAGAGTGAGCTGAAAATCAGAAACGAGCGGACAAGAACATACTGCAAAATCAAATACGTACTATAAAATACGCACTGAAAAACAAATGCGAAATGACTACACGCACTGAAAACCAGATATGAACCCACAAACACAAACTGAAGAGCAGTAACAATCGGAAAAGCACAAGGCTGGAAAGCGCGAATCATCTCCCACCAAACTTCTACTAACACGAGATTAGCAGAAGGAGCCCAAAGGGTGGCGCACTTTGTATTGAACTTCCCTTTTCTAGTGCCGTCGCACATGTTGTATGTCACCGCGTTCTTGACTTCGGAATTTCCAACAAGATTCGTGTGACAGCGTGTATGCAAGACAAGTTTGAGCCAACATCCGTCGGAAAAAATCCATGGATTTTGTTGTTGGAATGTCCGATCGTGTGTACAGGGCATTAGTGTGTACCAGGCTTTATAGACAAAAAAATTAGAAAGTTGGAAATGCTTGTCTCCTGACTCATTCAGTTCTGCAGTAAATTTCTGCTTGAGCTACTAAGCTGTATAAAAGGAGCTGAGAGCTTTATATGTGGCTAGAAATATTATTAGTAGATATTAAGTATGTGTATGCAATATTTCATATTTTCCTGACTAAAAGTTTAAGGAGTGTAGTTCACTTTTTTTTGGGGGGGGGGGGGGAGGGGTATATGGGAAATAACAATCCCAAACAAGATATTGCACTAAACCCCTAGGAAAATAAGAGAACCAGAATCGTTGGTAAGTGGAAGTGTGAGTTTGATAATAAAGTTGGCAGTGTCTCCACCCAGGGTAGGGCCTCTGTGAATATCATTCAAAAATGTTAACAGAAATCTAAACAAAGTAATTGGGTGCAAAGGAACTACTGCAATCAGCATATACCATTATTAATCTCTATCCACAGCGCTGTCCTTCTCATGCTAATATTATCACAGCAATAGTACCGTACATGATCTCATCATATACTGTATGTATTTGTGCATTAAATACGAACCTAATGGAACGGATATAACAAGAAATAATAAATTATTATACCAATTTCATTAATTTTGTAATTAACGCACAAATGCATATATGATGAGATCATGTATGGTAATATTGATGTGATAATATTAGCATGAGAAGGACAGAGCTGTGGATAAAGATTAATAGTACAAACAACTGCCCAAAATTCTGGTACTTGATAAACAGCAAGCAGTCCAAGGCAAATATCCATGCTTTTAAAGTGACAGCGCTGTAAATTTATCAGCATATACCATTAACCATAAGTATAAAGATAAAACCACAAAACACAATACACTACAGCGCTATCTCTGTGCCAATCCCATGGTCATAGGATATAATTAAGCAACTGATTAAAATAAACAGCCAAAAAAAAGTCTTATTCCCGGAGGTATAGGAATAAATGTCAATAATAAAAAAAGAGGCTGTTGAAGGTATTGTGACCTGCTTCCGAAACGCGTTCCCATTGGTTCTCATGGCACATGGACTGGCAGCTCCTCTCTACACTCCCGCTGGAGATACATACTTTGGACGGATACCTGAACACCAGACGAACCATCCCGGCTATACAGGACAGCTCGACGCCGGCTCCCTCTGGACAGATCTCAGGCTGATCTCGCTCCCTCTATACAGCTTGCCTTCTTCCTATAATGGATAAAGACCATAGCTCCCGGTTCACACTTGGACTTCCCATCCACTGCAAACTTCATCCCCCACCACACCCGCTTGTGAGTGCCATTATATCATTTTTTATACTTTAACAAATTGTGCTTCATGATGCCTGCTTGGCACTTTTTTTCCTTTTCCTCTTGTATAAGTATAAAAGATGCACACCTGTATGGAAATAATACAAGCTTTATACAAGAAAAGGTTATTAACAGTACATACATCCAATGTACAAAAAGGTATATCAGCAAAAGGAATTTTGCACATGTACCTGGGTATAGACACTATGGGGGTAATTTACTATAGCGCTATGGCGTTAATTCGCGCAAATTGCCGCTGATTAGCGCTAATTCGCGGCAATTTAGCGCGAATTAGCGCTAATAGCGCTAATTCGCGCTAAAACGGTATTCACTATAGCGCTGGTGAGAAAATACTCCCAAAATCGAATTTACTATAGCTCCCTGAAACTAAATAGAGCCCAAACCCTTACTCTGCTAAAACCTAGAGAATTGCACATGGAAATTATGTTTAGAGCATGATATAATTGCCTAAATGGTACTGAAATATGCGGTATATTATTTAAAGATTATCTGCTTTTAAACTGTGTGAAAAAGTGATTTCTACACTGAAATATCTTTAAAAGTCTGAAAAGTGAAAAATTCCCCGTTTTGGACAACTAGGTGCCAACACAACTGAGCATGCTCAGACCTGAAAATAACTCTCATTTTAACTCAAGTGTCTTTTTTACCTGGAGGTATAGTAAATACCAAAATGAGAGCTAATTAGAGAACATTTTTTGGGAGTTAAAATCTGCTCTAATTTAGTCCAAATGAAGTTTCAGTCACTGATTCTAATGGAACAATTCTAACTTTCACAAAAAAACCCTTTTAATGTTGAGATGAAATGTATCTTTCTGTGAAATAAATCTTCCTTTGCAACATTGTTGCTTCTACTTAAAATATTTTGATTTTAAGAATGCTACAATGTGGAATGTTTTGATGTTTTGGTAAAATATATTTTTCTCTGTCACTTTCACTTGTTACTCTTCATCTCAAAACAATCTTTAACCTAAACTCACACAGGTGTCTTTACAATCCACAAACAATACCATTGCTGATGAAAATTTAAAATTAATCACATTTTTTTGTGCTTTGTATTATTTCCAAATATTCATAATTTGAGCCCAAAAAATGTGATATGTGTACCAACATCAGAAAGCAAAATGTAATTCCCAAAAATTTGAGGGTAATATTCTACTCTCACCCACAAAAAAACACCAAATATCACAGAATAAATCAAGAAGAATAACTCTTGAGTAATGTAATTCCATCACTTGTATGTCCATAGAAATGCAGTATCAATGTGTTTTTATGTGTATTTATGTGTATTTATGTGTAGTTATGTGTAGGAGGGTCTCACATGTGGCAGCTCTGTGGCTTAGAGGTTAGAACTTCTGCTTAGTATCTCTGAGGGTTTTGGTTCAAATCTCAACCATGTTACTTCATGTAGAGAAGTTGTCTCATCTCCCTGGTCCTATAACTATGTCTAATTGTAGTAGTTATGTGTAGGAGGGTTCCACCACTGTTGTAAGTCTTTTCCAGATACACTATATAGCCAAAAGTATTGGGACGCCTGCCTTTACACACACATGAACTTTAATGGCAGCCCAGTCTTAGTCCGTAGGGTTAAAATTTGATTTGGCCCACCCTTTGCAGCTAGAACAGCTTCTGGGAAGGCTGTCCACAAGGTTTAGTCTGCCTATGGGAATGTTTGATCATTCTTCCAGAAGTGCATTTGTGAGGCCAGGCACTGATGTTGGATGAGAAGGCCTGGCTTGCAGTCTCTACTCTAATTCAGCCAAAGGGTGTTCTATCGGGTTGAGGCCAGGACAATGTGCAGGCCAGTCAAGTTTCTCCACCCCAAACTTGCTCATCCATGTCTTTATGGACCTTGCTTTGTGCACTGGTGTGCAGTCATGTTGGAACAGGAAGGGGCCATCCCCAAACTGTTCCCACAAAGTTGGGAGCATGAAATTGTCCAAAATGTCTTGGTATGCTGACGCCTTAAGAGTTCCCTTCTCTGAAACTAAGAGGCCAAGCCCTGAAAAACAACCCTGCACCATAATCCCCCTCCACCAAATCATTTGGACCAGTGCACAAAGCAAGGTCCATAAAGACATGGATGAGTGATTTTGGGGTGGAGGAACTTGACTGGCCTGCACAGAGTCCTGACCTCAACACAACAGAACACCTTGGGGATAAATTAGAGAGGAGACTGTAGGTCAAGCCTTCTCGTCCAACATCAGTGCCTGACCTCACAAATGCACTTGGAAGAATGGTCAAACATTCCCATAGACACACTCCTAAACCTTGTGGACAAGAAGAGTTGAAGCTGTTATAGCTGCAAAGGGTGGGCCAAATGAGTTTTGAACCCAATACTAATACTGGGATGCCATTACAGTTCATGTGTGTTTAAAGGCAGGCATCCCAATACTTAGGCCAATATACTGTATATTGCTTGTGACACTGAGCATGGCTATGGACTTAGGGCTGGTTCACACCACAGAGATGCAGAGAACATGTGTGGGGCTGCCTGGTGGCTAAGTGGGTAGCAGTTCCGTCTAGCAGCACCTGGGATGTTGGTTCAATTCCCCAACATGCTAATGCTTGTGTTGAAGTTTATATGTTCTCCCTGTGTGGGTTTCTCACCACAATCTAAAGACATGCTGGCATCTTATTTGTCTCCTGTCGAAATAGGTTCTAATGTAAGATTGTTAATTTTGGACTTTATATTGGAAGCTCATTGCAGCCAGGGACTGATGTTAATGTTTATTAGCACTAATCATGCCCAGGGACTTGGACATTTCAAATTTTAGGGTTTACACTGCACAGGTACATATGCTTAGAAAACTGTTGCTTTGTTTATGTGGATGCAAATGGACTTTGATCTTTGTCCTGTAGTTGGAGATTTGATGCACATAGCCAAGGCTAACACAGTTGCAAATCCTATTATGTGTTCCTGCTCATCAGGTGCAATCACTTTAGACATACGTGAAGAGACAGATTGAAAGATACTGGTGGGCGTGTACTTCTATTGGGTGTGTCAGTGTGCTAACAATACAACCTCTCTTATATAAAGGCCTGCAGTAGGGGGGGCTCGTTTGGCCTAAGAAGGTCAGGTTTTTTGTTGTGATGGAGAAGGAATGATATTGGGAGATTTGATGAAATTCTTGTGCATTTTTTCAATCAAAAGTGGGTTTATGTGGCCATGCTGTCAATGTTGTGTGTGTATTGTTCCTGTCTGATCATGCAAACATCGTTTGGAAGCATCTACTGACCTACTATTTTTGATCTCGTTTAATCGTGTACACCGAAATGCAGCTTCCAGCAGAACATGGTCACCAATGTATGTATGTGTGAATTGTGGGCTGGTGGTGGGTGTTTTGAGTAAGTCTTTTGCAATATTCTGTTTGAATGCTTTGTAAGAATGACTGTTAAGTATGTTTCTATAATCTTGCAGATAATAATGTGATGTGTCCCCGCTATACACTGAAATTAAAGCTGTGTCCACTCTAAGGTTTTGTCTAATTTTAGATTGTAAGCTCCTATGAGCAGGGCCCTTAAAATTCCGTTGCTAAATGTAGTACCATATATCCTGTCAATTTTTTTGAAGCTAGTAAATGTAAATTTATTTTTTTTCTACTGGTAAAATAAATACATTGAGCTTTTGTTGTGTGTGTGTGTGGTGTTTTTTTTTTTTTTTTCTTCTACTTTTCTTTCTTTAGTTTTTGTGGGTGGTGGTTTTGGGAAAGTGCAATATCTCTTTTATATTTTATTTCAATATGTATTTGTGCACCAAAAAACTAATCTCTTTGCCCTGGTTCACATGCTACTTTGAAATTGCGCTATTTCACTTGAAGTAGCACAATTTCAAAGTAGCAAGGTCAGTGTGATTTCAGGTGGCTTCATACACAAATGTCTATAGAAGTCGCACCTGAAATCGGCAAAAGTAGTGCAGGAACTACTTTTGCAAATTGATGCGGTGCCACAAAAAAAGTTGCATCAATTGGAACAGTGCCATTACCAATAGTCATGCGATTTGATCTCTCAAATCGCATGACCAATCGCTCCAATGTAAACCTAGGCTTCTGCACAACTGCAAGTTATATATAAAAATTCCACCTTTATCATTAACAGCTGTGGAGAATTGCAGGTAATGAATTCAGCTGGTGGATAGGTAGTGTTTGAATGTGTCAGCTCTGGTTCACATTGGTGTGATTTGACATGTCAAATCTGTGGCAATTGCACTGTTCTAATTGGTGCGATTTGTATTGATATTGGTGCAGAAACCTGCACTGATGTCTCTGATCTTGCCCCCACAGTCGGGACTGACATGCAGGAATGAAATTGTGTGAGTTCAGCTGAACGCTTTCCTCCCGCTGTCAGTGTGAACCAGGACTCAAACTGGGCCTTTTGCCTTTGTAATTCACCTGCTGCTAACCCAGGGACACCATGTCTTAGCAAACTCCCTTAAGTTTACCTTCAAATATATGTAGAAATACAGATTTGCAGATCTAAAAATAAAAAAAATACTAATCATGGTTGAGATCACATATTCGCAGCGGCAATCAAAAGCGTGGTTTCACCTTCTGACCTGGAAATTATTCATTGTATGCACCCGGAAGTTCCTGTGCTGGTCAGGATCTCCATCTAGGTGGACATGGCAAGGTCTCTTTAGCAGAGAGGAGGCGCTGCTCATTGGCTGGGTAAGTGTAGGATATGTACTTGTACTTAATCAATGCGGGGTGGATGTCATAGTTAGAATTGGTGTGGGTGGGGTTCATTGATTTGTTTGGCATCACCACACATTTGCTTCCGTCCCATGTGCACACATCACTTCCTGCATTTGTTCTGCTGATGTAAATCAGTAAGGACTATGCAAGTATGAATGAGAGTTCCTTTTATTAAAATATATGACTTGTTTCACAGCTGGGTGAATTTTCCAGCAAATTTGGACCTCTGAGTTGCATGACAAGTTGTACCCCATGATTCTCAATGACAACCATTCATATCTGTGCTACTTTAAGTCGCACCAACTTCAAAGTAGTCCCTGTACTACTTTGGTGTGACTTGAGGTATATCGGGTACAATATTACACAGGCATTCCCAGAAGTTGGGGCCAAGTTGCAGCGGCAAAGTGGCAGCAAAATAGTGTGACTTTCAGGTCGCAGCAGTGTGAATGAGATTCAAGGATAACACCTTTGAATTTGGCCCTATTGTCACTTGTGCATCCTGAAGGTGTAGCAAATTCGTCCCTGCACTACCTTGGTTTGACTTTGATGCGATTTGAGGTCCATACACCACAAGATTACACAGACATTGCTTCAAGTCCCATGACAAAGCTGTGCAATTTTAAGGTCGCACAAGAGCAAATGGGGCCTTATTCAAAGGTGTTATCAATTAATCGCATTAGGTTACTTTCACACTTGGGTGACTTTTCATGGAGCTTTGGACCTCAGTCACATGAAAAGTTGTCCCCATGATTTCCATGCATATTTATTAGAGCTGCACGATTAATCGTCATCGTGATTTTTTTTCCCCTTTACGAACTTGAAAAAAGAGTTTCACGATTCTTGCTATGCAAAGAACTCTCTCTGCTCTTCTGAAGCCACAGCCGAAAAACCAGGAAGTCTGCCAAGAATTAGAACATTCTTTATCAGTGAACTTAACTAGAAACCTTGTAACAATTTGTCAATTAAATAGACTTCTGTGTAAGTGAGGAAAGTTTAACCACTTAAACACTAAACATTTTTCTGACATTTGTTGGTTTCAGGTTAAAATCATTTTTTTTTTTTGCTAGAAAATTACTTAAAACCCCCAAACATTATATATATTTTTTTTAGTAGAGACCCTAGAGAATAAAATGGTGATTGTTACAATATTTTATGTCACACTGTATTTGCGCCTTTCAAATGCAATTTTTTTTGGAAAAAAGTACTTTAATGAATTAAAAAAAAGAAAAGTTAGCCCAATTTTTTGTGGGATAATGTGAAAGATTTTACGTCGTGAGAATCGTGATCTTTTTATTCTAAGCAAAAAAATTGTGATTCTCATTTTGGCCAGAACCGTGCAGCTCTAATATCTATGCAACTTCACCCATGTTCACATAGATCTGAATTGACATGTCAAATTGTAGGCCAAATCGGCACCTATTGATGGCAATGGAACTGTCCGAATTGGTGCGACGCCACAATTCCCAAAAGTAGTTCCTGCACTACTTTGGGCGACTTCAGGGGGCGATTTCTTACCTCCCAACTTTTTGAGATGGGTATAAGGGACACCTATTAGCAAAAGTAGGTAGGCATAGGACACCTTCTTAAAGGAGAACAGTTGGGACCTATGTGATTTCACTAGACATCTGTGCAGGAAAGTGCACTGATGTCTCTGAAATCGCTGACAAAGTCGGGCTGAGTCACACTTTGGACATCAGAGTCGTATGACAAGTCATACCCCATGATTTTTAATGTGTACCATTCATATCTGTGCGACTTCAAGTAACACTGACTTCAACGTAGTCCCTGTACTACTTTGGTCTGACTTTGATGCGAGTTGAGATCCATAGACCTCAAGTTTACACAGGCATTCCCTGGAATTGCGGCAAAATTGCTGATGCAAAATAATGGGCAAGTTGCGTGTCTTTCCCTGCGACTCCTGCGTCCATAGACCTCAAGATTACATAGGCATTGCTTAAAGTCGCATTAAAATCTTGCAACTTTCAGGTTGCACAAGTGTGAAAGGTGCCTAAGTCACTGTGCTGAGTACTATTTTATACCTAGAATATAAAGTAGTCCCACCATCAAACACTAGTAAACATATGTTCTCAATATAATTGTGCTCAAATGGCTGAAAATCACACAGATGGTATCACCTACTGAAAGCTTGCATTGTACTCAGCAGCATATGCTGAAAAGAGGCAAATGCCTATTAGCCAATGCCACATCGGCACGAGCATGGTTGTTACTATAATATTAATGCCTGAAATGCAAAACATTATTGTATTGAATCAAACATTAGTAAATGTATTTTCTCTGTAGGTAAGTGCTCAGCTCTGTAGCATAGCGGTATACCCTGCTGCCCCCAAAAGTTCAAGCCATGAATTCAAATCCCACTGACAGCATCACCTCCCAGAAGTGTGCATTGTACTCAGAAGCATAATTAGGCAAAGCACATCAGCTTGCTTTATTCCATATTTTAACTCTTCAAATGCATGCAATGGTATGTACTTATTCAAAAATATGGTATGGAATTCCAAAATTCAAGGAAAAAAATGTCGTAGGGTCCCCCTAGTACATACCAGGCCCTTCAGTATGGACTTTAAGGGTAACCCCACACCAAAATGTAAAATAAATTTGATGTGGGGCCCCCAAAATCCATACCAGACCCTTACCTGAGCATGCAGCCTGGAGGTCAGGATAGGGGGGGACGAGTGAGCACCCTCCCCTTCTGAACCTTACCAGGCCACATGCCCCAAAGCACCTTTTCCCCATGTTGATGGGGACAAGGGCCTCTTCCCGACAACACTGGTCGGTGGTTGTCGGTCTGCAGGCAGGGGGTTTATCAGAATCTGGAAGCCCCCTTTAACAAGGGGGCTCCCAGATCCTGCCCCCTATGTGAATAGGTATGGGGTACATTTTACCCTTACCCATTCACCAAAAAAAGCAGTGAAATGTAAAAAAATTAATAGCCGGTTTTTGACAAGTCCTTTATTGTAGAATAGCTCCGAGCTGTCTTCTTCCCTGAGCCATCTTCTCCAGACGCTGTCTCTCCCTCCTCCATCTTCTCCCCGAGCTGTATTCTCCCAGAGCCGTCTCTCCTGCCACCACCATCTGCTGTGTTCTTCCGCACCGCTGGTTACCCGCTAATAAAAAAAAGCTGCTCTTCTTCCATTGTGGTCTTCCTCCGCTGTGTTGTCACCCGCTGTGTAGTGTCTCTTACATAGCCATGGAGCGGACTCTCCGGGTGACATTATCGGATGGCCACAGAAGACCGCCACAAGAAGAGCGGCTTTTTTTTTATTAGTGGGTAACCGGCTGCGCTGAAGAACACATCAGCGGGAGAAGATGGTGGCAGCAGGAGAGACAGCTCGGGGAGAAGAAACATCAAACACTAGTGAATGTATTTTCTATGTATGACTGTGCTACACCCAATAGGCTAGCGGTCAGCACTTCTACCTTGAGAGAACTCATGGGTTCAAATCCCACAGAAAAATACTAAAAGATTGAATTGGTGAAAAAAAAGCAAATGACTATTAGCCAATTAGCCAAAGCAGCATATGCTGAAAATAGGTGAATGCCAATTAGCCAATGCACTTTAAATTTGGCTGATCCTATTATATTAACTCTTCAAATGCATGCAATGATATGTAAGTATTTAATACTATTATGGTGTGAAATTCCAAACACCACACACTAACTAATGGGCAGATTACATTTTTTTGTTTGTTTATTTTAATTCGCTTGTGCACTGAAAAAATAAACACAGCTGGGGGATGGTAGGTTGGCTGGTATTTGAACTTGTACCATGAGTGCTGTGGAGACATCTGAGCAGACTACTAAGCCATTAAGCTAAGTATGAGACCTGCATAATAGTGTAGTATGATTAAAGAATGAATATAAATAATTACCGCTTTATAGTCACCTAAATTAAAAAATAAAAAACAACATACAACAAATAGATAACCTAAATGTTTAATACATGTAACTTTACAGAATAGCAGACATTACTATGTAATAATCATTCATAACTGCATTAGTTAGCAAAAGAAGGAAAAAACTAGGAATACTAATTGCAACATACATCAATAGATGCACACGAGGTAGAGCACATCTCACATAAAAATGTTTCTTTCACATACATGGATCATGATTACAGTGCAGTACTATATAACAACTTGGTAGGAATTGGCATTTGCATATACGCGGAAGCGCTAATTAGCGCCAGCTTAAAATTTACTAACATGTGTTTCTCACTAATAGCGCTAGTTTTTCATTCGCCCATTCGCCTGTTGAAATTTTATTTGGCTAAAATGGTCGCTGGTTCGTATTCCCAACCACACCACAAGACTACCTGCCTGGAGTTTGCATGTTCTCCCTGTGCCTGCGTGGGTTTCCTCCGGGTACTCCGGTTTCCTCCCACACTCCAAAGACATGCTGGTAGGTTAATTGGCTTCTGTCTAAATTGGCCCTAGTATATGAATGTGAGTTAGGGACCTTAGATTGTAAGCTCCTTGAGGGTAGGGGCCCATATTAGTGTATAATGTATATGTAAAGCACTGCGTAAATTGACAGCACTATAGAAGTACCTTAAAGCGGAGTTCCACACAAAAATGGAACTTCCGCTTTTCGGAACCCTCCCCCCCTCCGGTGTCACATTTGGCACCTTTCAGGGGGGAGGGGGGTGCAGATACCTGTCTAAGACAGGTATTTGCACCCACTTCAGGCATAGACTCCCATGGGAGTCTATGCCTCTTCCCGTCCCGACCGCGCTGTCTGCTGGGAACACACAGCTCCCAGGAGAGAGCAGCGACCACTAGGGACGCGCAGCGCGACTCGCGCATGCGCAGTAGGGAACCGGGAAGTGAAGCCGCAATGCTTCACTTCCTGATTCCCTCACCTAGGATGGCGGCGGCAGCTGCCGAGAACCGAGCGGGTTCTCGGCGTCCCCTGCCGACATCGCTGGACCCTGGGACAGGTAAGTGGCCATGTATTAAAAGTCAGCAGCTGCAGTATTTGTAGCTGCTGGCTTTTAATATTTTTTTTTTTGGCGGTGTGGGTGAACCCCCGCTTTAAATAAAAATAAATAAGTCTTCACTAATATTATGGTGTGAATCTCCAAAACACCATACACTAGCTAACAAGCAGTTTACATTTGATAAACTTTATTGTATGGTATATAAACCATCAAACACTAGTAAAAGTATTTTGTATATATAATTGTGCTCAGGCCAATAGGCTAGCAGTTAGCACCTCTACCTTCAAACATTCAGGTATTGAAAGACTCATGGGTTCAAATCCCACAGAAGAATCCTAAAAGATTACTATTGGTGGAGAAAAGGAGAATTACTGTTAGCCAGTTAGCCAATTAGCCAAAGCAGCACACAGTGAATGCCAAGTAGCCTTTAATGTGTAACCACTTTAATGTGGTTGATATTATTGTATTAACTCTTCAAATGCATGCAATGGTATGTAAGTATTCACTAATATTATGGGGTGAATCTCCAAACACCACACACTAGCTAACAAGCAGTTTACATTTGATAAACTTTATTGTATAGTATATAACACATCAAACACTAGTAAAAGTATTTTGTATATATAATTGTGCTCAGCCCAATAGGCTAGCAGTTAGCACCTCTACCTTCAAACATTCAGGTATTGAAAGACTCATGGGTTCAAATCCCACAGAAGAATCCTAAAAGATTACTATTGGTGGAGAAAAGGAGAATTACTGTTAGCCAAAGCAACACAAATATACGTGTATATTTATTTACTGAAAATAGGTGATTGCCAAGTAGCCAATGCAGTTTAATGTGAAAGTTTTTATTGTATTAACTCTTTAACCACTTCCCTACCCGCCCATAGTCATATGACGTCCACAGATGGGATCTCCCATCCTGGGTGGGCGTCATATGACGCCCTGGGATTCCCGGCCGCCTAGGGGGCGCGCGTGCACCGCCGGGAGCGCGCGCGCGCGCCCGCCGCGTTCCTCGGGACCCGGTGCGTGTGCCCGGCGGCCGCGTTGTCCGCCGGGCACCCGCGATTGCCGGTTAACCGGACCGGCATGTGGATCTGTGTGTGTAAACACACAGATCCACAGCCTGTCAGCTCTGAGGAGAGCGATCTGTGTTCCCAGAACGGAGGAACACTGATCGGTCTCCTCCCCTTGTACGTCCCCTCCCCCTACAGTTAGTAATCACTCCCTAGGAAACATATTAACCCCTCCCCGCCCCCTAGTGGTTAACCCCTTCACTGCCTGTCACATTTACACAGTAATCAATGCAATTTTATAGCATTGATCGCTGTATAAATGTGAATGGTCCCAAAAATGTGTCAAAATTGTCCGATGTGTCCGCCATAATGTCGCAGTCATGAAAAAAAATCGCGATCGGCGCTAAAAAAATAAATAAATTTTTTTTTAAAAAACGCCATAAATCTATCCCGTATTTTGTAGACGCTATAACTTTTGCGCAAACCAATCAATATACGCTTATTGCGATTTTTTTTACCAAAAATATGTAGAAGAATACTTATCGGCCGAAACTGAGGAAAAAATTAGTTTTTTAAAAAAAAAATTGGGATATTTATTATAGCAAAAAGTAAAAAATATTGTGTTTTTTTCAAAATTGTCGCTCTTCTTTTGTTTATAGCGCAAAAAATAAAAACCGCAGAGGCGATCAAATACAACCAAAAGAAAGCTCTATTTGTGGGGCAAAAAGGACGTCAATTTTTTTTGGGTACAACGTCGCACGACCGCGCAATTGACGTTTGAAGTGCGACAGCGCTGAAAACTAAAAATTGGCCTGGGAAGGAAGGGGGTGAAATTGCCCTGTATTGAACCGGTTAAATGCATGCAATGGTATGTAAGTATTCAATTATATTATGATGTGACATTCCAAACACCACACACTAGCTAAAGGGCAGTTTACATTTCTTTGTTTGTTTATTTTAATTCACTTGCGCACTGAAAAAATAAACAGAGCTGGTGGATGGTAGGTTGTTGTTTGAACTCATACCATGAGTGGTGTGGAGATATCAAAGCAGACCACTAAGCCATTGTGCTAAGTACAAGACCTGCATAATAGTGTAGTATTATTAAAGAATGAACATAAATAATTACTGCGTTATAGTCAACTAAATTATTAAATAATAAATCAAAAACATGAAAAAAACAACATACAACAAATAGGTAACCTAAATGATTAATACATGTAACTTTACAGAATAGCAGACATTACTATGTAATAATCATTCAGAACTGCATTTCTTAGCAAAAGAAGGAAAAAAAAAATAGGAATACTAATTGCAATATAAATCAATAGATGCACGGGAACTAGAGCTCATCTCTGATAAAAAATGTTTCTTTCACATACATGGATCATGGCTACAGTACAGTGCTATATAACAACTTGATGAGAATTGGCATTTGTATATACGCGGAAGCGCTAATTAGCGGCAATTTAGAATTTACAAACGTTTGTTCTCCACTTATATCGCTGATTTTCATGCGCAAATTCGCCGTTTTGTTTCCATTTGGCTAAAATTTGCTCTATTATTTGCCATAGTGCCCAGTACTTCCTGGAGTTGTAGTAAATGACCCCCTATGGGGGTCATTTACTATAGCGATATGGCGTTAATTCGCGCAAATTGCCGCTGATTAGCGCTAATTCGCGGCAATTTAGCGCGAATTAGCGCTAATAGCGCTAATTCGTGCTAAAACGGTATTCACTATAGCGCTGGTGAGAAAATACTCCCAAAATCGAATTTACTATAGCTCCCTGAAACTAAATAGAGCCCAAACCCTTACTCTGCTAAAACCTAGAGAATTGCACATGGAAATAATGTTTAGAACATGATATAATTGTCTAAATGGTACTGAAATATGCGGTATATTATTTAAAGATTATCTGCTTTTAAACTGTGTGAAAAAGTGATTTCTACACTGAAATATCTTTAAAAGTCTGAAAAGTGAAAAATTCCCCGTTTTGGACAACTAGGTGCCAACACAACTGAGCATGCTCAGACCTGAAAATAACTCTCATTTTAACTCAAGTGTCTTTTTTACCTGGAGGTATAGTAAATACCAAAATGAGAGCTAATTAGAGAGCATTTTTTGGGAGTTAAAATCTGCTCTAATTTAGTCCAAATGAAGTTTCAGTCATTGATTCTAATGGAACAATTCTAACTTTCACAAAAAAACCTTTTAATGTTGAGATGAAATGTATCTTTCTGTGAAATAAATTTTCCTTTGCAACATTGTTGCTTCTACTTAAAATATTTTGATTTTAAGAATGCTACAATGTGGAATGTTTTGATGTTTTAGTAAAATATATTTTTTTCTGTCACTTTCACTTGTTACTCTTCATCTCAAAACAATCTTTAACCTAAACTCACACAGGTGTCTTTACAATCCACAAACAATACCATTGCTGATGAAAATTTAAAATGAATCACAATTTTTTGTGCTTTGTATTATTTCCAAATATTCATAATTTGAGCCCAAAAAATGTGATATGTGTACCAACATCAGAAAGCAAAATGTAATTCCCAAAAATTTGAGGGTAATATTCTACTCACCCACAAAAAAACACCAAATATCACAGAATAAATCAAGAAGAATAACTCTTGAGTAATGTAATTCCATCACCTGTATGTCCATAGAAATGCAGTATTAATGTGTTTTTATGTGTAGTTATGTGTAGTTATGTGTAGTAGGGTCTCACATGTGGCAGCTCTGTGGCTTAGAGGTTAGAACTTCTGCTTAGTATCTCTGAGGGTCTGGGTTCAAATCTCAACCATGTTACTTCATGTAGAGAAGTGTGTCTCATCTCCCAGGTCCTATAACTATGTCTAATTGTAGTAGTTATGTGTAGGAGGGTTCCACCACCATTGTAAGTCTTTTCCAGTTACACTATATAGCCAAAAGTATTGGGACGCCTGCCTTTACACACACATGAACTTTAATGGCAGCCCAGTCTTAGTCCGTAGGGTTAAAATTTGATTTGGCCCACCCTTTGCAGCTAGAACAGCTTCTGGGAAGGCTGTCCACAAGGTTTAGTCTGCCTATGGGAATGTTTGATCATTCTTCCAGAAGTGCATTTGTGAGGCCAGGCACTGATGTTGGATGAGAAGGCCTGGCTTGCAGTCTCTACTCTAATTCAGCCAAAGGGTGTTCTATCGGGTTGAGGCCAGGACTCTGTGCAGGCCAGTCAAGTTTCTCCACCCAAAACTTGCTCATCCATGTCTTTATGGACCTTGCTTTGTGCACTGGTGTGCAGTCATGTTGGAACAGGAAGGGGCCATCTCCAAACTGTTCCCACAAAGTTGGGAGCATGAAATTGTCCAAAATGTCTTGGTATGCTGACGCCTTAAGAGTTCCCTTCTCTGAAACTAAGAGGCCAAGCCCAACCCCTGAAAAACAACCCCGCACCATAATCCCCCTCCACCAAATCATTTGGACCAGTGCACAAAGCAAGGTCCATAAAGACATGGATGAGTGATTTTGGGGTGGAGGAACTGGACTGGCCTGCACAGAGTCCTGACCTCAACACAACAGAACACCTTGGGGATAAATTAGAGAGGAGACTGTAGGTCAGGCCTTCTCGTCCAACATCAGTGCCTGACCTCACAAATGCACTTGGAAGAATGGTCAAACATTCCCATAGACACACTCCTAAACCTTGTGGACAAGAAGAGTTGAAGCTGTTATAGCTGCAAAGGGTGGGCCAAATGAGTTTTGAACCCAATACTAATACTGGGATGCCATTACAGTCCATGTGTGTTTAAAGGCAGGCATTCCAATACTTAGGCCAATATATTGTATATTGCTTGTGACACTGAGCATGGCTATGGACTTAGGGCTGGTTCACACCACAGAGATGCAGAGAACATGTGTGGGGCTGCCTGGTGGCTAAGTGGGTAGCAGTTCCATCTAGCAGCACCTGGGATGTTGGTTCAATTCCCCAACATGCTAATGCTTGTGTTGAAGTTTATATGTTCTCCCTGTGTGGGTTTCTCACCACAATCTAAAGACATGCTGGCATCTTATTTGTCTCCTGTCGAAATAGGTTCTAATGTAAGATTGTTAATTTTGGACTTTAGATTGGAAGCTCATTGCAGCCAGGGACTGATGTTAATGTTTATTAGCACTAATCATGCCCAGGGACTTGGACATTTCAAATTTTAGGGTTTACACTGCACGGGTACATATGCTTAGAAAACTGTTGCTTTGTTTATGTGGATGCAAATGGACTTTGATCTTTGGCCTGTAGTTGGAGATTTGATGCACAAAGCCAAGGCTAACACAGTTGCAAATCCTATTATGTGTTCCTGCTCATCAGGTGCAATCACTTTAGACATACATGAAGAGACAGATTGAAAGATACTGGTGGGCGTGTACTTCTATTGGGTGTGTCAGTGTGCTAACAATACAACCTCTCTTATATAAAGGCCTGCAGTAGGGGGGTTCGTTTGGCCTGAGAAGGTCAGGTTTTTTGTTGTGATGGAGAAGGAATGATATTGGGAGATTTGATGAAATTCTTGTGCATTTTTTCAATCAAAAGTGGGTTTATGTGGCCATGCTGTCAATGTTGTGTGTGTATTGTTCCTGTCTGATCATGCAAACATCATTTGGAAGCATCTGCTGACCTACTATTTTTGATCTCGTTTAATCGTGTACACCAAAATGCAGCTTCCAGCAGAACATGGTCACCAATGTATGTATGTGTGGATTGTGGGCTGGTGGTGGGTGCTTTGAATAAGTCTTTTGCAATATTCTGTTGGAATGCTTTGTAAGAATGACTGTTAAGTATGTTTCTATAATCTTGCAGATAATAATGTAATGTGTCCCTGCTATACACTGAAATTAAAGCTGTGTCCACTCTAAGGTTTTGTCTAATTTTAGATTGTAAGCTCCTATGAGCAGGGCCCTTAAAATTCTGTTGCTAAATGTAGTACCATATATCCTGTCCAAATTTTTTTGAAGCTAGTAAATGTAAATTTATTTTTTTTTTTCTACTGGTAAAATAAATACATTGAGCTTTTGTTGTGGTGTGTGTGGTTTTTTTTTTTTTTTTTTTTTTTTTTGTTCTACTTTTCTTTCTTTAGTTTTTGTGGGTGGTGGTTTTGGGAAAGTGCAATATCTCTTTTATATTTTATTTCAATATGTATTTGTGCACCAAAAAACGAATCTCTTTGCCCTGGTTCACATGCTACTTTGAAATTGCGCTACTTCACTTGAAGTAGCACGATTTCAAAGTAGCAAGGTCAGTGTGATTTCAGGTGGCTTCATACACATGTCTAGTGAAGTCACACCTGAAATCAGCAAAAGTAGTGCAGGAACTACTTTAGCAAATTGATGCGGTGCCACAAAAAAAGTTGCATCAATTGGAACAGTGCCATTGCCAATAGTCATGCGATTTGATCTCTCAAATCGCATGACCAATCGCTCCAATGTAAACCTAGGCTTCTGCACAACTGCAAGTTATATATAAAAATTCCACCTTTATCATTAACAGCTGTGGAGAATTGCAGGTAATGAATTCAGCTGGTGGATAGGCAGTGTTTGAATGTGTCAGCTCTGGTTCACATTGGTGTGATTTGACATGTCAAATCTGTGGCAATTGCACTGTTCTAATTGGTGCGATTTGTATTGATATTGGTGCAGAAACCTGCACTGATGTCTCTGATGTTGCCCCCACAGGCGGGACTGACATGCAGGAATGAAATTGTGGGAGTTCAGCTGAACGATTTCCTCCCTCTGTCAGTGTGAACCAGGACTCAAACTGGGAATTTTGCCTTTGTAATTCACCTGCTGCTAACCCAGGGACACCATTTCTTAGCAAACTCCCTTAAGTTTACCTTCAAATATATGTAGAAATACAGATTTGCATATCTAAAAATAAAAAAATACTGATCACATATTCGCAGCAGCAATCAAAAGCGTGGTTTCACCTTCTGACCTGGAAATTATTCATTGTATGCACCCGGAAGTTCCTGTGCTGGTCAGGATCTCCATCTAGGTGGACATGGCGAGGTCTCTTTAGCAGAGAGGAGGGGCTGCTCATTGGCTGGGTAAGTGTAGGATATGTACTTGTACTTAATCAATGCGGGGTGGATGTCATAGTTAGATTTGGTGTGGGTGGGGTTCATTGATTTGTTTGGCATCACCACACATTTGCTTCCGTCCCATGTGCACACATCACTTCCTGTATTTGTTCTGCTGATGTAAATCAGTAAGGACTATGCAAGTATAAATGAGAGCTCCTTTTATTAAAATATATATGACTTGTTTCACAGCTGGGTGAATTTTCCAGAAAATTTGGACCTCTGAGTTGCATGACAAGTTGTACCCCATGATTCTCAATGACAACCATTCATATCTGTGCTACTTTAAGTCGCACCAACTTCAAAGTAGTCCCTGTACTACTTTGGTGTGACTTGAGGTATATCGGGTACAATATTACACAGGCATTCCCAGAAGTTGGGGCCAAGTTGCAGCGGCAAAGTGGCAGCAAAATAGTGTGACTTTCAGGTCGCAGCAGTGTGAATGAGATTCAAGGATAACACTTTTGAATTTGGCCCTATTGTCACTTGTGCATCCTGAAGGTGTAGCAAATTCGTCCCTGCACTACCTTGGTTTGACTTTGATGCGATTTGAGGTCCATACACCACAAGATTACACAGACATTGCTTCAAGTCATGACAAAGCTGTGCAATTTTAAGGTCGCACAAGAGCAAATGGGGCCTTATTCAAAGGTGTTATCAATTAATCGCATTAGGTTACTTTCACACTTGGGTGACTTTTCATGGAGCTTTGGACCTCAGAGTCACATGAAAAGTTGTCCCCATGATTTCCATGCATATTTATTAGAGCTGCACGATTAATCGTCATCGTGATTTTTTTTTCCCCTTTACGATCTTGAAAAAAGAGTTTCACGATTCTTGCTATGCAAAGAACTCTCTCTGCTCTTCTGAAGCCACAGCCGAAAAACCAGGAAGTCTGCCAAGAATTAGAACATTCTTTATCAGTGAACTTAACTAGAAACCTTGTAACAATTTGTCAATTAAATAGACTTCTGTGTAAGTGAGGAAAGTTTAACCACTTAAACACTAAACATTTTTCTGACATTTGTTGGTTTCAGGTTAAAATCATTTTTTTTTGCTAGAAAATTACTTAAAACCCCCCAACATTATATATATATTTTTTTAGTAGAGACCCTAGAGAATAAAATGGTGATTGTTACAATATTTTATGTCACACTGTATTTGCGCCTTTCAAGTGCAATTTTTTTTTGGAAAAAAGTACTTTAATGAATTAAAAAAAAGAAAAGTTAGCCCAATTTTTTGTGGGATAATGTGAAAGATTTTACGTCGCGAGAATCGTGATCTTTTTATTCTAAGCAAAAAAATTGTGATTCTCATTTTGGCCAGAACCGTGCAGCTCTAATATCTATGCAACTTCACCCATGTTCACATAGATCTGAATTGACATGTCAAATTGTAGGCCAAATCGGCACCTATTGATGGCAATGGAACTGTCCGAATTGGTGCGACGCCACAACAATTCCCAAAAGTAGTTCCTGCACTACTTTGGGCGACTTCAGGGGGCGATTTCTTACCTCCCAACTTTTTGAGATGGGTATAAGGGACACCTATTAGCAAAAGTAGGTAGGCATAGGACACCTTCTTAAAGGAGAACAGTTGGGACCTATGTGATTTCACTAGACATCTGTGCAGGAAAGTGCACTGATGTCTCTGAAATCGCTGACAAAGTCGGGCTGAGTCACACTTGTGCGACTTTGGACATCAGAGTCGTATGACAAGTCATACCCCATGATTTTTAATGTGTACCATTCATATCTGTGCGACTTCAAGTAACACTGACTTCAACGTAGTCCCTGTATACTTTGGTCTGACTTTGATGCGAGTTGAGGTCCATAGACCTCAAGTTTACACAGGCATTCCCTGGAATTGCGGCAAAATTGCTGATGCAAAATCATGGGAAAGTTGCGTGTCTTTCCCTGCGACTCCTGCGTCCATAGACCTCAAGATTACATAGGCATTGCTTAAAGTCGCATTAAAATCTCGCAACTTTCAGGTCGCACAAGTGTGAAAGGTGCCTAAGTCACTGTGCTGAGTACTATTTTATACCTAGAATATAAAGTAGTCCCACCATCAAACACTAGTAAACATATGTTCTCAATATAATTGTGCTCAAATGGCTGAAAATCACACAGATGGTATCACCTACTGAAAGCTTGCATTGTACTCAGCAGCATATGCTGAAAAGAGGCAAATGCCTATTAGCCAATGCCACATCGGCACGAGCATGGTTGTTACTATAATATTAATGCCTGAAATGCAAAACATTATTGTATTGAATCAAACATTAGTAAATGTATTTTTTCTGTAGGTAAGTGCTCAGCTCTGTAGCATAGCGGTATACCCTGCTGCCCCCAAAAGTTCAAGCCATGAATTCAAATCCCACTGACAGCATCACCTCCCAGAAGTGTGCATTGTACTCAGAAGCATAATTAGGCAAAGCACATCAGCTTGCTTTATTCCATATTTTAACTCTTCAAATGCATGCAATGGTATGTACTTATTCAAAAATATGGTATGGAATTCCAAAATTCAAGGAAAAAAATGTCGTAGGGTCCCCCCAGTACATACCAGGCCCTTCAGTATGGACTTTAAGGGGAACCCCACACCAAAATGTAAAATAAATTTGATGTGGGGCCCCCAAAATCCATACCAGACCCTTACCTGAGCATGCAGCCTGGAGGTCAGGATAGGGGGGGACGAGTGAGCACCCTCCCCTTCTGAACCTTACCAGGCCACATACCCCAAAGCACCTTTTCCCCATGTTGATGGGGACAAGGGCCTCTTCCCGACAACACTGGTCGGTGGTTGTCGGTCTGCAGGCAGGGGGTTTATCAGAATCTGGAAGCCCCCTTTAACAAGGGGGCTCCCAGATCCTGCCCCCTATGTGAATAGGTATGGGGTACATTTTACCCCTACCCATTCACCAAAAAAAGCAGTGAAATGTAAAAAAATGAATAGCCGGTTTTTGACAAGTCCTTTATTGTAGAATAGCTCCGAGCTGTCTTCTTCCCTGAGCCATCTTCTCCAGACGCTGTCTCTCCCTCCTCCATCTTCTCCCCGAGCTGTATTCTCCCAGAGCCGTCTCTCCTGCCGCCGCCATCTGCTGTGTTCTTCCGCACCGCTGGTTACCCGCTAATAAAAAAAAGCTGCTCTTCTTCCATTGTGGTCTTCCTCCGCTGTGTTGTCACCCGCTGTGTAGTGTCTCTTACATAGCCATGGAGCGGACTCTCCGGGTGACATTATAGGATGGCCACATAAGACCGCCACAAGAAGAGCGGCTTTTTTTTTTATTAGTGGGTAACCGGCTGCGCTGAAGAACACATCAGCGGGAGAAGATGGTGGCAGCAGGAGAGACAGCTCGGGGAGAAGAAACATCAAACACTAGTGAATGTATTTTCTATGTATTTTCTATGTATGACTGTGCTACACCCAATAGGCTAGCGGTCAGCACTTCTACCTTGAGAGAACTCATGGGCTCAAATCCCACAGAGAAATACTAAAAGATTGAATTGGTGAAAAAAAAGCAAATGACTATTAGCCAATTAGCCAAAGCAGCATATGCTGAAAATAGGTGAATGCCAATTAGCCAATGCACTTTAAATTTGGCTGATTCTATTATATTAACTCTTCAAATGCATGCAATGATATGTAAGTATTTAATACTATTATGGTGTGAAATTCCAAACACCACACACTAACTAATGGGCAGATTACATTTTTTTGTTTGTTTATTTTAATTCGCTTGTGCACTAAAAAAATAAACACAGCTGGGGGATGGTAGGTTGGCTGGTATTTGAACTTGTACCATGAGTGCTGTGGAGACATCTGAGCAGACTACTAAGCCATTAAGCTAAGTATGAGACCTGCATAATAGTGTAGTATGATTAAAGAATGAATATAAATAATTACCGCTTTATAGTCACCTAAATTAAAAAATAAAAAAACAACATACAACAAATAGATAACCTAAATGTTTAATACATGTAACTTTACAGAATAGCAGACATTACTATGTAATAATCATTCATAACTGCATTAGTTAGCAAAAGAAGGAAAAAACTAGGAATACTAATTGCAACATACATCAATAGATGCACACGAGGTAGAGCACATCTCACATAAAAATGTTTCTTTCACATACATGGATCATGATTACAGTGCAGTACTATATAACAACTTGGTAGGAATTGGCATTTGCATATACGCGGAAGCGCTAATTAGCGCCAGCTTAGAATTTACTAACATGTGTTTCTCACTAATAGCGCTAGTTTTTCATTCGCCCATTCGCCTGTTGAAATTTTATTTGGCTAAAATGGTCGCTGGTTCGTATTCCCAACCACACCACAAGACTACCTGCCTGGAGTTTGCATGTTCTCCCTGTGCCTGCGTGGGTTTCCTCCGGGTACTCCGGTTTCCTCCCACACTCCAAAGACATGCTGGTAGGTTAATTGGCTTCTGTCTAAATTGGCCCTAGTATATGAATGTGAGTTAGGGACCTTAGATTGTAAGCTCCTTGAGGGTAGGGGCCCATATTAGTGTATAATGTATATGTAAAGCACTGCGTAAATTGACGGCACTATAGAAGTACCTTAAAGCGGAGTTCCACACAAAAATGGAACTTCCGCTTTTCGGAACCCTCCCCCCCTCCGTGTCACATTTGGCACCTTTCAGGGGGGAGGGGGGTGCAGATACCTGTCTAAGACAGGTATTTGCACCCACTTCAGGCATAGACTCCCATGGGAGTCTATGCCTCTTCCCGTCCCGACCGCGCTGTCTGCTGGGAACACACAGCTCCCAGGAGAGAGCAGCGACCACTAGGGACGCGCAGCGCGTCTCGCGCAGTAGGGAACCGGGAAGTGAAGCCGCAACGCTTCACTTCCTGATTCCCTCACCTAGGATGGCCGCGGCAGCTGCCGAGAGCCGAGCGGGTTCTCGGCGTCCCCTGCCGACATCACTGGACCCTGGGACAGGTAAGTGGCCATGTATTAAAAGTCAGCAGCTGCAGTATTTGTAGCTGCTGGCTTTTAATATTTTTTTTTTTTGGCGGTGTGGGTGAACCCCCGCTTTAAATAAAAATAAATAAGTCTTCACTAATATTATGGTGTGAATCTCCAAAACACCATACACTAGCTAACAAGCAGTTTACATTTGATAAACTTTATTGTATGGTATAAAAACCATCAAACACTAGTAAAAGTATTTTGTATATATAATTGTGCTCAGCCCAATAGACTAGCAGTTAGCACCTCTATCTTCAAACATTCAGGTATTGAAAGAATCATGGGTTCAAATCCCACAGAAGAATCCTAAAAGATTACTATTGGTGGAGAAAAGGAGAATTACTGTTAGCCAGTTAGCCAATTAGCCAAAGCAGCACACAGTGAATGCCAAGTAGCCTTTAATGTGTAACCACTTTAATGTGGTTGATATTATTGTATTAACTCTTCAAATGCATGCAATGGTATGTAAGTATTCACTAATATTATGGGGTGAATCTCCAAACACCACACACTAGCTAACAAGCAGTTTACATTTGATAAACTTTATTGTATAGTATATAACACATCAAACACTAGTAAAAGTATTTTGTATATATAATTGTGCTCAGCCCAATAGGCTAGCAGTTAGCACCTCTACCTTCAAACATTCAGGTATTGAAAGACTCATGGGTTCAAATCCCATAGAAGAATCCTAAAAGATTACTATTGGTGGAGAAAAGGAGAATTACTGTTAGCCAATTAGCCAAAGCAACACAAATATACGAGTATATTTATTTACTGAAAATAGGTGATTGCCAAGTAGCCAATGCAGTTTAATGTGAAAGTTTTTATTGTATTAACTCTTTAAATGCATGCAATGGTATGTAAGTATTCAATCATATTATGATGTGACATTCCAAACACCACACACTAGCTAAAGGGCAGTTTACATTTCTGTGTTTGTTTATTTTAATTCACTTGCGCACTGAAAAAATAAACACAGCTGGTGGATGGTAGGTTGTTGTTTGAACTCATACCATGAGTGGTGTGGAGATATCAAAGCAGACCACTAAGCCATTGTGCTAAGTACACGACCTGCATAATAGTGTAGTATTATTAAAGAATGAACATAAATAATTACTGCTTTATAGTCAACTAAATTAATAAATAATAAATCAAAAACATGAAAAAAACAACATACAACAAATAGGTAACCTAAATGATTAATACATGTAACTTTACAGAATAGCAGACATTACTATGTAATAATCATTCAGAACTGCATTTCTTAGCAAAAGAAGGAAAAAAAAAATAGGAATACTAATTGCAATATAAATCAATAGATGCATGGGAACTAGAGCTCATCTCTGATAAAAAATGTTTCTTTCACATACATGGATCATGGCTACAGTACAGTGCTATATAACAACTTGATAAGAATTGGCATTTGTATATACGCGGAAGCGCTAATTAGCGGCAATTTAGAATTTACAAACGTTTGTTCTCCACTTATATCGCTGATTTTCATGCGCAAATTCGCCGTTTTGTTTCCATTTGGCTAAAATGGGCTCTATTATTTGCCATAGTGCCCAGTACTTCCTGGAGTTATAGTAAATGACCCCCTATATTACCAAAAGTATCAGGACAACTGCCTTTACATGTGCATGAACTTTAATAACATCCCTGTCTTAGTTCATAGGGTTCAATATTGAATGACCCACCCTTTGCAGCTATAACAGCTTCAACTCTTCTGGGAAGGCTGTCCACAAGGTTTGTGAGTGTGTCTATGGGAATGTTTAACCATTCTTCCAGAAGTGCATTTGTTAGGTCAGGCACTGATGTTGGATGAGAAGGCCTGGTTTGCAATCTCTGCTCTAATTCATCCCAAAGGTGTTCTATTGTACCTGGGTATAGACACCATATTACCAAATGTATAGTGACGCCTGCCTTTACATGTGCATGAACTTTAATGGTATCCCTTTCTTAATTCGTAGGGTTTAAAATTGAGTTGACCCACCCTTTGCAGCTATAACAGCTTCAACTCTTCTAGGAAGGCTGTCCACAAGGTTTGTGAGTGTGTCTATGGGAATGTGTAACCATTCTTCCAGAAGTGCATTCGTTAGGTCAGGCACTGATGTTGGACGAGAAGGCCTGGTTCGCAATCTCTGCTCTAATTCATCCCAAAGGTGTTCTATTGGGTTGAGGTCAGGACTCTGTGCAGGTCAGTCAAGTTCCTCCACCCCAAATTTTCTCATCCATGTCTTTATGAGCCTTGCTTTGTGCATTGGTGTGCAGTCATGTTGGAACAGGAAGGGGCCATGCTCAAACTGTTCCCTCAAAGTTGGGAGCATGAAATTGTACAAAATGTCTTGGTATGCTGATGCCTTAAGATTTCCCCTCACTGGAACTAAGGGGCCAAGCCCGACCCTGAAAAGCAACCCCACACCATCCCCTCTCCACCCAAGGAGTTGGACCAGTGCACAAAGCAAGGTCCATAAAAACATGGATGAGCAAGTTTGGGGTGGAGGAACTTGACTGGCCTGCACAGAGTTCTCACCTCAACCCGATAAACCATCCAATCAACTGATCACATGTGCAGCTTAATGGCAGTTGGAGAGTAAACAGAGACCAAGATGACAGCTTCCTTGGCTGAAAATGATAGTTGGGTTTACTTTCACTTTAAGTTGAACAATAGAGGACACCATCATCAAATTTAAGAGTGTTGACTCTTGGTCAGCTAAATAGAAAGGTTTAGGTTTGCTTTTCACTAGCTTGGCAGCAGTAACACTTGTAAGTTCTGAAAGCCTTGTAAACATGGAACAGTTTCAAAAAAGTTTACTTCTTACTGGGTCCAGGTCTTACCTGTTTACGCACCATTACAACCCATTGTTCTGAAGTTCAACCTTTCAAACTCTGTGCAAATGCTCAGAGTCTTTTAGTTTTCTGTATTAAAAGGTTTATCCAGAGGTTGATTAGTATAATTCATTGAGAAGTTATATGTAATAATTTTGAGGCTCTAAAAAGTGAAAAACAAAAAAATTTAGCTTGGTTTCTAATTTTTTTATGAAAAGATGAACTAGCTCACATCACCCTAACACCCTTCCCCCAATCTCTGCTGCAATTATACAGTATATTGTGACCATCCACACCAGCCTGTGTCACAGACCTCACACTCGGAATATTCACTGCACAGCTCTTGGGGCTATGTACTATCACAATGCATGCGATGAGGTGAACTTAGCCTTTGACTAATCCAATAGTTCGGTTTATATGTATCTACAATCAGCTCCTTTAGCCACACTGTTTGCATAGTGGTGCATTTCCTAGCTGGCCTTTTTAACTCCTTTGCACCAACAGTACACAAATATGTGGCCTCTCCGAGTGGCCACAGATTTTTCATATCATGTTGTAAACACAGCTGTACCGAGAGCGCTCCCAGCACAGTTAGCGGCGACTAACAGAAAGCTTTCCAATTATATGACTGCTGTGACAGACAATCATGGCGGTCACATGATCATAAACCCCGCCCTGCCTCCCGACACTTGAAATTTCAGTGCTATCTTTTTAGATGGTGCTGAATAGACATGTGCACACTGAAATATTTTGTTTCGGAATTTCGTTTTCGTCCAAAAAATACATTTATTTAGTTACTCCCGAAATTCGTTGTTATTTATTTCGTTTTTCGTTAAAAATTGCATTCGTCCGAAAATCCTAATTAAGGTCGAATCTGTCATTGAATGCTTATGGTGTCTGTCGAATGTTCAAAGAAAATTCGACGGAGCAGCTAAACTGTGCGACGCCATATAGTTTACCTGCTCCGTCGAATCTTCTTAGAACTTTCAACAGACACCATAAGCCAAAGTACTGTGTACTTAGTTCTAGCTATTTTACTGCTCCTCCTCTTTGGTTACAATCAGCCAATAACATTCATCATCATCATTATTTTTATTTATCTTTCCTCCCCTACGTCGAATCTTTCCTCCCCTACGTCGAATCTTTCCTCCCCTACGTCGAATCTTTCCTCTCCTACGTCAAATCTTTCCTCCCCTACGTCGAATCTTTTCTCCCTACGTCGAATCTTTCCTCCCCTACGTCGAATCTTTCCTCTCTATGTCGAATCTTTTCTCTCTATGTAGAATAATCTTGGACTAATAGAGCTAAGGTTAGGCACATTCGACCACAGGTTTGATGGACAGATTGTTATTGTCATCATCATGTCGAATCTCCTATCTATATCGAACTGTTGTAGCAACGAAAACGAAAATAAAGCATTTGTTTATATCGGATGTTTTGTTTTTCGGACTCTGCACTTTCGTTATCGTTTGTTAAAACAATAACGAAAATACCTGAAATTCGGACGAAAATGCATTCGGACGAAAACGAATGCACATGTCTAGTGCTGAATGCAGGACCTCAAACATCATCAACTCCATGAGGTAGAGAATACTTTCATAATTTGTTTTTCCAATTCTATTGGTCTAAGACACAGCATTGGCAAACAGGTATAAATAAGACTAGGCCTGGCCTATTGCATCTTGTATTCACCCTCATTTCTGTTCCTTGACATAGTTATGCAGTTTATTATGTTGAAAAAGATATGTCATCCAGTTAAACCTATGCTAAACAAAAAACAGTAACCTAAAGCTTTAGCTAAATATAGTAATAACAAATGATTATTATATAAACACATTATAGGATCGAAAAAGTATAACTAAAGAAAGTCACCTTTTGTGATAATGTAAACATTTACTTTTTAGTTTCTACAATGTGTATATCTAATTAATATTTAAAGTAATGTATTTGACATGCTATTTACAAAAATTAGTTTATTTATTATATATACACTGTGATATTGGAGCCAGAGATTATCAGCCAAGCACCTTAGAAAAAGCAAACAGTCCCTTTTACAGTCAAAAACAGGCCAACAGAAAAAAAGCTTATCCTCCGGAAGCAAAAATAGTAGATTAATTGTTGGTACAAAATGCTTGGCTCATTGCCAGTCACACTTCTCCTTTAACAGGGTGTTTGAAATCTCCTGGATGCCTAAGGGGTCCCAAAGAGAAGGTCATCAGAGTTCAGCAACCTTGTCTCAGCGACGCACTAGCCCACTTTGCTCATTTTGTTGTGTTCTTCTCTACTCTCTACTGAGGGATGGAGGTTCTTTCCCACCCAAATATCTCTCTGAACCCCTAAATTTCACAGCGGTCCTTTACCACGTGTCCAATGACAGCTGATCATGGATGTAAACACAACCTGGTTATCTGTGTTTCTTTCCTCACACTGACAGTGCTAGGAGAGAAGAAGGAAGCCAATAACCGGCTTGTGTTAAAGGGACATCAACAATGATAATAAGGGCACTGATTATCAGTGTACTGATTATCAATGCAGGCCCAACAGTGACCATCAGTGCCTCCTCATCAGTGTCGCCTACCAGTGCCTATCAGTGCCTCCTATCAGTGCTGCCTATCATTGCCCCCAACAGTGCCTTTCAGTGCCACCTATCTGAGCCCATCAGTGCCACCTATCAGTGCCTATCAGTGCCACCTATCAGGGAAGCCTCATCAGTGCCCACCAGTGCTACCTATTAGTGCCCATCAGTGCCACCTATCAATGCACATCAGTGTCATCTATCAGTGTCCATCAGTGCTGCCTCATCAGTGCCCATCAGTGAAGCCTAATAATGCCCATCAGTGAAGGAGTAAAATGACCTGTTTGCCAAATTCTATAAAAAAACTATGAACAATTTTTTTTTTTTTTTAATGTTCGGTCTTTTTTCGTTTGTTTAGGAAAAAAAAAAAACAGTGGTGATTAAATAGCACCAAAATACAGCTCTATTTGTGTGAAAAAATTATAAAAATATCATATGGGTACAGTGTAGCATGACCGCGCAATTGTCGTTCAAAGTGTGACAGCGATGAAAGCTGAAAATTGGCCTGGGCAGGAAGGGGTTAAGGTGCCCAGTAAGCAAGTGGTTAAAGGGAACAGAACCCAAATAGTGGGGAAATATAGCTGCCATCCAGGACCCATCCCTGCCGTCCTGTACAACACGTATCAATTTAATCTCTTCTATATTTTTTCTCCTCATAAACTTTTAATAATGTTTAGGTATTGAACCTGATAATGTTATTTTTTATGTTTTCTAATATATTGTCCATACACTGTATCTGATATATATATATTTTTTTTTAAATAGATTTTATTGAAAGATGTAACATACAGGGAATAACATCAAAAAAATTATCATTGTATTTTGTATTTTTTACAAAAATAACAAAAGAACATCAGCCTGGTATGGAGTAGAGATACAGAACAGCTGATAAAGATAATTAGCATGGGGAATGGGGTAATAAGGTAAACCTTCTATGTGAGAAAGAGGAAATAAACTGGATGGATCTAGGTAGGGGGGGGGAGGGATCCCTGAGATTGCCAGAAGAATGTTACTGGATTGTACCCCACATAAGGTGTGGGGTGGGGAGGGAGGTGAGTGGAGGAAAGTCAGAAAGAAAACAAAATATACATGGGGGGGGGGGGGGGGTGGGTAGGGAAAAAGAGCACCAAGTTCATGTTTTGGATGAATATTGTAGCCTGTGGGTAGAACGTAAAGGTAAAAACTATGATTTTTATGGTAATAACATTAATGTCATTTGTAACAATTGTGGTCACCCCCTTCCTATGTGGGGGGAAGATAGAGTTTTGAAGAGCGCGAAGAGGTCTTGTACTATGTTGTAGTATTTGGTAAGAGTTGGAATCCTTGTGTTGTAGATCCTTGGTTTGGAGAAAGCATTCCATCTAAGGTGTGGGGGAGGGGTCGTGATATAGGAAGGAGAAAGTCTCGAGATGAACTATATCCGTGGGAGTGAGTGTTGAGGTCATAAAAGCTCCCCATTTGTGGTGGAAGCGTGACTTGGTCCTTTCGTGCGTTAAGTCCATGTTGATCCTGTCTTTGTAGAGTAGTTGTAGGAGATCCCTTTTGATTTGAGAGGTGTTGTGACATGCGTTGGAGATCCAATTTTTCAGGATGGCTCTTCTAGCGAATAGGAGGCATATCAGGATCCAATCTTTGCATGAGAGGGTAGAGTTTGGTGACCAGGGTAACAGCTGGGGGTCCCAGTGTCCGAAAATGAGGAGTAGGGGGTCCTTAGGTAATTTTAGCAGGGTCACCTCAAATATGTACTGTAGGATTGGTCCCAGAAGGTGGATATGAAAGTACATGACCAGAAAGGATGGGTCAAAGAAGGCCTGGGGTGTTGACAAAAGGGGCATGTGTGGGCGGTTTGCGCTTGTTTGTTCGAGAGGAAAGGTATGTGAGCTTGATGAACGATCTTAAGTTGGGTTTCCCTCCAAGATTCGTTAGGCACCAGTTTGTGAATAGTGTTGAGGCCTTGAAGTAGTTTGTTTACTAAGTCGGTATCTGGGAAGTCTTTTGCCCAGTTAGCTGCTGATGAGGACTCCAGTGAGGGAATGACTTTTAGGAGGAGAGGCTGGTATATGTCTGAGATTTTGTAGGAGCCCTTTAAGAGGAGAGAGTCCGATAGTTACGTTTTAAATCTTTTGCGATCCTCTCTGCAAGCGTTTTTGAAAAAGCTGATGCATTGACCATATTTTAGGATGTGTGATTGGGGAAGTTCGAATTTCTCCACTAATGACTTGAAAGGGATGGGGCGGCCAGTCTCTAAATCACAAAGCGAGGAAAAGTCGGAGAGGCCTTACTGTTGCCAGGTGATATACGGCTGGCCTTCCAGACCTGGGGGAAAACACGGGTTTCCTTGTATTGGAAGGTGTCTAAATATAAAAGGTGAGAGTTTGAGGCTTTTCTGGATCTCCCTCTAGGCAAATGGCTGTGTCCCGAAGGAGGAGGTTATGTTGAAGGGGCGGAGGAATGGATTTCCACTTGCAGTGAAGGAGAGATACCAGGGAGTATGGGTGAACCATTTCAGTTTCCAGGTAGAAATTGGAGTAACGAGATGTTTGAGCTACCCAATCTAAACTTATCCTCAAGAGGCAGGCTAAATTGTAGATCCTGACATTAGAGAGACTAATACCCCCTTCGCGCCTGGGAAGGTAAAGCTTAGTGAGTGCAATTTGTGGTCGCTTATTTCGCCATAAGAATTTGGAGATTGCATCAGTGATAATTTTTGTGTCTTTATGTTGCAAGAGTAAGGGAATGGTTTGTAGTGGATAGAGTAGGCGGGCAAAGCTGACCATTTTCACTAGATGGCATCTTCCCAGTAGCGAAAGAGGCAGATCCATCCAGTTGACAAGTTCTTGAGAGATCTTTTTGATTAATGGTGGGTAGTTAAGGTGATAGAGAGAGGAGGGTAGTTTTCCTATTTTTATGCCTAAGTAAGTGATGTGGGATTGTGCTACAGAGAATATGGAGTTCTGTGTCCAAGAAGGGTTGGACACGGTGCCTAGGGGGAGGATTTCACTTTTGTTATAGTTTATACGAAGGCCCGAGCATAGTCTAAATTGGTCAAAAATTGATTTAATCATGAGCATGTCAGAGGAGGGGTTTGCTGAGAATATAAGGACATCGTCTGCGAAGAGTGAGGTGCAAAGCTCATGTTTGCCAATGGGAATGCCATTTAGTGGGGCTACGTGGGATAAATATCTAGATAATGGTTCTAATGCGATGTTAAAGAGAAGTGGTGATAGGGGGCAACCCTGCTGAGTACCTTTATGGAGGCGGAATTCCTCAGATAGGAGGCCTGCCGCCACCAGTCTAGCAGCCGGGGCGGTATACATGGTGTTTATAAGATGGACGAAAGAACCGGAGAATCCCATTTTAGTCATGACCAAAGAAAGCCATTCGAAACTGACGTTATCGAAGGCTTTCTCCGCATCCAGGGTGATGATAGCATAGTTTCTAGACATGTGCATTTTGTTTAGTTCCGAATCTTAATTCGGACAAAATTTTCATTATTCGGACATTCGGATGCATCCGAAATTCAAATCGAATTCGAATCGAATTCGAAACCAAATTCGAAATATATTCGATTCGAAAACAAATTCGAATCGAATTAGAAAAAATATAAATTGATTTCTAAAAAAAAATACAATAAAATAGAATATAAAATAATAAAACAATAGAATAAACATAAAAGAATCGTAAAGAATAGAACAGAATTTAATAGAATTTAATAAAATACAACAGAATATGACCATCTTCTGAAATTCGAATTTCGAATAGTATTAATTCGAATTCGAAAATAGATTGGAAAATAACAATTTATATATATATATATATATATATATATATATATATATATATATATATATATTCAAATTCATTCTATACGAAATTCGAATTTCGGAAAATGGTTATATATATAAATATATATTTATATATAAATATAAATATATATTTATATATATATATAAAACCATTTTCCGAAATTCAAATTTCATATAGAATGAATTTGAATTCGAATAGAAAAGATTAGACTAGAAATAGGAAATAGACTAGAAAAACAATAGAACGGAATTGAGTAAAATATAATGTGTATATATATTATATTTTATTCTATTCTGTTCTATTTTTTTTCTATTCTAATCTTTTCTATTCGAATTTGAATTCATTCAAAATGAATTTCGAATTTCAATAGATGGTTATATATAAATAAATATCTAATATATATATATATATATATATATATATAGATATATATATATCTATACATATATATATATCTATACATATATATATATATATATATATATATATATATATATATATATATATATATATATATATATATATATATATATATATATATATATATATATATAAAACCATTTTCCAAAATTCGAATTTCATATAGAATGAAATTGAATTTAAATAGAATAGAAAATAATATCATAAAAAAACAATAGATCAGATCAAAAAAATAAATAAATAAATATATATATATATATATATATATATATATATATATATATATATATATATAAAAATAACCATTTTCTGAAATTCGAATTTCATATAAAATGAATTCAAAATTGAATAGAAAAGATTAGAATAGAAAAACAATAGAACAGAAAATAATCTAATATATATATTATATTTTATTCTATTCTGTTCTATTGTTTTTCTAGTCTATTTTCTTTTCTATTCGAATTTGAATTCATTCTATATGAATTTCTAATTTCAAAAGATGGTTATATATATAAATATTTTATATATATATATATATATATATATATATATATATATATATATATATATATATATATATAACCATTTTCCGAAATTCGAATTTCATATAGAATGAATTCGAATAGAAAAGAAAATAGACTAGAAAAACAATAGAACAGAATAGAATAAAATATAATATATATATTCGATTATTTTCTGTTCTATTGTATTCCTATTCTCATCTTTTCTATTCGAATTTGAATTCATTCTATATGAATTTCGAATTTCAAAAGATGGTTATATATATAAATACTTTTTCTGCAGCAAAAAATTTCATTTTCCGAACCGATTTTTGGGGCCCCATAGCTCAGGGCTACTTGGAGCTAGGAACCCCAAATTTGGTGTGCTAACCCAGTGGAACTGGTACCATAACATATCCAAAGCTGGGGTTCCTAGCACTAAGTGGCCCCGAGATACGGGGCCCCAAAACCGGTTCGGAAAATGTCATTCTCTGCTGCAGAAAAGTGCTTGACATTATATATAAAACCATTTTCCAAAATTCGAATTTCATATAGAATGAAATTGAATTTAAATAGAATAGAAAATAATATCATAAAAAAACAATAGATCAGATCAAAAAAATAAATAAATAAATATATATATATATATATATATATATATATATATATATATATATATATATATATATATATATATATATATATATATATATATATATATAAAAATAACCATTTTCTGAAATTCGAATTTCATATAAAATGAATTCAAAATTGAATAGAAAAGATTAGAATAGAAAAACAATAGAACAGAAAATAATCTAATATATATATTATATTTTATTCTATTCTGTTCTATTGTTTTTCTAGTCTATTTTCTTTTCTATTCGAATTTGAATTCATTCTATATGAATTTCTAATTTCAAAAGATGGTTATATATATAAATATTTTATATATATATATATATATATATATATATATATATATATATATATATATATATATAACCATTTTCCGAAATTCGAATTTCATATAGAATGAATTCGAATAGAAAAGAAAATAGACTAGAAAAACAATAGAACAGAATAGAATAAAATATAATATATATATTCGATTATTTTCTGTTCTATTGTATTCCTATTCTCATCTTTTCTATTCGAATTTGAATTCATTCTATATGAATTTCGAATTTCAAAAGATGGTTATATATATAAATACTTTTTCTGCAGCAAAAAATTTAATTTTCCGAACCGATTTTTGGGGCCCCATAGCTCAGGGCTACTTGGAGCTAGGAACCCCAAATTTGGTGTGCTAACCCAGTGGAACTGGTACCATAACATATCCAAAGCTGGGGTTCCTAGCACTAAGTGGCCCCGAGATACGGGGCCCCAAAACCGGTTCGGAAAATGTCATTCTCTGCTGCAGAAAAGTGCTTGACATTATATATAAAACCATTTTCCAAAATTCGAATTTCATATAGAATGAAATTGAATTTAAATAGAATAGAAAATAATATCATAAAAAAACAATAGAACAGATCAAAAAAAAAAAAAAAAAAATATATATATATATATATATATATATATATATATATATATATATATATATATATATATATATATATATATATATATATATATATAAATAACCATTTTCTGAAATTTGAATTTCATATAGAATGAAATTGAATTTGAATATAAAAGATTAGAATAGATTAGAAAATAATAGAAAAGAATATCATAGAAAAACAATAGAACAAATCAGGAAAAAAAAAATTATATACATCTTTTGAAATTCGAAATTCATATAAAATGAATTCAAATTTGAATAGAAAAGATTAGAATAGAAAAACAATAGAACAGAAAATAATCTAATATATATATTATATTTTATTCTATTCTGTTCTATTGTTTTTCTAGTCTATTTTCTTTTCTATTCGAATTTGGTGTGCTAACCCAGTGGAACTGGTACCATAACATATCCAAAGCTGGGGTTCCTAGCACTAAGTGGCCCCGAGATACGGGGCCCCAAAACCGGTTCGGAAAATGTCATTCTCTGCTGCAGAAAAGTGCTTGACATTTTCTGAACTGATTTTTGGGGCCCTGTATCTCGGGGCCACTTAGTGCTAGAAACCTCAGCTTTGGAAATTTTATGGTGCTAGTTCCACTGGGTTTGCACACCTAATTTGGGGTTCTTAGCACTAAGTGGCCCCAAGATATGGGGCCCCAAATTCGGTCAACTGTGTCCATCTGCAGCAATGTCATTTCGGGACCCTTTGGGTTCAGAGACCCCAAATTTTGGCTGCAGCTAGGGGGCATCTAGGAACCCTTAACTAACGAGTTTGAAGTTCAGGGGACCTATGGCTGCAAATGGGCACAGTGATGCTGCAAATGGGCATTGTTGACCCTCTTTTCCACCTACAGTAGCTGTGCATTTCTCACCCTCGTCTTATACTCGGGTCAATACGTTTTTCCCATTTTTTTTGTGGTAAGTTAGGGCCTCGACTTATACTCGGAACGACTTATACTCGAGTATATACGGTATATATATATATATATATATATATATATATATATATATAACCATTTTCAGAAATTCGAATTTCATATAGAATGAATTCAAATTCGAATAGAAAAGATTAGACTAAAAATAGAAAATAGACTAGGAAAACAATAGAACAGAATTGAGTAAAATATAATGTGTATATATATATTATATTTTATTCTATTGTGTTCTATTTTTTTTTCTATTCTAATCTTTTCTATTCGAATTTGAATTCATTCTATATGAATTTCGAATTTCAATAGATAGTTATATATAAATAAATATCTAATATATATATATATACATACATATATGTATATATATATATATATATATATATATATATATATATATATATATATATAAAACCATTTTCCAAAATATTCAAATTTCATATAGAATTAAATTGAATTTAAATAGAATAGAAAATAATATCATAGAAAAACAATAGATCAGATCGGAAAAAAAAATATATATATATAGAATGAAATCGAATTTGAATATAAAAGATTAGAATAGATTAGAAAATAATAGAAAAGAATAAAAGAATATCATAGAAAAACAATAGAACAGATCAGGAAAAAAAAATTATATATATATATATATATATAACCATTTCCCGAAATTCAAATTTCATATAGAATGAATTCGAATTCGAATAGAAAAGAAAATAGACTAGAAAAACAAAAGAACAGAATAGAATAAAATATAATATATATATTAGATTATTTTCTGTTCTATTGTTTTTCTATTCTAATCTTTTCTATTCGAATTTGAATTCATTCTATATGAATTTCGAATTTCAAAAGATGGTTATATATATAATTTTTTTATATATATATATATATATAAAACCATTTTCCAAAATTCGAATTTTATATAGAATGAATTCGAATTCGAATAGAAAAGAAAAGATTAGACTAGAAATAGAAAATAGACTAGAAAAACAATAGAACACAATTGAGTAAAATATAATGTGTATATATATTATATTTTATTCTATTCTGTTCTATTTTTATTTCTATTCTAATCTTTTCTATTCAAATTTGAATTCATTCTATATGAATTTCGAATTTCAATTGATGGCTATATATCAATAAATATCTAATATATATATATATATATATATATATATATATATATAACCATTTTCCGAAATTCGAATTTCATATAGAATGAATTCGAATTCAAATAGAAAAGAAAATAGACTAGAAAAACAATAGAACAGAATAGAATAAAATATAATATATATATTAGATTATTTTCTGTTCTATTGTTTTTCTATTCTAATCTTCTCTATTCGAATTTGAATTCATTCTATATGAATTTCGAATTTCAAAAGATGGTTTATATATATATAATTGAATTGAAATAGAATAGAAAATAATATCTTAGAAAAACAATAGATCAGATCAGGAAATATATATATATATATATATATATATTTATATATATATATATATATATATATATATATATATATATATATATATATATATATATACATATATATTAGAAAAAAATAGTACAGAATAGAATAAAATATTTTATATATATATATATATATATATATATATATATATATATATATATATATATATATATATATATATATATATATTATTCTATTCTGTTCTATTGTTATTCTATTCTATTCTTTACTATTCTTTACTATTCAAATTTGAATAGAAAAAAATAGAATAGAATAGAATAGAATAGAGTAACAATAGAACAGAATAGAATAAAAAATAATATATATATATATATATATATATTTATTATTATTTTTTTTTGTAAACGCTATAACTTTTGCGCAAAGCAATCAATAAACGCTTATTGCAATTTTTTTTTAACAAAAATATGTAGAAGAATACGTATCGGCCTAAACTGAGGAAAAAAAATGTTTTTTTATATATTTTTGGGGAATATTTATTATAGCAAAATCTAAAAAATAATGCGTTTTTTTCAAAATTGTCGCTCTTATTTTGTTTATAGCGCAAAAAATAAAAACCACAGGGGTGATCAAATACCACCAAAAGAAAGCTCTATTTATGGGAAAAAAAGGACTTCAATTTTGTTTGGGAGCCACGTCGAACAACCGCGCAATTTTCAGTTAAAGCGATGCAGTGCCGAATCGCAAAAAGTGCTCTGGTCAGGAAGGGGGTAAATTCTTCCGGGGCTGAAGTGGTTAAAGACTTGTAGTTTTATTAGCTGTTTTTTTTTTTTTTTTGACAGGGGCGCAGTTTCAGTGCTTGCCATAGGTGCCATTTTCACTAGATATGCCTCTGGGAGACACAGAGAGAGAGAGAAAGAGAATGTAATCATTTTTATTTACCAATGACGGATGTAGTCTGGGGTGCGCTCAATCCCTCTCACAGCTTTTACTGCCATGGTGACGCGAAACCATGCAGCGTTCTTCTGGTTTGCTGAAGAGGAATATTATCTGAATATTATCTGAATATTATCAAATTCGAAAATAGAAATATTTTCGAATGCGATTGAAATAATTTCTAATACAGTTGAAATAATTTCGAATGCTGTTGAAATATTTTCGAATGCGGTTGAAATATTATCGAATCCGATTGAAATAATTTTGAATAAAGTTGAAATAATTTCGAATGCGGTTGAAATATTATCAAATTTGGTAGAAATATTTTCGAATGCGATTGAAATATTATCGAATACGATTGAAATAATTTCTAATACAGTTGAAATAATTTCTAATGCTGTTGAAATATTTTCGAATGCGGTTGAAATAATATCGAATCCGGTTGAAATATTTTCGAATTCGGTCGAAAACGAAACTGATTTGAAAAACTAATTTAATGAATTTAACGAATCTAACTAAACTAAATTAATTAAATAACGAATTAAAACGAAACGAAACAAATTTTTTCATTTTGCACATGCCTAATAGTTTCCCTCTGAGTTGCATTTGGCATGTTCCAGGGCCATCATTACCTTCCTGAAGTTCATGGTGGCAGTTCTGCCTTTCACGAGCCCTGATTGGGCAGGGTGTATCAGAGAGGGTATGATGTCGGCTAATCTTGTGGCAATAATTTTGGACAGGATTTTGACATCCAGGTTTAGGAGTGAAATAGGCCTATATGAGCCTGGTTCTTGGGGGTCTTTACCTTTCTTGGCTAGCAGTTTGATAATGGCTTGGTTGCCCGTGGGTAGGTATGTGCCCCCAGACCATATGTGTTGATATACTTTGTGGAGTGTGGGTTCTAAGATTGGTTGTAAGGACTTGTAGAATTCTCCCGTGAATCCATCAGGGCCTGGGGCTTTAGAAGGAGCTAGGTTTTTAATGGCAGTAGAAATTTCGTGGAGGGAGATAGGTGCGTTTAGAGCATCTAACTGTGAAGGTGATACTTGAGAGAGGGTTACCTTTTCAAGAAAAGATTGTGCTGTCGAAGCCTTTATGGGGTCTGGTGCGTAAAGGGAGGAATAGTATTGTAGCATGGTTTCATTTATGTCTTTTTGAGTGGTTTTTATGTTACCCAAAGAGTCACGGAGAGATGTGATATGGGTCAGACGATAGGGTCCCCTACATAAATTGGCCAGGAGTTTACTTGCTTTATTGCCGAATTTATGGAGGGTGGCATCCATGTAAGCTTTTTTTGTTTGTTCTAGGGTTTCGGCCCAAGTGTCAAAGGATTGTTTTGCTGACTGCCATGCCTTCCTATTATCAGTGGAGTTGTTTATGAATAGTGATCGTTGGGCTAGGTGTAGTTGGGAGCTGGCTAGTTTGTATTTTTTGAGTGTATTTCTCTTAAAGGATGCAGCATAAGAGATTACACGGCCTCTGAGAAATGCTTTGCCTGCTTCCCAGAATAGATTGGGGTTGTCAGAGTGTCCAGCATTGGTCGAGGTGTATTCTGACCAGGCGTTTTCCATATATTGTCGGAAGTCAGAGTTATTGTGGAGATAAGATGGGAAACACCATATTTTAGGATTAGAGTGTAGTTCAGGGTTGTCGATCGTAGTCGAGATCGGTGCGTGGTCGGATATGGCAATGTCGTGAATGTCCGCGTCGGATATCAGTGGTAGAAGGTCGTCTGAGCAGAAGAGATAGTCAATTCTGGTGAAAACGTTATGGGGGTTGGAGTAAAAAGTAAATTCTCTGTCAGCTGGGTGTCGGAGTCGCCAAATGTCGTGTAAATGGAGGGATTCCATCGTGGAGGCTAGTAGAGTTTGTGAATCGTGGTCTGGGGGGAGACATGCGCACTTAGGAGTGGATCTGTCATATATCAGGTGAATTGTGGAGTTAAAGTCTCCGCCGACTATATGTGGGAGAGTCGGGTCACTAAGGAGCCATGTTGAAAGTTCACTATAAAATTGCTTTGTGGGGTTATTGGGCGCATAGATGTTGGAGATTATCATATCCTTGGTTCCTAATTTAATGTGGGCTGAGATAAGGCGTCCCTGTGAATCTGATTTAACAGATAGGACCTCACATGGGAGGTTTTTGTGTATGAGTATCAAGACTCCTGCTTTGCGTCCATTGGAATCTGAGCCTAGTATCGTGCCTACCCATAATTTTTTCATGCGGTGGAAATCAGAGGCGGAAAGGTGGGTTTCTTGGAGCAGGGCAATGTCGGTTTTGAGTCTTTTAAGGTGACGGAGGATTTTCATTCTCTTATTAGGTGAACAAAGCCCTTTAACATTCCAGGAGATCAGTTTCATATAGGGGGGGTCACTGGGGGGGTATGTGCAGATATTACATGACCTTCATAGGTTAATATGTGATGGTGTGATGTGAGAAGAGGCTGTGTTCTGGAGGGGTTTAGTCTGTCTGAACGAGGGTTTGTACAACCACTGGGGGCGTATGTATCATAAGATTGGGGTGCGCAATATAGGGAGGGGTATAGAAGGAGGGGGGTAAAAAAAAGAAACAATAAAACATATTCAATAAACTTCGCTTTTTTCCGCATGGAGTCAACCGTGTAGGCCAGCTCCCATCGCAAGACCCAGAGACTGCTGTACTGAAAACCCATAATTGAGGGGGAGATGTGTACTGGCAGCTTGGGTTGTGCAATATTAAAGGAGGAGTGGGTTACATAGGAGAGCCAGGGGAGAAAATCAACACCTGAGGTATAACAAAATCAAGTTAACCAGTTAACAATATGTAAAACATTAGAATACTGCTTGGCCTACCAGTAGCTGATTTGCCTGGGGAGGAATAGAGAACAAGCTTAAGGGAAAAATTTAACTTTTTCTCTTGAATAAGACATCTCGTTGAAAGTTGAACCACCATGGCCGTTAGAGGCGAAGCGGTGAGGTAAACAATTTGGGACCATGATAGTGGTCTTCAACGGGGTGTGGAGTGGTGGTGGTCCGGTGCAGAGGCTCTAAACAGTTTTGGAGAGTCTTTGCGTGGGCTCCTTTGGTCCAGAGCACGGTTGACAGGAGCCGCTCTAGGAGAGGGGCTGAGGTTGGGGCCCGGGCGTAGTGATCGTAGGAAGGCCTCAGCTTCTTTTGGGTCATGGAAGGAGAGTTGGTCGCCATTCGGGGCTTTAAGTCGGAGAGTAGCTGGGAACGCCAAAGTAAATTTGAGTTGTTGATGATGTAGCTCCGAGCAAACCTGTTGAAAGGCTTTCCTCTTCTGGGACACCTCAATAGAGTAATCCACAAAAATCAGGATTTTCATGCCATCGATTTGAAGAGATCTAGATTGCCTGAATTTTTGCAGGATGAAAGCTTTATCCGAGTAACTGAGGTACTTTGCGATTATGGGACGGGGCGATTTGCGATCTGAGTTAAAGGTTCCCATGCGGTGTGCACGTTCTACTGTGCAGGGGCCTGGCAGGCCTAGTGCTTCGGGAATGCATCTGGCGCATAAGTCTGTGAGAGCTGAAGGCTGTAGCGATTCTGGAATGCCCACAAATCGCAGATTGCTCCTTCTGGATCTATTTTCCAAATCGTCCAGCTTTTCAAGAATGTATTTGTTAGTTTTGTCTTGGGCCTGCTCTGAGGATTGAGAGTGGTATAGTTCTTCCTCAATGTTAGCTATGCGGTGCTCAGCTTCATTCAGCCTGGAGGCATGTTCCCCTAGCTGGGCCTGGAGCTGCTGCATGCCTGCGCTGACAGCCTTCTCCACAGAGGCTGTTACCATTGGGGAGAGAAGAGCTGCCACAGCCTGTGCTATCCTCTCAGTGCTGGATGTGCCTGTGAGTGGAGTGGATTTATCAGCAGGTGGGGAGGGGGCCGCAGCACCGCTTACCTCCATGTCAGGCTCTGTTTCTGTGAGAGCCTCCGTGTAGGCTGAAGCCGGGGCCTCGATTTGCGGCTGTGGTGCCCGCGCCGTCGTGGCCGCGTATGATCGCGGGCCGGTTTTTTCAACAAACCGGTCCATCTTGTGACTGGGGAGAGAGTGGGGCAAGTGCCGGTGTGATTTGCGGGTTTGAAGGTTTTATATGCCGTTTTTGTAGTCGAGCTGCGGGAGCTGATGTGAAGAGCAGCTACTCCATGCGGCGCCGGAACTGGAAGTTCCATATTTTATTTTTAAATAATCTTTATCCATATTCTGATGAAAGGCACACAGTAAATGTCCAGAAATGCGTTGGTTATCAATAAATAGATAAAAAGATATATTGTATACATAAAAGGTTTAGAATATTGCTCCAAAACAAGTCAACACACATTTATATTCTGAATGATCTTTATTAAGATAGCGAAATTTGTTAACAGAATTTAACACAGATTGATGCAAAATAACATTGCTGACTTTAGCGCAGGTGCTGTGATTTCTGACTGCCATTAGTAGGTCATTACATAATTATATTTGGCTCGATTTGGCACCAGATGAATGCTATTGGCTCCAATCATCTACTCCTCTTTGCTTCCTATAATGAATAGAACAGCTTTATAATCAGTGAGATCACTGACATTGCGTCTCCTCTGCACTGCATAGTAATCAATGACTAAACCCACCTTACCAAGGGCGTTTTTCACAAACTCCTCATTACATTTAAAACAATGGAACTGTTCTGCTCCAGCAACCCAGTAAGTTGCATCTAATAGTGAAAGAAGTAACAGTTGGCCTCCGGGTTTTAACAGCTTTATTATCTTCTCCAGATTCTTCATGTATTCATCTTCATTTTTACTGATAGTTTCCAGTATCCCCGCACTGATAATGCAATCAGCAAGTGGTAGTAACACCGGGGAAGTTATGTTTTCCTCTTCAAAATCACATTTCAAAATCTGCATGATGGATGACCTTAGGCACATTTCTTTCTCCTGAAGTTGACCTCTGAAAGAAAAAAAAACATAATGTGGACATTACAGGAAATATTTCAATATACAGTGATGTGGTGTGATAAGCAATTCTGCCAAAGTTCAGTTAGACTGTAATTTGACAAGTTAAAAAAAAATTGTCATACTATTGTAGCACTACCCCCGTAGGAGTTGCTAATGGCAGGGTTCCCCATTACTGCACAGCCAGTCACACAGCATTTCCTTCTTGTATCCAGACACAGTGATCAGACCTTTTGGCTTGTTTTTTTTGTTATTTTATTAGGGGATTATAACTTGGATGGGGTAAAGGCAGGGCAGTCTTAATAGTATCATGGGCCCTTGGGCAAAGTAATTAACTGGGACCCCTACCAGCTTGCCTCAATTTACGCACCTACTTTCAAGAAATAAAGTATAAATAGTTCATAGAATTAAACATATATTCATTAGTACTTTAAATAAAATCGATTTTTACAAAAAGGAAAACATTCCATAAATCAAAGAATAATTAACACAAAGGGCACAGTACAGGGGGGATGCAGAAGGGCACAGTACAGGAGGTGTCAGGAGGGCACAATATTGGGATCAGGAGGGCACAGTTTAGGTTCTGGGACACTTCCTGGGACACGGCCATCTTGGGACAGTTTAGTAAAAAAAGCATGACTGTCCCAGCAAATTCTGGACAGTTGGCAAGTATGATGTACAGCAAGATTATTGTGGGGCCCCATGCACCTGGGGCCCCTGGGCAGTGCCCAGGAGTGCCCATACATTAAGATGGCCCTGGGTAAGGGATTATGGGATACTAGCTTGATTTAGATTATGCAGGCAGGTTATTAAGTTAGTGGCAGTGTATTTGATTGATATATATATATATATATATATATATATATATATATATGTAGGAAGGCCAGTATGGTGGCCTGAATTTATGGGAGGAGCCCGGTGGGTATTTAAGCAGCCCGCTCACCTGTGGTGCTTGTCGGTTTCCTGTGCGCGATATACGTCACTAAGCCGACTATTCGATATACCAGCGTCCGCAAGTTCTTGCCTCGCAAGTTCCCGTATTCGATACTCCGTACTCAAAACTTTCGAAATCCGCGTTTTCGTTTATAGTTTGTACCACGCGTCTGGCTTGGCTGTCGCAGGTAAGGTCCCGTCGGACTTTTCGTTTTTCATATCATGTCACTAAACCGTGAGTTCAAATTTCGTTTCACCCGCATCTCACAAACTGCAATGTATATCGCTCGTACTTTCGATATGTTACAAATTCGATAGCACAGCGACGCTGACGTCGCTTCATTTCTAGCATGTCGGTATCAGTAGACAGCCATAGCCAGTCGCAATTTTGTAAATTATCAAATCAAGTTAGTTCGATACCAATCATTTCTCATTTCTGAGACATTTCTAAACTCATTTCGGACATTTCAAATCATTTCTCATTTCTGAAAACATTTCTGAACTCATTTCGGACATTTCAAATCATTTCTCATTTCTGAAAACATTTCTAAACTCATTTCTGACATTTTCAAATCATTTCTCATTTCAGTCACCTACCGCGCTCCGATTCGAATCCAGTCGCACCAAAGATGCGCCGATTCGTTCCGGTGTGCCCCAGTTATTACGGCCTCATTTCTATACATGCTCCAGAGTTACGTTATTGTCAGTCAATTGTACCTCTGTCATGGTCATCATTTCATTTCCATGTATCACGTCCCGACATGAATTCAGTCGCATGAAAAATGCACCGATTCGTCTCGGCGTGCCCCAGGATTGGCCTCATTTCTATACATGCTCCAGAGTTACGTTTTATCAGTCATTTGTACCTCTGTCATGGTTATCATTTCATTTCCATGTATCACGTCCCGACATGAATTCAGTTGCGTGAAAAATGCACCGATTCATCTCGGCGTGCCCCAGGATTGGCCTCATTTCTATACATGCTCCAGAGTTACGTTTTATCAGTCATTTGTACCTCTGTCATGGTTATCATTTCATTTCCATGTATCACGTCCCGACATGAATTCAGTCGCATGAAAAATGCACCGATTCGTCTCGGCGTGCCCCAGGATTGGCCTCATTTCTATACATGCTCCAGAGTTACGTTTTATCAGTCATTCGTACCTCTGTCATGGTTATCATTTCATTTCCATGTATCACGTCCCGACATGAATTCAGTCGCGTGAAAAATGCACCGATTCGTCTCGGCGTGCCCCAGGATTGGCCTCATTTCTATACATGCTCCAGAGTTACGTTTTATCAGTCATTCGTACCTCTGTCATGGTTATCATTTCATTTCCATGTATCACGTTCCGACATGAATTCAGTCGCATGAAATGCACCGATTCATCTCGGCGTGCCCCAGGATTGGCCTCATTTCTATACATGCTCCAGAGTTACGTTATCAGTCATTTGTACCTCTGTCATGGTTATCATTTCATTTTCACGTATCACATTCCGACATGAAATCAGTCGCATGAAAATGCACCGATTCGTCTCGGCGTGCCCAGGATTGGCCACATTTCTGACACATGCTCCAGAGTCCAGATCATAGCTAATCGCAGACATCGGGGGATTGATCCACATCTCTGTCATGCAATTTCTACCATTTCACTCCCACAACGCATCACCGTTTCGAAACCAGTCGCATCTGAGGTGCACCGATTCGTCACGGCATGCATCACTGGTTCCGATCGCATTTCATACCTATACCAGAGCTCGGTTAGTTGCCAGTCGCTAACACGGCACAACCAATTCGAGCCGCGGTCAAAACAATCATTTCTCTCATTTCATTTAATACTGCACTCCTATTCGAATCCAGATGCATCAAACAAGCACCGATTCGTCCCAGGAGCACCAATATTTTCAGTTGCCCCATTTCAATACATGCTCCAGAGCCCGGTTCATGGTCGAACAAATCGTGACACGAACAGGCCGCACCTCTGTCATGCAGTTCATTCATTTCACAATCAAAGCAAACATTTCGAATCATTTCATTGTCACAAGATTGCAAGCATCATACAAATCATTGCTTCAAGTTACTTAGCAATCCCTTCACGAATTGTCACCTTTTCATTTCCTCAAAAAAAAAAAAAAAATCCATACCTATACCAGAGCTCGGTCGGTTGCCAGTCGCAAAACACGGCACAACCAATTCAAGCCTCGGTCAAGGTAAACATTTCTCTCATTTCATTTCATGCTGCGCTCCGATTCGAATCCAGATGCATCAAACAAGCACCGATTCGTCCCGGTGTGCACCAATGTTTCTTCTGTTGCCTCATTTCAGTACATGCTCCAGAGCCCGGTTCACGGTCGCATCAGTCACGACACGACCAGGCCGGACCTTTGTCATGCAGTTCAGTCATTTCAAACATCAAGGCAAACATTTTGAATCATTTCGTTCTCACAAAAAAAAAAAAAAAATATACGAGCTCAAAAACAGGATATTCTCATCAGATCAAATCATGTCACAGGCCGGCAGCGAAGACTTCACGGCCCCTCTGTCGGCTTTCACACAGGCCTCATTTCACTACCTCACAGTACGTACGAATGTGGGAATATTCGTTCAGCAGCCATCGACGAACAAACCATAGATCGGCTCTTACAAACAGAACTAGACCGAGAGTACGTTATAGGCCTTTCACTCAGCCCCCTTTCAGCACTTGGAGAGTCAGCCCTATTTGGGGCTTGTCAAGGGCAAATTCACAAATAAATTACGTTTGGGGTACCACCTGTCTGCGCCTCATTCTTCCCACATCCCCAGTCTCAATTCCCTGATTCCCTCCGAAGAATTCTCCCTAAAATATTCCTCCGTAGACATGCCGATACAAGCAGTCATCAAAGCAGGTACAGGTGCCTGGCTTTCCAAAACCGACATCTCGGATGCCTTTAAGCTCCTGCCTATCCATCCCTTTGGTGCTGGCATGGCATCAAGTGGAAGGAGGCATATTATTTGGCCACAAAACTGACGTTCGGTTCGAAGAGCAGCCCTTGGCTCTTCGACACATTCGCTCAGTCTCTTGCTTGGATACTGTTACACAAGGCTCAGTGACAAAAGTCATCCATTACCTGGACGACTTCCTACTAATAGAACCTCCCAGCAAGCCCCCAGGAGACCTCGACAAACTCAGAGCGATATTCGGAAAACCCAATCTTCCCATCACCGAGCACAAAGTAGAAAGCCCAGCACATAACATCACCTTTCTCGGGGCCAACTTAGACACCTGCGCTATGCAAGCCAGTCTCTCCCTCGACAAACTAACCCGCATTAAGGCGGTCCTTCACAAATTCACCCACACCAAGGGGTGTACCAAGAAGCAGTTGCAATCTCTCCTGGCAATGCTGAATTTCGCCATACGAATTATTCCACAAGGCCGCACCTTCGTGTCACGCCTGCTGAGATTCCTGCCAGAAACACAAGACCCCGATCAGATCTTAAATCCAGACTCCGCAGCAATAGCGGACCTATCTATGTGGGACGAATTCCGTCCTCCCGGAACGGCATATCCCTAATTATACCCATGGTTTCAGCCCTGTCACCCCAGGTGGTGACAGACGCTGCAGCCACCACAGGTTTCGCTGCAATTTTTGGCCATCATTGGTTTTCAGGACCCTGGCCTCAACAGATACTGTTGATACCCGGCTTTATTCAAAACATCTTCCCTCCTCGAACTCTATCCCATGGTGGCAGCTGCACAACTCTGGGGTCACCATTGGACAGGGCAAACCGTAGTCTTCACCACCGACAATCAGGCCACGGCAGACATCAACAAAGGCAGGTCCAATTCCCCAGCAGTCATGTCCTTCCTGCGCAGATTGGTACAACTGTTCTTACAGCATCAGTTTAACATACACTGTGCATTTATTCCAGGCAGACACAATTTAGCTGCTGATGCACTGCCACGTTCTAACTACACCTCCTTTTCAAACAGGTTCCCGGAGCCGATCCAGTGTCGGCCCCTATCCCTGCCTGGTCACAACTGACCCTGGACTAGTTTAACATTTACAAGGAGCAACGCAGCTCATCAATCACTCACTCTCTCATAACACACTCAAAGCCTACCAGACAGCTTGAAAGGCGTTCAATAAATTTCTCACATCCTGCCGTAAAGGACCAATAGATGTCAAACAGGTACTGGCCTTCATTTCATACTGCCACACTCAGCTGGCTTTATCTTACAATACCATTCGGCTACACCTAGCCGGCATACAACATTTCGTGACCCTGGAAGACCCCACAAAATCTTCACTGTTCTCATCACACGCTATACGAGCCATCCTAAGGGGCATCCAGAAACAACAACCAGTGATCAGTACTAAGCGCTTACCCATTACGGGGCCCATCTTCAGGGATATGTCGACTATTCTGGCTACTTCGCCATTCGGTCTGCTGCCCAGCACGGTCCTACAAGCAGCCATATAGTTGGCTTACTACGGGTTCACCTATAACCACCCCACAGACCAAGTATTACGCAGACGGCACTTGCTTCGCCACCAAGACCATTTCATCCTTCACCTCGAGGTTTCTTAAACCCAGGAAACAGGCTCTGGAGTGGACATTCACCTCTACAGAACCAATAACAGCTGGTGTCCAGTCACCGTACTTAACCGTCTCCTCTCACTCCTGCCTGAACAATCGGACACCAGTCCTCTTCTACCATTCCCAGTTAAACCCTTAAACGCATGTCACTTTGTAAAACACATAAGGATACTTCTCCGCAATCTTCACCTTAAACCCAGTCAGTACTCCGGACACTCCTTCCGCATCGGAGCAGCCTCCGCAGCAACCCGCCAGGGGGTTCCAGACCACATCATCAAAAGACTAGGCAGATGGAAATCAGCCTGCGTCGCCCGGTATATACCCAATCCTCAAGTAGAGATGGCACAGGCATTCTCCAAATTGGCTCAATGAATACCTGAAAACCAATTATATATTATACCCCTACCTGAATGTTTTTGCCCCCTTATTTTGGCATACCGGCCATTAGACCAAGGCACACTTTCAGGTCCATTTCATATGGTAAGTCCACACTTCCAGGTCTATTTCCGATGGTAAGTCTTATCTTTATTATAAGTGTTATCTATGTCCATATCGGACATAGGGCTCCGACCATAAGTAGGAAGGCCAGTATGGTGGCCTGAATTTATGGGAGGAGCCCGGTGGGTATTTAAGCAGCCCGCTCACCTGTGGTGCTTGTCGGTTTCCTGTGCGCGATACCCACCCTCCCATCCCCATTTCAAGGCATTCATTTCATTTCATTCATTTCATCTCATTTCTCTCTACAGAATAATCATTTCTTAAAACCAGGGTATGCCCCCTTATTTTGGCATACCGGCCATTAGACCAAGGCACACTTTCAGGTCCATTTCATATGGTAAGTCCACACTTCCAGGTCTATTTCCGATGGTAAGTCTTATCTTTATTATAAGTGTTATCTATGTCCATATCGGACATAGGGCTCCGACCATAAATATATATATACATATATATATATATATATATATATATATATATATATATATGTAGAGTGTGTACAGTGTGTACAGTTTCTACAGTTTCTACTACACTTCAGGCGGTGTACACAATATCTAATACAGTGTGTACGATTTCTACTACACTTCTGGTGGTGTACACAGTACACAATACAGTGCAGCCGTAGTACAGTTTCTAACACAGTGCAGGTGGTGTACACAGTATCTAATACAGTGTATACAGTTTCTACTACACTTCTGGTGGTGTACACAGTACACAATATAGTGCAGCCATAGTACAGTTTATACTACTTTTCTGGTGGTGTACACAGTATCTAACACAGTGTGCAAAGTTTTTACTACACTTCTGGTGGTGTACATAGTACACAATACAGTGGAGCCATAGTACAGTTTCTAATACAATGCAGGCGGTGTACACAGTATCTAATGCAGTGTGTACAGTTTCTACTACACTTCAGGCAGTGTACACAGTAGCTAATACAGTGTAGGCCGGAAGGCCACCAAGGAGAGGCAGATGCTCACAGGCCACTAAAAGAGGGCAAACAGCCTCTGTGTCTACAGTCAAAAGTGGTGGTCATGGACATGGTGCATCCTCTGCAGGTGGCACGCTTGTCCTTTGTTTCTGCTGCTGGCCATGTTATTGAGCCACAACATGCATAAGAGTTGTTGGAGTGGATAACAAAGCCATGCTCATTCTCCTCATCCTCTATCAACAGGTTCAGAGTAGTTTGCCTTCCAACGCAGCTGCCAAAGCGGCCTATTCCACCGGCTCCTTGTCCACAGTCACTCCTTCCGTAGCCCCACCATCATGCACAGAGGAGTCCCCAGATTTATTCAACCGCAGTGTCGGGTACATGCTGTTGGAGGATGAGCAGTGATTTAAAGGCTCTGATGATGGTTTCCAGGTTGAGGAAGGGAGTAACATGAGCCTAGAGAGAGGGGGTGCAACAGAAGGACAAGAAACTGGCAGTCATGTTCCCCTAGCTGCAGCATACTGCCAAGTTTGCTCCAGTGACAAGGAGGGAGGGGATGATGAGGTCACTGACTGTACTTGGGTGCCTAAGAGAAGAGAGGAGGAGGAGGCACAACTTCAATGAGGCAGGATGTCCTCTAGGGGGCAGCTTAAGGGCAGCCACCTTATTGCATCACACCACAGAGGTCCGCAGGTGCAGGGCGCTGCTGACTCCCTGCTGACTTTTAAAAGTTCCTTGGTGGGCCAAATTTTCCACAAATTTGTATTGAATAAACATAGGAATATAATACAACATATCATTGTAGTGGTTGAACATTCACATTAAGAAATCATTGGAAATGTATCACATTTTACATCTGAACAATAATTTTTTAGTAAAATAACGATATATTTTAAAACAATACAGAAATATCTATTTTATGCATATATAGTATATGTATTGACAAGTCATGAGAGCAGTTAATGATCTTTGTTTTAGTTAGTCCATAACAGTGTGCTTGTGCTGAGCTTTAATTTGAGTTTGTATCAAGTTGTGTAAATATTAAAAGGGAAAAAGGAAAGAATCAAGGTGGATAAATTAAAAAAAAAAAAAAAGATATAACTTGGGTAGTGGGGTAGGAAAGGGTGTGGTGAAGTTGTGTCCATAGTTCCCTCTAGACGCTCAAGTGTTTATTTGTAAGGAGTAGGGATGAGCCAAACACCCCCCGATTCGGGTTCACACCAGAAACTGCGAACGGACCGAAAGTTAGCGTGAACTTTAGAACCCCATTCAAGTCTATGGGACTCGAACATTCCAAATCAAAAGTGCTAATTTTAAAGGCTAGTATGCAAGTTGTCCTAAAAAGGGTTTGGGGACCCATGTCTGACAGTTTTTTTGGGAGCAGTAATTTTAATGATGCTTAAAGTGAAAAAAAAAGTGAAATATTCCTTTAAATATCATACCTGGGGGTGTCTATAGTATGCCTGTGAAGTAGCACGTGTTTCCCGTGTTTAGAACTGTCCTTGCACAAAATGACATTTCTAAAGTAAAAAAAGTCATTTAAAACTGCTTGCAGCTTTAATGTAATGTCTGGTCCCGGCAACATGGATGAAAATCATTGAGAAAAATGGCATAAGTACCCCCCCCAGCCCATTACCAGCCCCTTTGGGTCTTGTATGGATATTAAGGGGAACCCCGCACCCAAATTAAAAAAAGGAAAGGCCCTATATACTCTGAACAGCAGTATACAGGCGCTACAAGACAGGGACTGTAGGTTTGTTGTTAAGTAGAATCTGTTTGTAATTTTGAACTGGTACATTTTTAAAGTGTAGCTCCAGCCAAAAAATCTATTTTTAAGCTTTTTGGAAAAAATAGGGAAGGGTTATCACCCCTGTAACATTTGTTTTGCTGTCTGTGCACATCTTCAGAAGATTTCACCTCACTTTCTGTCCCAATGACAAATGTTTTTTGAAAATTTGGGGTTTTAGTGAAACAAGGATTGGTGATAAAGCATCAGTGGAGAGGAGACACGTTTTTCCCATGTTAACTCTTACAGGAGAGAATTTCCCTTCCTAGGGGTAGATTTAATCTCACTTCCTGTTGTCTCCTTCCGTTTGCAAGTAGGAGTCGTTTGTAAGTTAGATGTTTGAAAGTAGGGGCCTGACCTATATACTCTGCAGAAATTTGGGCCTTAGGTGTTGGTGTTGCCACAACACTGTAAGCCCTCACAGTTACTCTTGGTGGGCGCTGGAACGCCCTGCTGTGAACTATTATATCAAGAATTGTAATTACATGCCATTGTTGAACAGTGGTAGAAAAATTGGGCCTTTGGTGGTGGTGGTTTTGCTGGTGCCACAACACTGTAAGTCCTTAGAGCCCTTTCACACTGGGGCGGTTTGCAGGCGCAATTGCGCTAATAATAGCGCCTGCAAACCGACCCGAAAGTGCCGCTGCTTTCATTCCAGTGTGAAAGCCCCGAGGGCTTTCACACTGGAGCGATGCGCTGGCAGGACGGTAAAAAAAGTCCTGCCAGCAGCATCTTCGGAGCGGTGAAGGAGCGGAGTGTATACCGCTCCTTCACCGCTCCTGCCCATTGAAATCAATGGGACAGCGTGGCTATACCGCCGGCAAAGCGCCTCTGCAGAGGCACTTTGCGGTGGTTTTTAACCATTTCTCAGCCGCTAGCGGGGGTTAAACCGCCCCGCTAGCGGCCGCATACCGAGGGTAAAACGCTGCTTACAATAGCGGCGCTTTACCGCCGATGCCGACGCCCGCCCCAGTGTGAAAGGACCCTTACAGTTACTCTTGGTGGGCACTGGAACGGGCCCTGCTGTGAAATATTATATCAAGAATTGTAATTACCGTATTTATCGGCGTATAACACGCGCCGGCGTATAACACGCACCCCAAGTTTAGGAGGGAATTTTAAGGAAAAAAACTTTTAGGAGCCAAGTTTAAGGAAAAAAAACTTACATTTAAATGCCCATCAATGCAGAGTTATCGGTGTCCATCTGCAGCCTTGTCAGTGCAGCCTTGCCCCAGTGTCCAGTGCAGCCTTGTCAGTGCAGCTTTGCCCCATTGCAGAATTGTCAGTGCAGCTTTGCCCCAGTGCAGCCATGTCCCCAGTGGTCAGTGCAGCCTTGTCCCCAGTGCAGCCATGTCCCCAGTGGTCAGTGCAGCCTTGTCCCCAGTGCAGCCATGTCCCCAGTGGTCAGTGCAGCCTTGTCCCCAGTGCAGCCATGTCCCCAGTGGTCAGTGCAGCCTTGTCCCCAGTGCAGCCATGTCCCCAGTGGTCAGTGCAGCCTTGTCCCCAGTGCAGCCATGTCCCCAGTGGTCAGTGCAGCCTTGTCCCCAACATACACCGCCGCCGACATACACAAGTTACACTGTGTATTTTTAAATATGGCGCCGCGGAGTTCGGAGGGACTCGGGGGCGCTCGTTCAGCTGAACGAGCGCCTCCGAGAACACAGTGACTGGGCGGAGCCGAGATACACATAGCCGAGGGTTCTCGGCTCTTCTCGGCGCTGTTCACAGTCACGCCCAGTCCCCATGATGGACATAACAGAGGTCCAATGGCGGGACTGGGCGGGACTGTGAACGGCGCCGAGAAGACTCGAGAACCCTCGGCTATGTGTATCTCGGCTCCGCCCAGTCACTGTGTTCTCGGCGGCACTCGTTCAGCTGAACGAGCGCCCCCAAGTCCCTCCGAACTCCGCGGCGCCATATTTAAAAATACACGCTATGTGAATGTGGCGATCGCTCCGATAGTTCACAAAATAGCGGGGATCGACGTATAACACGCACCCACGGTTTTCCCCTGATTTTAAGGGGAAAAAAGTGCGTGTTATACGCCGATAAATACAGTACATGCACCTGTTGAACAGGGGCAGAACAATTGGGCCTTTGGTGGTGGTGGTGGTGTTGCCACAACACTGTAAGCCCTCACAGTTACTCTTGGTGGGCGCAGGAATGGGCCCTGCTGTGAAATATTAGATCAAGATTTGTAATTACATGTCCCTATTGAACAGGGGCAGAAAAATTGGACCTTGGACACTGGTGCCACAACACTGCAACCCCTCACAGATACTCTAGTTGGAGCGCAGGAATGAGCCCTGCTGTAAATTATTGCATCAAAAATTGTAATTACACACCCCGGTTAAACAGGGGCAGAAAAATTGGGCCTTAGGCACTGGTGCTGGTCCCACAACACTGAGTAATAGGGGGATGGTAGTTGCGCTGTGATGGGAAGGGGATCGAGGAAAAGGGGAGGGGACTAAACTAAAGTGCATGTGACAAACATGCCAGGTGACCTGAAAAACCATATAAAACGAGAATAGGGAGAAAACACTGACTAGTGCATATGATGAATAAATGAAAATACCACTAAATAGTGTGTAAAAGAATGTTGACATGAAGCAAAAAAGGGGGAGTGGAATTAAATGACATAAAAGTGAACAGTGCACATGGTTGAAAAAAGGCAATCCAGCCAATAAAAATAACAAAGGCAATATGCAATAAGTGAATAGGACACTGAGTGCACAAATAAACAAATGAATGATAAATATAGAATTGTCCCGTTAATAAACGTTATAAAAAATCAAAACACTTAACCAGTGGATCAAAAAACATGAGAAGGAACTCAGCATACAAAAAACAGAAAATAGATGATAATGGCAAAAAAATATATAAAAAATGTGAAGAGAAATATAATATATGAAAAAACAGTCCCGCCACCAAATGTGACACTACTGAGTGACAATCCAAAAAAACACAATGATGAAAGTGACAGGGGGGGAGGGAAGAGTGGTCTTCGATGGGAGCACCTCTGTGTCCACAGGCCCCTTACCTTACGGCTGTAAGGTATATAGCATATGTGTTTGGCGCCCAGTGGATGGTGAAATCCAGAAAATGCAGCAGATGGTGTGGCTCACAGATGCAGTATGTCATATACGAAAAAAACAAAATAAACAGCATATGGTGTGATACCGTTTGATGATAAAAAACAGGGGGACAGGCAGGATGAGGAGGGGAGAGGGGGGATTGCACTCACTTGTGACCAATGAGCGCAAGCCTCAAATCACGAGCACCGAACTCGTATAATCCAAGCTGCTGCCCAAGGACCCTCCAGCCTCTCTCGCCTCCTGTTGCTCACCACCCGTCATAAACCGTATAAGCAGTGCAGTATCGAAACAGAAAAACCGCACATAGCGTGATCCCGTATATTAAACACTTTATTGCACAGATTAAAATAATATGAACTTACATAGGATGACAGCTGCGGGGTAAAAAACTCCGCGAGCGCAGTGCTCGTTACATCAGCTGTTGTATGGCAGCGTCCCGTGCTCCTAACGCGTGTCGTCACGTCACGTGACTCTGAAGAAGTGCTGCAACATGGCCAACATTGAGTTCCACCTGGTGGGCATGTCACAGATTAGGCGGTTCTTGGGCAGGTTAAATTCCTTTTGGAGGTCAGCCAGCCGAGCACTGGCATTATAAGACCAACGGAAATGCACACAGACTTTCCTGGCCTGCCTCAGGACATCCTGTAAGCCCGGGTACCTGCCCAAGAACCGCTGCAGCACCAAGGACGTGAGCCAAACAGGGCACATGGGTCAGTTGTCCCTGTCGGAGGCTAGAGAGGAGGTTGGTGCCATTGTCGCAAACCACCATTCTTGGCTTAAGCTGGCGTGGCATCAACCACCTCTGAACCTGCCCCTGCAGATCTGACAGAATCTCAGAATCTCTGCCCCAGTGTGGCTCCTGTCCCCCAAGCACACCAGCTCAAGCACCGCATGGCATCTTTTTGCCTGAGTGCTTGCGTAGCCCCTTGAAGGCCTACGGAGCACCGCTGGTTCCGAGGACAAATCAGCACAGGAAGAAGACGAGATGGGGTGGAGGAGAGAGGTGTGGCAGAATCACCACTAGTAGAATTTTGGAGGCGTGGTGGCGAAACAACCTCCAAAGCTACTGCATCCTGTCCTGCATGCTTCCCAGCTGCCAGAAGAGTCACCCAGTGCGCGGTGAAAGATAGGCAACGTCCCTGTCCATGCCTGCTGGACCATGAGTCAGCGATAATATGCACCTTACCGCTGACCGCCCTGTCCAGCGAGGCATGGACATTGCCTTCCACATGCCGGTAGAGAGCCAGAATCGCCTTCCGTGAGAAAAAGTGGCGTTTGGGAACCTGCCACTGAGGAACCGCACATTCCACAAACTCACGGAAGGGGGCAGAGTCTACCAACTGAAAAGGCAACAGTTGAAGTGCTAGCAATTTAGCCAAGCTAACATTTAACCACTGGGCATGTGGATGGCTGGGAGCGAACTTCTTTCGGTGGAGCAGCAGCTGGGGCAGGGAAATTTGTCTGGTACAATCTGACGTCGGTGTACCAATAGCAGATTGCCCGCAAGTACTTGGCTGTGACACACCTAATTCTACACCTTCATTCCTCTCAATGCAGGTTTCAGAGAGGACTGAAGGTATAGCGGAGTTGGAGATCCCAGCTGATGAGAAGCAAGGAGAGGTCCGCTTTGTTCTTTAATGTGGGTCTTTTAAGTACGCTTGCCAATGTACTGCATGGCAGGTCAACATATGTCTGGTCAAGCATGTGGTGCCCAAGCGGTGATGTTTTGACCACGCGAGATACGCTTGAGACATATGTTGTAAATAGCAGTGGTGCAATCTGATGCACTTGTCTCAAAAAAGGCCCACACCAAAGAACTTTTGGAATAACGCACAGAGACAGCAGCGCCCTGCACATGCGGAGCTCTGCGTTGTGATGCAGTTGGTGTGCTGCCCTTAAGCTGGCCCCTGGAGGGCATCCTGCCCCGTTGAAGATGTGCCTCCTCTTCCTCCCCCTTCTCTCTCCTATCAGGCACCCACGTGGAGTCAGTGACTTCCTCATCATCCCCTCCCTCCTCATCACTGGAGCAAACCTGGCAGTATGCTGCAGCTGGGGGAACATGACTGCCAGATTGCTGTCCTTCTTGGGCACCCCCTCTCTCTGGGCTCACGTTACTGCCTTCCTCTAGTTGGGTACCATCATCGGAGCCTTCAAAAGGCTGGGCATCCTCCTTAATACTGCGGTCAAACAGTATGGGGGACTCCTCAGGAGGACATGGTGGGGCTAGGGAAGGAGTGCTTGATGCCATTGAGCCGAGGGAAGAGGACGCGTTGGCAGGTGCTTTGCCAGACAAAGTACCCTGAGCCTGGGTGAGAGAGGATGAGGAGGATGAGGATGGCTTGGTCATCCAATCTACCAAGTCTTCCGCATGTTGCGGTTCAACACGGCCAGCTGCCGAATAAAAGGACAAGCATGTCCCACGGCCACGTGCTGATGAGGATGCACTGTGTCCACGACCAGCACTGTTGCCTCTAGACACAGAGCCTGCTTGCCCTCTTTTATTGGCTTGTGACTATCTGCCTCTCCTTGTTGGCCTTCCAGACATACTAATGGCCTGCAGTGAGATAAAGCTGCACAAAGCTGGGATGTATATATATATACCGATTATACTGCAGCTAGCAGAATCAACTGCCTGCCTGTAAATACTGCAGCTGCCTGTGGTATTAATAGGATCAGAAGAACACCAGCAATTGTCTCCAGGTATCTTTAGGTGGATACTGTGCAGAGAGCACAGTACACTAACTGTAAATACTGCAGCTGCCTGCCTGTGGTATTAATAGGATCAGAACAACAGCAATTGTCTTTAGGTAGCTTTAGGTGAACACTGTGCAGAGGACACAGTACACTAACTGTAAATACTGCAGCTGCCTGCCTGTGGTACTAATAGGATCAGAAAAACACCAGCAATTGTCTTCAGGTAGTTTTAGGTACACACTGTGCAGAGGACACAGTACACTAACTGTAAATACTGCAGCTGCCTGCCTGTGGTATTAATAGGATCAGAACAACAGCAATTGTCTTCAGGTAGCTTTAGGTGCACACTGTGCAGAGGACACAGTACACTAACTGTAAATACTGCAGCTGCCTGCCTGTGGTATTAATAGGATCAGAAGAACACCAGCAATTGTCTCCAGGTAGCTTTAGGTGGATACTGTGCAGAGGGCACAGTACGCTAACTGTAAATACTGCAGCTGCCTGCCTGTGGTATTAATAGGATCAGAACAACAGCAATTGTCTTTAGGTAGCTTTAGGTGCACACTGTGCAGAGGACACAGTACACTAACTGTAAATACTGCAGCTGCCTGCCTGTGGTACTAATAGGATCAGAAAAACACCAGCAATTGTCTTCAGGTAGCTTTAGGTGCACACTGTGCAGAGGACACAGTACACTAACTGTAAAAACTGCAGCTGCCTGCCTGTGGTATTAATAGGATCAGAACAACAGCAATTGTCTTCAGGTAGCTTTAGGTGCACACTGTGCAGAGGACAGAGTACACTAACTGTAAATACTGCAGCTGCCTGCCTGTGGTACTAATAGGATCAGAAAAACACCAGCAATTGTCTTCAGGTAGCTTTAGGTGCACAGTGTGCAGAGGACACAGTACACTAACTGTAAATACTGCAGCTGCCTGCCTGTGGTATTAATAGGATCAGAACAACAGCAATTGTCTTCAGGTAGCTTTAGGTGCACACTGTGCAGAGGACACAGTACACTAACTGTAAATACTGCAGCTGCCTGCCTGTGGTATTAATAGGATCAGAAGAACACCAGCAATTGTCTCCAGGTAGCTTTAGGTGGATACTGTGCAGAGGGCACAGTACACGAACTGTAAATACTGCAGCTGCCTGCCTGTGGTATTAATAGGATCAGAACAACAGCAATTGTCTTTAGGTAGCTTTAGGTGCACACTGTGCAGAGGACACAGTACACTAACTGTAAATACTGCAGCTGCCTGCCTGTGGTACTAATAGGATCAGAAAAACACCAGCAATTGTCTTCAGGTAGCTTTAGGTGCACACTGTGCAGAGGACACAGTACACTAACTGTAAAAACTGCAGCTGCCTGCCTGTGGTATTAATAGGATCAGAACAACAGCAATTGTCTTCAGGTAGCTTTAGGTGCACACTGTGCAGAGGACAGAGTACACTAACTGTAAATACTGCAGCTGCCTGCCTGTGGTACTAATAGGATCAGAAAAACACCAGCAATTGTCTTCAGGTAGCTTTAGGTGCACAGTGTGCAGAGGACACAGTACACTAACTGTAAATACTGCAGCTGCCTGCCTGTGGTACTAATAGGATCAGAAGAACATCAGCAATTTTCTTCAGGTAGCTTTAGGTACACACTGTGCAAAGGACACATGAATGGATCTAGCTAAACTGAATACAGTGTATATATATATATATATATATATATATATATATATATATGTATATACACAACACCGAGGATGCATATATATATATATATATACACAATACACTGTAAGTGCAGCTAACTGACTCGCCTGCCTACTCTATCTAACTTAAATCAAATGACACTGTCTCTGTCCATCTCTCTCCGCCGCCGCAACACACTACACAAGGCCGCCTAGCAGGCGTGTACTAAACCCCCTGAGCCATATTTGGCTAAAGCCACCCTGGCTTTGGCCAATTACGGCTCTCTTTACAGACGGCGCTGTGATTGGCTAAGCATGCTGGTCATAGTGCATGCTTGGCCAGTTTTCAGCCAGCAATGCACTGCGATGCCGCAGTGAATTATGGGCCGTGACACGCCACTCAAATTTGGCGCAAATGGCCCATAACGTTCGCAATTTGACGAACAATCGAACAGGCGATGTTTGAGTCGAACATGGGTTTGACTCAAACTCGAAGCTCATCCCTAGTGAGAAGTGGGCTCTATTTTTATACATTTACTGCTTTATAGGTAGAGGATAGTTTAAATTCTATCCAGTTGTACCATGTTGAAGTGAAATTGGTTATTTTTTCCTGTGATATGCTAATGAGTTCTATTTTTTCTGTGTTGTTTATTCTACGAAACCATTCTCTTTTCATTGGGGTAATATTTGAACGCCATTGGCAAAGAATACAATGTCTTGCCGCATTTGGCCTTTTTTTTAACACTTCTGCAGCAGTTCCTGTTTCCAACCTATGTCTGAAGCGAAACAAAAAAGTGTGTGAGAAGTGGGATTTTAAAGGTACACCTAATATAAGAAAGAGCACTGTCAATAAAAAAATATACCAAATATTTATTAATACAGTTTTACAAAAAAGAACAGTAAAATGTGAAAACAGTTTTACATTCATAGTCAAAGGTAAACATCCTCAACCTAATATTGACAAATGAAGGGAAAGAGCTGTAGTCACAAAGAAGTCTGATCATAACCACGTCCACAAATTTCAACATGTTTCGCCGGGAAGGCTTCATCAGGAAAATGGACGAGGCTTTTCAATTATTCCACAACAATATTCATGATAAAATCAACCTTGGATGTTTAAAGGAGAAAACAAAAAAGTGAATATACGGAAAAGATACATAAAACAATCGCATTTATACCAATTGAAAGCTCTTTAACTTGTGCAACCATGACTCCACCAAACCCCCCCTTCAAAAACAAAAAACAAAAATTGCAAAATAGCAAAAATTGCACCAACCCCCCCCCCCCCCCCCCACACACACACCCACACACACTCACACACACACCCAGCCCCAACCCAGGCCTTCACCCTCCCCCCTCCCAGATGCTCCCAACCAACACAACCCCTACGTCTACTCCCTACCTCTGTAAAGAGTTCCGGGGAGGTCGCAGAGCCCGAGGTGTCAAGTGAGAGGAGAGGGGAGGAGGGGTACCCCCAGAGTTGACTCCCCCCTATAGTCCAGAAAAATGCCTGATCACTAGGGATGAGCTTCGAGTTCGAGTCGAACTCATGTTCTACTCGAACATTGGCTGTTCGCAAGTTCGCCGAACAGCGAACAATTTGGGGTGTTCGCGGCAAATTCGAATGCCGCGGAACACCCTTTAAAAGTCTATGGGAGAAATCAAAAGTGCTAATTTTAAAGGCTTATATGCAAGTTATTGTCATAAAAAGTGTTTGGGGACCTGGGTCCTGCTCCAGGGGACATGGATCAATGCAAAAAAAAGTTTTAAAAACGGACGTTTTTTCAGGAGCAGTGATTTTATTAATGCTTAAAGTCAAACAATAAAAGTGTAATATCCCTTTAAATTTCGTACCTGGGGGGTGTCTATAGTATGCCTGTAAAGGGGCGCATGTTTCCTGTGTTTAGAACAGTCTGACAGCAAAATGACATTTGGAAGGAAAAAACTCATTTAAAACTACCCGCGGCTATTGCATTGCCGACAATACACATAGAAGTTCATTGATAAAAACGGCATGGGAATTCCCCACAGGGGAACCCCAAACCAAAATAAAAAAAAAAAAAAGATGTGGGGGTCCCCCTAAATTCCATACAAGGCCCTTCAGGTCTGGTATGGATATTAAGGGGAACCCCAGCCAAAATTTAAAAAAAAAAATTGACGTGGGGTTCCCCCTAAATTCCATACCAGACCCTTCAGGTCTGGTATGGATTTTAAGGGGAACCCCGCGCCAAAAAAAAAAAAAAAAAAACGGCGTGGGGTCCCCCTAAAAATCCATACCAGACCCTTATCCGAGCACGCAACCTGGCAGGCCACAGGAAAAGAGGGGGGGACGAGAGTGCGGCCCCCCCCCCCCTCCTGAACCGTACCAGGCCACATGCCCTCAACATTGGGAGGGTGCTTTGGGGTAGCCCCCCAAAACACCTTGTCCCCATGTTGATGAGGACAAGGGCCTCATCCTCACAACCGTGGCCGGTGGTTGTGGGGGTCTACGGGCGGGGGGCTTATCGGAATCTGGAAGCCCCCTTTAACAAGGGGACCCCCAGATCCCGGCCCCCCCTGTGTGAAATGGTAAGGGGGTACTTACCCCTACCATTTCACTAAAAAACTGTCAAAAATGTTAAAAATGACAAGAGAGTTTTTGACAATTCCTTTATTTAAATGCTTCTTCTTTCTTCCTTCATCTTCTTCTTCTTCTGGTTCTTCTGGCTCTTCTGGTTCTTCCTCCGGCGTTCTCGTCCAGCATCTTCTCCGCGGCGTCTTCTATCTTCTTCTCCTCGGGCCGCTCCGCACCCATGGCATGAGGGGGGAGGCTCCCGCTCTTCTCTTCATCTTCTTCTCTTCTTCATCTTCTTCTTCATCTTCTTCTTCATCTTCTTCTTCCTTCTTCTCTTCTTCATGTCTTCTCCGGGCCGCTCCGCAGCCATGCTGTGGCATGGAGGGAGGCTCCCGCTGTGTGACGGCGTCTCTTCGTCTGACGGTTCTTAAATAACGGGGGGCGGGGCCACCCGGTGACCCCGCCCCCCTCTGACGCACGGTGACATGACGGGACTTCCCTGTGGCATTCCCCGTGACGTCACAGGGAAGTCCCGTCAAGTCACCGTGCGTCAGAGGGGGGCGGGGTCACCGGGTGTCCCCGCCCCCCCGTTATTTAAGAACCGTCAGACGAAGAGACGCCGTCACACAGCGGGAGCCTCCCTCCATGCCACAGCATGGCTGCGGAGCGGCCTGGAGAAGACATGAAGAAGAGAAGAAGGAAGAAGAAGATGAAGAAGAAGATGAAGAAGAGAAGAAGATGAAGAGAAGAGCGGGAGCCTCCCCTCATGCCATGGGTGCGGAGCGGCCCGAGGAGAAGAAGATAGAAGACGCCGCGGAGAAGATGCTGGACGAGAACGCCGGAGGAAGAACCAGAAGAGCCAGAAGAACCAGAAGAAGAAGAAGATGAAGGAAGAAAGAAGAAGCATTTAAATAAAGGAATTGTCAAAAACTGTCTCTTGTCATTTTTAACATTTTTGACAGTTTTTTAGTGAAATGGTAGGGGTAAGTACCCCCTTACCATTTCACACAGGGGGGGGCCGGGATCTGGGGGTCCCCTTGTTAAAGGGGGCTTCCAGATTCCGATAAGCCCCCCGCCCGCAGACCCCCACAGCCACCGGCCATGGTTGTGAGGATGAGGCCCTTGTCCTCATCAACATGGGGACAAGGTGTTTTGGGGGGCTACCCCAAAGCACCCTCCCAATGTTGAGGGCATGTGGCCTGGTACGGTTCAGGAGGGGGGGGGGCGCACTCTCGTCCCCCCCTCTTTTCCTGCGGCCTGCCAGGTTGCGTGCTCGGATAAGGGTCTGGTATGGATTTTTAGGGGGACCCCACGCCGTTTTTTTTTTTTTTTTTTGGCGCGGGGCTCCCCTTAAAATTCATACCAGACCTGAAGGGTCTGGTATGGAATTTAGGGGGAACCCCACGTCAATTTTTTTTTAAAATTTTGGCTGGGGTTCCCCTTAATATCCATACCAGACCTGAAGGGCCTTGTATGGAATTTAGGGGGACTCCCACATCATTTTTTTTTTTTAATTTTGGTTCGGGGTTGCCCTGTGGGGAATTCCCATGCCGTTTTTATCAATGAACTTCTATGTGTATTGTCGGCAATGCAATAGCCGCGGGTAGTTTTAAATGTGTTTTTTCCTTCAAAATGTCATTTTGCTGTCAGACTGTTCTAAACACGGGAAACATGCGCCCCTTTACAGGCATACTATAGACACCCCCCAGGTATGAAATTTAAAGGGATATTACACTTTTATTGTTTGACTTTAAGCATTATTAAAATCACTGCTCCTGAAAAAAACGGCCGTTTTTAAAACTTTTTTTTGCATTGATTCATGTCTCCTGGGGCAGGACCCAGGTCCCCAAACACTTTTATTGACAATAACTTGCATATTAGCCTTTAAAATTAGCACTTTTGATTATTCATGTTCGTGTCCCATAGACTTTAACGGTGTTCGCGTGTTCGAACGAATTTTTTTCCTGTTCGCATGTTCTGGTGCGAACCGAACAGGGGGGTGTTCGGCTCATCCCTACTGATCACCTGTAGGGAGGGATGTGTGTTCTTATGGATGAAGACTATCACAGGCAGAGAAAATGATTACAGTATCTGTAACATATATCATAGATAGTAAAAATACACACACATTACGAGTGAGGGGAGAAAGAGTCCACAGCAAAAACTAAACAGTGGACAACACTCACCGACACCCCAGAATATAGGAAAGTATTTATATTGGGAGCTCATGAGGACTGATGTCACAATGTCAATTGTAATTGCTAAGCGTGGCCTCCCCCCCCTTTTTTCTTCCCCCTCCCCCGTTCCTTCTTTTCTCTCTCCCCCGCTTTGGCAACATTCACCATGTTTGAACATCATGGGATTGCCAGACGTTTATTTTTATCGCAGCCAATTCTGGGTTAGCTGTCTGGGCCAGGGTTGCCATTACTAGAAATAATATACCTTTCGAAAAAAGGAATAATAGTATACATGTAGTTGATTATAATGACGCTTATATCAGTGCAATTTTCTATATGTGGATGCTGATTGCGAGTGCATTATTGTAAATGAATTATTGTAATGTGCAGTCATGACCACATCCAAACCTTGTGGTCCTTTTTTTTTTTTTAACCCCCCCCCAGGCTTTGGTTTTCCCTCGTTTTTACCTCCCCAGTCCAGTGCCATTTGATTCCCGTATGGACGCCCAAGGGTGTGTACTAGGTTGGGTACACATCCCCCTCGGGCTCTCCCTTTCTGGGGGGGGTGCCAACCCGGCATATGCCCGCCTTGAGGTCTCCTCATGGCCCATGGCATCCCGGCCAACCGCACAGCAACTACACCATCTGTCCAAGTGTTTCCACTCTCTTGGTTCAGAGCTGTCTATAATGGGAGTCTTAGTGCTGTTTCTGGCAACCGGAAGTAGTATTTACTTCCGGTTTGTTGTTTCCGGTTCCAGGTATTCCGTCCAGGGACCTGGAACTTCCCCTTTGCGTCCGCTTGGCGCCAGTGCAGCGTGATGACATACGCAGCATTTTGGCGCCATGGGTAGGGATATATAAACCCCACACAACTAGATGCTTGTCAGTAGTTTGGGAGCTCATGCTAACATGGACGCCGGCACCAGGTAAAACTAACTTTGACCGTCAGTAGGTCCAGCACTTTGCGATATATTCAACTGAAAACTAAGCATTACTTTTGGCGCCTTACTTGTTCCTTACTCTCTTTTTTTTTTCTTTGAAATATAGGAAGTGATTACTCTTTGTGATCCATCATCTTTGGGTGTCTCCTCAGTAGCACCAATAGAAACGTGACGTAGCTTTTCAGCTTTCCACACAACGGTGTGATATTCCTTTAAGGTGAGCAGGTGCTCCTGAAGATTTAAAGACGCAGTTTACACATATACATATGTTTTTTGTTATATAAAACTTTAATATAGTTATATGCATTTTTATATGTTTTTTCAGAAACTATGGAATAGCTCTGTTCCCTTCCGCATAGGTGCCTTTTTACAATTGACATTGTGCCATCAGTCCTCATGAGCTCACAATATAAATACTTTCCTATATTCTGGGGTGTCGGTGAGTATTGTCCACTGTTTAGTTTTTGCTGTGGACTCTTTCTCCCTTCACTCATAATGTGTGTGTATTTTTACTATCTATGATATATGTTACAGATACTGTAATCATTTTCTCTGCCTGTGATGGTCTTCATCCATAAGAACACACATCCCTCCCTACGGGTGATCAGGCATTTTTCCGGACTATAGGGAGGAGTCAACTCTGGGGGTACCCCTCCTCCCCTCTCCTCTCACTTGACACCTCGGGCCCTGCGACCTCCCCGAAACTCTTTACAGAGGTAGGGAGTAGACGTAGGGGTTGTGTTGGTTGGGAGCATCTGGGAGGGGGGAGGGTGAAGGCCTGGGTTGGGGCTGGGTGTGTGTGTGTGTGTGAGTGTGTGTGTGGGGGGGGGGGGATTGGTGCAATTTTTGCTATTTTGCAATTTTTGCAATTTTTGTTTTTTGTTTTTTGTTTTTGAAGGGGGGTTTTGTTGGAGTCATGGTTGCACAAGCTAAAGAGCTTTCAATTTGTATAAATGCGATTGTTTCATGTATCTTTTCTGTATATTCACTTTTTTGTTTTCTCCTTTAAACATCCAAGGTTGATTTTATCATGAATATTGTTGTTGAATAATTGAAAAGCCTCGTCCATTTTCCTGATGAAGCCCTCCCGGCGAAACATGTTGAAATTTGTGGACGTGGTTATGATCAGACTTCTTTGTGACTACAGCTCTTTCCCTTCATTTGTCAATATTAGGTTGAGGATGTTTACCTTTGACTATGAATGTAAAACTGTTTTCACATTTTACTGTTCTTCTTTGTAAAACTGTATTAATAAATATTTGGTATAATTTTTAATTGACAGTGCTCTTTCTTATATTAGGTGTACCTTTAAAATCCCACTTCTCACACACTTTTTTGTTTTACTACTAACAGGGATGATGGTACATATAAACTGTTTCTAGTATACTGATCTCTACCCATTTAGCTATGTCTGAAGCGAATCAAGCATGTCAGCCACTTGGGCACCACAAGATTGACGAGACATATGATGATCTGCCATACAGTCTGTTTGCAACAGCACTTGAAAGACCCACATCAAAGAAAAAGATGGACTTCTCCTTGCTCCTTATCTGGGATCTCCAACCCTGCTATACCTCCAGTCCTCTCAAAAACCTGCACTGAGAGGAATGAAGGTAAAGCAATAGGTGTCCCAAATACTTGCAGCCAATCTGCTAGCAGTACACCACCATCTGATTTTAGCAGACAAATTTCCCTATACCAGTTGCTGAACTTTAAAAAGAAATTTCGTCCCAGCAATCCACAAGCTCAGCATCTAAATGCTAACTTGGCCAAATTGCTAGCACTGCAACTGCTGCATTTTCAGCTGGTAGACTCTGTCCCCTTTTGTGAATTTGTGGAATGTTCTGTACCTCAGTGTCAGCTTCCAAAACACCATTTCTTTTCATGAAAGGCCATTCTGGCTCTCTACCTGCATATGGAAGGCAATGTTTTGGCCTCGTTGGACAGGGCAGTCAGCAGTAAGGTTCATATTACCGCTGACTCATGGTCCAGCAGGCATGGGCAGGGATGTTACCTTTCCTTCACAACGCACTGGATCACTCTGCTGGCAGCTGGGAAGGATGCAGGACAGGGTTCAGTGTTGTTGGAGCTTGTTCCATCACTCCACCTCTAAAATGCTAGGGGTGATTCTGCCACAGCTCTCTCCTCCACCCCCTCCTCTTCTTCTTCCTCTATGACCTCTTCTGCAGATTTGTTCTCTGAACCAGCGGTGCTCTGTAAGCGTTCAAGGGGCTACGCAAGCAGTCAGGCTAAAAGATGCCATGCAGTGCTTGAGTTGGTCTGCCTAGGGGACAGGAGCCACACTGGGGCAGAGATTCTGTCAGCTCTGCAGGGGCAGGCTCAGAGGTGGTTGATGCCACGCCAGCTTCAGCCAGGAATGGTTGTATGTGACAATGGTACCCACCTTCTTTCCACCCTTCGACAGGGACACTTGACCCATGTCCCATGTTTGGCACACATCCTGAATTTGGTGGTGCAGCAGCACTTGAGCAGGCACCCAGGCTTACAGGATCTCCTGAGGCAGGCCAGAAAAGTCTGTGGTCATTTCCACCGGTCATACAATGCCAGTGCTCGGCTGGCTGACATTCAAATGGAATGCAACTTGCCCAGCAACCGCCTCATTTGTGACATGCCCACCAGGTGGAACTCAATGTTGGCAATGCTGCAGCGGCTGCACACACAGCAGAGGGCCATCACTGAGTACCTGTGCATGTATGGCACAAGGACAGGGTCAGGAGAGCTTGGCTTCTTTTTGCCACACCAGTGGCTACTGATCAAGGATGCATGCACTGTCCTGTCACCATTTGAGGAGGCTACAAGGATAGTGAGCAGCGACAATGCATGTATCAGTGACACTGTCCCTCTAGTCTTCCTGCTGGAGCACACGCTTAATGGAATCATGGACATGGCACTTGAGGCAGAATAGCGGGAGGAAGAGGAGGGCTACCTTTCCTTTCAAGGCCCCCTTTATCCAGATAGCATTCCTACGGGCCTGCCAAACACACAGGAAGAAGAGGAAGAAGAGGATTGTGCCAGCATGGATGTAAAGGATAACACTCAACAGCAGTCTTCAAGTAATTGTTTTCAGTCCCCAGAAACCCAAGGAGTTGTATGTGGCTGGGAGGAGGTAGTTACGGATCATGTGATCCTTAGTGACCCAGAGGACTCAGAATCGAATGCCTCTGCGAACTTATACTGCATGGCCTTTCTGATTCTGCAAAGCCTGCAAAAGGACCCTAGGATTCGTGGTATCAAGGAGAGGGATTATTACTGCCTGGCAACCCTTCTTGATCCATGTTACAAGGGTAAGGCTGCAGAACTCATCTTACCTTCGCAGAGGGAGCAGAGGATGAAACATCTTCAGGAGGCCTTAAGGAAAGGTTTGTGCAATGCATTTCCAGACCCTGTCTTTCCCTGCACTGTGTTGATCTACTCACTGTCTCTCCTTGCTCTTACTGCCTCTCTGGCTAGGGTTCCTCCAACTGCCTCATTTGGTGGGATCCTTCCAGGTCAGCCTCCTGAACTCTGGCCCAAAGTAAAGCCCCTCCTGGCAGGGGTCCCTCAAGGGCTCCTGATAGACTCTCTTAAACACTGTGTCACTAATAGTACTCACCAAGGCCGAGATGCCGAGATGCCGAGAGCGGTTCGCCCTTGCGACTAAACGCAGTCTGCCCCCTGGAGGTGATACAGGGAGGGAACGACACAAAGAGGCACAGGCTACCCCAACGGACTGCAGGAGACTTGCTTGTGGGGTCTTCGGTAGAGAAGGGCCGCTGTGCAGGTACCGGTAGGCAAGATGCAACTGGAGACAACAGGTAGAAAGTCCAGAACCAGGCTGAGGGTCAAACACCATGACCGTGATATTGAGCTGCAGGATTTGCAGAGTGGTTTCTCAAGATACGGGTAAACAAGCCGAGGTCGGGTCCGGGAGAGAAGTAGAGAAGTCCAAGGGCAAATCCGGGTCACAACAGGTAATCAGGCAGAGATACAGGATACGGGTTCAGGTAACACAGGAAGCTGAGACAAACCAGCAACTTGTTTGATTCTTTGAGCGCCTTTTATAGGCTGCCCAGGGGATGTGTGCACTAGTGCGCATGTGCGAGTGCCGTAGCGCCGGACCGCGAATGTGCATGCGCTGAAACGTCGTTCCACCGGGAATGTGTGAGAAACGACCGGAAAGGAACGAAGGCTTCTTCTGACAGTGCCCCCCCCGAGGGGTGGCCTCTGGACACCCAAAGTAGACATCAGTTCTGGATGCTCTCGATGAAATTCCTGGAGTAGACGTGGGGCATGTAGATTCCTGGATGGTTCCCAGGAATTATCCTCAGAAGGATACCCCTTCCATTTGATCAGGTACTGAAGCTGTCTACCAGTTTTCCTGCAATTTAGAATTTTTTCCACTTCAAATTCGTTCTCTCCGTCGATTATGACTGGTGGTGGTGGAGGTTTCTCTCTGTCTGAAAAAGGGCTGGGAACAATAGGTTTTAAGAGAGATGCATGGAAGACTGGATGCACTTTGTAAGAATCAGGTAGAGCTAATTCAAAGGCCACTGGGTTGATTACCCTTTTTATTCTAAAAGGACCTCTAAATTTTGGCTCTAGTTTCCGGGAGGGAATTGGCAGTCTGAGATGGATAGTTGATAGCCACACTTCCTCACCTACTTTAAAAGCTGGATTCTCCTTCCTTCCCTTATTGTAATACTTTTGATAGTCCTCCTGGGTAGGGATGAGCTTCGAGTTCGAGTCGAACTCATGTTCGACTCGAACATTGGCTGTTTGCAAGTTCGCCGAACACCGAACAATTTGGGGTGTTCGCGGCAAATTCGAATGCCGCGGAACACCCTTTAAAAGTCTATGGGAGAAATCAAAAGTGCTAATTTTAAAGGCTAATATGCAAGTTATTGTCATAAAAAGTGTTTGGGGACCTGGGTCCTGCCCCAGGGGACATGGATCAATGCAAAAAAAAGTTTTAAAAACGGCCGTTTTTTCAGGAGCAGTGATTTTAATAATGCTTAAAATCAAACAATAAAAGTGTAATATCCCTTTTAATTTCGTACCTGGGGGGTGTCTATAGTATGCCTGTAAAGGGGCGCATGTTTCCCGTGTTTAGAACAGCCTGACAGCAAAATGACATTTGGAAGGAAAAAACTCATTTAAAACTACCCGCGGCTATTGCATTGCCGTCAATACACATAGAAGTTCATTGATAAAAACGGCATGGGAATTCCCCACAGGGAAACCCCGAACCAAAATTAAAAAAAAAAAAAAATGAAGTGGGAGTCCCCCTAAATTCCATACCAGGCCCTTCAGGTCTGGTATGGATATTAAGGGGAACCCCGGCCAAAATTTAAAAAAAAAAATTACGTGGGGTTCCCCCTAAATTCCATACCAGACCCTTCAGGTCTGGTATGGATTTTAAGGGGAACCCCGCGCCAAAAAAAAAAAAAAAAAACGGCGTGGGGTTCCCCCAAAAATCCATACCAGACCCTTATCCGAGCACGCAACCTGGCAGGCCGCAGGAAAAGAGGGGGGACGAGAGTGCGGCCCCCCCCCCTCCTGAACCATACCAGGCCACATGCCCTCAACATTGGGAGGGTGCTTTGGGGTAGCCCCCCAAAACACCTTGTCCCCATGTTGATGAGGACAAGGGCCTCATCCCCACAACCGTGGCCGGTGGTTGTGGGGGTCTGCGGGCGGGGGGCTTATCGGAATCTGGAAGCCCCCTTTAACAAGGGGACCCCCAGATCCCGCCCCCCCCCCTGTGTGAAATGGTAAGGGGGTACTTACCCCTACCATTTCACTAAAAAAGTGTCAAAATAGTTAAAAATGACAAGAGACAGTTTTTGACAATTCCTTTATTTAAATGCTTCTTCTTTCTTCCTTCATCTTCTTCTTCTTCTGGTTCTTCTGGCTCTTCTGGTTCTTCCTCCGGCGTTCTCGTCCAGCATCTCCTCCGCGGCGTCTTCTATCTTCTTCTCCTCGGGCCGCTCCGCACCCATGGCATTGGGGGGGAGGCTCCCGCTCTTCTCTTCATCTTCTTCTTCATCCTCTTCTCTTCTTCCTTCTTCTCTTCTTCTCTGTTTCTCTTCTTAATTTTCTTCTCCGGGCCGCTCCGCATCCATGCATGGAGGGAGGCTCCCCCCCTCTTTTCCTGCGGCCTGCCAGGTTGCGTGCTCGGATAAGGGTCTGGTATGGATTTTTGGGGGAACCCCACGCCGTTTTTTTTTTTTTTTGGCGCGGGGTTCCCCTTAAAATCCATACCAGACCTGAAGGGTCTGGTATGGAATTTAGGGGAACCCCACGTCATTTTTTTTTTTAAATTTTGGCCGGGGTTCCCCTTAATATCCATACCAGACCTGAAGGGCCTGGTATGGAATTTAGGGGGACTCCCACTTCATTTTTTTTTTTTTTTAATTTTGGTTCGGGGTTTCCCTGTGGGGAATTCCCATGCCGTTTTTATCAATGAACTTCTATGTGTATTGACGGCAATGCAATAGCCGCGGGTAGTTTTAAATGAGTTTTTTCCTTCGAAATGTCATTTTGCTGTCAGGCTGTTCTAAACACGGGAAACATGCGCCCCTTTACAGGCATACTATAGACACCCCCCAGGTACGAAATTTAAAGGGATATTACACTTTTATTGTTTGACTTTAAGCATTATTAAAATCACTGCTCCTGAAAAAACGGCCGTTTTTAAAACTTTTTTTTGCATTGATCCATGTCCCCTGGGGCAGGACCCGGGTCCCCAAACACTTTTTATGACAATAACTTGCATATAAGCCTTTAAAATTAGCACTTTTGATTATTCATGTTCGTGTCCCATAGACTTTAACGGTGTTCGCGTGTTCCAGCGAACTTTTTTCCCGTTCGCATGTTCTGGTGCGAACCGAACAGGGGGTGTTCGGCTCATCCCTACTCCTGGGCTTTTTGCATAGCTGCTTTGATCTTTTGGAAATTTAACTGGATAGAGTCTACTCGATCCTGTACGGCAGGGACAGATAATTCCGGGATGGAAACTGGGAGAAAAGAAGGGTGAAATCCAAAATTAGACCAAAAAGGTGTTTGGTTGGTAGCGGAATGGATGGAGTTGTTATATGCAAATTCCACATATGGCAGGAGGGAGGACCACTCATCCTGGGAATCAGAACAGAAGCATCGGAGGTATTGTTCCAGGGTCTGGTTCGTCCTCTCTGTCTGGCCCTTACTTTGGGGATGATGAGCGGAAGAAAGACAAATCTTTATTTCCAAGGTTTTGCATATTCCAGGTTCTTGTGGTCAGTGAATATCATGACAGGATGGGATGCCCCTTCAAGCAGATACCTCCACTCCTCCAAGGCAAACTTGATGGCCAATAACTCTCTACCGTCTACATCATAGTTCCTTTCAGGTATGCTTAATTTCCGGGATGCAAAAGCTACGGGATGCAAAAGAGCCTTGGGCCCTTGTCTTTGTGAGAGGATGGCACCAGTAGCTGTCTCTGAGGCATCGACTTACAGAATGAAAGGCAAGGCGATATCCGGGTGTCGTAAGACTGGTGCGGACGAAAATAGTGTTTTTAACTTTAAGAAAGCTTCCTGGGTTTCCGAGGACCATTGAAAACGATTATGCTGGCGTGTAAGTTGAGTGATGGGAGCTACAATAGCTGAAAAACCTACGATAAACCTTCGGTAAAAGTTTGAGAATCCTAAGAACCGCTGTACCCTCTTTCTATCTACAGGAGCTGGCCATTCTTGGATTGCTTTGACCTTCTGGGGGTCCATTGCGACACCGTCAGTTGAGATTATGAATGCTAAGAATTGCACTGTGGTCTTTTCGAATTCACATTTCTCTGCCTTAAGGTATAATTTGTGTTTTCTGAGGATTGAGAGAACCAGTTTGACGTGTACCCGATGCAGTTCCATGGTGGCTGAGAAAATGAGAATGTCATCTAGGTAGACTACTAGGAAGTTGTCTAGGTATTCGCGAAAAATATCGTTCACTAAGTGTTGGAAAGTGGCCGGGGCATTGCAAAGTCCGAACGGCATTACCAGGTACTCATAATGTCCAAACCTAGATCTGAAGGCGGTCTTCCACTCGTCGCCTGCTCGGATTCAGATAAGATTGTATGCGCCACGCAGGTCCAGCTTGGAAAAGATCTGAAACGTTGGAATAGTTCCGGGAGGGGAGGAAGCAGGTACCAATTTTTAATGGTAATTTTATTCAATTCCCTATAATCAATGCAAGGCCGGAGGGATCCATCTTTTTTCTCTAAAAAGAAAATATCGGCTCTGGACGGTGATGAGGAGGAACGAATGAACCCTTTCTCAAGATTCTCGTCAATGTATGTTTTGAGGACCTTCAATTCTGTTTCAGGCAAAGGAAAAATGCGGCCAAAAGGAATTTCAGAACCCGGCAAAATATCTATGGGGCAGTCATAAGGTCGATGGGGTGGTAGACGGTCGGCCTGTTGTCTATCAAACACATCTTTGAATTCCAGGTAGACTGCGGGTACATGTTGGAGACTATCGGACATGGTTGCAATGGTTGAAACAGAGGCTGGGGCCGGAAGAAGGCAATGTCTGGAGCAGTTTTCGGATGAAAAAGAGACTTCTTTCTTGTTCCAATTGATTTGTGGTTCATGGGCTTGTAGCCATGGGAGCCCCAAGATAATGGGGAACATGGGAGAAGAGATAATATCAAAGCGCAGATATTCTTGGTGGCCCGTATCAGTGGTGGTAAGGATGGGTCTGGTTTCCTGAGTAATAGGCCCAGAGCGGGGGAGAGACGCATCAGCTAGGTGGACCTGTAGACTTTGTTTTTCAGTGGTTATAGGAACGTGCAAGCTTGCGGCTAGTGAGGCATCCAAAAAGCAGCTACATGCTCCGGAGTCAACTATAGCGGGTAGGTGAGCTTCCCTTTCCGGCAACTGTAAGGAGACAAGGAGAGTAACGTAAGACTGAGAAAAACTGGAAACTTGTTGGTTAATAGCAGGCTGTGGGTAGAACTTACTAGGTCTCACGGGGCAGGAACGGAGGAAATGTCCGGAACCCCCTCAGTAAAGGCACAGATTGCCCTGGACGGGACGGCCTCAGTGAGAGCCGAGACCTGCTGACACAGGATTTCCAATGGGGAATGCGCTCTGTCGGCCTCTGACATGGCTGGTTTGTACTGTCACTAATAGTACTCACCGAGGCCGAGATGCCGAGAGCAGTTCAGCCTTGCAACTAAGCGCAGTCCGCCCCCTGGAGGTGATACAGGGAGGGAACGGCACAAAGAGGCACAGGCTACCCCAACGGACTGCAGGAGACTTGCTTGTGGGGTCTTCGGTAGAGAAGGGCCGCTGTGCAGGTACCGGTAGGCAAGATGCAACTGGAGACAACAGGTAGAAAGTCCAGAACCAGGCTGAGGGTCAAACACCGTGACCGTGATATTGAGCTGCAGGATTTGCAGAGTGGTTTCTCAAGATACGGGTAGTCCAGGTACAGGCAGGTAATCAGGCTAGGAGACAGGAGACAGTCCAGGTAACAGGCCAAGGGTCAAACACAGGAGACTGGTGGGATATCCGATAAACAAGCCGAGGTCGGGTCCGGGAGAGAAGTAGAGAAGTCCAAGGGCAAATCCGGGTCACAACAGGTAATCAGGCAAAGATACAGGATACGGGTTCGGGTAACACAGGAAGCTGAGACAAACCAGCAACTTGTTTGATTCTTTGAGTGCCTTTTATAGGCTGCCCAGGGGATCACGTTGGGTGTGCACTAGCGCGCATGTGCGAGTGCCGTAGCGCCGGACTGCGAATGTGCATGCACCGAAACGTCGTTCCGCCGGGAATGCGGAAAGGAACGAAGGCTTCTTCTGACACACTGCTTCTCCATCTGCCACTCAACTTCTTTGCTGGCATGGCTCATTAGTTCCCTGCCAGGCCCCCAACCTGGGAAGGACCCCTAAATAGTCAAGGCAAACTCTCTAAGCTTCTGCCCACTATCTTCCAGAATGTTCTCTAACATTCTAGAAACAGGATGGGGGCATCAGAAAGCTGCTAGGATGAATCATCCAGCCCTGGCCTCTAAAAACACTGACCTAGATCCAGTGACTCAGGTTTATCCCTGGGCTAGACTATAGTTTGCCTGCTCTCCCTTCTAGTAGCACACACTGGAGGGTGCTACACTAGGATTTTGAAATTAAATTACATTGCAGTCAATAGGAGGTCATATTTTATGTTTAAACTAGGTCCTCTGGAGAACTGCTGGAAAAGCTATTGTCACTGAAATGACATGTTTGTGTTTGCTTGTTGTTCCTTGAACTGGTAAGACAACGGGGGTGGTTTACCAAAGACAAATAGACTGTTGACTTTGAAAGTGAAGTTGCGCTTTGCAATGTCGTTTTCCCCAGAGCTTAGTGAATGAGGTGATATTTCACTTTGCAATGATTACCCAATCAAGCATAAAAACAATTTAAAAAAATAAAATATTTACTTGCACCTTATTCGCTAAGTGCAAGGTAAAATTCCCTTGCAAAGTACAAATTTCTTTGCAATTTCTATGTGTCTATAGGAAAACTCCAAAAAGTGTGATAAAAGCACCCTAAAAAAACAAAGGCCCATCTCTCAGAAGTTTGGCCCCCTCCTCCTACCTCCGCCACCTGACCAATTAGAAAGCATAGCCCGCTTCGCGCATGCACAGTAGGGACCTGGCTGTGAAGCTGAAAAGCTTCACTGCCGGGTTCCTTTACCTGGAATGGCGGCGGCTGTACCCAACACCGCAGGCTCCCTTGACAGATAAGTGTCCATATATTCAAAGTTAGCAGCTGCAGTGTTTGTAGCTGCTGACTTTTCATTTTGTCGTGGGGGGACCTCCTCTTTAAGTTCGTTCTCGTAAATAATTATTCACTGTGATTGTATTTCAATATATTTTACCTTCGACTAAATAAATTTCTCATTTTTGCAGCCTGCCTAATAGTACTTTCCTGTGCATGGCACGGCAGCATACTGATGGGCCAAACCTTACAGAAATGTTTTTTTTTCCAGATTAATAACTTAGTCTGCATTTATATGACACCGTGGTCATTACGTGGTCCGACAGCACATTATCCAAACCCTAGTGATCTGGCCTCCATGGGGTAACAATCTTGGTTTGGCTGATACCAACAACTGAGTCCCGGATATGAGTTTTTGCCATACATGATTTATGTTAAACACCGACAACCTTTAAGTGGTTAAGCACCTACATATCCAAAGTAAAATGTAAATTGGTGATGGAGTTAAGAAAGTTTGGTGCTTATAATATTCTATGTAATCTAGACAAATTCACAGATGCATGCGACACCCTCGAAGAAGCAGGAGACTGCGAAACATGGTAACAAGACACTGGCCACCGCCCAAACCCATAACTGGCCTTCACAGTAAGGAGCACATGGAGGGCATATACATGTAAGACAAAGACAATTCCATAGCTCAACTTACCAACCAGTCTGCTGACCAACCAAATTAGCCTGTCTAACCGTCCGTTAAATGCAGGGGTTTAGTTAGCACACATTTGCAAACGCATGTGAAAGCTGCAAGGCCTCGTCAAGGCACCCTGTATTACTTGCAGTCCTAACACTAAATATATAAGTGTCTCCACAGGGGAAGCACATGCATTGAATGGATAGGTGTGAGACAGGTGAGCCTGGAGGCCGCCCTAGCCCCCTTAAAGGGACAGGACACACACTGGACACCCAGCAGTGGCAGCAAAGGCGTCCAGTGTGTCCCCGACCCAAATATACACATGGTAACAAGACACTGGCCACCGCCCACACCCATAACTGGCCTTCACAGTAAGGAGCACATGGAGGGCATATACATGTAAGACAAAGACAATTCCATAGCTCAACTTACCAACCAGTCTGCTGACCAACCAAATTAGCCTGTCTAACCGTCCGTTAAATGCAGGGGTTTAGTTAGCACACATTTGCAAACGCATGTGAAAGCTGCAAGGCCTCGTCAAGGCACCCTGTATTACTTGCAGTCCTAACACTAAATATATAAGTGTCTCCACAGGGGAAGCACATGCATTGAATGGATAGGTGTGAGACAGGTGAGCCTGGAGGCCGCCCTAGCCCCCTTAAAGGGACAGGACACACACTGGACACCCAGCAGTGGCAGCAAAGGCGTCCAGTGTGTCCCCGACCCAAATATACACATGGTAACAAGACACTGGCCACCGCCCACACCCATAACTGGCCTTCACAGTAAGGAGCACATGGAGGGCATATACATGTAAGACAAAGACAATTCCATAGCTCAACTTACCAACCAGTCTGCTGACCAACCAAATTAGCCTGTCTAACCGTCCGTTAAATGCAGGGGTTTAGTTAGCACACATTTGCAAACGCATGTGAAAGCTGCAAGGCCTCGTCAAGGCACCCTGTATTACTTGCAGTCCTAACACTAAATATATAAGTGTCTCCACAGGGGAAGCACATGCATTGAATGGATAGGTGTGAGACAGGTGAGCCTGGAGGCCGCCCTAGCCCCCTACAAGTGGAGACACTTATATATTTAGTGTTAGGACTGCAAGTAATACAGGGTGCCTTGACGAGGCCTTGCAGCTTTCACATGCGTTTGCAAATGTGTGCTAACTAAACCACTGCATTTAACGGACGGTTAGACAGGCTAATTTGGTTGGTCAGCAGACTGGTTGGTAAGTTGAGCTATGGAATTGTCTTTGTCTTACATGTATATGCCCTCCATGTGCTCCTTACTGTGAAGGCCAGTTATGGGTGTGGGCGGTGGCCAGTGTCTTGTTACCATGTGTATATTTGGGTCGGGGACACACTGGACGCCTTTGCTGCCACTGCTGGGTGTCCAGTGTGTGTCCTGTCCCTTTAAGGGGGCTAGGGCGGCCTCCAGGCTCACCTGTCTCACACCTATCCATTCAATGCATGTGCTTCCCCTGTGGAGACACTTATATATTTAGTGTTAGGACTGCAAGTAATACAGGGTGCCTTGACGAGGCCTTGCAGCTTTCACATGCGTTTGCAAATGTGTGCTAACTAAACCCCTGCATTTAACGGACGGTTAGACAGGCTAATTTGGTTGGTCAGCAGACTGGTTGGTAAGTTGAGCTATGGAATTGTCTTTGTCTTACATGTATATGCCCTCCATGTGCTCCTTACTGTGAAGGCCAGTTATGGGTGTGGGCGGTGGCCAGTGTCTTGTTACCATGTGTATATTTGGGTCGGGGACACACTGGACGCCTTTGCTGCCACTGCTGGGTGTCCAGTGTGTGTCCTGTCCCTTTAAGGGGGCTAGGGCGGCCTCCAGGCTCACCTGTCTCACACCTATCCATTCAATGCATGTGCTTCCCCTATGGAGACACTTATATATTTAGTGTTAGGACTGCAAGTAATACAGGGTGCCTTGACGAGGCCTTGCAGCTTTCACATGCGTTTGCAAATGTGTGCTAACTAAACCCCTGCATTTAACGGACGGTTAGACAGGCTAATTTGGTTGGTCAGCAGACTGGTTGGTAAGTTGAGCTATGGAATTGTCTTTGTCTTAGACTGCGAAACATGTTGGCTTTCTGCACATTCAAGCATCTTGTGTACAAGTATATCCCCGTTATCAACCACCAACAGTGATTTCATGAATTCTGTGATTTTATATGTAATAGATATTGTAATTTTGTACTGATTTTTGATCTAATTAAATGACTTTTTTATTCAATTCTAATGACTGGATGCTTACCTTATTATACAGATATGTTGGTCTCTTTCAAAAATCCCATCCTTGGTGAGATAGTCTAGGCTCTCTCTCAATAGTTTGGTTTCTGTATATTACTAGGGATTGGGGACAATTATCTGTATCTGGAAATAATCCAACAACACTTATTTCTTTAATGTGGTGTTAATTCATTCTATTATTGAAGCACAGGACATGTGTTCGATGCTTTTATTTCCATGCTTTCAAACAGGCTTCCTGAGCCAGTACATATGGAGATCATTACTTTAGATAAGCCAAATTGTTATTGAATCTGTAAAAGCGGCTGGACATGGGAATTTGGATCACAATATGTCAGATGTCAGCACTCAAGGCTGCAGAGCTCATTTTCAGGATATTCTAGTCCAGGGCAAATCGTCAAGGTCAGAAATAGTAACAAGTAAGTAAGTAGTCTTCAATATTCTGGAACTTTGAGCAGCATAATATTGTACTTCTTTGTTTCTCTAATCAGGAGGAAGAAAACTTGAATTCAAACAAACAAGATGGTAGTGTTTTATTTTCCGAAGCAAGGGAGAATGAAATGCAATACCATCCTGAAGGAGGCCAAGTCAATTTTTCTCTGAGCACAGAACAATCTCTTAGACCTTAAGGTTTCCTGTACTCCAGTTCCTTGAATTTTTCAGCAGACTTTTTTTGGTACTCTATTTAAAGTCTGGAAGTAAACAACAAATTCTGTTTATTGAAGGGTAGGGATGGGTGAACGGTTCGGCCTGAGCATGAGTTTGGGCCAAATTTGCAGGGTGTTCGCCCTAATGCACTGAGCGCTGCACAGTGTATTCTGCACCCTGATTGGACAAAGGTTTAACCAATCAGGGTGCAGTGTAAGCTGGTTGTTAAGGAGCGGGGCTGGGAAGCCAGCTGCAGTGTCCTTAACAACCGATGAGTCCTCAGCTGTCAAAGGGTTTCCCCGCTGACAGCTGGGTAAAAATAAAAAGTGCCAGTTCAAACAGTTAAAAACGGCATGGTCTGGTAGGTTCGGAGGGGAACCCCACGCCAAATTAAAAAAAATGGCGTGGGGTCCCCCCAAAATCCATACTAAATCCTTATCCAGGCATGCAGCCTGGCAGGTCATTAAAGTGGGGGACAAGTGAGCGCCCCCCGGACCATACCAGGCCACATGCCCTCAACATGGAGGGTGGGTGCCTTGGGGCCACCCCAAAGCACCTTCTCCCCATGTTGATGGGGACAAGGGCCTAATCCCCACAATCGTGGCTTATAAGAATCTGGAAGCCCCCTTTAACCACTTGAGCCCTGGACCATTATGCTGCCTAAGGACCAGAGGACTTTTTCCAATTTGGCACTGCGTCGCTTTAACTGCTAATTGCGCGGTCATGCAATGCTGTACCCAAACGAAATTTGCGTCCTTTTCTTCCCACAAATAGAGCTTTCTTTTGATGGTATTTGATCACCTCTGCCGTTTTTATTTTTTGCGCTATAAACGGAAAAAGACCGAAAATTTTGAAAAAATAGGATATTTTCTACTTTTTGTTATAAAAAAATTCCAATACACTCAATTTTAGTCATACATTTAGGCCAAAATTTATTCGGCCACATTCGGTAAAAAAAATGTCAATAAGCGTATATTTATTGGTTTGCGCAAAAGTTATAGCGTCTACAAACTAGGGTACATTTTCTGTAATTTACACAGCTTTTAGTTTATGACTGCCTATGTCACTTCTTGAGGTGCTAAAATGGCAGGGCAGTACAAAACCTCCCCAAATGACCCCATTTAGGAAAGTAGACACCCCAAGAAAATTGCTGAGAGGCATGTTGAACCCATTGAATATTTATTTTTTTTTGTCCCAAGTGATTGAATAATGACAAAAAAAAAAATTTACAAAAAGTTGTCACTAAATGATATATTGCTCACACAGGCCATGGGCCTATGTGGAATTGCACCCCAAAATACATTCAGCTGCTTCTCCTGAGTATGGGGATACCACATGTGTGGGACTTTTTGGGAGCCTAGCCGCGTACGGGGCCCCGAAAACCAATCACTGCCTTCAGGATTTCTAAGGGTGTAAATTTTTGATTTCACTCTTCATTGCCTATCACAGTTTCGGAGGCCATGGAATGCCCAGGTGGCACAAAACTCCCCCAAATGACCCCATTTTGGAAAGTAGACACCCCAAGCTATTTGCTGAGAGGCATATTGAGTCCATGGAATATTTTATATTTTGACACAAGTTGCGGGAAAGTGACACATTTTTTTTTTTGCACAAAGTTGTCACTAAATGATATATTGCTCACACAGGCCATGGGCATATGTGGAATTGCACCCCAAAATACATTTAGCTGCTTCTCCTGAGTATGGGGAGCTATTTGCTGAGAGGCATGGTGAGTATTTTGCAGCTCTCATTTGTTTTTGAAAATGAAGAAAGACAAGAAAAAACATTTTTTTTTCTTTTTTCAATTTTCAAAACTTTGTGACAAAAAGTGAGGTCTGCAAAATACTCACTTTACCTCTCAGAAAATATCTTTGGGTGTCTACTTTCCAAAATGGGGTCATTTGGGGGGGGTTTGTGCCACCTGGGCATTCCATGGCCTCCGAAACTGATGTCCCTTGATGTAAATCCATCGTCAATCATGACGCCCGCCGGCCCCGAAAAACGTCTCCCGCGCATTGCCCACTCTGCACTTTGATAGTTCTTATATAGGCAAGGGGCGGAGCCACCCGGATACGTCACCCTGTGGCACCGCTCCTTCTGACGTCACACCCCTTGCCTATATAAGAACTGTCAAAGCGCAGAGCGGGTAGTCAGCGGGAGGCCTTCCAGGAGGCGAGAGCTCTTTTATTTTTTTCTATTTTTCGGGTCTGGCGGGCTTTGTGATTGGTGATGGATTTACATCGAGGGACAATATTTTTTTATTTTTTAATAAAGGACTTGTCAAAAACAGTTTCTTGTGGTTATTACTTTTTGACACTTTTTTGGTGCATGGGTAGGGGTACGGTGTACCCGATACCCATTCACATGGGGGGGCGGGATCTGAGGTTCCAGATTTCAATAAGCCCCCTGCCTGCATAGCATACCCCAACAACCACAGCCCAAGGTTGTTGTGAAGAGGCCCTTGTCCCCATCAACATGGGGGCAAGGTGCTTTGGGGTAGGGGGGCGGAGCCCCCACCCTTCATGTTGAGGACATGTAGCCTGGTAGGGTTCAGGAGGGGGGACTCGCTTGTCCCCTCCCCTTTCCTGACCTGCCAGGCTGCATGCTCGGATAAGGGTCTGGTATGGATTTTGGCGTGGTTTAGATAAAAATTTTGGCGTGGTGTGGACTGGGGGGACTACATGCCATTTTTTTCTTTATTTTTTCAATAGCTGGGCGTCGGCAATTGTAATTGCGAGTCATTTTAAATTTTCATGCACAAACACAGGCACATTAAGGGCACCCCCTAGGCACTATATGTAAAGGAATTTTTCATTTTTATTGTTGCACTTTAAACATAATTAAAATCGCTGCTCCTAAAAAATGATAGTTTTTAAAAGAAAAATGTTATTGAATAATGTCCCCCAGGGCAGTACCCAGACCCCCATAACCCTTTTATGGCCACTTACTTGGATACAAGCCTTCAAAATGTGCACTTTTGATTTTTCCTGCTCGGCTCACGTAAACTTCAATGGGGTTCGCCGTTCGGGTTAGAACATTTCCCATTTCGGGAGCTCTGGTGCGAACCGAACCGGGGGAGTGTTTGGCCCATCCCTATCCTTTTGTAATGGTACAGTAGGTTAGTGCTGTCATGTGATAGTGGGGAACCCCGTAGGCCAAATGACACTGAGAGAACTGGATGACATCTGCGTCTGAGTGGGGCAGAGGTGGAGATGAAATCTAAGATTATCCAAATTGTCTTTATGATAGAAATAGAACAATTGGCAAGCAATTGTGAAATGTTTTGAGAGGCTCGTATTATCACATTTTAAGGCAAGCATTCCTTTTGATCTGGATAATAGGGATGAGCTTCGTGTTCGAGTCGAACCCATGTTCGACTCAAACATCGGCTGTTCGCCCGTTCGCCGAATTGCGAACGATATGGGCCGTTCGCGCCAAATTCGTGTGGCGCGTCACGGCCCATAATTCACTGCGGCATCGCAGTGCATTGCTTGCTGATGATTGGCCAAGCATGCACTATGACCCGCATGCTTGGCCAATCACAGCGCCGCCTGAACAGAGAGCCGTAATTGGCCAAAGCCAAGGAGGCTTTGGCCAATTATGGCTCAGGGGATTTAGTACACGCCCCACACTATATAAGGCCGCCTGCACGGCGGCCCTGTGTAGTGTGTGCTCCGGCGTTCATAGATAGAGAGAGAGAGAGAGAGACAGACAGTGTCATTTGATTTGAGTTAGATAGATTAGGCAGAACAGTCAGTCAGTTAGCTGCACTTACAGTGTATTGTGTATATATATGCATCCCAGGTGTTGCATATATATATATATATACACTGTATTCAGTTTAGCTAGATCCGTTCCTGTTATCTTCTAGACTATTTACATTTAGTGCAGTGCGTCCTGCTCACAGTGTTCAGCTAGATCCGTTCCTGTTATCTTCTAGACTATTTACATTTAGTGCAGTGCGTCCTGCTCACAGTGTTCAGCTAGATCCGTTCCTGTTAAATTCTAGACTATTTACATTTAGTGCAGTGCGTCCTGCTCACAGTGTTCAGCTAGATCCGTTCCTGTTATCTTCTAGACTATTTACATTTAGTGCAGTGCGTCCTGCTCACAGTGTTCAGCTAGATCCGTTCCTGTTATCTTCTAGACTATTTACATTTAGTGCAGTGCGTCCTGCTCACAGTGTTCAGCTAGATCCGTTCCTGTTATCTTCCTACTGACAGGCAGGCTTGTCTGGTTACAGTATATAAAGCTACCTGAAGAAAATTACTGGTGTTCTATTTGATCCTATTAGTACCACGGTCAGGCAGCTAGACTATTTACATTTAGTACAGTGCGTCCTGCTCACAGTGTTCAGCTAGATCCGTTCCTGTTATCTTCCTACTGACAGGCAGGCTTGTCTGGTTACAGTATATAAAGCTACCTGAAGAAAATTACTGGTGTTCTATTTGATCCTATTAGTACCACGGTCAGGCAGCTAGACTATTTACATTTACTACAGTGCGTCCTGCTCACAGTGTTCAGCTAGATCCGTTCCTGTTATCTTCCTACTGACAGGCAGGCTTGTCTGGTTACAGTATATAAAGCTACCTGAAGAAAATTACTGGTGTTCTATTTGATCCTATTAGTACCACGGTCAGGCAGCTAGACTATTTACATTTAGTACAGTGCGTCCTGCTCACAGTGTTCAGCTAGATCCGTTCCTGTTATCTTCCTACTGACAGGCAGGCTTGTCTGGTTACAGTATATAAAGCTACCTGAAGAAAATTACTGGTGTTCTATTTGATCCTATTAGTACCACGGTCAGGCAGCTAGACTATTTACATTTAGTACAGTGCGTCCTGCTCACAGTGTTCAGCTAGATCCGTTCCTGTTATCTTCCTACTGACAGGCAGGCTTGTCTGGTTACAGTATATAAAGCTACCTGAAGAAAATTACTGGTGTTCTATTTGATCCTATTAGTACCACGGTCAGGCAGCTAGACTATTTACATTTAGTACAGTGCGTCCTGCTCACAGTGTTCAGCTAGATCCGTTCCTGTTATCTTCCTACTGACAGGCAGGCTTGTCTGGTTACAGTATATAAAGCTACCTGAAGAAAATTACTGGTGTTCTATTTGATCCTATTAGTACCACGGTCAGGCAGCTAGACTATTTACATTTAGTACAGTGCGTCCTGCTCACAGTGTTCAGCTAGATCCGTTCCTGTTATCTTCCTACTGACAGGCAGGCTTGTCTGGTTACAGTATATAAAGCTACCTGAAGAAAATTACTGGTGTTCTATTTGATCCTATTAGTACCACGGTCAGGCAGCTAGACTATTTACATTTAGTAAAGTGCGTCCTGCTCACAGTGTTCAGCTAGATACGTTCCTGTTATCTTCCTACTGACAGGCAGGCTTGTCTGGTTACAGTATATAAAGCTACCTGAAGAAAATTACTGGTGTTCTTTTGATCCTATTAGTACCACGGTCAGGCAGCTAGACTATTTACATTTAGTACAGTGCGTCCTGCTCACAGTGTTCAGCTAGATCCGTTCCTGTTATCTTCCTACTGACAGGCAGGCTTGTCTGGTTACAGTATATAAAGCTACCTGAAGAAAATTACAGGTGTTCTATTTGATCCTATTAGTACCACGGTCAGGCAGCTAGATTATTTACATTTAGTACAGTGCGTCCTGCTCACAGTGTTCAGCTAGATCCGTTCCTGTTATCTTCCTACTGACAGGCAGGCTTGTCTGGTTACAGTATATAAAGCTACCTGAAGAAAATTACTGGTGTTCTTTTGATCCTATTAGTACCACGGTCAGGCAGCTAGACTATTTACATTTAGTACAGTGCGTCCTGCTCACAGTGTTCAGCTAGATCCGTTCCTGTTATCTTCCTACTGACAGGCAGGCTTGTCTGGTTACAGTATATAAAGCTACCTGAAGAAAATTACTGGTGTTCTTTTGATCCTATTAGTACCACGGTCAGGCAGCTAGACTATTTACAGTTAGTGCAGTGCGTCCTGCTCACAGTGTTCAGCTAAACCTACAAGTTAGTGGGGTGCGTCCACCTCACAGTGTTCAGCTAAAGCTACCTGTAGAAGGTTGGTGGTGTTCTCATACTACAGGCAAGCAGTTGATTTTGCTAGCTGCAGTATCAGTACATATATATATATATATATATATATATATATATATATATATATATATATATATATATATATATATAGATAGATAGATAGATATATCCCAGCTTAGTGCAGCTACAGGCCATTAGTATGTCTGGAAGGCCAAGAAGGAGAGGCAGACAGTCACAAGCCAATAAGAGAGGGCAAGCAGGCTCTGTGTCTAGTGCTGGTCGTGGAGACGGTGCATCCTCATCAGCACGTGGCCATGGGACACGCTTGGCCTTTTTTTCGGCAGCTGGCCGTGTTGAGCCGCAACATGCGGAAGACTTGGTCGAGTGGATGACCAAGCTGTCCTCATCCTCTCTCACCCATGCCCAGGGTGCTTTGTCTGGCAAAGCAGCGGCCTCTTCCCTCAGCTCAATGTCATCAGTGACTCCTTCCCTAGCTCCACCATGTCCTCCTGAGGAGTCCCTCGAACTGTTTGACCACAGTGTTGGGTACATGCTCCAGGAGGATGCCTAGCGTTTGGAAGGCTGTGATGATGATACTGAGCTCGATGAAGGCAGTAACATGAGCACGGACAGAGGGGGTGCCCAAGAAGGACAGCAATCTGGCAGTCATGCTCCCCCTGCTGCAGCATACTGCCAGGTTTGCTCCAGTGATGAGGAGGAAGGGGATGATGAGGTCACTGACTCAACGTGGGTGCCTGATAGGAGAGAGGTGGAGGAGGAGGAGGAGGAGGCGGCACATCACCAACGAGGCAGGATGCCCTCCAGGGGCCAGCCTAAGGGCAGCACATTGACTGCATCACACCCCAAAGCTCCACATGTGCAGGGCGCTGCAGTCTCTGCGCGTTATTCAAAAAGTTCTTTGGTGTGGGCCTTTTTTGAGACGAGTGCATCAGATCGCACCGCTGCTATTTGCAACATATGTCTCAAGCGTATCTCACGTGGCCAAAACATCTCCCGCTTGGGTACCACATGCTTGACCAGACATATGTTGACCTGCCATGCAGTTCGTTGGCAAGCGTATCTAAAAGACCCACACCAAAGAACAAAGAGGATCTCTCCTTGCTCCTCATCAGCTGAGATTTCCAACCCCACTAGACCTCCAATCCTCTCTGAGACCTGCAGTGAGAGGAATGAAGGTGTAGAATTAGGTGTGTCACAGCCAAGTACTTGTGGGCAATCTGCTTTTGGTACACCGACGTCAGATTGTACCAGGCAAATTTCCCTGCCCCAGCTGCTGCACCGCCGAAAAAAGTTTGCTCCCAGCCATCCACATGCCCAGCGGTTGAATGCTAGCTTGGCAAAATTGCTAGCACTTCAACTGCTGCCTTTTCAGTTGGTAGACTCTGCCCCCTTCCGTGAGTTTGTGGAATGTGCGGTTCCTCAGTGGCAGGTACCCAAACACCACTTTTTCTCACGGAAGGCGATTCCGGCTCTCTACCGGCATGTGGAAGGCAATGTCCATGCCTCGCTGGACAGGGCGGTCAGCGGTAAGGTGCATATTACCGCTGACTCATGGTCCAGCAGGCATGGACAGGGACGTTACCTAAGTTTCACGGCGCATTGGGTGACTCTGCTGGCAGCTGGGAAGGATGCAGGACAAGGTGCAGTAGTGTTGGAGGTTGTTCCGCCACCACGCCTCCAAAATGCTAATGATTGTGAAACACCTCTCTCCTCCACCCCCTCCTCTTCTTCTTCCTCCATGGCCTCTTCCTCGGAACCAGCGGTGCTCCGTAGTCGTTCAAGGGGCTACGCAAGTACGCAGGCCAAAAGATGCCATGCAGTGCTTGAGCTGGTGTGCTTGGGGGACAGGAGCCACACTGGGGCAGAGGTTCTGTCAGCTCTGCAGGGGCAGGTTCAGAGGTGGTTGACGCCACGCCAACTTAAGGCAGGAATGGTGGTTTGCGACAATGGCACCAACCTCCTCTCTGCCCTCCGACAGGGACAAATGACCCATGTGCCCTGTTTAGCTCACGTCCTTAACTTGGTGGTGCAGCGGTTCTTGGGCAGGTACCCGGGCTTACAGGATGTCCTGAGGCAGGCCAGGAAAGTCTGTGTGCATTTCCGCCGGTCATATAATGCCAGTGCTCGGCTGACGGACCTCCAAAAGGAGTTTAACCTGCCCAAGAACCGCCTAATCTGTGACATGCCCACCAGGTGGAACTCAACGTTGGCCATGCTGCAGCGGCTGCACACGCAGCAGAGGGCCATCAATGAGTACCTGTGCGACTATGGCACCAGGACAGGGTCAGGGGAGCTTGTTTTTTATTTCCCACGCCAGTGGGCCATGATCAGGGATGCATGCACTGTCCTGTCACCATTCGAGGAGGCCACGAGGATGGTGAGCAGTGACAGTGCATGCATCAGTGACACTGTCCCCCTTGTCCACCTGTTGGAGCACACGCTGCGTGGAATAATGGACAGGGCACTTGAGGCAGAACAGAGGCAGGAAGAGGAGGACTTCCTTAGCTCTCAAGGCCCCCTTTATCCAGACAGTGTTCCTGCGTGCCCGCCGATCACACAGGAAGAGGACGAGGAGGAGGAGGAGGAGGAAGATTGTGTCAGTATGGAGGTGGAGCCTGGCACTCAGCATCAGCAGCAGTCTTTAAGGGATCAGTCCCAAGAAACACATGGACTTGTACGTGGCTGGGAGGAGGTGGCTGCGGACGTTGTCGTCCTTAGTGACCCAGAGGACTCCGGACCGAATGCCTCAGCAAACCTACGCTGCATGGCCTCCCTGATCCTGCAAAGCCTGCGTAAGGATCCTCGTATTCGTGGTATCAAGGAGAAGGACCAATACTGGCTGGCAACCCTCCTTGATCCACGTTACAAGGGTAAGGTTGCGGACCTTATCTTGCCATCGCAGAGGGAGCAGAGGATGAAACATCTTCGGGAGGCCTTGCAGAAAGGTCTGTGCAACGCGTTCCCAGAGACTGGGAGGTTACAAACTCCTGTTTCTGGACAACGTGTTGCTGAGGCTTCGGTCAGTCAAAGAAGGTGCGGTGGAGAAGGTGGCCGTCTGACCGATGCGTTCAGACAATTTTTTGGTCCGCAGCCCCAAAGTGTGATCGGTTCCAGCAACCATCGCCAGCGTCTGTTTTACATGGTGCAGGAATACCTAGGGGCAAGATCAGACTTGGACACCTTTCCCACCGAAAATCCTCTGGGTTACTGGGTCTTGAGGATGGATCACTGGCCAGAGCTTGCACAGTATGCAATTGAGCTACTGGCCTGTCCTGCATCCAGCGTTCTTTCGGAACGCACATTCAGTGCTGCTGGAGGCGTGGTAACCGATCACAGGGTGCGTCTGTCCACTGACTCGGTCGATCAGCTGACCTTCATAAAAATGAATCAGTTTTGGATCAACACCAGCTACCAAGCACCTGATGCTGATGTAACCGAATAATTTTTTTTTTTAATCTCAGATCCCTTCAAAGACTGCCTATGCTGATGCTGAGTGACTATCCCTGAGTAATTATCCTCTTCCTCCTCAATCATCACGCTGATAGCTTGTAAGAACATTTTTGGTTCTGGGCGCCACCACCAGTGCCTAAGGCACAATTTTTCAGCCCCTGTTTAACAGGGGCGTGTAATTACAATTTTTGATGTAATACTTTGCAGCAGGGCTCATTCCTGCATTCCAACTAGAGTGTCTGTGAGGGGTTGCAGTGTTGTGGCACCAGCACCAGTGCCTAAGGCCCAATTTTTCTGCCCCTGTCTAACAGGGGCATGTAATTACAATTTTTGATGCAATACTTTGCAGCAGGGCTCGTTCCTGCGTTCCAACTAGAGTGTCTGTGAGGGGTTGCAGTGTTGTGGCACCAGCACCAGTGCCTAAGGCCCAATTTTTCTGCCCCTGTCTAACAGGGGCGTGTAATTACAATTTTTGATGCAATACTTTGCAGCAGGGCTCGTTCCTGCGTTCCAACTAGAGTGTCTGTGAGGGGTTGCAGTGTTGTGGCACCAGCACCAGTGCCTAAGGCCTAATTTTTCAGCTCCTGTTCAACAGGGGCATGTAATTACAATTCTTGATCTAATATTTCACAGCAGGGCCCTGTGAGGGCTTACAGTGTTGTGGCCACAGCAACACCTAAGGCCCAAATTTCTGCTGAGTATATAGGGCAGGACCCTACTTTCAAACATCTAACTTACAAACGACTCCTACTTGCAAACGGAAGGAGACAACAGGAAGTGAGATGAAATCTACCCCTAGGAAGGGAAATTCTCTCCTGTAAGAGTTAATATGGGAAAACAATTTCTCCTTTCCACTGATGCTTTCCAATCCTTGTTCCACAAAAAAACCCAAATTTTCAAAAAACATTTAATTGGGACAAAAAGTGAGGTGAAATCTTCTGAAGAGGAGGAAAGACAGCAAAACAAATGTCACAGGGGTGATAACCCTTCCCTATGTTTTCCAAAAAGCTTAAAAAAGATTTTTTGGCTGGAGCTAAACACGTTAAAAATGTACCCGTTCAAAATTACAAAGAGATTCTACTTAACAACAAACCTACAGTCCCTGTCTTGTTTGCACCGCCTGTATACTGCTGTTCAGAGTATATAGGGCCTTTCCTTATTTTAATTTGGGTGCGGGGTTCCCCTTAATATCCATACAAGACCCAAAGGGCCTGGTAATGGACTGGGGGGTACCCATGCCGTTTGTCTCACTGATTTTCATCCATATTGCCATGACCCGACATTACCATAAACCCGCAAGCAGTTTTAAATGAGATTTTTTCCTTTAAAAATTACATTTGGTGCAGGGACTGTTCTAAACACGGGAAACACGCGTCACTTTACAGGCATACTATAGACACCCCCCAGGTACGATATTTAAAGGAATATTTCACTTTTTTTTTTTTTTACTTTAAGCATCATTAAAATCACTGCTCCCGAAAAAACGGCCGTTTTTAAAAGTTTTTTTTGCATTGATACATGTCCCCTGGGGTAGGACCCGGGTCCCCAAACACTTTTTAGGACAATACCATGCAAATTAGCCTTTAAAATGAGCACTTTTGATTTCGAACGTTCGAGTCCTATAGACGTCAATGGGGTTCTAACGTTCGTGCAAACTTTCGGTCCGTTCGCAGGTCCTGGTGCGAACCGAACCGGGGGGTGTTCGGCTCAGCCCTACTGGATAAGTATCAGTTTGCCTATTGTGCAAATAGATGCACAGAGGATGCAATTGCTATTGCATTGCATGCTGCCTTGACACATCTTGAGCACTAAAACACAAATGTTAGGATGTTATTCATTGATTTTAGCTCTGCATTTAACACAATAGTCCCTGACAAATTAGTGAAAAAATTAAAAGCTTTGGGCCTATGTCCATTGCTGCGCTCATGGATTATGGATTTTCTAACAAACAGGCCACAAATGAGAATAGGAGATCAGGTGTCTAACACTATTATTTTGAATACAGGGGTACCACAGGGATGTGTGTTAAGTCTGGCCCTGTTTACATTGTCCACGCACGACTGTACTCCCATACATGTGTCTAACACTATAGTGAAGTTTGCTGATGACCCCACTTTAGTGGGACTCATACAAGATAATGATGACACAGCTTATAGGCAGGAAATTCAACATTTGGTTGAGTGGTGTAGAGAAAATGATTTAATACTCAATATGGCAAAAACTAAAGAAATAATAGTGGATTATAGGAGATCAAGAAAGATCAATCATTGCCCGGTTTATATAGGTGGTGAGGAGGTGGAAAGGTTGGACACTATTACATTTTTGGGAGTGCATATTACAAGGGAGTTGTCATGGTCTCGAAATAAATTTTTTTAGTGAAAGAAGCGCAACAGAAACTCTTTTTCCTTCGGAGACTGAAGCAGGCTGGATTGCCCTTAAGGCTTCTGGTCAATTTCTATCATTGTACCATTGAGAGTATTCTTCTCCGCTGCGCTGTAGTGTGGTATGCCATTTGCATGGCGGAGGATAAGAAGTGCCTGTTTCGTGTGGTGAAAACAGCACAGCGGATCATAGGAACAGAGCTACCGAATTTGGACACAGCATATGCCAGCCGATTAAAAAAGCGGGCAAAAGCTATTAGTATTGATCCAACCCACCCAGGTCACAGTGTGTTTGTCGCATTGCCATCAGGGAAATGATATAGAACACATAAAATGCACACTAATTATCTATCTATCTATCTATCTATCTATCTATCTATCTATCTATCTATCTATCTATCTATCTATCTATCTATCTATCTATCTATCTACAGTATCTTAGGTAGCAGGATCATTTTGACCAGATTAGTTCTTCCCATGACCCCTAGTGAAGTCTGGCCCATGCCTGAATCTTAGCTTTAGCCAAATTGTAAAGAGGTTCAATATTGAGGGAGGTATAATTTGCAGGGGGCTTAGTAACAAGCACACCCAGATATTTTAGCTCACTAACCCTTGTCAGTGGTAGAGGATTGTGCCGATCGATCATGGGCCCTGGCATTTGGGGGAACGGTGCTCTTTGTGAGCTGTATGCCTGGGGACCCTTGAGGTGGTATTACTGTGGATTCGGGTCCTAGTCTCCCAGGACTAAGGATAAGCTTCGAGTTAGAGTCAAACTCATGTTCGACTCGAACATTGGCTGTTCGCAAATTCGCCGAACAGCGAACAATTTGGGGTGTTTGCGGCAAATTCGAATGCCACGCAACACCCTTTAAAAGTCTATGGGAGAAATCAAAAGTGCTAATTTTAAAGGCTTATATGCAAGTTATTGTCATAAAAAGTGTTTGGGGACCCGGGTCCTGCCCCAGGGGACATGGATCAATGCAAAAAAAAGTTTTAAAAAACGGCCGTTTTTTCAGGAGCAGTGATTTTAATAATGCTTAAAGTCAAACAATAAAAGTGTAATATCCCTTTAAATTTCGTAGCTGGGGGGTGTCTATAGTATGCCTGTAAAGGGGCGCATGTTTCGAAGGAAAAAACCCATTTAAAACTACCCGCGGCTATTGCATTGCCGACAATACACATAGAAGTTCATTGATAAAAAGGGCATGGGAATTCCCCACAGGGGAACCCCAAACCAAAATTTAAAAAAAAAAATGACGTGGGAGTCCCCCTAAATTCAATACCAGACCCTTCAGGTCTGGTATGGATTTTAAAGGGAACCCCGCGCCAAAAAAAAATAAAAAAAACGGCGTGGGGTCCACCCAAAAATCCATACCAGACCCTTATCCGAGCATGCAACCTGGCAGGCCACAGGAAAAGAGGGGGGGACGAGAGTGTGCCCCCGTACCAGGCCACATGCCCTCAACATTGGGAGGGTGCTTTGGGGTAGCCCCCCAAAACACCTTGTCCCCATGTCTGCGGGCGGGGGGCTTATCGGAATCTGGAAGCCCCCTTTAACAAGGGGACCCCCAGATCCCGGCCCCCCCCTGTGTGAAATGGTAAGGGGGTACTTCCCTGTGGCATTCCCCGTGACGTCACAGGGAAGTCCCGTCAAGTCACCGTGCGTCAGAGGGGGGCGGGGTCACCGGGTGGCCCCGCACCCCGTTATTTAAGAACCGTCAGACGAGGAGACGCCATCACACAGCGGGAGCCTCCCTCCATGCCAGCATGGATGCGGAGCGGCCTGGAGAAGAAAATGAAGAAGAGAAGAAGAGAAAAAGAGAAGAAGGAAGAAGAGAAGAAGATGAAGAAGAAGATGAAGAGAAGAGCGGGAGCCTCCCCCCATGCCATGGGTGCGGAGCGGCCCGAGGAGAAGAAGATAGAAGACGCCGCGGAGGAGATGCTGGACGAGAACGCCGGAGGAAGAACCAGAAGAACCAGAAGATGAAGGAAGATAGAAGAAAGAAGAAGCATTTAAATAAAGGAATTGTCAAAAACTGTCTCTTGTCATTTTTAACATTTTTGACAGTTTTTTAGTGAAATGGTAGGGGTAAGTACCCCCTTACCATTTCACACAGGGGGGGTGGGATCTGGGGGTCCCCTTGTTAAAGGGGGCTTCCAGATTCCGATAAGCCCCCCACCCGCAGACCCCCACAACCACCGGCCAGGGTTGTGGGGATGAGGCCCTTGTCCTCATCAACATGGGGACAAGGTGTTTTGGGGGGCTACCCCAAAGCACCCTCCCAATGTTGAGGGCATGTGGCCTGGTACGGTTCAGGAGGGGGGGGCGCACTCTCGTCCCTCCCTCTTTTCCTGCGGCCTGCCAGGTTGCGTGCTCAGATAAGGGTCTGGTATGGATGTTTGGGGGGACCCCATGCCGTTTTTTTTTTTTTTTTGGCGCGGGGTTCCCCTTAAAATCCATACCAGACCTGAAGGGCCTGGTATGGAATTTAGGGGGACCCCCACGTCATTTTTTTTTTAAATTTTGGTTCGGGGTTCCCCTGTGGGGAATTCCCATGCCGTTTTTATCAATGAACTTCTATGTGTATTGTCGGCAATGCAATAGCCGCGGGTAGTTTTAAATGGGTTTTTTCCTTCGAAATTTCATTTTGCTGTCAGACTGTTCTAAACACGGGAAACATACACCCCTTTACAGGCATACTATAGACACCCCCCAGCTACAAAATTTAAAGGGATATTACACTTTTATTGTTTGACTTTAAGCATTATTAAAATCACTGCTACTAAAAAAACTGCCATTTTTAAAACGTTTTTTTGCATTGATCCATGTCCCCTGGGGTAGGACCCAGGTCCCCAAACACTTTTTATGACAATAACTTGCCTATAAGCCCTTAAAATTAGGACTTTTGATTATTCATGTTCGTGTCCCATAGACTTTAACGGTGTTCGCATGTTCGAACAAACTTTTTTCCTGTTTGCATGTTCTGGTGCGAACCGAACAGGGGGGTGTTCGGTTCATCCCTACCCAGGACACACAGACTCTGGGGACCCTGGATTTGCCATATTAGAAATAGTGGCTGATTCATAATGCTGGGACAAATACTGTTAGGAGATGCTGATGTCAATTCCAGACACCTGTCTGTCTGTTGCCTGCTAGAATGTGTATTGTAAATAAGTCTCTAGTATGGGATCTAAGAGTCATTAGATCCCCATTGTTTGTGTTAATTAACTCTGCTATTGTGAGAATGTTGATTGGGTTTTCTGAACTACAAAACGGCCAATCTGGCCTAAAGGTCATGTCTGAGTCATCTAGGCTGTCTAAAGGGATTAGTTAATTAGCTCATGTTAATTAGGTTAATTAGGTTACAGCTGTATTGTTAGAGTAATATGAGCAGGAGGTCTGCACCTCCTCTTTTACTGTATAAAAGAGGCTGTATTCCTGTCAATAAAGAGAGATTCCTGTTTGAACTTACATACAGCCTGCCTGGTGTTTGTTCTGAGCTATCATAACTGGATTAGAACGGCACATAGCTGTAGTTCTAATCCCAGAGCATCGGATGACCGAACCATCAGATGTTACGATCTGCAATCTGATTCTATAGCTGCAGAGGAGTGTCAGGATAGTGGAACCGAGCGAGCAGGGACTCGTTACATTGGTTGGCAGCTGTGGGATTTGCTCTCCAGTTACTGGGAAACTCCAAACCAGCCTGCAGGAGAGCCACGCTGAAAGACTTACTTGAGAGCCGTGGAGGGAATGGTGGGATCGTGCTTCCTTGCCGTGAACACATCCAAACCATCACCTGGGTCCAGATAGCAGGAGAGGATACAGATACCAGCCACCATGGAAGAGGAATTCAGAAGGAGGTTGCGAGAGATGCAGATACAGCACAGAGGACCAGTATCAGAGCAGGTCCTGCTAGGATGGTTTGATTCTATCCGCTGCGAACTCTGGAAGGAAGCGCTAGCCCGTGAGCAAAGAAACCAGGGAAAAGTTCTCCCCTCCATCCATGTAAGGTACTGGTTGCAGTATGAAGTGCGAATGCTGTTATTGGGGGAACAGCCGAACCAGGAGTGGACAGCCAAGTTAAGCAGGCTGATCCGGGCAGAAATGCGGTTGGACGAGAGCTACAGAGCCCTCCGGTGGTATGTAGCCCAAGTGTGCCCGTGAACAGCGGATGACAGCCCCACGGAAGGCTTTGACTACGATGGCCTGGGATTGTTATACTGGAGGCTGTCCAGGGACCCTGACTTTGGGAGTAATCGGGAGTGGCGTTTGGAGGAAATAATGGAGCAGAGAGAGCGAAGACTGAATGTCTCGGAAGTGCACTGGGCACAGGAAGATTTGGAGTTTCTGGCCGTTCAGGAATGGGAGCTTGAGATGGCCTACAGACAGCTGCTAGACTCCGCTCAGCAGCAGGGTGGGGCTCCCTTTGCCTGGGACTATCAGGAAATACCAGTTGACAACTCTGAAATCCTGGCTGAAGAGTTGACAATGTGGCAGAGTAACAGTGTGCTTTACCAACCTGCCCCTGCAGCTATGGAGGCAGAGGTCTTATGGCAGATGCAGCAAGTGCTGACTGACCTTGATGGACCTGTTTCTGCATTGGATGATCTTAGATGGAGGAATGTGCCTGTCCAGCAGAATGCCAGAGAATCGGCAGTGGAAAATCTGGAGATCGATATCCCCAAAGCTGAAGTGCTGACAACAGGGCAGAGCTCTGCTAACCTCTGCCCAGCACTGATAGCATCTTCTGGGTTGCAGGGACAGGAGATGGTGAACCTTTATCCCCAGACACCAGTTGCAGAGACAGGGGATTTGATAGACTTTTCTGCTGAGGAAGAGCAACATGATGAGCCTCCAGCACAAGAGCTGGTATTAGGGCCAAACTTCACTGTGCTCTGTCCAGCACTGATAGCATCTTCTGGGTTCCACGGAGAGGAGATGGTGAACCTTTATCCCCAGACACCAGTTGCAGAGACAGGGGATTTGATAGACTTTTCTGCTGAGGAAGAACAACCTGGTGAGCCTCCAGCAGAAGAAGAGCTGTTATTAGGGCCAAACTTCACTGTGCTCTGCCCAGCACCAACAGAAGTATCTGTAAAGTTACAAGGAACTTCCCCAGCTGAAGCGCTGGCAACCGGACAGAGGGTCCAAGATCTCTGCCCTACACCTGCGGCGATTCCGGAGGCTCAGGGTGAGAAGGAGGTGGTCACTTCCCAGCAGCAGATCAGGATACAGGGGGAGAAGGGAGAGGAGGTGTTCGTCGTCCCTCCCCAACAGTTAGCCGGAGCAGATGGTGTGGGGTTTTCAGCACGAGGGCTGGCAACAGGGCCGAGTACTGCTGGACTCTGCCCTCAACTAACAGAGGATGGATTTCCTGTGAAGGTGGATGGGACTTCAATCTCCACCTGTAAACCCCAGGGATGCTGGGCAGTCGGCCCAGATCCCCAACAGCATGACGGAGTGAGCCCAGACACCCTGTCTTCTCTCCAGCGGCAGAAAGGACTCCAGGGAGAAGGGCCAGTCCAGGCCTCTCCCCAGTGGCAGATATGTTCTCTGAGAGAGGACCATTGAGGTGGTATTACTGTGGATTCGGGTCCTGGTCCCCCAGGACACACAGACTCTGGGGACCCTGGATTTGCCATATTAGAAATAGTAAATAATCAAAACACAAACAGTCAGCGCAAAAGCTATTGAAAAAGCAAAGCTGCTGAACACTAAAGGCAAATATATAAGTCCTTTCACGTAATGCAATAAAAAATGAATAGTGCAGCGCTGAAAATACTAATCAATAAACGTCCATAAATGGAGAAACACAGAGAGTGTCAGCGGTGATGCAGGGTGCTTCATGCAAATCCACAGTGCTCTTAAAATCTGTGCTCCCCCTCTTGCCAGTCAAACCGCTCACCTTATTGCAGGGACCCCTGAACTAACAGGAAGGTCTCATAAGCATTTACCACTGATTAGTGGTCAGGGTGGTATCTTGACTGGAAAAACCGGTAACCTCTTCCTTATTAGGGTTCAACAATATTCATCCAAATATGCATGAAATAAAATAAAGAAAATACATAGTGCTCTCTGCATAGCTAAAAAAACGAATCCTTTTATTAAAGACAGGTACTCACAAATATAGCACTATAGCCAGTGCTGGGAGTTTAAGGCACTTATTAGTTACAGATGACAATGAATGATAAGGTGGCTGCAGCGACGTCTAAACCGGGATAAAAACCAATCCGCACGCGTATCGTTCAGCAGGACTTCCTCAGCGGTCTACTGAATTATATTAGAAATAGTGGCTGATTCACACATAGCTGTAGTTCTAATCCCAGAGCATCGGATGACCGAACCATCAGATGTTGCGATCTGCAATCTGATTCTATAGCTGCAGAGGAGTGTCAGGAGAGTGGAACTGAGCGAGCTGGGGCTCGTTACAAGGATCTTGATCACTGGGTGTCAGGAAGCTGTCAAGAGGTAGGATCTAGGTTTTGTCCCAATTAATTTTAAGACCAGAAATTTCCCAAAGTGTTCAATGGTCTGCAAAGTGGTTCGTAAAGAGAGGCCTAAGTCTGACATATAGACGCAGGTCATCTGCATACAGACTAACAGTCTCAACTAAGGGGCCTATTCACATACCCTGTATAAAGGGGTTACATAGCTAAAGGTTCTGCCACCAGAGCAAAAGGGGTGGGGAAAGTGGGCAGCCCAGTCTTGTCCCCCTAGAGAGAGGGAACAGATCAGAGGCCCTTTCATTAGCCAATATATTCACAACAGAGACCTGATACAATAGTTGCACCCATTTAAGAAAATATGGTTGAAACCATAATATTCCATTTATTGCCGAATCTAGCCCCACTCAACCAAATCAAAGTCCTTGGCTGCATGATCTAAAGCAACTATAACTCTCATGCCAATGTCATCATGGGAGACCTGTAGGTTCATTAACAGACATCTAAGAATAAGAGACGTCCAGGGATGAAGCCCAACTGATCTGAATGGATCAAGGACAAAATAACTAATATTAAATAAGACCAAATCTTAGCCAATATTTTGATATCTGCATGCAAAAGTGAAATAGGTGTACATGATTCTGGTATCCTTGGGTCTTTTCCGGGTTTGGATATTGGAACAATGAGCACCTCTCCCATAGAAATACTTTAGGTAATGTGGAGGCTTCAAAAATATGGTTGAACAAGTGTAGAAGTTTAAAGATTATTTTTTTTAAAATGTTGTTTAGTTATTGGTGTTCCCTTAAAAATATGTAGTACGATAATAAACCTGCGTACTAAATCCCAATCGTAAAACTCAATCAAGAATTACAAGAAAAGGTCCAAGATTCATAGAAGGAAAAAGGGACAATACACAAATGTTTAACAGAAATATTGTGTAAGATAGGGGGTCAAAACTAACACAATCTAAGCAAGCTGATAAAGTAACCTATAGGGACACAATAAACTGGGATGAGTCTATTTACAGGATTCACTTGAGTGAATAAATGATCTCCAACTGAGAAAAAGGGAATAATATGAATAGTCTTTGTAGGTTCATGAGATATTATGGAATCCAGTAAAGATGATGAATATGTAAATGTAAAAATAAGTTCACAGGAATAAATTAGGTGCTGAACTCAGAGGTAAATCCACTGACAGGAATAGCTTTATTCCTTTAGATTCCTGTCACCATCCCTCTTGGTTATCTGCTGTCCCTAAAGGCCAATTTTTGCGCCTCAGGAGGAACTGCTCGGATTTAGACCAGTTCTATAGTGAAGCCTCTATTTTGAAATCAAGGTTTATGAATAAAGGGTATGATGAGGCAGCCTTGGATTCCTTGATCTGTGTGATAGGGAACAAGGATCGTAGGGAGTTCTTAGCAGACAAACCTCCCCAAGTGGAAAACAGAGAGGACTTTGGATTGGCCTTCCTAACCACCTATTCAAGCCAACATTGGGCCATTAAAAGAATTATCAGAAAGCATTGGCCAGTTTTAAAGAACGACCGGGTGCTGGGGCCCCTATTGTCGGATAAACCTCGGGTTTTGTTTAGAGGAGCCACCAACTTTAGACACATTTTGGCACCTAATGTACCTGACCCCCCCCACACGTCCCAGTTTTTTTGGGTACCTTAAGGGGTTTTCCCCATGTAGGAGGTGCAAGGTTTGTAGGGTTAATACAGTAAACGATAGGAGGTTGACTGAGTTTACCTCAGTAAATACGGGCCTCACATACCCTATCAAATCGCTTATTACCTGCACCACCAAGTGTGTGGTATACTTACTGAGGTGTCCTTGTGGGCTAGATTATGTAGGACGCACCATTAGGAAGTTGCACGTGAGATTAGGTGAACACATTACCAACATTAAACAAGGTTTTGACAAGCATAGTGTCTCTAGACACTATGACCTTGTGCATAATAGAGATCCCACTGGCACCACTTTTATCGGTATCGAAAAATACATCCCCCATTGGCGTGGCAGTAATGGCAAGAGAGCCATTTCTAGATCCAAGACCCACTGGATCTATAAACTTGGCTCTCATGCCCCCAATGGTTTGAACATCGAATGGGACATCAACTGTTTTATTAATAACAGTTGATGTCTCTGTGGATGATTTTAACTGCTGTACGGGTTATAGTGACTGTTTCTATGAATAATAAGTTGATACATCATATGTGTTCTGCTTTGTGGGTTATAGTGACTGTCTCTATGATTAATAGGTTGATACATCATATTTGTTTTTCTATATTAAGATCATGTTACAATGATCATTTCCATTTCTCTGATACCTCATATAGTGAGTTTTTTCATCCTATTTTTTACATATTTTTATGGTATTTGGTATTTTTTATTCATATCATTCAATTACAATTTATTTATATTTTGGAGAAGTGTTTTTTTCTTTTTCCAAGTAGGGTATTTATTCTGTCCAGAGGTTAAGAACATCAATAGCCCTTGTTACAGAGTGTAACTATTTGTCATTAGTTACAATGCCTGGTTTATTTATAACTGTCCACTAGATGGCCCCTGCTACAGAGTGTAATTACTTATTACTAGTTTCAATGCACGCTTTACCTTTAACTGTCCACTAGATGGCATCCGCTGCATTAGCAGGTCATACTGCTTTTTAAATTTGTCTCTATAGCGGACAATTAATACCTTGGGCCCCTTCCACTATACTGGATAGGCTATGATGAGCCTGTAAGATGACTCATCGTACCCTTTGTCAGTGTAACTTTAGCCAATAGCGGCGCTTTACGTGGCGCCGTTTGGCTATTTAATGCGCATGCGCGTACGCAATTACGTACCCCTGATGACGTCAGTTGTGACGAAACGGCCGTAGGGTCACAACGTGAACTCGTATCGCGCATGCGCGATTCTATTTTAAACGGAGCTATAGCGTTTTTTTATTTCTGATTGTTCTTTGCTGTTTTTTACTCTGCATCTTTGCTATGTATGCAGCATTTACTTAGAATTTTTTAATAAATCTGTCTGGCAAGCCACACTATGAGAATCCCCCTCTTTTTTCTTTAATCCGGTTCACCTGCTGGAGTACCTGAGTTTTCAAGTCACTTGATTGTCTGGAGCATTATCAGCCGCCACTAAAGACATTCCTGGGAGCGAGGAAGGAGGGTTGAAGACCACCAGTTTACATCTCATTGGGAATTCTTCGGTGATCTACTAAGCCTGTATTGACCCCCCTGAGTAAGGGCGGTCGCAGGCTTTCCGGTAAGCCTCCATTTTCTAACACCTGGTGATGGGAAGCACTTCTTACTTGGAATACTATACAGGGATTCTTTAAACAGGCTCCGTGTATATACAATCAAGTTTGGACCTTTCTTTGGACTTTTCTATTGTTTTTGAAATATTTTTCACTAATTTTTTCACAATTTTTTTTCATCATGTTTTGGTTTGAGAATTTAAACACACTTTATTGTATGTAGTGTTGACCTTTCATTATTATTTACTTACATTGTATTTATTGATCTTGTAAATCATCTATTCATTTCTGTCCAGCGCTGCACTGTTTCTATATGTATTCATGAGATATTATGGAATCCAGTAAAGATGATGAATATGTAAATGTAAAAATAAGTTCACAGGAATAAATTAAGTGCTGAACTCAGAGGTAAATCTGTGTGGTTAAATATCACAAGACTGTGATGAAGCCCACAGAAAAAAGTAACCTCGAGGCAAGATTATGGGCTCATTCACACCATTCATGCGTTAAAAATGGGAACTGAAGGGAATTCAGATTTTACTTGCAAAAACATTGGTTTCACGTCAGTTTACATCAATTTTCATATGTGTCAGTTCTGTGCCCTGTTCACACTGATGTTGATGTCAATTCAGGTTTTTTTATGTGTGGAAAACTGCATACACATTTTAGATTTCTGCACAGAAAAAATCCACACGTGATACCAGTGTTGTGGTGTGAACAGGGCACATAGAGAACCATTATTTTTTTGTGCCCTTGCAGAACGCATGCAGAAAAACTGGAGTCTCTGCACCATGGTGAGATCCAGGGGCTAAGGCCTCGTGCCCTGTTCACACCTTAACATGCAGATTTTTTCTGCACAGGAATCTGCAACCTGTATGCAGTTTTCTGCACGGCAAAAAAACTGACATGGCATCAACATTGGTGTGAGCCCTCATGGTGGAAATGTTTTCAATCCTGATCTGATTAAATGCGTATGAAAGGATGGTGATATTCTCCTTGATAGTGGAATAGACTATAATCCAAAATACAATTCAAAATGGCTCAAGTATGCAAATATTACTAGTGTAAACACAAGACCACCCTCTCAATGTGCTACACTGGTGGGGAAATTCATGTGCAAAAAAGCAGGCCTGGGACAAGGGGTGGGCAGGATGGGCTGCTGCCCTGGGCACTGTGGGTTCATGTGAGGTGGGGTGGGGGGGTATGTGGACTTGGGGGATTTTGAGGGGTAGAGGATTTGTGGTAGGAGGGGTATTTGGGTTGAGGGGGATTTAGGGGATGGGGGAAAAGATTTGTGCTCGGAGGGGGGATTTCAGCAGGGGGCAGATTTGTACTTGGGGGTTTATGCTTAGGGGGTAAGCATGTAGATTAGTGCTCAATTTTGTGATGGGGGTATTTTTGCTAACACATAGCATCAGATGCTGTAATCGGAGATGAATGGACATCGCAGGACATTTTTCTTTTTTTTTTTTTTTTTAATAAAGGACTTGTCCTTAACTGTCTACTGTCATTTTTACTTTTTTGACACTTTTTTTGGTGAATGTGTAGGGGTATATAGGGGGGACCCCAAAACACCCTCCCCATGTTGAGGGCATGTGGCCTGGTATGGATCAGGAGGGGGCACGCTCTCTCGTCTCCCCCTTTTCCTGCGGCCTGCCAGGTTGCCTGCTCGGATAAGGGCCTGGTATAGATTTTGGGACGGGACCACCACGCCATTCTAAAAAAAAATTGGTGCAGGGTTTTCCTTAATATCCATACCAGACCTGAAGGGCCTGGTATGGATTTTGGGGGACCCCCACGCAATTAAAAAAAAAAAATTTGGTGTGGGGTTCCCCTTAATATTCATACCAGACCAAAAGGGCCTGGTAATGGATTGGGGGGGACCCATGCTGGGATCCGATAATACATTACAGCCGCGAGAAGTTTTAAATTACATTTTTTCCTTTAGAATTGTCATTTTGCTGTGGTATTGTTCTAAACACGGGAAGATGCACTACTTTACAGACATACTAAGGACACCCCCAGGCATGATATTTAAACGAATATTTCATTTTTATTGTTTCACTTTGAGCATTATTATAATCACTGCTCCTGAAAAAACAACCGTTTTTTAACTTTTTGCATTGATACATGTCCCCTGGAGCAGGACCCGGGTCCCCAAACACTTTTTTTATGGCAATAACTTGCCTATAAGCCTTTAAAATGAGCACTTATGATTTTTCATGTTTGTGCCCCATAGACTTTAACGGTGTTCACACAAATTTTTTGCCTGTTCGCAAGTTCTGGTGCGAACCAAATCGGGGGGGTGTTCGGCTCATCCCTGTTCAGTATCTACTATCTAAAGCTGGCCATACATGGATTGAAATTAGACTGGTTCAGCAGGGACTGACCGAATTTCAATCTATGTATGGGCACTGTAGTTGTACAGAAGTTGATCTACCAATTGACTTCTGTACAACCACCCTGTTGAATTCTCCACGCTCAATCAGTGCTGCAGGAAGACAATGCAAAGCTAGCTGCGGAGGGGCAATTGATGGGAAACACGTCCACAACATCCCACCACCCAAGTCGGGGTCATACTATTATAATTATAAGGGGTTCAATAGTATTGTGATGTTGGCGGTGGTGTCGGCTACTTATGAATTTCTGTATGTGGACGTGGGGAAGAATGGCCAGATGTCCGATGGTGGAGTCATCACCCAGACGGAGTTCTACAAGCGTCTCCAGAATGGCAGCTTGGACTTGCCACCTCCAGAAGACAATGTGGAAGGACTCCCATTCGTCTTTGTTGCGGATGAAGCTTTTGCGCTGGGGGACCATCTTATGCGGCCATTCACGATGAGGACCCTCACCCCGGACCAAAGGGTTTTTAATTACCGGCTGGCCAGAGCCAGAAGAGTGGTGGAGAACACGTTTGGAATCATGGCCAGCTCCACCTATTTCTTTTTATTTTCAAAATATTTTATTGATTTTTATCAAGAAAAGGTATACAAATCACAAGCATTAAGTAAGTATATATAAATCAGAACAAGTCGGACCCCCTTGGGGCTACAAATCCAACTGACGACAGTAGTTTGAATATAACTCTGGTCTGTGGCCATACATGAATACCATTATAAACCATGACCCGTTCACTAAAAGTAGAGAACCCTGAAACTTGAGAGGACTGGGAGAAGGGGAGGGAGGAGAGACCACCTGCACCCCAATAGAGAACACACTGTGCCTGAACGGAACACTTCAATCCCCCCCTTGCACCCCATTAGTTAACGCTATAAATCTCTGGCATCGAACAAGTAAGCAAAAACCTACGTCGTATGCTTCCCCTGGGAACATAACTCCTTTGGGGACCCAACTGCTGTTTGGTCGAAAGAAAAACAATCATCGTCTTGATAGATAAACATAAAAAGAGACAAATTAGAGAAAAAGAATAAAGTTGAAAGGAGAGGGGGGAGAAAGAAAGAGAAGACAGAGTAGTCGAAAGCCAATCCACGGGAGGAGTCCCCACAGACCCCGAGACAGCCAGACGCTTTATGGTTGAACACCTGGAATCAAGGAGATACCCAAGAACTTCGCCCAGGGTTCCCAAATAGCTTCAAATTTCTCTTTGGTGTTGTTCAGGGTACTGGCAAGCTTCTCTTGGGCCATGATCCAGGAAATTTTGCGGATAGCCGCTTTGAAGGACACCTTGGGTTGTTTCCATGCCTTGGCAATGGTGAGCTTAGCTCCTAGAAAAATTAAGTGTATCAATTTACGGGCAAGTTTCGGAGTTTTAGGTAAGTGATCATTTAGGAGCGCTAAGGCGGGGGTCCTCGGGATCTGGACTTCAGTGATTTTTCTAATCAGGTGAAAAGTCCTGTTCCAGAAAGGCCTCAACCGTGGACATTCCCAGAAAATATGGGCCAAGGAGCCCCTGAGTAAACAACCCCTAAAACACCTTGGGTCTGTTGAGGGGAACATTTTGGCTAGTCTCTCCGGTGGAAGGTACCACCTTGTGAAGACCTTTACACTGGACTCTATCAATGAGATGTTCAAAATGCCCTTATATACCCTACTAAAGGCGAGCCTCCATTTCTCTAGGTCCCACTCTAAGGATAAGTCTGACTCCCATGCGGACATGTATGGGGTCTTGGCGGTTTGATTAGAAAGTGACTGGTAGATGATGGAGATTCCACCCCTCTGCTCTGTAGACCGACCACACCATATTTCATAAGGGGTGAATGTGTGGGTTGATGATTTGTCCTTTCCCATATGAGTGAGGAAATGTCTAATTTGCTGGAAATGAAAGCTCTCAGAGCTAGGCATCTCCAATTGACTTACGCAGAAAGCCTTAGATCTCCAATTGGCATCTCCAATTGACTTACGCAGAAAGCCTTCGAGATAGGCCCCACCGAAGTGAAGTAGTGTCCAATCCGATACATCCCCTTGTCCAACCACCAGCGGAATGCTTTGATGTCAATTCCCGGGGGAAAGTCAGGATTATTGAAAATGTGAGCTAGGGGGTGTCTGTAGGAAGTTATGGTTTGTAAATTTCTCAGAGTATCCCATAATTTAAAAGATTGAGAAAGGATAGGGGACAGAATAGGTGGACGTTTTTTTGGGGGGACCCACAAAAGGAAGTCTATAGTGTAGGAGGGAACTGCCTGTCTCTCTATTTGTATCCAATCTGGTCTCTCAGCCTTCGCATATACCGTCGAGATCTGGGCTAACCTGGCCGATTGGTAATACCAAAATAGCTGCGGGAGACCTAATCCCCCTTGTGGTCTGGATAGGTATAAAGTGCTCTGTTGAAATCTGTACCCCTTCCCTCCCCAGATGAATTTAATTATCTTTCTTTGGAACGATTTCAAGTGCTCTTTAATGATGTTTATTTGGAGGGCTCTGAAGAGGTAGAGGAGTTTTGGCAGCAAAGTCATCTTGACTGCATGAATCCTCCCTAACCAGGATAAACCCCCTTTAGCCCAGTTGCCTAAGTCAGCCTCGAGTTTATGGTATGTGTGAGGGAAGTTGGCTGCATATAGAAGTTCTGTTTTAGCTGTGATCTTTATCCCTAAATAATCGATGTAGGAGTTACTCCATTTAAATTCAAAGGCACTCTGCAGGGATGCCATCATGGTTGGATTAAGGGAGATGTTTAAGGCTGAAGATTTGGCATAATTGACCCTTAACCCTGAAATCTTTGAAAACTCTTTCAGGAGTCTGCATAGGTTTGGAAGGGAGGTGGTTGGGGACGTGATAAAAAGGAGCATATCGTCCGCGAACAACCCACATTTGTGGACCTGGTCACCACAGGAGACCCCTTGAATGTTGGGATCTGCTCTTATTGCTATTGCTAACATTTCAATTGCAATAGCAAAAATCAGGGGGGAGAGTGGGCATCCCTGCCTAGTGCCTCTTGCTATGGTTAGGGGTTTAGAATATTGGCCTTGTAAGCGAATCACCGCTTGTGGGGTGGAGTATAACGATCTAAGGGTCCCTATAAAGTTGGGCCCGAAGCCACACTTCTCCAATATGGAGAAAAGATAAGGCCATTCGATCAAGTCAAAAGCCTTGTGAAGATCTAGCGAGAGGATCATACCTTCCTGTTTCGGCCCCCCTTCCCAGTTAGATTGGAGAATGGATACAATATCTATCGCTCTCCTGATTTGGTCAGGTCCTTGCCTACTGGGGATAAAACCGATCTGATCCTTCTGTACATAAAGCTTGATGAAAGAGGAGAGGCGGTTGGCTAGAATTTTTGTTAGAATTTTGAGGTCATTGTTAATTAAGGATATGGGCCTGTAATTCTCAACTTCCTCATGGTTTTTGTTAGGTTTGGGGATCACTGAGATAAATGCTGTGTTCAGTTGGGGTTCCAGGGGGGATCCTGTCTTTTTGAAATTGAAAAACTTCGCCAGGTATGGGGCTAAAATATCGCTATATTCTTTATAATAGGGGACCGAGAGGCCGTCCGGCCCCGGGGCTGAGCCGGCTTTAAGACCTTTAATTACCGCCCTAATCTCAACCTCAGTGATGGCTCCTTCCATTAAGTCTTTGCATTCTTTGGAGAGTGAGGGAAGTTGTAAATTCTGTAGGAACTCAGTGATTAAGGGGCCTTTCTCAGATTGAGGTGGATTGTAGAGTTTAGCATAAAAATCGTGGAAGGCAGACATTATTCTGTTCGGATTAGCTGTTGGAGGTTGTCCTGCTATCCTCAATTTGGGGAAGGAGAGAGTGCGAAATTTAGGTGTGAGTTTAGAGGCCAGCATCGAGCCAAATCTGTCCTTGTGGCAGTAAAATTTGGCTCCACTCCATCTAAGATTTTTCTCTGCTTTAGCCGTTAAAGCGAGATTCAGCTCAAGTCTGGTGGTGTCAAGTTTACCTAAAAGGGTCCTAGACGGGTGTTTTTTGTGTTCAGCTTTTAGTTGGAGGAAGGATTTTTCGAGTCTTTGAATATCGATCAATCGCTCCTTCTTAAATTGGGTCGCTAACCTTATTATAACTCCACGGACGGTTGCCTTCTGGGCTGCCCACAGGGTTTCAGGGGAAATGTTATCAACATCATTTAAGAGAAAATATTCTTTGATGGATTTAGCTATTTCCTTAACTAGGCTAGGGTCAGCTAGAAGGGATTCGTTTAAACGCCAAAAGAAACCTCCTCTCCCAGAAAGAACATTTCTCAGGGTAAGGAGAACCAAAGAATGGTCGAACCAAGCAGTGTCTAATATTGCTGCCTTTGTTGACAGGGGAATGAGGGCTGTCTGAGTGAGGATGTGATCAATTCTAGCGTATGATTGGTGGGGTGCGGAAAAGTGCGTGTAATCCCTTTTACTGGGGTTCAGTTCCCTCCAGATGTCTACCAAACCCTGAGAGTGGACTATTCTGGCGATCCTGGTGCTTAGTTTTGTGGGGCGTGTGAGCTGGTCTTTAGGGGGCTTAGTTTTGTCTAGACCCTGATCAAACGCCACATTTGAGTCCCCACCCAGGATAACTTTATCTTCCAGGAGCGGTTCCAAAGTTGTGAATAGGTCCTGGAAGAAAGACGCTTGAACCTTGTTTGGGGCGTAGTAAGAAACAAAAGAGTATAAAACTCCTTCCAGGGTGCCCTTCACCAGAATGAATCTGCCCTCTGGATCCCTATAGTCAGATAGATGTGAAAATTTGCTGTTTTTGGAGAAGAGAATAGCCACCCCCTTCGTCTTATTAGGGGCATTCGCTAAATAAAATGTTGGAAAGTGTGCATGGAGGAACTTGGGGGTGTACCGGATTTGGAAGTGCGTTTCTTGCAGAAGCACCACGTCAATTCTTAGGGATTTATAATGGTCCAGGGCTAGTCTCCTTTTCCTAGGAGAATTTAGGCCCTGTACGTTATGGGAAGCTACCTTGAGGTCATTACCCTTCACATTTGAGTCAGTCATAAGAGCAGAGGGGATAGACGCCAGTAATCAAGCAGTCACTTACCCTTGGGAGTCTTCTACTTCTGGATTTAAGCCAAGTTATGTGGAAATCTCTCAAGACCGTCTCTGGGGCGTGAGGGGAAACCCCCCATGGAATGGCTAGAAAAAAGAAGAGGAGTGAGTTGGGGAAGAAAAAAAAAAAAAAAACTTACTGACAAACAAGAACATAAACACAGATATGGGTACCTTGAAAGTACCCTTGGGGTTACGCAAATTCAAATCCGCTATAGCCCCAACGATCAACTTCAGGCCGCCCGGAGGGACATCTGAAGTTCCGACACCAAAGGACACCATTGGTTCTTTGGAATCGAGTGGAGGCACAAGGGTTCCACCCCGGACCCTTGTTATGTCAAATTTGAACCTGAAAATATACACACTTATGTGGAAAACATAATAACTACAATGTCAGCCCGTTTTTCCCGGCTCTGAACGCCTGTAAAGATATTCAACAAAAAAAAAAAAAGAACAACCTGAAACCGGTGAATCCCACCCCCTTCCCTCCTTCCTAAGCCCCCCCGGTACCTATTTAACTAGAGGAGAGGGAATTCCTGGGGTCTCCCGGGGAACCAAGGGTGGCCAGAGTACCCTAACGATCGGAACCACCCTCCAAAAGTGGAAAAGTTATATGGATAGCTCGGACAAACCGTGACTCCTTACTGAACTAGGAAATTACCTAAAATAATTAACACATGAAATCTAGTCCAATAACCATTCCTTTATGTGAGAGGAACCCAGGTCTTCCTGGAGGAGCTTATTTTCTGAGAAAGTCATCTTCTTCTGAGAAGGTTGCAAACTTAGCCGGATGGCTCTTGGAGGGTGCCGGTTGAAGAAAAAGTTGGTAAATGGTGGTTTCAGACCTCCACTGTCGAAGTAGGTTTACACTGGTGGGTAATGAGGTGCAAAACTATATAACTAAATGTGAATCTAGTTGTGGGGTCTTCCACTACAATAAGACGTGAGAAGGTTTGGAGCTCCTGCTCCATCAACTGGGAGGGCAACTGGCCCAAAGATGTCCCTGAAGAGACAAAAGGAGATTGATGAGCTAGCCGACCCTTACGGTGGTCTCCCATCCTTGCTCTTCTTGGAAGGGCCCTTCAGCCAAAGTGGAGAGACGGGGCTGCCTGGAGGAGGACGTTTAGTGGAGCCTGAGGAAGATGAAGAAAAGTCCATTGGGGCCTCCTGTGAGATTAACTTGAGGGAGAGAAACAGTCTTTCACCTTCCGGGAGACTGGCAAAGGAGTGAGTCTTGCCCTGAATGGCAAACTTTACAGCAAAGGGGAAGGTCCAGCGGTATTTGATATCCCGTTGAGAGAGGACCGTAAGGAGGGGTTTCAGCGTCCTGCGTCTTTGAATAGTTGAAGGAGCTAGGTCAGCAAAAATCTGGATCTGATGACCCTGGTGTTGCAGCTTAGGATTTTGACGTGATTGTCGCATGACCTCTTCCTTTACCGCAAAAAAGTGCGGCTTGACAATTATGTCCCTTGGGGAGCCATCTTGTCTGGGGGGTCCCAGGGGCCTGTGTGCTCTGTCCAGTTCAAGACGCTGGGGTATTATATTAGGAATAAGGTCAGAAATAATGTCCTGTACCGTGGATGGGATGTCTGTGAAAGTTTCCGGGAGGCCTCTGATTCTGAAGTTATACCTCCTGGACCTATTTTCAAGCTCGTCGATCCTAGAGAGGGCCACATCTAATTGTTCTTGAATGGTCAGGAGGTGTGCTGCATTTTGGTTGGTTCTGGCGGCTGTGCATTCTACTTTATCCTCAATGGCTTCAATTCTGGAGCCTAAATTGGACAGGTCTGCTTTAATAGTGTTGGTAATCTGTTTTGCTGTGCTGGCCAGACCTTTCTCTAATAGGGATGAAAATTTAGCAAACATGTCTTCCTGCATCGCTGAGAGGTCAGTTACTGAGAAGCCTGATGGCTGGTTAACTGGAGGAGGGAGTTGGGCCTGTGCAGGAAGGGCCTGTGGGTACAGTTCCTGTTGTGTGTGGCTCAATTGCTCTGTGGAGGCCTTTACTGTGGCCTGGAGCTTCATGGGGCCTTGCAGGGGTATTTGGGACGTGGAGGGGGTCCCTGTGCTGCCTGTGCATAGGTCAGGGTCGGAGGAGATAGTACTGGCCTGTGCTCCTGGTTCCTTAAGTGGAGGCCTGCATGTTGCAGCGGCCCGTCCGTGCTGGCAGCCATCTTGGTGCACCTGTCGAGGCAAATTGGGGGCCGAGATCGCGTCTCGCTGGCGGACCGGACATCCCCGCCGGTTCCTCCGAGGTTCCCCTGCTCGGGTGGGGTGTTGTGTCACCTTGTAGTGGGCTGAGGCGGCTGAAGTGCGGCTCAGTGGTCCGGGGTGGAGCGGAGCTCCTGGCTCAAGCGGCCATGTTGGAACTCTCGCCTTTCTGTCTTTGCTCCGCCTATTTCTTACACCCATACATATGGTGGAGTACAAACTGAATCACATTATCCTGGCGTACTGTGTTCTACACAACTTTTTACGGCAACATTCTGCCAACTATGCTGGCTCAGTTGGGCCTGAGGCCGGAATTCAAAATGAACCAACCCTGACGGCGCTTGAAAGTGGCCGTCCTGGCTTGCCCCCCCCTGAGTGCCCGTGATGTCCGGCTAAGATACCTTGAATTCTTTGCTGGTATAGGGGCTATCAATATGCAAGACAATGTGTAAAACCTTTTTCAAATAAAAAAAACAAAATAAGCAAATCTTTGGTGACATTTACTGCTTGTGTTTGTTTTAGCTGACCCTGACAGAAATGTGGTGAGTCCTGAAAATGGCGTGATTGTGTAACCTTACAAAGCACTGTTGGGTGTTATTTACTAAAGGCAAAGACACTTTGCACTGCAAGTGCACTTGAAACTGCACTTGTAGTGCAAAGTGGATTTTCCCTTAGGAAATAACACCCATTGTCACAGAAAGCAGCAAATAGAGCACCCCAAAAGTGTTGTAGCGTTGAGACAATAATCCACACATCCTTGATTAACAATCTTTTTAATACCTGCACAATCACATGTGCATTTAGAAAAGGTTTTTAAAACAAACCAACATGTTTTTTGTATAACAATTTTTGGGGTCACATTAGAAAAAGTAGAAATGTCCATTTAAGATAAAACAGGCATGTTTAAAACCAACAAGAAAGACACAAATCTTGAACTTACAAAGTTCACATTTGGTAGAACTTGAAGGCAATATCAGACATGAGTATTTAGAAACTGTGTTTGATATTGCGTTCAGATGGGATGAAGTCACCCCAGGAAAAGCCAAATTTTGAAGATGCACACAAATAGCCGAATGTCAACATGTGCTAGCTGCCATCATGGGGGACCAAGGGATGTGTTTTGGGGGAGCAACCCCTTCCTCTCAGCTACTTTATTATTGAGGAAGGGGTTGCACCCCCAAAACGCGTCCATTGATCTCATGTGATGGCAGATAGCACATGTTGACACACTGTGTGCATCTTCAAAATTTGGCTTTTCTCCAATTTGACAAAAAATGTTAAAAAATTGTAGCACACCATAAAACAAAGGGATTTGGAGGGGTTTTAAACTCTCCCCAAAACATCAATGATGTTCTTATTTTTTTGAAGAACATCATTGATGTTTTTCTTGATGTTTTCCAAGTCCCTATTACACCCCATGATCTCCCCGATCAGGATCTGTGCACTTTCCGAGATGAAAGGATCTGGATCCACAACATCACGATCACCTAAAAAGATAGAAACCAAAAAAAAAAAAAATGTATTATAAATATGCCGGCATCCATCTCTTACCTGAGCCTGTGGTCGCAGACACTCACCTGTTGTGGTGCCAATTTCCACCACGTCTTCCTCCTCCTGCTCTGTTTGTCTTGGGTGCATTTCCCCTTCTTCCAGAGGTGGGGGTCTCTAGTCTCCTCGGGTGAGGGATGTCCTCCGAGTCTTTTCTCCCCTATGTAAAAAAAATGGTATACTTAGCACACAGATATTTGAGGGAAGAACTATAAATATGAAACATTGCTTGGAAGTGGGGTACAATTGTCTGTTTTGGCAGAGTTCCAAGTTGTAGAATTTTTAGTGTCCTTTTGTCAAGCTTCAATACTTTACCTGTTTTGTACAATCTTCACATATGGAGACACCCCTATAGTATACACTGGAGCACCTGTGTGGGCCCCCTAATAAAAAGGGTGTTCTTGTGTCCCAGACTAGTGCTCCAGCGTCCAGATGTAAAAACTGCTGCTGAGTGTCCTCTCCTTACACAGAATCTAGTTTGCATTTCATTCTAGTAACAAACACATCTACACAACCAAATTATTTTCAGACAAGTAGGCCCTAAAAAATGTGGGCAAATGCATATGGCCAAAACAATGGTGTTTTATAGGCCGAAAGAAAAATGTTAACAAATAATGTGCCCATAAACATGAAAGTTGCCATTTCAAACTGGATAGCAGTTAGGAAAAGCACATGGAGCAGCACGAACGTAATAAACATAAAAAGAATAGGAACAAAGCACAACTATTTTTTTGCAGCACTCTCTGGATCTTTCTGTACTGCTCGTGCTCTCTTAATTTTAGGTCCGACCACTGCTTCCTGAGCTGATCTTTCAATCAACATACCCCGAAATTCTGGTGCAGACTTTTGACCACTTTCGCCATGATCTTGGCCTTTCGGACATTGTGGTTGGGGTAAGGTCCATACTTTCCATCATAGTCAGCCCTCTTCAGTATGTCGACCATCTCCAACATCTCCCCAAAGGACATATTTGATGCCTTAAATCGTCTCTTTCTGGATCGGGACGTTTCTGCCTCCAGGCTTTCCTCCTCCTCGTTGGTGTAAATATCAGACACCTGCTCTGACTCCGCCATGTGCTCTTCCCCACTGTGCTGAACGAGAAGGGGCGGGGAATAGACTAGAAAGAACGTCAGGGGCGGGAGGAGTTTCACGCATGCGCAGTGTCTATAAAGCGTAACACGTGTGTGTAGTACGTACGATCTGTGAGCGGAGGAAGGAGTAACGGAGGCGCCGGTCGTGATAACGAAGGTAAGATTTAACATTGGGCCTATACTGCTTCTAGATTGAGGCCTGTATTTGCACAAGTTTAGAAGACTTTAGGCTGACATTAGGGTTTGTCTTGTGTTGTGTCTTGCAGTGAAAATGGATATCTTGAAAGATAAGGACTTTATGGCAATCTTCATTGATATGTTCAGGGAGCTGCCCTGTCTGTGGCAGATAAACCACCCTGAATATAAGAACCAAAAAAAGAGGAAGGCAGCGCTGGGTCAATTGCTGGAATTTGTGAAGACGGTGATCCCCACGGCAGACATCATCTATTTGAAGATCCTAATTGGTGGCCTGAGGAGCCCTTATCTAAGGGAGCACAAGAAGGTCCAGGATTCCCAGAGATCAGGAGCTGCAGATGACATTTATGTCCCCAGGCTGTGATACTATGACAGGCTGCATTTTCTGGCAGGTCAGACTGAACCCAGGCCAGCACTCTCCAGTCTTCCTTCCACGCTTCCTTCCCCCCCAGCTGAGGCTTCTGACGCCCAACCTGGGCCTTCCAGGCAGCAACATGTGGAGGAACCCAGCTTGAGCCAGGTATAGCATTCTTCTAAATATTTCTGGTTGTCCAATCAATGATGTTAAATAGAAGTTAGTTTGGAGTACTAATTTATGATTGTGATTGATGATGCAAAAACTACAACCATGTCCCTTTTTCATACACAGGGAAGTCTCAGCCAGGAGGTGGCCGGGCCAAGCAGGCTGCCTGATATCCAGGTCCCTCCCCTACACCTTCAAAGACAAAGTGGCAGGAAGAGGAGTAACCTGGAGGAGGCTGCCATAGGCCTCTTTTGGAAGGCTACAGAGGCCCTGAGAAGCCCCCACAGTGTGGAGGAGGACTTGGCTGGCCTAACTGCCTGCAAAATGCTGCAGATGGAGGAGGGCCAACGACTCCTGTGTGAGTCCTTAATTTTGGAAGCTCTCAATAAGGGGTTGAGGGGCCAAATAACATGTGCTACCCACATTTGTAACCTCACACATAGTCCTCCTCCTCCTCCAATCCTACTACTCCTCCTCCTCCTCCTCCAGGTCCTACTACTCCTCCTCCTCCTCCTCCAGGACCTACTCCTCCTCCTTCCACATCTCCAACACCAAGGCCACAGCCGGGAAGGAAGCATGGAAAGAAGACCAGAGAGTGATGACCCTGGGTCTTGTCTGGTCTGGCAAAAGATGCAGCCTCTTGTAGTACCACAGCCTGGGGACACAGATGTCATCTGCTGCTTTCATGATCTCTGGGACTTCTGGACCAGACTGCACTCCCTTAGATAAGGCAGGGCCGATCCTAGGGTCACAGACGCCTGGGTGCAGAAATATTTCTGGCGCCCCCACATGGGCGTGGTCATCTTACCAACTCCTCCCCTTTACAAATGATTCTATGGCAACGACTCAAACACAGAGCTGCTCCCCTAAGAAGTCTTTGTTACCCTAGGATCTTCCCACGATCTCTTAACAATAAAGAAAATACAGGAAGAGAGTACACTAATGAGACCTGGAAGGGAGTCTCTCTGATGCACACAGAGAGGGCTGTCTGTTAGAAAGAGTCCCCAGACATAATACAGGATGCGGTCAAAGACTGCAGACATGATACAAGAGACAGTCAGAGACTGCAATCATAGTACAGGAGATGGTCAGAGACTGCAATCATAGTACAGGAGATGATCAGAGACTGCAATCATAGTACAGGAGATGGTCAGAGACTGCAGACATAATACAGGAGATGGTCAGAGACTGCAGACATAATACAGGAGATGGTCAGAGACTGAAGACATGATACAAGAGATGGTGAGAGACTCCAGACATGGTATAGGAGATGATCAGAGACTGCAGATATGGTACAAGAGGTGATCAGAGACTTCAGACATGGTAAAGGAGATGGTCAGAGACTGCAAACATGTTACAGGAGATGGTCAGAGTCTGTAGACATAGTACAGGAGATGGTCAGAGACTGCAGACATAGTACAGGAGATGGTCAGAGACTGCAGACATGATACAAGAGATGGTCAGAGACTCCAGACATGGTACAGGAGATGATCAGAGACTGCAGACATGGTAAAGGAGATGGTCAGAGACTGCAGACATAGTACAGGAGATGGTCAGAGACTGCAGACATGATACAAGAGATAGTCAGAGACTGCAGACATAGCACAGGAGATGGTCAGAGACTGAAGACATGATACAGGAAATGGTCAGAGACTGCAAACACAGTGCAGGAGATGGTCAGAGACTGCAGACATGATACAGGAGATGGTCAGAGACTGCAGACATAATACAGGAGATGGTCAGAGACTGCAGACATGATACAGGAGATGGTCAGAGACTGCAGACATGATACAGGAGATGATCAGAGACTGCAGACATAGTGCAGGAGATGGTCAGAGACTGCAGACATGATACAGGAGATGATCAGAGACTGAAGACATAGTACAGGAGATGGTCAGAGACTGAAGACATGATACAGGAAATGGTCAGAGACTGCAGACATAGTGCAGGAGATGGTCAGAGACTGCAGACATGATACAGGAGATGGTCAGAGACTGCAGACATGATACAGGAGATGGTCAGAGACTGCAGACATGATACAGGAGATGATCAGAGACTGCAGACATGATACAGGAGATGATCAGAGACTGCAGACATGATACAGGAGATGGTCAGAGACTGCAGACATAGTACAGGAGATAGTCAGGGACTGCAGACATGATACAGGAGATGATCAGAGACTGCAGACATCATACAGGAGATGGTCAGAGACTGCAGACATGATACAGGAGATGGTCAGAGACTGCAGACATAGTACAGGAGATGGTCAGAGACTGCACACATGATACAGGAGATGGTCAGAGACTGCAGACATAGTACAGGAGATGGTCAGAGACTGCAGACAAAATACAGGAGATGGTCAGAGACTGCAGACATAATACAGGAGAAGGTCAGAGACTGCAGACAAGATAGAATAGATGGTCAGAGACTGTAGACATGATACAAGAGACAGTCAGACACTGCAGACATGGTACAGAAGCTGGTTAGAGATTGCAGACATGATACAAGAGATGGTCAGAGACTGCAGACATGATACAAGAGATGGTCAGAGACTGCAGATATGCTACAAGAGATGGTCAGAGACTGCAGACATGATACAAGAGATGGTCAGAGATTGCAGACATGATACAAGAGATGGTCAGAGACTGCAGACATGATACAAGAGATGGTCAGAGACTGCAGACATGATACAAGAGATGGTCAGAGACTGCAGACATGATACAAGAGATGGTCAGAGACTGCAGACATGATACAAGAGATGGTCAGAGACTGCAGACATTATACAAGAGATGGTTAGAGACTGCAGACATGATACAAGAGATGGTCAGAGACTGCAGACATTATACAAAAGATGGTCAGAGACTGCAGATATAATACAGGAGATGGTCAGAGACTGCGGACATAATACAGGAGATGGTCAAAGACTGCAGACATTATACAAGAGATGGTCAGAACAAGAAGATGGTCAGAGACTGCAGTTCCTATGGACGTTCGTAGATAATGGCCGATCGGCCCTCTCACCTGACCCAGCGATACAGCAACGGTTCCTCTGATCAGGAGTCGGCTCACTCTGAATTGCCCGTGGTGACTCCGCTGGGTAGCATCCAGATCTGTATTCCGGCAATGACTTTATTCCTTTCTCCACCAGGGATGGCGCTAGGCTGTGTGGCTTTCCCTCTGGTAGCGCAGGGCAGCGGGGTTCCCTCTCTGATGGTGTTCCCTCAGCACTCCCCTCTCCCTCTGGAGTCCTGGGTGTACTTCCCTGAAAGCTTTCCCAGGCTCCTGTCTCTCTCTCTCTCTCCCATTCAGCTGAGCATGCTGTGTGGGCTGCAGTTTCCGTGTTACAGTGGGGCTGTCAGTCCTCGGGACTACATGTCCCACAATCCTCTTCTATGCTTCTTTTTCTATTCTATTTTTTCCCTGGCTGATATGAAGGCAGGGGAAGAAACATAGTGGGAGGATGTGTCGGCCAGCACCGCTCACTAGTATAGCAGTGCACGTGCGGAGGAGAGGGAGGGGAAGGGGCAAAAGAAGAGCCCGCAGCTGCAGTGTAGACCCCCCCAGGAGAACCCCCCTCCACTAGTACAGACCCCCACAGGACAAACCCCCCCTCCATTAGTACAGACCCCCCCACCAGGACAAACCCCCCTCCATTAGTACAGACCCCCAGGACAAACCCCCCTCCATTAGTACAGACTCCCCCGGACAAACACCCCCCCTCCATTGGTACAGACCCCCCAGGATAAACCCCCTCCTTTAGTACAGACCCCCCAGGACAAATCCCCCCTCCATTAGTACAGACCACCACCCAGGAGAAACCCCCCTGCATTAGTACAGACCCCCCCAGGACAAATCCCCCATTCATTAGTACAGACCCCCCAGGACAACCCCCCTCTATTAGTACGGACCCCAACAGGACAAACCCCCCCTCCATTAGTACAGACCCCCAGGACAAACCCCCCCTCCATTAGTACAGACCCCCCTAGGACAAATCCGCGCCATTAGTACAGACCCGCCAGGACAAATCCCCCCTTCATTAGTACAGACCCCCCCAGGACAACCCCCCCTCCATTAGTACAGACCACCACCAGGACAAAGCCCCCTCCATTAGTACAGACCCCCCAGGAGAACCCCCCCTCCATTAGTACAGACCCCCCACCAGGACAAAACCCCCCTCCATTAGTACAGACCCCCCAGGACAACCCCCCCCATTAGTGCAGACCCCCCCCAGGGCAAGATCCCTCCATTAGTACAGCCACCCCCAGGACAAATCCCCCTTCATTAGTACAGACCCCCAGGACAACCCCCCCTCCATTAGTACAGACCCCCCAGGACAAGCCCCCCCATTAGTACAGACCCCCCACCAGGACAAATCCCCTCCATTAGTACAGACCCCCCACCAGGACAAACCCCCCTCCTTTAGTACAGACCCCTCAGGACAACCCCCCCATTAGTGCAGACCCCCCCAGGGCAAGATCCCTCCATTAGTACAGCCACCCCCAGGACAAATCCCCCTTCATTAGTACAGACCCCCCAGGACAACCCCCCCTCCATTAATACAGACTCCCCCAGGACAAACCCCCTCCATTAGTACAGACCCCCCCAGGACAAGCCCCCCCATTAGTACAGACCCCCCCAGGACAACCCCCCCATTAGTACAGACTCCCCACCAGGACAAACCCCCCTCCCTTTAGTACAGACCCCCCCAGGACAAGCCCCCCCATTAGTACAGACCCCCCCAGGACAACCCCCCATTAGTACAGACTCCCCACCAGGACAAACCCCCCTCCCTTTAGTACAGACCCCCCCAGGACAAATCCCCCCTTCATTAGTACAGACCCCCCCCAGGACAACCCCCCTCCATTAGTACAGACCCCCCACCAGGACAAAGCCCCCTCCTTTAGTACAGACCCCCCGGACAATGCCCCCCCCTCTATTGGTACAGACCCCCCACCAGGACAAAGCCCCCTCCTTTAGTACAGACCACCCCCCGGACAATTCCCCCCCCTCTATTGGTACAGACCCCCCACCAGGACAACCCCCCCCCATTAGTACAGACCCCCAGGACAAATCCCCCTCGATTAGTACAGACCGACCGCCCCAGAGACAAACCTCCCTCTATTAGTACTCTAGCTAGAGACCCATTAAAACCCGGGCGGCAGCTAGAGAGGACAGTGTGCAGCCGCGCCGCCCGGGTGAAGAGCAGTTGTCTAGACAGGCTTGGGCGGGCCGCGGGAGTGAGAGACAGAGGAGGAGAACCTGTGTGTGTCAGCCTATCAGGCTGCAGGCACGGACCGCTCTCCCCCTCAGCGAAGTCACTGAGCGGCTGGTCTCTCTCCACACAGAGACCAGCCGCTCCGATCTCCGGCGGCTGCTCTCCTTCTCTGACAGGAGAAGGAGGGAGGGGGGATGGGCTCTAGCAGCAGCGAAAAAAACATAGCGGCCGTGACCTGCGGAGGGAGCCTGCTTTGGACACGGAGAGGAGGAGGAGGAGGGAAGGGAGCACTCTGGCGCTTCAGCGCCCCCACCTCTCTGGCGCCCGGGTGCACTGCACCCCGTGCACCCGCCTGGGACCGGCCCTGAGATAAGGACTCTTCAGGCCACCAATTTTGCATGAAAAGATTTGATGTCTGCCCTGGGGGTCCAAGGCTTCGCCAATTTCTGATGTTTCTCCAGCGTTGCCTCCCTCTTTGTTTGGTTCTGAGCCCTTAATAAAGGATTTTTTGTTTCAATTATACTCGCCTATGTGTGTTTTCCTTAAAAAAGGACAGTTTGTTTGTGAGGATTCAGGTACATTTCAAAAATACAATGTGAAATTAACAAGGGACACCAACACCAAGCAACCTTCTTGAGATTAAATAATACAAGATAATAATGGTGTTGTGGTAACTTGACACACAAAACACACACACAAATATTATGGAGTAAAACTAAAAATAAAATAAAAAAAAGATCAGCCTTGAAAAAAATACAAACCCCCCCCCAAAAAAAAAAAAAAAACAGCCTTTAAAAATATAATAATAATAAAACAACAAAAAGAAATTTTGACGAAAGTGCTGTATCCATTGCGAGCGCTAATTTTACCAGACCGAGCTGTTCCGTCTGGGAATTTCTTCTGAGCATGCGTGGCACTTTGTGCGTCGGAACTGGCCACACACGGTCGGAATTGACATGATCGGATTTTGTTGTCGGAAAATTTTATAGCCTGCTCTCAAACTTTGTGTGTCGGAAAATCCGATGGAAAATGTCCGATGGAGCCCACACACGGCCGGAATGTCTGACAACACGCTCCAATAGCACACTTTCCATCGGAAAATCCGACCGTGTGTACGGGGCATAAGTCCTGAAGAGCAGCCCTCATCCTTGGAAATTTTTCTCTCTTAAAGTTAAGTGTTTTTATCTTTCCCGTATGTGTTTTTTGCTTACAGCTAACATCAAAGGAAATCATGTAATGGTCACTCATACCAAGATGTTCCTTTATTTGAACATTAGTAATAAGCTCTGCATGGTTTGAGATTCCCAGGTCCAAGAGAGCATCAATCCTAGTTGGGGCCTCAATAAACTGGACCAAAAAATTTTCCTGTAATGGGTTTATAAATGTTTGCCCTTTAACTACTCAAGTCAATTTCCAGGTAGTTAAAATTATTATCACTGTCCCAGCCCTTGCAGCCCTTTCCATCTGTGCAAAGAGCTGAGTCTCCACCTCCTCATTAACATTGGGTGGTCTATAACAAACTCCAATTTTAACTTTGAACTACGCACATTTATATGCAGTTCCACCAATAATGCTTCAGCCATATCACACTCTTAATCAATTGAGTCCTCATTCATACTCGCTTTGAGATCACTTCTCACATAGAGACAGACCCCGCCACCTTTCCTTTTTACCCTGTCTCTCCGAAAGTGTGCATAGCCAGGAATATTAAAAGCCCAGTCATGCGAGGAATAAAGCCAAGCTTCAGCAATACTAATTACATCATAGCTCTCCTCGTGCACCAGAGCTTCCAACTCACCTATTTTGCTTGGCAGACTTCTGGCATTTGTGAACAAACACTTGAATGCATTATTACATTTTGCTCTGGTGTTTTGCATAACTTTTTTAGTAGTAAAAATGGCGCTATAATTTCCAATGGTTGTTTGCAACATGGGAACTTTCATGTCACCTGCCATAACCCTCCCCCATCTATTCCCATTGCACCCTCCATAAATGTCTGACCCCTAACTGACCTGTCTGCCCGATTGGATTCTAGTTCACCCTTCGCCCTCAATCCTAGCTTAAATACACCTCCAACCTTCCCATAAACCTCTCCCCCAGCACACCCCCTTCCATTCAGGTGCAAACCATCTTTAGCATATATGTTGCACCCCAATGAAAAGTCAGCCCAGTGCTCTAGAAACCCAAACCCTTCCTTCTTACACCAGATCTTAAGCCATGCATTCAGCTCTCTAATCTCCCTCTGCCTTTCCTGTGTTGGGCATGGCACAGGCAATATTTCAGAGAATATTACCTTGGAGGTCCTTCCCTTCAACTTGCAGCCTAGTTCTTTAAATTGATTTTTAAGGAACCTCCACCTTCCATATATTCTGTCATTGGTTCCAACATGGACCAAGACAGCTGGGTCATGCCCAGCCCCTCCCAGTAATTTATCAATCCGGTCCTCCACATGCCGAACCCTGGCACCAGGGAGACAGCAAACCATTTGGTTGAGGCGATCCTGGCGACAAATTATTCTATCAGTCCTTCTGATTATAGAATGCCCTATTACCACCAACTGTCTGGGCCTACATGCACTCCTCTCACCAGCCCTACTAGATGGGTTGCTCACACGGCTGTTAGGGGTAGCAGTGACATCCAGGGTTGCCACCTCTGTGTTTGCCACCTCTACATCTTTACTCAACTTGGCAAATTTGTTTTGATGCACAAACACAGGACTGGCCTTACTTTTCTGTGAGCTCCTTCCACTCCCTCTAACTACATTAACCCATCTTCCTATCTGATAATCCTGACTTGCCCCTCCACCCTCCACATCAACCCTACTGACCACCTGCTCAGCAAGCAGAGGACCCTTTTCAAGGTTGTCCTTTCTGCCCAGTGTTGCAACTTGCTCCTCCAGATCTCTAATGCGAGCTTCCAGAAGGGCAACCTGCTCACATGTGTCACAGCAGTATCCATCCTGGAGCCATTGCACCAATTTTGCATACATGTGGCACACTGTGCACTGAGCAAAACCTTCAACCCTGCTAGCACTCATTTCCCAGTTACAATATAATTACTTGTAGGAAGTTTAAGATCTTACTTACAGGTTAGAAGACTCCTGTCTTAAAGTGGTGTTCCGGCCGTTTTTTTTTTTTTTTTTAAAGTTAGCAGCTACAAACACTGTAGCTGCTGACTTTTAATAAGGACACTTACCTGTCCAGTGAGCCCGTGATGTCAGCCCCTCGAGGCCTATCTGGCCTTGCGGATTCACTGACAGTCTCCTACTGCGCATGCGTGAGTCGCTTGGCGCTTTGTGAATGGCCCCGTTGGTTTCTGAGACACACACATGTCCCAGAAGACAACAGGGCTGCTCGCAGAAGAGGAAGAAGCGCAGCGTAATAGGAAGAGGCAGATTAGGAAGATTGCCTAGCAACAGGGGTTTCAGGTAAGTTAATTTTTTTTTTTCAATTTTTTTTTTCAAATTTTTTTTTAAATATTGATGCCCTTTTTTGTTTTAGCGTGACCCTCCACTTTAACTCCTGTTTTCAACTCCTGGTTATTAACTCTCCACTTTAGTTCCAAATTCCACTTATGTTTACAAAATCCAGATGCAAGCCAGCATTAGCAGGGAGCCAGCTCCAAAGGGAGTTGTATAGACCCTTATATAGACCTGTGAACAATTAACCACTCCCCTTAATTAGCAGAGATGGAAAAAAATGTGCTGTTTAAAAAGTGTCAGAAAAAGGAGGGAAAAAAGGTGTTTTTAAAAACTGACAGCAAACTTATCAAATGAGGAGAAAAAACAAAAACCCTTGTAACAACAAGCAGTCAAAAGTGCAAATCCTGGTTATTAACTCTCCACTTTAGTTCCAAATTCCACTTATGTTCACAAAATCCAGATGCAAGCCAGCATTAGCAGGGAGCCAGACAGACAGTGATATGAGAAGCAGCACAGTGATTGTGATGCCTTTGCAAGCTAATTAAGTTATAATTACTTATATAGAATGTGTAGTTTACCACTGCCATCTAGTGGCCAAAGTCTGTAGCAGCTTTATCTTCAGTCAGGTAAATTTCTAATACAAGATGTGACCTTTGGTTCAGGAAGTTCTTCAGCCATTTTAGATGTCATTCTACATGGATGCAGCATGTCTGTTTCTCTCCCAAGGAGCTTGAGACATCATCACCTTTTCACAAAAAAATACAAAAAACTTAAAACTAAAATAAAGTTGGATTACTTCGGTATACAAATCAAGCATTGGGCTTCCGTTTACTGGAGTCTCTGACAAGTGTTTAGCTGTCCGTTTAGAACCACACATAGTCAGTGTTTTGAGAGCGGAACAGTGAAAAGGTGTAGCGCAACAAGCCTGGAGATATTAGTCTCTGCACAGACAGAATGAGTCTAAGATCAGGAAGACAGTATAAGGCTGAAGATCAGCTACCCGGGACACATCAAGGCAGGGAGAGCATGCCAAGTGTCCAGCAAGACGATGCACGCTCACACTCGTCTAAATCAACAAGGTCCAGTCAGATTTCATCAGCAAGTGCCCTTTTAGTCAGAGCTTGCGCCAAAGCAGAGGCAGCTCGGGTCAAGCTAGAATTTGCCGAGAAAGAGGCTGCCATTATAAAAGAAAAATCAGAGCAGGAAGCAAAGTTGCATATACTTCAGTGTCAGTGCGCAGCTGCCGCTGCAGCAGCAGAGGCCCCAGCTTATGCTGATATTGATCGGTCTGGAAGTGGGTCTATCCTCAAAGGCCCAGATGTGCCTGAGAAACCCTGTTCCTCAGCAGAACCTACAAAGGAGTATGTCCAAGAACCTTTAAACAGCAATGCAACAAAACAGTTTCCCAATCCAGAGTCAGCTGAATTTAAACCAGAACCAGCAGAACCCCTGAGTGTACGAAAACAAACCCATGAAGCTAGTAATGCCAGAACATTTAAAGATGAACCATTAGAGACATATAGGAACAGGCCAAGTGAATCCTTACTGCAGCAACCCAAACACCAGAGTGCACAAGATGTCACTAAATATTTTATCCGTAAAGAGATGGTTAATTCAGGCTTTCTCAAGTTTGATGACTCCCCTGAGAATTACTGGGCATGGAAGTCTTCTTTTCTCAATGCAGTCAAAGACTTAGAATTACCAGCAGCTGAGATGCTAGACCTGATGATAAAATGGCTTGGGACTGAGTCAGCAGAGCATGCAAGAAGGATGCGCAGGAAACACATATTTAACCCTTCAGCAGGATTTGATATGGCCTGGCAAAGGCTAGAGGAAAGATATGGATCACCAGAAGCAATTGAAGGTGCTCTAATGAAAAGACTGGAGTCTTTCCCTAAGCTAAACAGCAGAGACAATTTCAAACTGCAAGAGCTGGGTGATATACTTTGGGAAGTCCAGTGTGCCAAAGAAGAAGGCTATTTAAGAGGACTTGCACATTTAGATACTGCTAGCGGTACTAAGCCTATAGTGGAGAAACTACCTCACAACCTACAAGAAAAATGGATGAGTGTTGGAGCCAAATACAAAGAAGATCATGATGTCCCTTTTCCCCCACTCTTTGTGTTTTCTAGGTTTGTGCAGCAGCAAGCTAAGATCAGGTGTGATCCTAGCTTTTCCGTCATCACCAACAGTCAACTGCCGAAAGCAGAAAAGCCACCTAGAGCCTTCCATAGGACTTCAGTGATCGCCCATAAGACAACTGTACCCTCTGAGGACCCAGACTGTCTAAGCAGCTACAAGGTAAACACCTTTGAAGACCCTGACACATTTTGCCCTCTTCATAAAAAGCCCCACCACCTAAACAAGTGCAAAGGGTTCAAAAGTAAACCTGTCAAGGAAAGGATAGCCTTTCTTAGACAAAACGGCATCTGCTTCAAGTGTTGTGGATCCACTAAACATGTAGCCAAAGACTGCAAAATACAAGCGGATTGCTCAGAATGTGGCAGTAATAAACACATCACAGCTTTACACCCTGATACTTTGCACCGACCATTAGAGGTCACAGAAGCCCCGAAAGGTGGGGACAGGGAGCAAAAAGATAATTCATCTACCCCAGTAATGTCCAAATGCACGGAAATCTGTGGTGACAGTATAACTCCACGTTCATGTTCTAAGATCTGCCTAGCAACAGTGTACCGCACAGGGGGAAAGCAAAAAGCAATTAAGATGTATGTGGTGCTGGATGAACAGAGTAACAGGTCACTGGCAAGGTCAGACTTTTTTGATGCTTTCAACATTACATCGAGTGCAGTTCCATACACCCTAAAGACATGTGCAGGAGTGATGGAAACTTCAGGAAGAAGAGCTACCGACTTTACTATTGAGTCTCTTGACAAGAGAGTCCATCTCTCACTTCCCACCTTGATAGAGTGTGATATGTTACCAGACGATAAAGCAGAGATGCCTTCACCAGAAGTGGCCCTTCATCATCCTCATCTCAATTCGATATCACACCTTATTCCAGCTATCCAGAAAGATGCCTCTATTCTTCTACTTCTTGGAAGAGACATTCTACAGGTACATAAGGTACGCCAACAAATTAATGGGCCCTTTAATGCCCCCTATGCTCAAAGACTTGACCTAGGGTGGGTTATAGTAGGAGAAGTTTGTCTAGGAGCAACACATCGGCCTGACAGCGTCAACACTTCAAAGACATCTGTGCTAGTGAATGGGCGAACGTCCCTTCTTAGTCCATGTCAGAACAGCTTTGTCATCAAAGAAACCCTAAAACTATACTGTGACTCTCCTTCTAATTACAATAGAGACATTAGTAGTGGCATGAAGACTGACACTTTAGGAAACTCAGTGTTCCAGCGAACAAAAGATGATGACAAACAAGCAATGTCCATAGATGATCAAGCCTTTCTCAATATCATGGATAAAGAGACTTTCCAAGATCAAAACAATAATTGGGTAGCTCCTTTACCTTTTCGCACACCCAGGTGTTATTTACCTAGTAACAGAGAGCAAGCCATGAAGCGCCTGAACGCACTACGTAAAACTTTGCAAAGAAAACCTGAAGTGAAAAAAGACTTTACAGAATTCATCAAAAGGATGCTTGACAACAATCATGCCGAAGTAGCAACATCACTGGACGAAGGTAAAGAACACTGGTATCTGCCAATGTTTGGCGTTTACCATCCACACAAGTCAGAACAAAATCCTGCAGATTATGCTACCAGGCCTACACAGATAGCTTGCCTTCAGGACTCTATATGGTTCTCAGGCCCACATTTTCTGTATCAGACAGTTGTAGATAATCCTGATAACACCAATGTTTACTCTTTAGTGGAACCCGAAGCTGATCCTGAAATTAGGTCAGAAGTAGTAAGCTTCAGCACTAAAGCTGTTGACACTAGACTGCAGTTACATTGCTTCGAAAGATTTTCCAACTGGAGGAGACTAAACAGGGTCATAACAAGACTAATTCATGTTGCGAAAAGCTTCCAGAAGAAAACCAATGATGATCGACCCGGAAGCTGGGGAGTTTTCCATGAAAGAGTCAGTTTGGAAGAACTTTCACAAGCCAAGACAGTCATAATTTCTTCTGTACAACATACACATTTCAGGCAAGAATATGACTGCATTGAACTACAAAAGACGCTTCCAAAACATAGCCGTCTTACAAAACTCAGTCCCTTTATAGATCAAGATGGACTATTAAGAGTAGGTGGCCGTTTATCCTTTGCCACGCTGTCAGATGGGGAGAAGCAGCCTGTCATCATTCCTCATGATCACCATATTGCTACTTTGATTGTAAGACATTATCACGATCAAATATTTCACCAAGGGCGCCACATAACAGAAGGTGCAATCCGAGCTGCAGGTTTCTGGATTCTTGGTGGAAAACGTCTAGTGTCTGCAATCATTCACAAATGTGTCATGTGTCGTAAGCTCAGAGGGAGATTGGAAAGCCAAAAGATGGCAGAGTTACCAAAAGATAGAGTCAATCCTGAGCCTCCATTCACTAGTGTGGGTGTTGATGTGTTTGGTCCCTGGGCAGTTGTAACACGCCGAACTAGAGGAGGTAGCGCTGACAACAAACGTTCAGCTGTTCTTTTCACATGTCTTTCTACAAGAGCAGTGCATATAGAATTGATTGAATCCATGTCAGCATCCAGTTTCATCAATGCCCTAAGAAGACTATTTTCTGTTCGTGGTCCGGCTAAGTTAATTTGCTCGGACAGAGGTACTAATTTTGTAGGAGCATGCAAGGAACTGCATATATGTTCAAATGATGTAGAACTTCTAGAATATCTTGAAGACAAAGGATGCACATGGATCTTTAACACTCCACACTCATCTCACATGGGAGGTGCTTGGGAAAGGTTAATAGGTGTAGCTAGGCGCATTTTGGATGCAATGTTACTCCAAGCTAAACCTACTCGTTTCACTCATGAGACTTTGAGTACTTTCATGGCAGAAGTTATGGCCATCATTAATGCAAGACCTTTGGTACCAATATCTACAGATCCAGATAATCCAACAGTTCTCACTCCTGCTATGCTCTTGACCCAAAAGGTAGACTCTGTGTCGGCCCCTCGTGGAGATTTTAGTACAACGGAACTTCATGTAAAGCAATGGAAACAAGTCCAGTGTCTGGCTGATACGTTTTGGAAGAGATGGAGGAGAGATTACTTGTTTACCTTACAAAGTCGCAGGAAATGGGATAAGACCAGTCCCAATGTTAAAGTTGGAGATGTTGTGTTATTGAAAGATGGTCAAGAAAGCAGAAACAACTGGCCTATGGGAATTGTCACTAATACGTTGCCAAGTAAAGATGGTAATGTCAGAAAGGTTGAAGTCAAAGTGACAAAACAAGGGACTGTTAAAGTGTACGCCAGACCAGTTTTGGATGTCATTGTTCTCCTTTGAACAGGTATTTCTGTTATGTTGTTGACACAATACATAATATAGAGCTTGTCACTGACAGCTTTCAGATGTGACTTTCGCCAAGAGTTAAAATTCATCCGGTGGATTACAATTGGCATTGGAGATAGTTTGGCCTAGTGCGGCTTCTCCAATCTGAAGATGGGTTTAAGGACAAAATTATTTCTTCATGTGGGCTTCCAGCTTGAAGTACCATAGCCAAGAGACACGATATTGTGGACTCATGTTTTAGTTTATGTTACCAGTTCTAGACGGGAACGTATTTTCTTATGAGTGTGTTTTTCCCTGTACAGTAGATATGTATAAGTAGTGATATAATGTATTTTATCAGACAGGGAGTGTGATGCCTTTGCAGGCTAATTAAGTTATAATTACTTATATAGAATGTGTAGTTTACCACTGCCATCTAGTGGCCAAAGTCTGTAGCAGCTTTATCTTCAGTCGGGTAAATTTCTAATACAAGATGTGACCTTTGGTTCAGGAAGTTCTTCAGCCATTTTAGATGTCATTCTACATGGATGCAGCATGTCTGTTTCTCTCCCAAGGAGCTTGAGACATCATCACCTTTTCACAAAAAAATACAAAAAACTTAAAACTAAAATAAAGTTGGATTACTTCGGTATACAAATCAAGCATTGGGCTTCCGTTTACTGGAGTCTCTTACAAGTGTTTAGCTGTCCGTTTAGAACCACACATAGTCAGTGTTTTGAGAGCGGAACAGTGATGGTCTTGTCTCTCTGTCACTCTGCTCCTTCCTTCTATCATCAAATGAACATGTGCTGCTTTTTCCTCTCACACTCCAGTCCTGTAGTACAGAGACTGCAAGAGGTGGATAACAGGTTGGATTCAGGCAATTACACTGTTTGCATTTAAAATGATTACAGAGCTCAGTTAATCTGAGTCTTTTACATCTGCCTAGAATTCAGTTTTAAAAAAAAAAAAAAAAATATATATATATATATATATATATATATATATATATATATATATATATATATATATATATATATATATATATATATATATATATATATATATATATAAAATACATCTAATTATAGAAAATTATTATTACCTTTCTCTTTTTATATGCATAAATATTCACCTTATTCATCTGATCACAGATCGGAGTAAGGGGCCGATCCCAACTCCTTACCACGAGATCAACTGTCAGCAAATGACAGCTGATCACGTAATGTAAACAGAAGCAAGTAACAGGCTTTTCCTTCTCGCGCTGACAGCGTGGCGAGAAAAAAAAGCTGATTACTGGCTTCTGTAAACGGGACATCGGTCACTCACACAGAGGGGCACTGCCACCTCATCAGTGCCCACCAGTGCCACCTACCAGTGCCTATAAGTACTGCAAAGCAGTGCCCACTAGTTCCCACTAGTGCCACCTATCAGTATCTACCAGTGCTGCCAATCAGTGTCCACCAGTGCTGCCAATCAGTGCCCACCAGTTTGCATGCCACCTATCACTGTTGCCTATCAGTGTCACCTACCAGTGTCTATCAGTGCCACCTATCAGTGCCACCTTTCAGTGCCACATATCAATGCCCATCAGTGCCACCTATCAGTGCAGTCTTATCAGTGCCTCCTGATCAGTGCCCACCAGTGCAACCTATCAGTGTCCATCAGTGCAGCCTATCAGTGCCCATAAGTGCAGCCTCATCAGTGCACATCAATAAAGGAGAAAAATTACCTGTTTGCAAAATTTTATAACAAACTATGAAACCCCAGTAGTGATTAAATACCACCAAAGAAAGCTCTATTTGTGTGAAAAAAATGATAAAAATGTCATATGGGTACAGTGCATGACCACGCAATTGTCATTCAAAGTGCAACAACGCTGAAAGCTGAAAATTGGCCTGGGCAGGAAGGGGGTTTAAGTTCCCAGTAAGCAAGTGGTTAATGAGCAATTACAGTACAGTAAGTACAAGATCTCTGTACTTTTCTCTTCTACATGTTAATGGGCCAATGAAATGAAACACAAGCCTGCTGGGATTTTTTAATGCACCTCCCTTATCAAAGGGCCAAAAGTGACCATCAAAAAAAGTACCCCTATTGACTTCAAAGCATTTGAAATCCTTTGTCTGCATTGGTGACACCCAAGCTGATGTCTATCAGAAAAACTAGAGAGAGCTGGAGCTGCCCAACTCCAAGAAGTGACTAATCTAAGTTCTATATATAAATTACAGATTGAGCTATTGAAGTAGAAGTTCAATCAAAGACTCTAAACTTCAACCTGCTCCCACCTCCATTCTAAGCCCAATCTTAACTGCCCTGTAAAGGAAAGATGTCTATACATACCTATTCTGAAGGTGCTCTGGTCCAGTCACATGATCTCCCTAGCAGCCGGCTTCCATGGAGAGGAGAGATCGCCGATACCGGCTGCAGTAATTGGGTGGTGACATCACCCATAGGCCTCACGGTAGAGGAAAATGGTCTGGTTATCATATGATCGGCTTCCAGAGCCAGCTTCAGTGTATTGGAGGGATAACTGACTAAGGATGCCCCAAAGTAAGCCTATAGGTTATGAGTAATCACCGTTCAAGGTTGGTCTCCACCTGTACCACCTTCACTGCATACTACCAGGTGCTGGCCCTATTCGTTACGGGCTTCACAGTAGAGGAAAAGGGTCTGGTCTGCCACACAGCCGATAAAATCACCTTAATTTAGATATATTCCAAATAGACACTCCACAATGTACAATCAAGGGAAAATTGCACACCAGCTAGTGCTATTTTCCCTCAATTGTACATTGTAGAGTGTCTATTTCGGAATATGTCTAAATTAAAGTGATATTATCAGATGTGTGGCGGACCAGACCCGTTTCCTCTACAATAAAGCCAGTAATGGACAGGGCCACTGGTAGTGTGCAGTGGAGGTGGTACAGGTGGAAACGGACCTTGAGCAGTGATTACTCTTCACCCATAGGCTTACTATGGGGCATCCGTAGTCGGTTTGGACTTTAGGGCCCTCAGAATAGGTAAGCATAGACATCCTTTCTTTACAGAGTAGTTGGTATAGGGCTTAGAATGGGGGTGAGAGCAGGGTTAAGTTTAGATTTGACTGGACTATTTTAAACAATGTGAATAGGCTTTTTCAACACAGTAGATAAGGAGAGCCCAGAATAAAAACATTATAAAGAGCTGAGAGCTCCATCTTCTGGATGAAAATATAGATTTGAACTTTTCAAATACAATATTTCAAAGTTACCTGACTAAACATGAAAAAAAAGTTTGTATTTTAACCAACTTAATAAATTAAATATACTCAAAAACAATAGAATTTGCCTTTAAAGAAACAATCTTCTGCAACCTAAAATGCAAAAATCAGAAAGGGGACAAGTCACCTCGTTCCTTCTAACTCAGCTGCGGCTGATGATGTATGCGACCAATCATATGCTCCGGTACGGTCATGTAGCCATCTGCTCAGTTCCATAATACATTTCTCTTGGAATTTTAATAGGACTATTTTTTTGAAGGAATTGGAGGCGGAATAAAGAAGGTGAATGAAGGAACCAAGGCTGATGTCAATCAAAAATGTACCCTCAGCTCGACCTGGAGGAATATTAGAGATTCAGATGTTATCTTACCCAAAACTAATTTCACTGCCAAAAGAGAGATTTCACACTTTCATAACATTTAGCATTTAATGACACTGCTAGATGAAAATAGCTTTAAAAAATCCCAACCAATATATAATATGGCTCTGAGATTTTCTGCTAGGCCAGCCATTATATGTCACATTATCCTCCATATATGATAGCACCAGATGAGCAAGGAGCTGAGAGAGAGGGAGAGAGAGAGAGAGAGAGAGAGAGAGAGAGAGAGAGAGAGAGAGAGAGAGAGAGAGAGAGAGAGAGAGAGAGAGAGAGAGAGAAAGAGAGTTGTGTAACTTCAAAATTGTGTGATTTCCACTGCGACTTTACAGTGTGACTTGATTCAACTTTTATGCCACATTTTACGAGTGCGACTTTGTTGCGCCTTTGGCTTAGACCATGTGACTGCGTGTGCTCTATAAAGTCGCACACAGATGTATATAATGCAGGTGAAACTTTCATGCGACTTTTGAGGGTCTACATTGAAGTCTATGGGCCTCATGTCACATGAAAATCTGACCAAAGTAGTACAAAAACTACTTTAAAGTCGCTGTGACTTTAAGGCCTCATGCACACAGGGCGTTAAAAAAAAAACAAGCTGCAAAGCCAGTACCGACATCAGGAAAAACGCGCCTTTTTCAAGTGTTTTGCATTGGCGTTAATGGTGTTAATGCACACAGAGTTCCTCTTTACATCAGAGTTTGCAGGATTCCCCCTTACATGCTGCGTTAGCTTTAGCAGCGTTTCTCTGCCCTCTTCTATTTTCCACTCCCAAATCCAATTACTACAGCTTAAAAATGCTTGACCCGGCTTAAAGCTGTATACAGCATTAACATGCATTTAGCCACGTCAGGCGTTTTTACAGCTGTAACGCTGCTGCCTAATAACGTGCTGGCCTGGGTTTTTTTGCAGCTTGAAAATGCCTATGCCACTATAAGCTCCTAAAAGCCTATGTGGACACATAGAATAACATGGAGAGACGTTTTAAATCTGTAAAAAAAAAAACGCATGATGCTCCTAAAAGCAGCAGGAAAAACACCCTGTGTGCATGAGTCTTAAGTCGCACAAATATGAGCGGTAATCATTGGAAAACACGGGGTGCAACTTAGCATGTGACTTTGGGGTCCAAAGTTGCATGACAAGTCGTACAAGTGTAAACTGGGCCTTAAAGATAGAAAACAAATATGATAATGTTTGTGAATTGACCTTTTGCAAGCAAATACATAAAAAGTGATAATATAATGACTAATGCCGCATACACACAGTCGAACTTTCCGACGGGAAATGTTCAATGTGAGCTTGTTGTCAGAAAGTCCAATCGTGTGTATGCTCCATCGAACATTTGCTGTCGGAATTGCCGGCCACAAATGTTTGAGAGCAGGTTCTCAAATTTTCCAACAACTTCACTTGTTGTCGGAAAGTCCGTTCGTGTGTACACAAGTTCGTCGCACAAAAGCTCACGCATGGTTGGAATCAAGCAGAAGGAGCCACACTGGCTATTGAACTTCCTTTTTCTTGGCTCGTCATACTCGTCATCTTGTCACCGCGTTCTCACGTTCGGAATTTCCGACAACATTTGTGTGACCGTGTGTATGCAAGACAAGTTTGAGCCAACATCCTTCGGAAAAAAATCCACGGTTTTGTTGTCGGAGATTCCGATCGTGTGTACGCGGCATAAGAGTGACATGATGTGGTACCAGTTTATGATTCTGTTTTACAATAATCTTCTTTGGATCAGGCTGCCACTGTTGACCTCTCCACCTCAAGTTGGAGTTCTCCATCCCTTCATTGTGCCATTGGATGGAGTAAATGGACAGAGGCTTAATTTTGAAGTTGTTGTTTGCCTCCCATGGAAGTGGCACCCAAGACAGCTTTTCACAATAAAATGTTTTTTAAACCCGCTGGAGAAGTTTCTAAAAATAGTTTCTAGAACCCAACCTTGATTGGTACTGGTCTAAACCCTTATCCTGGACTTGCTTACTCCAGGAAAATTAATTACCCAAAAGTAGACTTCATTCAACCAATTATACTAAACCAGAGGGAGATTGGCTGCTCCAGAGGAAACACATTTTTTTGTGTTGAGTTTTGTTATTTATTTACAAATTCAATTTATTCTCATGTACATCAGTGATATAAAATATCAATCAAATCAATTTCAATTGCAGGTTGTAACAAAATGTGGAAGAGCCCATAGTGAGGTGAATCATTTTTTTTATAGAAACAGCTTGATTTTTTAGTAAGAAATAAAGCATTCTGTCTCTACCAGAAATAAGCTGTGAGGACAGGACTATTGGGACTCCCATGTATGTTAGTGATACTCAGGGCCACTGATAGGCCAGTATAACTGGCCCTGTTGTACCGGGCCTGGCCAGCAGGGGGGCCCGGCCAACCTGAACAGTTAAGTAATGAATGTTAAAAAAAAAAATCCTCCAGCCATGACTGATCAGATTCCCCCCACCAACACCCGATCCCCCCCCCACCCCCGCCGCTGTTTACTCTTTACATTTTTTTTGCCATCTTACTGCAGACTAGGTGGTGGCAGGGGAGGGACTATTTCTTATATTTCAGGCGCGTAAGAATGCCTCTTCTGTGCCCGCCCCTCATCCTGGCTCAAGTCACAGCCAGCACGTCCTCCATAGTGCTGTCCCCCTGGCGCCGCAGAGTGACTCCTCTCTCTCCGCATGAGAGAATTAGCAGTGAGGCGAGCAGCGGCGGCAGAGGACAGAAAAGAAGCAGTTGGCATCGGCATTGCATATGACTGTAATAGTTTGTGGACAGTCCAGGCAGCAGCAGGATCAGGGAAGAAGTGACTCCTTGGGCCCGGCTAACAATTACACAGGTGTGTGCTTGTTTGGGGGGGATTCAAGATCTACTACTACATTATGACATTAGCATGATGGGTGACACTGTCTGCAGCACAATATGGCATTGGCGGCATGGGTGGCACTGTCTGCAGGTAGCACATGCGTTATGGCCCATAACGTATGTGCTGCCTGCAGAGACAGCGCCACCCATGCCGCCAATGCCATATTGTGCTGCAGACAGTGCTACCCATGATGCTAATGCCATAACGCATGTGCTGCCTGCAGAGACAATGCCACCCATGCCACCAATGGCATTATGTCATTGGCGGCATGGGTGGCACTGTCTGCCGCACAATATGGCATTGGCAGCATGTGTGGCACTGTATGCAGGTAGCACATGTGTTATGACATTAGCGTCATGGGTGGCACTGTCTGCAGCACAATATGGCATTGGCGGCATGGGTGGCACTGTCTGCAGGTAGCACATGCATTATGGCCCATAACGCATGTGCTGCCTGCAGAGACAGTGCCACCCATGCTACCAATGGCATTATGCCATTGGCGGCATGGGTGCACTGTCTGCAGCACAATATTGCATTGGCCATATTGACTTTGTTTCAAGGCAGGGTCTGGGGAGGGGCCAGGGGTGGGGCTGAAGGAGGGACCAGGGGTGGAGCTGAAGGGGGCCCCATCAGGTAGGCTGTAAGGGTCCCCATGATTTCTATCAGTGGCCCTGGTGATACTCATAAGCCTCGTACACACGATCAGATTTTCGGCAGGGAATTGTGTGATGACAGACTTTTGGCCTAAAATTCCACTGTTAGTATGCTCCATCAGACAATTGTTGTCCAACTTTCCACCAACAAATGTTGGATGACAGGCTAGTAAATTTTCGGAGGGGACAACGGTCTGTTGTCAGATTTTCATATCGTTTGTACACAAGTCCGTCACACAAAAGGGTGGCGCTCAAGAGCTGAAATTCCACGTAGTACGTGACTATTTTTGTGTTTGTTGGCCAACAATTGTGTGCCATTAGTTTGCAAGACAAGATCCTGGCACACGCCCTTCAGACAAAAGTCTGAAGCTCTGTTGGCCAACAATCTAATCGTGTGTACGAGGCTTTAGATTTATTAACAACATTAGTCTTTTTAGTTAAAAACATCAATATAAGCTGTACATACCTGTGCTGAACTGATAGTGAAGCATCGCCATTGGAAATTTTAAAAAATCCTCTGCAAAGACCATGTCCTCCTTATTAGAGAAATATAAATCCAGAAAACTTCTGGAATCCATTCCATGTACATGATAGAGTTTATGTGTTGTGGAATCCATCGTCCTGCAATGCTGAATTTCCCCTCTTTGATTTCTGCTTTCAACTAAGCTTTAATGTTTGAGTTTTATTTATATTCTTTTGAAATAAGGTGTTTACATTTTATTGTAATATAATCATAAATATATTTATAAAGCAGTCATGAGAATAGTGCTGACTGAGGTATGATTGCCATCTGAGTTTGCAAAGGTTTAACCACTTTAAGACCACACTTTTTTTTTTACATTTGTTGTTTTGAAGTAAAAATCTGTATTTTTTGCTAGAAAATTACTTAGAACACCCAAATATTATACAGTTAGGAAAATAATGATTTGATTCCCTGCTGATTTTGTAAGTTTGCCCACTTACAAAGAAATGAAGGGTCTATAATTTCTTATCATAGGTGTATTTTTGTAATGATAGAGACAGAATATCAACCAAAAATCCAGAAAAACCACATAAAACAAATGCTATAAATTGAGTTGCAGTTCAGTGAGTAAAATAAGTATTTGATCCCCATGCAAAATACGACTTATGCAGTGTACACACTAGCTGACTTTTCTATCGGACTGGTCCGACGGACCGAGTCTGGCGGACAATCCGATCGTGTGTGGGCTTTAGCGATCTTTTCCAGTCGAAAATCTGACAGACTTTAGATTTGGAACATGCTTCAAATCTTTACGTCGTAACTCCGCCGGACCCAGAAATCTGCTCGTCTGTATGCTAGTCCGACCGACAAAAACCGACGCTAGGGCAGCTATTGGCTATCAACCTCCTTATTTTAGTCCGGTGTACGTCATCACGTAAGAATCCGTCGGATTTTGTGTGATCATGTGTAGGCAAGTCCGTTCGTTAAAAAGTCAGTCGGAAGTCCGTCAAAAGTCCATCGAAAGTCTGCCTGAAAGTCCTTCGGATCAATGCGGTCGAAAAGTCCACCCGTGTGTACGCGGCCTTAGTACTTGGTGGAGAAAACCATGCTGGCAAGCACAGAGGTAGACGTTTCTTTTAGTTGGTTTCCAGGATTCAGTGTTGCCAACCCCCCAAAGTGCAATTTACTGGCAGGATGCCAATATTTACAAACAGTACCAATTTTTTACAGGCAAAATTCATGAAAATTTACTTGACCGAGCCAATTTTTTTAATGACACTACAAAAGTACCTAAAATGACACTTTTCAGTGCTAAGCAGTGCAAAGATCAGTATTTACACTATAAACATGTAGCTAGTGCTATTTTTAGTCTTTAAAGCGGAGTTCCACACAAAAATGGAACTTCCGCTTTTCGGAACCCCCCCCCCCCTCCGGTGTCACATTTGGCACCTTTCAGGGGGGAGGGGGGTGCAGATACCTGTCTAAGACAGGTATTTGCACCCACTTCCGGCATCTCCCATGGGAGTCTATGCCTCTTCCCGTCCCCACCGCGCTGTCTGCTGGGAACACACAGCTCCCAGGAGAGAGCGGGGACCACTAGGGACGCGCAGCGGGACTCGCGCATGCGCAGTAGGGAACCGGGAAGTGAAGCCACAACGCTTCACTTCCTGATTCCCTCACCTAGGATGGCGGCGGCAGCTGCCGACAACCGAGCGGGTTCTCGGCGTCCCCTGCCGACATCGCTGGACCCTGGGACAGGTAAGTGGCCATGTATTAAAAGTCAGCAGCTGCAGTATTTGTAGCTGCTGGCTTTTAATTTTTATTTTATTTTGGCGGTGTGGGTGAACCCCCGCTTTAAGTTAAACAAATGTCAAAAACACAGAGTTCCTCCTTACATCAGAGTTTGCAGGATTCCCCCTTACAGTGCAAGGGAATTCTGGCATAAAGGGGAATTCTGCAGATCATGATCTAAGAGGGAACTCCAATGTAAAGAGTGGGAGCTCTGGTCACCAGAGACCACCTTTTATCAGAGTCCACTGCATTCTCCTTTACATCAGAGTTCCCACTTACATTAGGGTCTGCAGCATTGCCTTTTACATCAGAGTTCCCCTTTACATCAGGTTCTGCAGAATCCCCCCTGCAGGCTGATGTAAAGGGGAACACCTGGAACTCTGAGTTGGGGGCACTCTGGTGACCAGAGTCCACCTTCTGCAGAGTGAATACACTAACGTAGGGGGCGTTCCTGATATAAGGGGGAACCTTTATATTAGAGCCCCCTTACATTATTGTATTCACTCCCCCCTTACACCAGTGACCCCCCTCAGACTGGCCTGATGGTGATGTCACTGACCTCCTCTTAGGTGCACCGTGCAGGGCTCAGTCAGTCGGCTCCAGCTTGGTGGCTCTGGTTTTATCCTATAGTCTCCTCTCCACAGTCCACACTGACTCCTCTCGTTATCCCCATCCCTGCAGCTTTCTAACTTTCAATGCCTCTCCAGGTTCCTCCTCAGAGACTGCAGATATGATACAAGACAAGAGATGGTCAGAGATTGCAGACATGATACAGGAGATGGTTAGTGGCTGCAGACATGGTACAGAGGTGGTCAGAGGCTGCAGACATGGTACAGAGGTGGTCAGAGGCTGCAGACATGGTATAGAGGTGGACAGAGGATGCAGATATAGTATAGAGGTGGTCAGAGGATGCAGACATGGTACAGAGGTGGTCAGAGGATGCAGACATGATACAGAGGTGGTCAGAGGATGCAGACATGGTACAGAGGTGGTCAGAGGATGCAGACATGATACAGAGGTGGTCAGAGGATGCAGACAAGGTACAGAGGTGGTCAGAGGCTGCAGACATAGTATAGAGGTGGTCAGAGGATGCAGACATGGTATAGAGGTGGTCAGAGGCTACAGACATAGTATAGAGGTGGCCAGAAGATGCAGACATGGTACAGAGGTGGTCAGAGGATGTGGACAGGATACAGAGGTGGTCAGAGGATGTGGACAGGATACAGAGGTGATCAGAGGATGTGGACATGGTACAGAGGTGGTCAGAGGATGCGGACAGGATACAGAGGTGGTCTGAGGATGTGCACATGGTACAGTGGTGGTCAGAGATTAAAATGCATTCATTTTAATTTTTCCTGATGAAATCCAGTATCCGTGCATTACAATGCAGTCAGCAAGTGGTAACACCTCCGGAGAGGTTATGTTTTCCTGTTCAGAATCACATTAAAACCCTGCTTGATAAACTAATTTAGGTGAATTTCTTTCTCCTAAATTTCCTCTCTGAATAAAATATTAAATGGTTCCGCAATGAATTTATTAGCAACATCTACAAGTTATATTCAGAATTGATTGTAAAGTCTTGTGTTTTTTTTCTATAAAAATAGCAAATATGTCATTCTTACCTCCTCTGTGCAGTTGGTTTTGCACAGAGCAGCCCGGATCCTCCTCTTCTCAGGTCCCTCTTCAACTCTACTGGCCCCTCCCTTCTGTTGAGTGCCCCCACAGCAAGCAGCTTGCTGTGGGGGCACCCGAGCTGAGCCACAGCTCCCTTTGTCCAATCAGACATGGAACTGTGGCACGGCCCCACCCCCTCCGTCTCCTGATTGGCAGACTAACTTTGATTGACAGCAGTGGGTACCGCTGCTGAGTCTCAGCCAATCAGGAGGGAGTGTCTCGGACGGCCGAGACACTCATGGACATCGATGGACAGAAATGGGGCTCAGGTAAGTATTATGCCTCGTACACATGAGCGGACTTTGTCTGGCAGACTTTTCAACGGACTTTACGACGGACTTTCTGAATGAACGGACTTGCCTACACACGATCAACCAAAGTCTGACGTATTCGTACGTGATGACGTATGACCGGACTTAAACAAGGAAGTTCATAGCCAGTAGCCAATAGCTGCCCTAGCGTCAGTTTATGTCCGTCAGACTAGCATACAGACGAGCGGACTTTTCGAGCGGACTCGAGTCCGTCGGACAGATGTGAAACATGTTTCAAATCTAAGTCCGTCAAACTTTTGAGAAAAAAAAGTCAGCTGGAGCCCACACACGATCGAATTGTCCAACGGACTCAGGTTTGCCGGACCAAGTATGCCGTAAAGTCCAATCGTGTGTACGCGGCATTAAAGTTGCTGGGGCGGCTGCTGCACACAGAAGGCTTTTTATCTTAATGCATGGAATGCATTAAGATAAAAAAAACCTTCTGACAACTCCTTTAAGGGCCGCACACACGGGCCGCATGTCAGGTGGCATAGACCGATTCAATAGAAATTGGCTGATATTCGGCCCTTCTGTTGAAGGGGCATGACCAAAAAATGTCTGCTGATCACCACCCCATCAGCATTCTTAGCCAATGGCTTAGAGCGCTGACCAGTGTGTTCTGGCAGGGCCCCTGTCAGAACACAATAGCTCAGCGGGGGAGATCGCTAACATCGGATAGTTAGGAAAGCGGCTCCTCCCGAGCTCTTCATTTTTTTTGTTCAGCCTGCACAAAAAACTGTTATGCCCCATACACACGGTCAGATTTTACGATGGAAAATGTTCGATGGGAGCTTTTTGTCGGAAAATCCGACCATGTGTATGCTCCTTCGGACATTTTTAGTCGGAATTTCGGACAAACAAAATTTGAGATCTGGATCTCAAATTTTCCGACAACAAAACCCGTTCTGGTAAATTGCGATCGTGTGTGCACAATTCCATCGCACAAAGTTCTACGCATGCTCAGAATTATTTACGAGACGGAATTGCTCGGTCTGGTAAAACTAGCATTCGTACTGGAGATAACACATTTGTCACGCTGCAAATTTTAAATCTTTTTTTTTTTTTAAATCTCTTCTAACCATTTGGCTGGCCAAAGACCAGAGTACTCTTTGCGATTCGGCACTGCGTCGCTTTAGCTGACAATTGCGCAGTCGTGCGATGTGGCTCCCAAACAAAATCAATGTCCTTTTTTCCCCACATATAGAGCTTTCTTTTGGTGGTATTTGATCACCTCTGCGGTGTTTATTTTTTGCGCTATAAATAAAAAAAGAGCAATAATTTTGAAAAAAACATTATTTTTTACTTTTTGCTATAATATCCCCATAAAATATATAAAAAAACATTTTTTTTTTCCTCAGTTTAGGCCGATGCGTATTCTTCTACATATTTTTGGTAAAAAATTTGCAATAATCGTATATTGATTTGTTTGTGCAAAAGTTAGAGCGTCTACAAAATAGGAGATAGTTTTATGGCATTTTTATTAATACATTTTTTTTTACTAGTAATGGTGGCGATCAGTTATTTTTATCATGACTGCGACATTCTGGAGGACACATCGGACACTTTTGATACATTTTTGGGACCGTTGGCATTAATACAGTGATCAGTGCGATTAAAAATGCATTGATTACTGTAAAAATGTCACTGGCAGTGAAGGGGTTAACACTAGGGGGCAGGGAAGGGGTTAATGTGTGTCCTAGGAAGTGTTCTAACTGAAGGGGGATGTGGGCTGTGCAGAGAAACTCTGTATGAACAGAGGATCTGTCAGTTCTCCCCTCAGAGAACCGGAAACTGTGTGTTTACGCACACAGCTCCCGGTTCTCCGTGTGCCCCGAGCGATCGCGGGAGCCCGCCAGTGATCGAGACCTCCGGGCACTCGCATCAGCTCTGTGGCCCCCTAGTGGCCATCTATGGCACCGACATACCATGATGGCGATTCGCCTGCCTGTGCTTTCTGCCACAGTATAACTGCGGCGGACGGTCGGCAAGCGGTTAATGCAGCGCATTCTCTTCTTCTTTAGAATGCTAGAATAATAAAGTTGTTTTGCTGCTCATATTCACACAGAGTTCTGACAACCTGATTTCTTTATTATTTCTCGTGATCTCATGAATAATTGTTTTTTTTTTTTTCGTCAGATCTCCATAATAATGTTTAGAATTTTTGGTTATAGTGTTTTTTTTTATAGTGATCTCCATAATTTTTTCTTTCGTTTTGTGTCAAGTTACCACATCACCATTATTATCTTTTATTTTTTAACCTCAAGGTGGTTGGTGTTGGTGTCCCTTGTTAATTTGACATTGTATTTTTGAAATGTACCTGCCTACTCACAAACTGGCCTTTTTGAAGTTAAACGCATAGGCAAGTATTTGTGAAAAATAAATAGCCATTTATTATGGCCATAATGCTTCCAGGCTGTGGCTCTGGTGTTGTAGTTGTGGCAGGCGGTGGAGGAGGAGGAGCACCGTGGTTGAACTCACAAACGTGGCTTTGGCTTGTGAGTTCGCCCCTCCACCCCTTATTTAGGGCTCGTAACATAACTTCCTCACATAAGAGGTGTTGCCCCTCTTCCATTTCCTGCATTTTGCAGGCTGCCATGTAGGCATAGTCCTCTTGATTATTGGGGGGGGGGGGGGTTCTGAGGGTCACAGTAGCCTTCCAAAATTAGCCAAGTGCTGCCTCCTCCAGGTTACTCCTCTTCTTGAGACTTTTATGTGGAAGGCGGAGGGGAGGGACCTAGGATTCGGACAGGCTACTGGGCCCGGCCACCTCCTGGCTGCCACTTACCCCCACCACCTCCTGGCTGCCACTTTCCACGGCCTCCTCCTGGCTGAGCCTTTCCTGTGTACGAAAAAGGGACATAGTTTTAGTTTTTGGTTCATCAATCACACACAATTTTCAGCTCATGACTGCAAATTGAATGTTAATAAATAGGAAAGACTATCATTCTGACCCCAGCATTTTTCATTCTTGTCCCAATCATTTGTGGCTACTACTGTCTATTGATATGTAAAACACTTTGTAAAATCAGAAATTACTGATCAATAATAACATCTAGTTAACATCATTAATTATTTCACTAGAAATATGTTGAGCAATGCTATACCTGGCTCAAGCTGGGCTCCTCCACTTCTTCCTGGCTGGAAGGCCCAGGTTGGATGTCAGAAGCCCCAGCTGAGGTGGAAGGAAGCCTTGAAGGAAGATTGGAGAGTGCTGGCCTGGGTTCAGTCTGGTCTGCCAGAAAATGCAGTCTGTCATAGTGCCACAGCCTGGGTACATAAATGTCATCTGCTGCAGCTCCTGATCTCTGGGAATCCTGGACCTTCTTGTGCTCCCTATTATATCCTCATGCCACCAATCAGGGCCTTCAAATAGAGGATGTCTTCCGTGGGGATCTAAAAATGAATAGGTATGTGGCGCTACCTCATCTAGAAAAAATAATAATAACAATGATGATAATAATAATGATAACCGATAGGATAATGTACAAATAGATGGTCCAAAATAAAATAAGAACAACCCAGACTAAAAATCTCCTCCTAGAGGGAGGAGCCAGGTGCCACTGTTTCCGGGTACGGCCGAACCCGGAAGCCTTTGCTTACTGCGGAACGCAAGATACCTTATGTAGGTTACTGCTGTGTGTTTTTCAATAAAATTTTCTACATACTACACTATGGAGCCATCCCTTCTTTCCTTATGATCCATCTGAGGACCTGTGAGGATATCCATTGGAGTGCGGGGAAATGTTGAGCTGTGGTCGCTGTGGGAGGTTGATACTACGATCAGAAGCCTGTTTTCCGGTGTCACTGCTGTATTGCCTGTGGGCACACACTTGATTCGGCCCATTGGGGGGCCGCAACTTCAGGGGAGAGGCTGGGGGAAACGTTCAGTGCACCCGGAGCCTGGATTGGATTGGTGATCGGATACGGGCCGCTGTAGAATTCCATTCACCTGCACTTTCATTCATCTGCTTTAAAAGACTGTCACTTGCACTTTCGTTATTGTCTGTGGAAGATTTTTACCACATTGATACCGGGAATTGCACGCAATTTATCTATTGCATTATTTTGTACTTGGACATTTGTTTGTTTATATTTTTATTTTTTATTTTTATTCATCTGGATAATATATTACTATTTTTTTAACATTTTTATTTTTTCAATCTATTGAATGTTTTGCACTTGCACTTTCTTGTCACTTTTTGGGGTTCATTTCCTCTGAATTGACACCTAGTGTTTTCTTCTTGGAATTCTTATTTTACATTAATTATATGGTATCACTATTAGGAGTTCACATATTGCCCCCTTTTTTATATATTTAATATTATTATCAATTTATTGTATGAAGTCCACTTGTGATATTTTATTTTTTGCTCTTATGCATTATGCACTTTTATTTATGAGTTCACGCTATTATGCTTCTGCACACTTATTTATGATATCACTATTGAGTTGATTATTTCATGATTTTATTGCTTATTCTATGCACTGTTGCGCTTATTATAGTGAGGTCCCGTTTTTTATCAGTATTGTGCATATACTTATCTTGAGGTCACTTTGAAGATTTTTAGTCTGGGTTTTTCTTATTTTATTTTGGACCATCTATTTGTACATTATCCTATCGGTTATCATTATTATTATCATTAGTATGGAGAAAATCCGTGCTTAGGAAAGCAAGGGTTGCAGCCTCCCCTAATTAGTACCCGTAGGGCCCTAATGACGTATGTAAAGGAGAGTGGGGAAGTGGCGCTAACCTATGTGCCAAAACGTAGTAAACAGTGTGTATATAAATTGCATAAACCAAAAACCCTGTAGCATATGACTAGGGTGTGTATGTATTCCGCCAGTGAATGTGGGTTAACGTGTAGGATGTAAACGAGTGTGATGGGTAGGGTGTAAGCTGGGCAGTACCCCCACAGAGCCAAAATCACTTATCCAACCCCTAGAACCCCATATATCCACACACCTACTCTTAAAATCAAAAATTAACCTCAAAAACCAAACTGAAAAACTGACATACTCAATGACATAATCTAGAGTGAAAATATTGCTGAAGTGTCTATGTACATTGAAAAATAATTGATCAACCATTAAATAGTGTGACCAGCTTCTACTGTGTTACATACATATATAATTATCCAGTCTGTGATTTAAGTCCATAGATACTATGTTTCTATTATGAAGCCACCTTATATTGCATGAAAAGATGGTTATAAACAGAACAAAATGTGATAAAGTTCCAAATGTAACTTCCAGTGACTTCTGTGTGAAGCAGATATCGTGTTCCCCCAATGTGTCCCCACTCACCGGAGATGATAACCCCTGCAGGGGTAGTAGACATAGAGTGGTTAGCTGTAATAAGGATCTTCCTCTTAGGTAGCCATAGTGGTTGTCTCCACCACCGTCACTTGTGGTGTTAAACCATGAATTTCCAGCCCGAATTTTGAACCAGGGTGCCTCGAGGTACTTCTCCACAAACGGTCCGTTCGTTACCGGAAAACACAAAGGACTCCCATAGTGTAGTAGAAAGATTTATTGTATAAAAGCATACATAAATACCCGTCTGGCACAAATTGCAAGTATGCAGGGGCGCCTAGGTGCTATGGATGGAGAGCTGTCCGTAGCGCGCACACCAACCTGCGTTCCAAAGCCGAGATTTCTGGGTGTGACGTGAGAGCGTGGCTCCTACTTACGCGTTTCGTCATAGATGTTATCAAAGGCGTAGCCATCACTCCACGCTCCACATATCTTATAGGCAGGCCGACTCCGTAGTACCTCCCCCCACCTGACGGAGCAATACCATTTAGGATTGGCCAGACGATAGTATCTCCGTGAGGCAGAGTGGGGCCGCCTGTCTATGTGTATGACAGACACCAATGTTATACATGGCAAGATAAAATTGGTCCACACGTATATTTAAAAACACATGCATATGTTACCTCATGATTCCACAACATATGGATGCACTGAATGTACACTCCTATATATAGTAAACTTAAAGGTGCACATAATAAAGGTAAAAACCAAAGGGATATAATAAAACGGGATAGAGGGTTTGAACGGGTGATTCCCAGAGGGAATACTATAAATCAAAATAATAATAAAGACATAGATAAGGAGTATACTCCAGGTGGGTATACCCGTGGGATCTGCTCAGGGTAAGTAACAGACCAAAAGCTAATCGGACCCCTGTATACCGGGCTCTGACCGCACCACAGGCACAACGTCATCCCTAGGGGACCCCCGCCCAGGGTAGTATACCCCCGCCCCGTATGACAGCTGGAGGGAACGTTACCCATATGATGTGGTACCATGAGAGTGATAACACAGGCCCAAATTATAAGAGGTAATAATCATAAAACACAAAACAGGTAAAGTCCATAATAACTATACATCAAGTAAGTGGGGGCTGGTTACTGATGACCCTCCTTCAGTAATAAAAAAAGAATCTATATCCAAAGGAATTATGTTCTCCCTACTATTCCCCAGTAGGGATGAGCTTCGTGTTCGAGTCGAACCCATGTTCGACTCGAACATCGGCTGTTCGGTCGTTCGCCGAATTGCGAACGATATGGGCCGTTCGCGCCAAATTCGTGTGGCGCGTCACGGCCCATAATTCACTGCGGCATCGCAGTGCATTGCTTGCTGATGATTGGCCAAGCATGCACTATGACCCCCATGCTTGGCCAATCACAGCGCCGCCTGAACAGAGAGCCGTAATTGGCCAAAGCCAAGGAGGCTTTGGCCAATTATGGCTCAGGGGATTTAGTACATGCCCCACACTATATAAGGCCGCCTGCACGGCGGCCCTGTGCAGTGTGTTCCGGTGTGCTTAGAGAGAGAGAGAGACAGTGTCATTTCATTTGAGTTAGCTAGATTAGGCAGGACAGTCAGTCAGTTAGCTGCACTTAAAGTGTATTGTGTATATATATGCATCCCAGGTGTTGCATATATATATATATATATACACTGTATTCAGTTTAGCTAGATCCGTTCCTGTTATATTCTAGACTATTTACATTTAGTGCAGTGCGTCCTGCTCACAGTGTTCAGCTAGATCCGTTCCTGTTATCTTCCTACTGACAGGCAGGCTTGTCTTGTTACAGTATTAACAGCTACCTAAAGAAAATTACTGGTGTTCTTTTGATCCTATTAGTACCACGGTCAGGCAGCTAGACTATTTACATTTAGTACAGTGCGTCCT